>JAVJGJ010000001.1:88406728-88418357 GCA_035590215.1 Microhierax caerulescens | reverse complement strand
AGAAGTTTCCTTTAAGCGCCCCCCCCCCCGCCCCCCCCACACACATCAGATCTTCCCAGGGAAATTAGCACAAATGCACTATCAGTGGCACCAAGGGAACAGACCCTGAATGACTCTGAAGGGGGTTAATTAGTTTGTTGAAATCCTTCTCTCTTTAGCTGCCACTTATAGCTCCAAGCCTTGACAAACAGTTGGGAAAAAGGATCTCTGCCGAAAATCAATGCTCTTTAGAGGTAAGAACTAAAGATCCTCCAAGGAGTATACCGTTGGGATATAAAGTAGAGAATGTTTCTCTGCCATTAGGGTAGAAGACAAATGGGAGACGAAAAAGCAAAAGGTTTCCAGGTCTCCATAAAAGTCAGAAGGGAGCAAAAAGCCCATCTCTCCCTTCTGTGGTTTACTGTCTTTAATCTTTGCCTTAGTGTCCCCACCTACCCTGTGGGACACTCACGTTTAGACGTGCCAAAAAGCTTCACTAGCATTTACAAAAATGATTCAAGATCCCCAGATACCAACTGCCAGAGACGTGCAAAGCGTTACTGCTCATCCCTTTGGAGGACAATCTCCTCGGCACCAGAGCCGCCAGCTGACAGGCTCTCTGCTCCTCCTGCTAGGCAGGCAAAGGAGCATGCTAGGCAGAGGGAGCAACATCAGAAATCCCTACAGCCCCGTACAGTTTCCTCCCTAGATTCATTTAATATTAGACTGTATGCACTCCAGAGACTTTTGTAAAACAACTCCCAGCCCCGCCGTAGCTGCCCCCAGAACCTGCTGCAGAGCTGCTCTAAGCCCGCAGCAAGTCATGGCCCTGCCAGCACTTCTGCTACCTTCACCAGCGGTTTAGCATTGTAACAGGATGGGAGGGTTAAAACACAACGCTGCAGCTGAGTGACCACCACGGGCAACACTTTGGGACTAAAATTTCCTCAGGTACCTTGTTTTAAAGTTGGGACTAACTTCAGGTGGACTCCACATGAGAGCTCTGTGCTGCCCCGTGGGGGACAGAAGGAAGGACAGCTCCAGCTCCATAGCCAGAAGTCTCCTCCTTTAATGCAAGAACAAGATTCCTAGGCAGAAGATGAGCAGACACCACCACCCCCCACCTCCTGTACCGTCCACTGATGCTTCTATTTCAAACTAATTGCCACTACATCATCTGGTCCTGCTCAGCTGTCTAAAAAAACCCAACATCCTGTGTACCACTGGGACCTCTTTGTCAGAGGCTGTGAACTCATCGCCATCCAGCACCAGGATGGATTGAACAAACTGAAGCAGTATTTTATTGCTGAAGCATAAAACATGGGAATAAACAAGCACCGAAGTGCTACCGATCATTAAAACCAGATGGGAGCCCATTTACTGCCTCCAACAGCAAGGTGCCATGGCTGCTCTGCTGAGGCCCCACTGAAATAGGAAACCCAATGGCCTCATGCTGCGCCAGGGGAGGTTTACATTGGATATTAGGAAAAATTTCTTCACTGAAAGGGTTGTCGAGCACTGGAACAGGCTGCCCAGGGAAGTGGTTGAGTCACCGTCTCTGCAGGTATTTAAAAGACACCTCAATACGGTGCTTAGGGACATGATTTAGTGATGGCCTTGGCCATCCTGGGTTAACAGTTGGACTCTATGACCTTAAGGGTCTTTTCCAACCTAAATGATTCTCTGATCTGGGAGGTGCTGGAGGGCAGCAGCCACAGGTAGCCCCTGCAATTCAGGCCTGGACCTCTCTGTGCTGTCCTCTCACCACCACCCTGGGGATAACCAAGAGTGACAGAGCTTTTAGTCCCGATTCCAGAAATACAGTCACTCCTGCAAGGTTGTGCCTCCACAGAAATGCCCCAGTGGGGACAAGCAGCCCAGCCAGGGCCAGTCCCACTGTCCAAGGGAGGTGTGATGGGGAGAAATCACAGGCCAAACTGCCCACACACAGAGCAGAGACTTGGTTGTGTTTCAACAGTATTTGTTCAAATGTATGTCAGAGAACCATCACCAGCTCTGGTCACCCCTGTGCCGCTCAGCTCCTGGACAGTGGATCACCCAAAGCAGCCCAGGTCTGCCCTATTTCCTCGGTGCTGGCTGGCACCAGAAGCCAAGTACCAGGGTGGGAAGAAGGCAGGGGCTGTTTCCTCTCCATCCTAATCAACACACCCACCGCAGATAAACACACAACAAGAGCATTCCCAAAGTCTGGAGTACTGGAAACTGGCCTTTAGAAATAGCTCCACCCTGAGCACCCCGAGCTGCAAGCTGAGCTCAGCCCCCCACCTAGACTGAAGCTTTGCACCTTTGTCTTCAAGCCCCTCTCAGCAGCTTGAAACCAGAGCGCTGCGTGGGGCCAGGGGTGGGTTCCCTGGGCTGCCCAGCGAGCCCAGCCGGAGAGGAGATGCAAATGGAGCAGGAGATGCAAATGGAGACTGCTGGAGAAGAGAGACAGACAGATGCTTTTACACTTCAAAGGCAACAGGGCCCTGCAAGGCTTTCAGAAATACTCACAAATCGATAGACTCCTTTTAAACACCAGGCACATTTGCTCAAGTGTGAGGCAATTAGTCCCCAAGGAGGGAGGCAGGACAGGGCCATTAACAGACATACGGGCAGGATGGAGGAGGGATGAGAAACGTGCAGCATGGCTCCATGCGCGACTGCCAGCCCAGCCGGATGAGCTGAAAACCGGCTGTCCCATCCATGATTTTCAAAATGCCCTCTTCTCCCCAGGGGCTCTACTGGGAGCACGTTAGTGTCATTCAGCCTGTCCCTTTGGAAAGAGCGCGGGTTTGGCCACATCCCCTCCACTGCTTGATCGTTCGCTGCTTTTATCCCTGGAGAACGATGACGGGGATTGCAGGAGGGCTGACTTACACCTACTGGGTCTGCAGCAATTCCCATTTCCCCCTCACCTGAATGCTGCCAGGTGGTGTCCCAGCTGCTCTGGACAGCTCTGTCTCCACAGAGCCCCTTCTAGATGGTAAAACAGACTGGGCAAGCAGAGGGCTGGCTGCTCAGCACAAGCAGTGCCAGCACGGGGACGGACCCTAGTGTGACAGAAATCAGGCCCGACTCACCCCTTCGACTGCACCAGCATTTCCACACAGACCTACCCTTAACGTACCATCTCCCAGCGAGGACATTACACAGAGATCCCAGGTGCCGGTGCTGTCCTACCCCAGACAGGAGCTGGAGGAGTGACTGTGCCAGCACACAGGAGGTCTCTCCTGCAAACAGCTGCTGTGTTTTACATGTTCAGTCTTATTTTTACAATGAGAGGCAGAAAAAACCAACACTGAGCAATGTTTTGTGCCTGCCTGCGTGACTGACGGTGTGCCTGTCCTGTATCACCAGCTACTTGCTCCCACTGTCCTTTATGGAGGCACAGCATTTTCCCTCTTCAGTAAAAAAAAAGGAAGAAATAAAAATCTCAGCATGTCCCCAAAGAACTAGGAGATGGAAATTAAATTCATCCATTACACTCACCACACAGAGCACTATCTGGGCAGGAACACTGTAGTCATACACCTGCACATTCAAAGAAAAAAATGGAGCATTACAGAAGCGTCAGAGGCAACCCAGCCCCCTGCAGCAAAGTCCTTCATGCCATAAAATAAACTCACACAGCTTGGAAAAATGAAAAAGAAACACCACCAAACCAAGCTGAGCAGCAACACTGTTCCTCACTGCAGCCTCTCCTCACCCCTGCGTGGAAGGATTGTTTGACCCTTGGTTAAAATTTTGTGAGACACTGCTGCTCAGGTCTCGAGACACCTTCAGCATCTGTTCTGGGCAGTGCACACCACATGCTGCAGGGACCATGGGCTGCAGAGGGGACACACTTTCCTGACTTCACTTTGTCCTGTGAGCCTGCAAGCAGCTGTTGTCTCTCCCTAGGTTTCTCCTGCTCAGATTTGCCACAATGCCTACAAGCCCCATTTAAACTCCACTGCACCTCTGCAAAGCATGCCAGTGAAACCAGCTTACCTGGAGCCCCAGCAGCCAGGCCGGCAGCACGCCTGCTTCTCACAGCCAGGGGAACCAACAGCCGAGCCCTAGAGAAACAGGCAGAAACAAGCACCCCAGAGAGCCGCCACAAAAGCGCAGCAAAGTCCTGCCTCCCCCCCGAGGGGGCTTTGGGCAGGCATCACTCAGGGCAGAGGGGGAAAATGCCACAGACCGACCCCTCCCCACGCTTTGGGGAAACCCCTTTGCCCTCCCTTCTCCTGACCCTGGCCAGTTTTACCCCCTCTCTCTTTGCTCTTGGCCATTTACAAATTAAATCCAGGCTGAGGGCGGGGCAGGAGGTAAGTGAAGACACCTGCATCCCACACATTTGGCTGCTGATGAGCAGGGAGAGGGGGGCTGGCAGCTGCCTGCTGCTCCGGGCAGGAGGAATTTGGCTTTGTGCCGGTCCAACCCCGCAGGGCGGGTGATGGCTGCTGTTTGTTGTTGTCAGCCAAATGCTGCATCCCCCCTGCGAAGAGGCTCTGTATGGGATCCCAACCTGGGGCTGGCGAATTAAGTGGCTTTTAAGCTCTACAATAAAAACCCATTTGACTTGAAGAATGTTATTATTCCTGCAAGGGCATTTGTGCTGCTTGCTTCTATTTGCTTAAGGTGCGTACGCTAACCAAGGAAACACACTGCAGGAGTCTCCTGGGAGGCTCACCAAGGACCAAATGACAGACACTCCCAAGCTGGACAGCTGGGTCAACCCAAAAGAAGCAATGAGACTGGCTCAGCCTGGCTGTCCAGCTACAAGGCAAGCCCCAGGATACCCTCATGCTTCTCTCTGCAGGCAAGGCACCTCCCTGGGCCCCCACCAAGCCCCCAAAAGGACAAGCAGACCCCGTCCCACACCAGGCACCACAGAAGGTGCCAGTGAGCAGTGTTCCTGCTGGGCTCAGCTGGGCCAAGGAGGCTGCTCTGATGGCACCAGACAGCGAGTTTGATTTTCACCAGCTGAGCACATCTCTCTCCCTCCAGCACCTGGAAAACAGATAAGCTCTTATTGAAACCAGCTGGTAGCTTCTTTGCACAGAGCCAGAGGGTGACCAAGTGGGCACAAACACAGAGGCCACATCCTGGGCCAGGCAAGAGGGGACCAGAGCCCCTGGGGAGAACTCACTGTGTCTTCTGAGAGGCATGGGGAGAGGTGGGTACTTTGCTGCGCTGCAGGGAACCGGCATCACAGGTGCCTCTGCTGAGCCTGCGGCTGCTCACTGGGACGTGGCTGGCTGTGGAAGAACTGCAGCATTGGCAAGAAATATTTTTCTACCATTCCCATCTGCATTGAAGCAGTGTCAGGCAAGGCTTAAGGCTGCAAAAACCAGTAGGAGAAACCGAAATAAATCAGGATCTTTATTTCCCATCGGAAATTTACCAGATCCCATTTATAGTCCATTTGTCCTCATCCTTATGTAATTCCTCTGCAGGACAGGAGCAGAAAATGCAGAGAAAATAAACAATTTGCTGCAAAGAATTACTGCAAGAGACTGAGTCACATCTAGCAATGCAAGCAGATAACCTGGGGCTCACTGAATATGCTGCAGAGAACAATGAACGACGAGATCAACAGTGTGTGTCATGCATGTACAAACTGGCCCCAGGTAACATGACTAAAGTGGAGCCACTGGTATGCTTGAGAGAGATGCACAAAAAAACCCCACACTTTAGAGTTTATTTTATTGCTCTTAATGGCCTGCCTTCCGCATGTCTCATTTCCTTTTATTGAAGCTGTCAGAGAGGCATTACATTATCTCACACGCGTGCAAAAACAGCGTTTCAGTCGAGCTCATACAGATTTTTAAATGCCACAGCTGAAGAAAACAAGACAGTGGGAACTGTAAAGGGAGGAGGTGGCAGCAGAGTCCAGAGCACACACCCATGGGCAAAATTTCCAAAGGCTTCACAAACCAGCCAAGCCACAGTCTCTCACCAGAGACAGACAAGAGAGGAAAGTAAAGGTATTTTTCTAATAAGCCGGATGATTCACCCAAGAAGGGCAAGGAGTCCTGTTGCAACAGAAGGCTGATGAGTAATTAAAGGCTCGTCCTAGGCACAAGACTGAGTCTTTTACCACAGTGCAGAGCCATCTGCCAAACCAGCTCTCCCAACAGGCCCATGGGGCAGCAGCACTTGATACAGCGACTCTGAAGGTTTGAGAAAAAGAACACTAGAGCCGTATTTGCACAGGAGCTTCCCTGTGCTGCCCAGTCCTCCTCAGTTACTCATACTCACCGCAGCACGGCTTTCATCCTCATCAGCACCCTGTGACAGAGGGAAATACAACCGAACCTCAGAGATAAAGAAACTAATCTAACCAAGTAGCCTGTACGGGGGATGTGTTACTTTCTCTTTTCTTGTTAGCATGGCCCTGGTGGCGAGGTACCAGCAGGGCTGCCTTGCAGAAAAGTGCCACCCCCAGGGTCCCTGCACATGGGGCTCAGCCTGCTCACCTGATTTCCAAGATGTAGAAAACAGTGGTGGCAAAATCAACTGTTAATGGTCAGAAACAGAATTTCTCATCCCCAGAGGACAGCTGACCTGCCCTCACACAGCTGGCATTTGGACAGCAGGAAGTCACAATATTCTGGGATTAAAAACAATCTCATCCACATTTTTTCCCCCAACCAGATTTCTTTTTGTTGAGTCACTTGCACCCAAATCTGTGTCACACACAGCAGGTATAAATCGCTACTGGCCAGAGTGCTATCAGAGGAGAAGCTAACAGGGTTTGATGTACATACGCTGCGGTGAAGTCTGGCCTTTAGTCACACTGTGCACATCTTCATGTGGCTGTGAAGCTGACTGGAAGTACTGGGCAGCTCTGTCCGTACCGTAATTGTGGTACAAAAGCAGTTAGCAATATATGATTTAAATAGGGAAACAGTCATTGTAGTTGAGTTTCAAAAATTTGTAGGGCTACTTTACGTCATTTTAACAATAATAAATGTGGTTTGACATCTCTATGCTATGCACACATGCACAGTGCTGACCTGGTACCCAAAGAGAGCAGCACACAGCCTTCCCCGGTGTACCTGCACACCAGTCCTGATGCACTGGTCACAAACCCCGCAGGTCTGCTCAGAAACAACATCTTGCTAAGCACACACAGAGAAAACCATCTGGCATACATGCTAAATGACACACCTCACCGCCTACTGATGGCTACAGGCCACACAGCACATTATTTAAAGTGTTACAAGAAAACATTCCGTAAATGACACCTAGGAACACGCCTAGCCTCCCTGAGGAGCAAAGAGCCCATCTCAAACAAGACCCCATTGCCAGGGCCATTCAGCCACTTGGGCAAACAGGGATGCTTCCCCCTTCTAACATGAAGACAAAAAGAAATCCTCTTTGTGAGGCAGCAGCAGGCTGCTCGCTGGCCAAACAGCTCCTCCCCATGACTGGACCACAGAGGTAAGGGAGGTGAAACTGCTCTGATAACTAAACGTGGAGGCAGATCCCTACAGACTCCCAAATCTCAGCAAGACGACTTTGCCGACCAGCCTGGGGCTGCTGAGCACGCAGCTCAGTGCCTACAGGGTAATAACTAAAGTATATGCCTGATGAGTACTGCCAGCTGGAGAGAACCGTCTATTGACAAAGCTCACCCAGAGCACAGCACAGTAACCACAACTGTAAGTTATATTCTCCAAGGGTGCCAAGGGGTGGGAGAAGGATGAAGTTTACAGTGAAAGATGCCCTTTCTTTCCCTCAAAAGGAAGAGGGGGGAGTGATGCAGCCAGCACCGCTGTTCATGGCTGCTTCTGACAGCCACAGGCCTTTGCAAAGCCCCAGCGCAGCCCCCCACGTTCTATGAGCAACCTCCCTCCACCCCTGGCAGAAAGAAAAGTGTTTCACTAACCTGGAATCTAGGGGTGACAGAAGAGGGATGGGCAGGGGGGACACACGCAGACAGAACACAGCCTTGCTGCCACTTCTCGGGCACGGGACAAACTCCTCCCTGCCTGCACGACCCATCGCTACGTGCCAGACACACGTGGTGCTGCGTATTTGACTCTCGTCCGCTGCTGGAAGAAAGGCAAGACTCTAGCTTTAGTTTGACTACACTAAGTGAGGAAACTGCTCAAGGGGACACTGGGATTGCTTCTTTTGGTCATCTTTGCAACAATTCTCTACAGCTTCTTGGCCACCTGGACAGTTTACTGAAACTCCTTGGCCCCTATCTCCTTGCACACAAATCCTGGGAGGAAGAGATTTTGGAAACTGCCAACTACAAGGTGCAAACAGCCTGGGACTGGGAGTTCTGCAGCTCTGTGAATTCTGCTCTTGCAGCTCCTGTGGTTTCCTACTCCTGCTGGGAAAAAAAAACACCACTGCAGCACACATTGATTCAGCCAGACCCCTGCTGAGACGCCGAGGACAGCCACCAGTTTAGCCATTGCTTGTGAAATACAGTGAGGGTTGTTGTGCAAGGAGACAAGGAAGTGAAGGTGTCCCATGCTACTGCTTGCAGCAATACCTCTTTGCCTAGTGTAGGCAAGGCTTCAAAAAGTCAACACCCCAGAGCAAATTAGATCTCATTTACAATTTCCTTGCAGTTTTTTCATTGGGAAGGGTCTTCCCTGTTCACCAGCAGGCATAGGGGAACAGAGGGTACTGGCTCCACTCTGCCATGGTCCCATGGGCATGTCCAGGAGCCCCCTGTGTATTGTACTCTGTGGAGAAGGCCGAGTAGCTCATTGCCCTGTACTGGCTGTGGGAAGGCACCATCCACTGGCCAAGCCCTTGCTCGGTGCCATAGGGACTGTACATGGGCGCTCGGGCCCCAGGTTTCCCAACAGAGTCTAGAGCCATGTTCACCACTCCTGTGTAGTCCTGGGGAGGAGGCAGAGGTGGGGGGAGCGGAGGCAGGTTGGTGAAGCCCTCTGGGAGTTGTTTGGAGTCATGCTCGGGCACTGTGGCGAGATCCAAGGCATGGCACCTTGCCCGGAAATCATTCAAGCTTGCTGCATCGCGGGTGGGAAGCTGCTGGCTGTCCCCAGCTTCGTGGAACCTGAGCCCCGAGGGCAGAGAGAAGAGCGAGTCAAACCTACCGCAGCAGAAAACCACTGAAAACCCACACAGATCCCCTGAGGGAAGGCAGGGCAAGCTCTTAACATGCCCTCTTCCCCTTGCCTACTGCTTCATTTTATGGTTAGTGTGGATTTTAATCCAAGCCTCACTGTCACTCACACAGAAAAACTAAATGCCAGAGAAGGTAAGCCCAGGCTACCCTAGTTCTGGCTCCGTTCTAGTCTAGGCTCACTGTAACTCATGCCTGAATTTGCAATGATAAGGAGGGAAAAAATCACTGGAGTCCTGCCACTCCTCCAACACACTTCCTCCAAAGGTCAGGCAAGTCTGCGGTACACGGAGCTGGCTGGGAGAGCATTTCAGGACAGGGAAATAAAGAGCATTACCAAGACATGAGTATGCCCAGAATCAGTGGGCTTGAAGTAACACAGAAAGGCTTTGTTGTGGAGCTATCTCCATGCTAATCTACCACCAATCACCCAGATACGGGTCCAACAGAAAGGCATCCTTCCTTACTCCCACCGGCTGTTTTTCTTAGGAAATACCCACTAAAAGAAGAGGAATCCCATCAATTAAAGGGTGGCTTTGGACATGAACACCAAGAGGTGGGACTCACCGATATGTCTGGTAGGATGCTGTAGGCACTTGCTGCTCTCTGCCCAGCCCCTCCCTCTGGTCAGCTGGCACCGGCGACGCTGCAGGAAAGGTATGGCTGCCATTCTGCTCTGAGACCCAGAACGGGTATCCACTGCTGACCACAACGGGGTTACTCTCTTCCTTCACATCTACATTCTCATCCTTCTCAAAATCTGACTCAGAGCGGGGAAAAGAAAGAATGGAAAAAAATGAGAAGGGGGAAGAGAGAGCCAGAGCTCACAATGGTTTATTGGCAGCTGCATTAATTGCAGGATGGTGGAAGGAAACAGGCTAATACCTCTTCTGCAGTCATACAGTCTTAAGGGACTAGCCCTTTCCAGCTTTTTTCTGACCTTACACTGTGGTCTTCAGTCCTGCCCTGTCCTCCCTCCTTAACTATGCTACTACCTTGTGCTACTGCAAGCAGCAACATGAACTGGAGCAAGGAATGATCAAGCTTAAAAAACAACCTAATGGCAAGAGTGATTTCTTTTTTTAAGTGGTATCAGTTCCAACATCTGCAACACAATCCAGCTGCACAGAGCACTGCAGGCACAACTGTACTGATGAGAACCAGGAAGAAGGCAAAGGGTGATACTGCAAACTCATATGGCTGTTGGAAGAGAAATGTTACGAAAGCACAGCCCACGATCAATATAAGTGACAAAGCCCAGCCAGGCTGGGAGGCTGGTGAGAGAGCCGGTGAGTAGTCAGTAATGATAAGCGACTTGTGAGCAGTCTCCTGTGGATCGTTCCCAGAAAGAGACTCAGAGAATCAAAGCCATGCACAGCATCCTTCAGGGGCTCCACCCAGGCCACTCTCCCCACAGAGGGGTCTTTGTTGCTGGTTCTTTCCCTTCCTGTGCCCTGGACACTGTTTGGAAATCATTCTCTGCGTTTGTTGTGATCAACATTACCCCGTTCCTCAGCTCCAGACTCCTTTTCCTCAGGCAGCTTCCTCTTCTGGCCCTTGGCTGGACTAAGCTTCTGGCATTTGGCTCGTCCTTCCCTGGAAAGAAACAAGATGTGGGGGTAGCTTTTATATAAGCGTTTTTCCTAGATGAATACGCAAGGGATGCTGGACAGGTCTGGAAAACAAATAGATGGCATGAACCTCTCCAGCATTCTGTGACTTACACCTCCCCTAGGGAAGCACCCTGAGGCCCTTGGGGAATATCTGCCATAGTGGAATTACAGGGTTAGCCATGGCGCCTGCCATCAGTGTGAGCTTCCAGCGAGAGCCCTTGTCCGGCAGGGTACTGGGGATAAACTGGTAAAGGGGTTGCCTGCTTCACTTTGGTGCAAAAGGCACTATCAACATGGAAACTCAGCACCGGGGGTTTTGGCACTGAGTTTGTAAGTGTAGTTCAATGCTGGATATACCTGCTATGCACACAGGTACGTGCATAGCAGGGTGAGTCTTTTGCTTGAAAACAGCTTTCTCCTAAATGGAAAGTAAGTCTAAGCTTAGTCAGAAATGATCCTATTAGGAGGAGAAAGAAAATCCATGACATTTTCAAACTTTAAGTAAAAAAGACTCAGCTTTGGTCTTTTTCATCAGGAAATGAGATTTTTTTAAGGCATAAAATAACACAAAACAAAATCTCAGATATTTTCATAACATTTTCTGCTTGGAAAAAAACATTTTTTTCCTTCTTTATTGCCAATCTATCGTAGCAATTAAGTGTTTTTTTTTTAGATCTCATCCACTGGCTACCCTTAGAGCAGATGAAGATCTCACTGGTATTGGTACCAATCTTCCCTCCTGCAGACAAAATCTCCCGTTGGAAGAGATGCTTTTCCACACACAGGGGAAGGAGATGAGGGAGCCTCCAAATGTCAGAATCAAGCCAATCTCAAAGAGGCACAATGATCTGGAACAGAGGTTCCAGAGCACACTGGCACAGGCTGCCCAGAGCAGCTGTGGGTGCCCCAGCCCTGGGGGTGCTCAGGGGCCAGG
>JAVJGJ010000001.1:88351335-88403653 GCA_035590215.1 Microhierax caerulescens | reverse complement strand
CAGATCGTTACTATTCTGTGCCGTGATCTTGTCTGCAAACGCAGACTCAAACCCAGGTATTTACTGCTCAACTGCTGCTGCCTGTGACCGAGGCAAAGGAAGCCCAGGGCACTTTCCAGAGCAACCTCGCAGCAACAGGAAGAACATCAGTGTGAAGTGGTGAGATAAGAATACAGAAGTTTTGTCAGCACATCAGCCCCACAGTGATCTTTTGCACTTCATAGTTTGGGCTTCTACAACATCCTGAAAGTGCAGGATTCTTCTGCAAGGGGCAGGGAGATGTGGATAATTGGCTACAAAGCTAGTTTAATAGCCACCACTCAAAAAAATGAGCATTAGGAGACTTTGAGAACAGCTTGGAAGGATATGGTGCGGGCAGCTGTCCTGCTCCCCTCACCTGCCAGATTTGGTGATGATCATCTCAGTTCCTATCTGATGAAACTTCATCCAGAGACCCATGTCCTCAAGGGTGACCACAATGGAGCTCTGTGGGTAGGGCTCCAGGCTGGGAGAAGGAAGTGCCTCACATGGCGCTTTCACATCTACCAGGAGAGAGAGAAAACAGTAACTGCAGACAGGCAGGAGGGGAGCCACCATAAAGCAGCCTCTCCTGCTCAGGGACAGGGCCCTGGGAGGCAGCACCTGCATCAACCCTGCAGTGCCAGCTCCCTCCAGTACAGGGAGCAACTGAATTTCTCACACTGCTGTAACAGACAGCACCTGTATACCTGGCTGTCACTCTTCCCATCTGGCCATGGTACACCTTGGCCCCAAACCACCGCATGGTGCACAGTGCTGGTCCAGCTCGGGGAGCTGAATGCTGTGATTTCACCCACAAAGGGCCCAGGTGCTGCTGAGAACTACAGAATCTGTGCCACAACAAACCTCCTTAAAAAAAACCAACATTTTTTCTTCAAAGGCTTTTTGTTACTTAGTAGGTTCAGAAGGCATAAAGGCTTTTCCAGGTTTGTTTTTAGTTGATAATTTTTTTTGTGTGTTGTACAAACTCAACATGACTTCTTTTGTTCCAAAACTTATACTGGCAGGTAGCCGCAACCCACTTTCAGTCTTGTTCCACTGTGATCAGGGTTACACAAAACACTTTATCAAGAAAATAAAATGAAAGATGAAAGGACTGGAAAGATTTTAAGTGTACCAGTGGGTACTGGGAGAAAATGACAGATAGGTGCTGGCAGAGGGGAACAATCTCTCCAGAGGACAAAGAAGAGGCAGACAGGAGACTCAAAGGTAAGTGAAGGCAAGAAAGGGAGGTGACAGGGCGAGACCATGGAATATTCTGAGAAGAGGATAGCTGGTCTGAGCTGGACTTGGGGATGGAGACCACCAAGGAGCCTGTGATGGCAGTGGAAAGTGCCTCTTCAGTAACACACCATGACACACCAGAGGAGCTGCCTGCAATATGCCTGCACTTTCTATTACAGGCAGAGGACTAATTACTATCCTGGGGAAGAGGAAGGGGAAACTATTCTGAAGGAACTGTCTTTGGTGTTGACGGTACCCATCACCTCTGTAAAGTTGTCTGGATTAAAAACCTCCTGTGGGCACTCAGCTATATTGTAACACACGCAGGATCGCCGCTGTCACAGGCAAAAAACCCAACAGTTTCATTTTAGGTGGACTTCACAACCTGTAGGGCTCTACAGACAGTGCCCTGCGGTCCGAAGGAGGCAGGGATAAGCCCGCTGGACGCGGGGGCACACACAGTGGCAGGGCTGTCCTCGGGTCAGTGCTAGCAGCCACTGCTGCCAGCTGAAGCATCACCAGCCACGTACGGCTGCTTGTCTAAAAGGGAGATTTTTCTGCCTCTCAGGCTGATCAGCTCTCATTCAGCATTCCTTATGTAAGAAATAAGGGACTTTTCACCTTGCTACAGCTTTCCTGAGTAATGTCTTCAAAAGAATAAGCCTGAAAAGTAGAGAACTATTTCCAGAGAAATTAGCTTTATTCATAAAGGGACATCTTTCCCCAAAACCAACCCGATGCAAGTCTAAGGGGTTCTTCTCACAGTATAAGGAAGTAAAAAGCATTTAAACATAATTTTGTAAGTTTGTAAAGGTCTTTAGGCATTTTAAAAAATATCCTCTGCCCTTTTTTCTCCTTTGATCCAACGTTAATGAACTAGCTAAGAAGTGACACCTAGTTTGCTCACTAAGATTAGCCTGTTAACATCTTCTTACTAAAGCTTCCCCCATATCCTCTTGTAAAGACATGAAAGCTGCCATGAGACGATGCATTCCGTAGCTCAGAGCAGCACATGTATCAAAAGGAGTTACAATAAAATTGGGCTGATTTCCCACCGGAGTCATCCAGTCACAAATACATGCAAACAGATTTTGATTAGCTAGACAGATGCTCACTCCTTCCCCAAATGAATTTTACAATTAACGTTTTTGTAAGCAAATTGCAATTCCATTAAGCGAGACTACAATAAGGCAGATCTCAGGAGTCCTTACTGAGGGGAGATTTCCAATAAAATCAAGAGAAATTGAAGCGAAAGGAGTTCAATACTGAATTAAAAATCAAAGGCAGATGTTATAATCTGGTTTTTGCCAAAATCAGTCCACAACACACCTGTATGAGTGAAATATTACAGGAGACAGGGAAAAAAGAGCTGTGCACACAATAAACATTGCAGCAAAGATTTAAAAGTGTAGTTAAGTTCTTTCACCATGCAGGTTTTGTGTGCACAGTCTAAAGCTGAAAAAAGGACATTAACAGCCTGTACAGGGATCTGGACCTCTGCGCAGGGACAGCTGACTACACAGGGATGTGCAGTCCGCTTCAGCAGGGTCCTACAGTTGTGGATCCATTTGTAGGATCCACTTTGGATTTTCTTTACAGGGCCAAAGGCTGGCTTTGCAAAGCACTTCAAATCACTCCTAGTTTGTGCCTATGTAACCAGTGCCAAGACTCATGCACACATCTCCCCCACAAAGATGCCTGCATGTTGGAATTCCAGCACGAAGAGGTTTGTGGAAGGGTGTCCAAGCACTGACTGGAATTTGTTCAAGCAGTACTTCTATTGTTTCCTCTTCTGTGTAACTGGGTTTTTATTTTAAAGTATTATTTGAAAGAGATTTAAACATTTTCCAGGAATTTTAGTTCTAAATTACTTTTAAAGTATTCCTATCATTGTGGTGGTAACACCGCATGTGGTACATTTTAAAACATATTCTTTATGCAAGGATGAGGCTTAAATTAAGATAGTTGCTATGATAAAGGCACTGAAAATCAAGAGATCTTCAATCTATTCCATGCTTGATTTTAAAGTCCTTACACAAAAACGAGAAGTTTGTCCTTCAATTCTGTATGTAGACTAGGTGGCACATCTTTTTCCCCATCTTGGAGATGGAAAGGAGAGAAAGAAAAATCAAAGTGAATTCAGTAATGCTTGCAGGGGGAATAAGATCTTTGGATAAAAGATGCTGGAGTATAATCCACTCACCTAAAGCAGTCCCTCAATTAATTGTCTACTACTAAGCCAACGCCATGATGACAGAATATTTGTTGCAGCCTTCCCAAAATGTATGGGGTAGTGTTTGCAATACTGGGAATACTCCAACAAGGCAAAAGGTATGCTTCTTACCTTCACTAAAATCAGTTATTCTTACATTTGTTACTGCTATCTTCTGAGTGAAGACATCCAACACTAACAGCTCTCCAGTGCCCACAGCGAAGAGATGAACATCAATATATAAAGCTATCTGAGAAATTAATCTTGCCAACAGCCAAACCCCCCCCATGTTCTCTGATCTTATAAATGTCAGTAGAAACACCCCAACCCTCCAGAGGGAACCTCGTTTCTCAAAACCAGAAAGCTTTTTGGCAATAACTAAAGTCTGGTGGTTCTACAAATGCAATGGCTTCACCTCTCAAATGTAGCTTGTCATCACCTGGAATATTTCTGCTGTATGGGATCACACACCAGAAACGTCACAGTAAGAAAATGAGGTGACTTCTGCAGTAGGAATCTTTAACATAAAATAATATAATACAGTCTATTTTTTTGTTGTTGTTGCTCTTTTGCTTTTCAACTCAACATTCTCTTGAAGTGGCAGGAATCGGTATGAATCAGATCAACACAGTACAGATTACTTTATAAAAACCTGAAACAACAGTCATCGCACACGTATTTTTGCTTATGAATGAAACAACACCTTGCAGAGGTTGAGAAAAGAAGCCGAGAATGCCCGGCCACCTCTCATGGGTACATAAACCAGGCAAATCGGTGTTTCCTTCTGAGGCAGAGTAAAACACAAGGCTAAATTTGGGGTTCAGTTACACTGACAAATGCAGTGCCTCTGGACCGGCCCTTAGCTTCCCAATGCACGTGTGTCATTGTGCCCAGTCTCATCATGCTCCACGCAGAAGAGGTTAAACAGCACCTTACGAGACAGACCGATGAAGAAAAACATAAATAAACCCCTAAGGGAAATCACAAAAATCCTGTGTTTAGGCATGAACCTGGTAGAGGTGGGGTACGCCTGCCTGGGGTTTGCACTTTCGAAGGGCAGAGAAAAACCAAAAGAAAAATCATATAGTTTGTATCAGAACTATTATTAGCAACAACAAATACTTCCAAACCTGTGGCCTTCAGCCTGAAGGAACTTTGGGTACTTTGCAGAAAATATACAAACACCACCGCTAGCCTTCAGTGAGCAATCACACTGCGCAAGCTGATACAGATAAGGGAGTTTTGGGAACAACTGTGGGTAAGTCTTTGTTACCTTACACAAGATCTCCCTAGGCTTACAAACACCACTCAAAACCACAATTTCTCATCTATTCCTACAAAAAAAAATATATTTTTTTAGAAATGCTCTCCAGCCACACACACTATTCTAAACGCTGGTAACCCTTCAGGAGCACTTTTCTCTTTCTAAAACGATTATATGCTCTTGACATAAGTCTAGGATCTTTCCACGCATTAAGGAAAAGGAGGGAGTCCTTTACTTACCTGGTAAAGCTTGCATTTTTCCATGTACTGTGGAGTCTAGGAGCTTGCACGGCCCAAAGAGTCACCAGAGTTCTTACAAGGGGAGCCAAAATAGTCCAGTTCAAAAGCAGGTCTGATTTCCTGAAGCAAGCAAAAGCCCTTCCTTCTGAGATCCAGTGTCAAGAGTGACCGGGGATGAGGATGGCACTCCAAGCACAGCTAGCCAAGGTGAGTTCCTGTTTTATGGAGGCTAATGAGCAGGGAGGAGCTTCTCTCCAGGGCTGTCCCCTTGCTATCCTTTGATGTCCAAAGGGACAAAGAGAGGAAGGATCTGCAGCAATGGCTGGGGCTAAGGGAAGAAAATCAAAGAGAATTAACATGGCTTTGACATACAGGAAACCCTACAGGGGAAATGCACCTTGATTTACTGCTAACACACTTTTAAACAAATAGAGACAAGACCAAAAACATCATTTGAAGACTTACCTACAAAATACAAAAAACCTTACCCCTTAAACAGCAAGCAGGAAAAAATTCCTTCTGGCTATTCCACAGATTTGATATAGTTTTCATCTCCAGAGCACAGAATCATTTTACTCCTGATTTCTGGCACCAGAATCAGGATTGTATCGAGCTTGTTCCTTCCCAAGTGAGTAATTAACAGTCTGTGGTAAAGTTTGCTCTCACAATGGGGATGCTGCAGCAAAGCATTCATTCCCCAACAGATGTCCTCTCTACTAACAGAAGCTATTTGATGATCTAACATCGCTTACCTACCCAGTCTCTGCATTCCCAGCCCCTAACTGCACAGTTAGCTTTCCTGCTGCGCTGTTCTACAGCAGGGTCCTCACCACTGCACCACATCTGGTCTGAAGCTCAGGACTGAGGCTGCTCTACGTGCTATTTGTTTCTTTTCAGCTGAGCTTCACCAGTGGAAGTTGCACTCGTTTAATGACACAGCCACGGTAGCGTATCGTTTTACTGGCACCCAACTCCTTTGGCTGGCACCTTCCAGGGTTCGTGCAAATGACCCAAGTGTCTGGTGGTGGATCAGGCACTGGGTTTAGGTCTCGTGGAAGGGACTGCTCTTACTGAACCAAGGCTGTGCACAAACTGAAGGACCTGAGCATTTTCTCTTAATTAGTTTATTCTGCAAGTGTGACCATTAGCTTTTGTACTTATAAGTGCTTACAAGTGCTAAGAGACAGCAATCAAGTCTCATGCTTCAGGGCACAAAACAGCCACTACACCTCGGCGAATGGCTATACTAACATTTATGGGTCGAAGATGTTCAAAAAGTGGAGGTCAAAAGCAGGGTATCGGTCTCAACAGGCCAGTGTTGGATCCTGCACAGCAAATTTAGGAGCTCTGTTCATTTCAAAATTTGCTATAAGGCTGCAGCTGATTCACGGTCTAGTTTTGCTCCCAGTAAAATAAATATTTTTTTGTTTTGTCAGTGATGCTATTGGGACATCCGATTTTTAGTCTGACATGCAAAACATATTCTGAAATTATTTAGTCCATTCCTATACCCAGACAACACCCCCTTAGTTCTGTTTTTACTGCCTTCTGGAGCAGGCAATGACACATGCAAAGAGGACAAAGGAGTTTAATCAGAGGAGGGATCTCTCCATAGTGTAATGAATTTTAGGCATCCCAGTACTAGGCAGGGAGAGAAAAGCCAAAGCTTAATCTGGCAAGGAAGAACATTTTAAAGAAAGCAGTTGGAGAGTTCAAGAAGTACTGAGGAGGATTTTACAGCCAGAGATGGTCCGTTGGCTCCTGGCACCTTTGAAGGACCGCAAGTGGCCTTCCCTGACATCCCTTTAGAACTACTGGATAATACAGAAGACCACAGACTCTTCTCCTTCAGCTAACTTGGAGACACCCACTGCGGGGGAGTCTCTGTACCACCGACGAGAGAACTACTATGTGGTGGAGCAACATCAACTTGTAGCTCAACTAGAGATTATTTATTACACATGTGGAAAAATAAACTGGAAGGGAAAAGATCAGCTGAGAACGGTATCAAGGTCAAATCCCCTCTGCTTGTACTTGCACAGCCACTACCAGATACAAACAAAACAGGATACAGGAATGCTTTTCTGCTCTGCTACAAAAGGAAAGGCAGTATCAAATCTGCCCCCACCCCCCAGCCCCACCATGTCCTGCTTTTCTAATGCTAGTATTTTAATCGTAGAAAGCGGAAAAGACCACAATCAGAATCTGAAAAGAAAAAACAACAAAAATTGGGTCAGATTCAAGCTAGCAGGGAGATGGATCAACATCCCACACAGTTAGAAACCGCACAACAGCAGCAGCAGCAGCACTGGGAATTTCAGACTTCACCTGACAAGAGCGTGGGATGTGTATCATGACTTACTGCTTCTTAAAGGATACGAGATGGTCCCCTGCTGCCACTTCATTTGCACACTGCTATCAGCATGTCTAGAGGACACACATTTGCTACAAGTACTCAGATCCTTTTGGCTTTTCCCAGCTGATTGATGGGGAAGGTGGAGTCATTAATTACCCATGACTAGTTAACAACTAGCTTTCTCCCAGCCATTCTAGTGGCAGTGGAGGTTTTAAAACTGGGGGGAAGGGAATTTGTTACTGTTGCTGGAAAGCTGGCTAACAGGAGCAATCCCCGGGAAATTAATTACTACCAAAGGGGAATTCAGCACATTACCCTCTTGTCTGTCTGTCCAGGGAGCACCCTCAGGCAGTTTGCTGGGCAGCCACAGATGAACGTGCTAGTGTCTAACAATTCACTGGCAAATTGGAGGCTGGAGGTGTGGAAAGGAATGGGAGAGAGCATGGATCTGACATGTGTAAGTCAGTGACATACACAGCTCTGCGCCAAGCCCATTTACAGCAGCAGGTAACAATCCTGCCGTGCCTAGCTCTAACAGTAGGCTCTCCCCCTACGCTGAGGGGGACGAGGTAGGGCAGTGCAGAAGGGAGGGAATGTGTGATGACAAAAGCAGAGGCCAAGAGCTTTTGCTTTGCATCTCTTTGAGGAGCTGATTAGAAAGAAACATTCCCCTCTGGGTTTTGTAGTAAGGCAAATGTTTTCTGGCACTTTGCCTGCCTTAAGTGAAGCTTTAACCTTTAACACTCAACGGGACCCTGTAGGGAACTGGTCTGCACACAGATTCTTCCCCATTCCCGCCTTCTGAGCTGGGAGCTCTCCAAGACAGAGTGATCATCTTGCCACCTCTGGCTGATGTCTGGGGCTCTCAGACTGCAGGAGAACAGATAATGTATCAGCTAGCAGGAGGCTTCAGCTAGCAGGATGTGAGTCTGCAAGCGGCTGTGCAGGATGCACCACCACCTCTGTCCAGACAGAGCTTCCCTGACAACACTCTGCCCTGAGAGCAAGCTCAAGTGTGAGGCATAAAGTTACTGCCTGGGAGACGGCTGAAATGAAACAGAATAATCTTTTAAAAGAACCAGTCTTGGATATCATTTGTATCAGCACTCAGGTGCAGAGCCAGTAATCCAACCCCTGCAGGCTTCCCCTCTGTGCACACGGCTGTGCAAAGTGTTATCATATCAGCTTTAATAAAATCAGGCTTAAATGAAGCAGTGTTGTCTGTCTGAGTTTGCACAAGCGAGAAAAAAAATAATGTGGAGAAGTGCAAACTGCATTTAAGATTTAAAACATGCCAATAGCTTTACTGCCATGTAAACGTGACTCATTGAGCAGATTCCCACCTGGCACACTTAGGCCGCAGTTCCATGGCATCTTGGCAGCTCTTGATGAAGGATACTCTGCCATCTGCACAGGAGGAATACTGAAAAGGTGGAAACACAACATGCCATTAACAGGCCCCAAAATAAAATACATAGATAGCCCTACGCTGATAACTACTTATTTTCATACTTAATTGATAACATGAAGCGGCCTCAGACTCCCTAGTCAGCTTCAGAATCCACAAACCAGCCTCTTCAATACAGGCTGAGCTCGCTGCAGAGAAAGCAGGGCCATGCGGAAAAGGCGTGTTTTTCCAGAGAAAAAGCCTGATGAAACTATCACTGGTGCCAGCCTCAAAGCATGTGACTCCTTGTTCTTGTTAGTGACTGACATCTCATACAGGAAAAAAAAGGAAATACAAGTCCGACTCCCCAGAGTGCAGGGAGCTGAGGGGCCTGACGGAGCAAGCGGAGCAGGGTCGGGCAGGGGCACAGCCTGTGTTTGGGAGCTTTGTAAGCAAGTGTTTATGGGTGGCTACAGGAATAAAAAAAGCCTGCAAAGTGTTTTGAGATCCTCTGAAGAATTGACACATATAATTTCGTATTGTGTGATAGCATAAGAACAGTTCCTACCCAGGCCCTGATGGCAGCTCACCTACACAGCACTTTCTTCTGATGGTAGGAAAGGGCACCTCTTCCCCCCCTCCCCGATTTACAATTGGGTTTGATTTCTTTTTCCTGGGAAAAGTCATCTGGTGCCATCACCTGTGCAATGCCATGCAGATGTTCCTACCCTGGGACCCAGCAAGGGGCTCAGCAGAAGGCAGACTTCTGTAGGGCTGAAAAGCCCATGCTGAGCCCTAAATTGTAACACCCCCAAATCTTCCCTGTGCTCTCCAAAAGCAAAAATCACATCTGGCAAAACCAAAACAGTTGGCTGGAGCGGGCCTGTTGGTGGTAACAGCTCAATGCTAATTCACAACAGGATCCCTGGATGAGGCGCAGTGTGCTGCAGGGACTGGCCTGCGCCCGCCCTGAAGGAGGCTGTACTTCAGCAGTGACGGGATCTGTTTTGGAAGGGAACATGCAAGTGGCTCACATAAATGAAAAGTTGTACATTTTAAGTTTTACACAAGGCTTTTCCTCTTGCAGGTTTGTGGATTGAGGCATCTGGCCACAGAGCTGTGCTCCTGAACTAAAGAAAAAGAGGATGCTTTTCTGTCTTCCATTTATCATATCCGCCCTCCACAGCCCTCCAGGAATATGCACCCTTCTCCTAGCAGTTAGTTAGCATTGAGACAAGAAAGGAAATACTTAGCAGCCACTTAACACTGAAGGCTGAGTTTGACCTCAAAGGCCACAGTCCAGAGTCAAATGCAAAATATTTCTGTCTAGAGCTCTTTCAAGTTTTCACAGACTCCTGATGTTAGGTGCACTGTTTTCCTGTCAACCCATTGTGCTTTCCAGACACAGCTCAACACTCTGTCCCACTCAAATCCACAAAAAATACATACTGAAAGGACTTTACAGAAGCAAGAGCTTTGCAAGACAGCACAGAGAAGGGCCACTAAGCAGCATGGTGCAAGTGCCTTCCCTCTCCTGCATGGGGAAAGGCTCCCTTCCTCCCCACACCTGGGGACACAGCAACCCTGCCAGAATCTACCGACCTCCATCACAAGCCATAAAGGATCAGCCTTAGAAAACTGGCAGCAAATAGCTCTTGCTTAACATCCATAAATACTTCTATATTTATATACATGTGCACACACTCATATGCAAAGAGAAGCTTCATGCAGAGCTCAAAAATTGCTGGCGGTTTACTTAACCATTAATTGAGACTAGAAAAAAATCCTGAAGAGAATATATTTTGCTAAACAGAAGTCCAGCTCTCAATGCTTCAGAAATCTCAGATAAAGAAGGTAATGTTTTCAGAAAAAAGCAGCAGCTCAAACACAAAAGCTTTTATCTAAACTTTTTGGACTTCAGATCGCAGATATACTGTGATGCTACTTTGGTTTCTGCGAAAGATTATTTTTGTTGGTGCACAAGCATCGGTAAAGACATGAAATCAATAGGTAAAAACCCAGACTTCAGTCATGCCAGTCATGTTTTGCCAAGACAGATTTTTTCTATCAGTTTCATAAGGAAGTTCCCATATACTGTTCATCACAGTAAGATTCTAATCAAAACATGAAATCAATAATTCCCAATCAAAGGAACTATCTTCAAAGAGCACATGAAAGTTTTTGAGATTTAAAGGTCTTGGAATTTATAAATAAAAAACGTTGAGAGCTCTACAAAACTGAGCAAAGCTTAGTTCCTCCAACATCACTACTGACTCTAAAGAACTTTTCAAGGAAGATCATTACCAGCATTATTTATCATTTCTTTAAAAAAGAACTAAAAAAAATGTATATAGCCATAGGATACATACAACTGCACACACATCTCACAGGAAGAAAGGAATCGAACCCACAGGATGTCTAACCAACCTGTAGAGTCTCAGCTGAGCTGTTTATAGGATCTCCCATAAAATTAAAATGAATGCCAAGACAGATTCATGCAATTCATCTTGCAAGACAGTTTTTGAAAGCTGATGCAGAACATCATGATGGGACATATGTAATCTGCAGGAAAGTCTGAAGTCAGTAACAAAGAAATATGTATTAATTTTAAGCAGAAAGTCCTTAGATAAACTCTGAGCTGTACTATTTCTCACCCAACTTGTTCATCACTTTATAGCAAAATAATATTGGGGTCCACAGTAATAATATTCAGGGAAGAATCCTCCAACATCACTGATAATAGAAAAAAGCACCTGTCAGATTTCATGGATTCCTCATATCAGCAGTGGGATGAGGTCATCATAAACGTAAATGAATTGACATAATCAACCAGAGCTACCATTTTTTCCTGTGATCCCTAACCTGTCCAGATTTCTTCCTCCGTTCTTCTCGTATAGGCAGATCGCTCATACTCGTTCTTTGTTGCAGTCACGGGCCAGGGTACAAACCCCAGGCAGGATCACAGACCCACAGCTCCCTCCCCCTACCCAGCAGATTGTGAAATGTTTATGGCCTGGCTCTTATGGCTCTAGAGGTGCTGAATGGCCTTCTCCCCCCTCCAAGCCTCAGCTCCTGATGGGCAGCTACAGACCAACTTTTAGCCAGTTTGGTCCGTAGTCGCGGATTTTATTGCCCAGTTTGTCTCTTCAGCTCACATTTTTAAGCTCCAGAGTAGATTTTTCCCTGGGTAACACTCGGTAGCTCAAAGAACTCTTCTGGTTTTTATTACATCCTTAGTGATTAAAGGGATATTTAAACCTCACAATGCTCCCTGCTGTGAATATAAAAGCCTAGCATCATTTTGGATAGATGTATTTAGAAAAATAAATTAAAAATTAGCCCTACTATAGCAGACAAATGCTTCTAAATTGTTAAGAACACTGGGCACTTGAATGATAAAAATACATGGTTGCAATTCCTTGAGAATGGCATGGCTCTGAGCTCTCTGAACAGTTATACAGACAATTCCACTTGGACTGAGGGCAACAGAAGTGCATTACACTGAAAACCCTGAATTTCATCTACTTAGACATAAATGACTGAGATTTCTTCTCCTTTCTAACCTAACAATCACTAATGCACACAAAACACAATCTTAGCTTTTGTGATGGCAAAATTGGTTTTAAATGACCGGCACTTCACAGCCTAATCTATGCCTGTCAACCTTATGTAGATACAAACAACAATTAATGTAAATTCCACAACAATATTGAAATTCTGCCAAGAATTTGGGAAGTGTGCAGGAGGAAATCAGTCATATTTGAGAGCAAGCACCCCTTGTGAGCACAGATTAGATGGTTATCAATAATGAGGTCACTGGTTTTGCCACCCCCTAATACTGTTGTTACTGGTTTAAGCTGCTGCAGGGAGCTACTGTTGGGGTCAGGTTTGGTGAGAGTTCAGTCTGCCTGCAACGAAGGGCTGGACTCACCGCCAAGGACTCACAGCACTTCTCACTGCTAGCTTACTTCACTGTGTGGCGCTGCTCAGTTTCTTCCTCTTAACACAAAGTAAAAAACCAGCCCAGCCCTACTCTTACAGGGTGCAAGGAATGCTCACACTTGTGCATCTACTCCAGCAGGCGCCTCATGGCCCATCCTGACCTTCCACTGATGCTCTTCCCATGACTGAGGCATTTAGAAAGGAGCTCTCCTGCTTGGATTCTCTGTTGTCTACTATTACATTAACTCACATTGCAGCCATTCCTTCAGACAGCATTTTCAAGAAACCCATAGGGCCTCACTCATCTGTGTGACTTCTATTCTTCTGCCAAATTGTAATGAAAGCAGGAAACCGGGTTAAAGGAACTATTGGGAGGGAAAAACAGGCAGCAAAATTCAGCAAGTTTTTAGATAAGTTTCACATATACTTGCTGAGGACTGGTTATGACAGGACAATTCAGTGTTTAATTTTCCTGCCTCTCCATGATGTTCCTGCCATGTGAATTCTGGTGATCAAGAGCTAACCTGAAGCAATCTCAGAAGAAATGGTAAGAACACTCCTGTACTCACTCTGGGGAATACCCCACTACAATGGTCTGACGTTTCAAAGGCTTCTACTGGAAAAAGCTGTGGCAAAATTTCATTCTAGAATTCTACAATTTTTTATGTCTAAAGTAGGGAAAATGATCAATTATACTAATTGTATATATAATCTAACTTAAATCAATTAACTTTAAATTATATATACTCTAACTTAACAGTGTCAAGAGTCCAAATTCCTGTCCATCTCTCGCTCCCTCTTTATGCACATTTTACATTGAGAGATGTTCCCTTGTTGCATGCAAAGTCAAAGATGGATGGAGTGAAAAAACGGAGATTAAAAAGGTCACATTGGATTTGTGATAGGTTTCATGGCCATAAAAATAATTTCTAGGAATGTAAAAGGCAGCTATAGTGCTCCACGGTAAGATGCAGGCATCTGTGCCGGTCAGCACCACATGGAATCTGGGCAGGTATTTGTGCACCAAGTACAAAATGAGCTGGAGCCAAAGACAACATAAGCAATGAGAAGGACTGAACAAGGGTATCAAACCTGCTTGCATCCCTGCAGTCAGCTATAGTTTTAGGTAAGTTGGTAGTATTCTACTTCATTTTCAAATAACTGCTCATGGACCAGAGGGAGCCTACCAGATTCAGTGGAGAAGTTATGACAGCAGCCTGGGAGAACTGATTTAGTTTATCAAAACCCTGAGGCAAAAATTTGAAATCTAAGCCCATTCATGGTCCCCCATTATGTCTTTCTGACCTCTTTTTCTTGTGTTTCCTCTCCAGGATGGAACTACTGCTTCTCCTCCCTTTGCATCATATTGGCAAGGAGTTTAACAGCTGACTTCTGCAGTTCCTCATCCCAGCCTCCAGATTTTCTCCTAAGAGTTGCTCTGTATCACTTAAACTTCTTTTGAAGACAGTGATGTTCAGCCATATCCACCTGTAAAAGATACAGTAATATTAAGGAGGCTACAATATAGAGTTCATACATTTTTTTGCAGTAAGTGTGATGCTTTTGTTTCCAACAAGGGAACAAAAGCAGCCAAATATAACCACAGGATGCATATGTGAAAATAGCATACAGTTGAGCAGGGAAGTGGCAGGGCTTCTTTCTGTTAGTCTACTGTAAAATAAACTGGTAAAACTACATGTAATTCTTATCACCTCATTATCAAAGCTACTGGACAACTGGAGGGAGACTGGATGAACTGAACATCAGAAAAGATTTAAAAGTCGATAAGTAAAGCTTCACTGATGGCTCTGTGCGCAAAGAAGAAATGAACATGTCTGCAGGGTGTAAACATACAAGTGACAGAGAAATTAACGTGCTACAAAGGGGTATAATTATCTTCTTTAGTAAGGATGAAAGTGAGAGAGAAAGTGATTTGAGCATCCAGGAAAAAAAAATACTGGCTGTGCAAGGGCAGCCTGTTCAAAGAATAGCAGGCAAAGCCCTTACTGTTTTAGATTTTTGCATTACTTTTGCACAATCCAGTGGTATTGCAGAGAACAATCTTGCCTTTGCATGAGCAGCAAAGGCGGCTCTGAGATACCTGCTCATCTCTTATTCCTATGATTTTCTGAATGAATACTAAATGACTTCTGGGGCCACAAAGAAGAATGTATGTTCCACTGGCATACAGACAGACCGCTTCCCAGTGCCACGTAATCAGGGCTGGTTTATTGACTGTGGATTACAGCGCTACACATCCAACACAGATTCAAGCAGAAGGAAATGTCTAGGCTTTTCTTACATGATCACACCACTTCAGAGCTTTACTGGTGATCTTAATTCCCTGGATGGAGACTGCTTCTTTCTTCCAGTGACTCCTAAGAAACTGATGAAGCATCTGGGGAAAGGGGGATCAGCCTTCTCAACAGCTTCTCACTTGCAGTGGCCATTGTCCAAAGGTATGATGTTCATCAGCATCAGGGAGACAGAGTGAGGGTCCAGGCCTGAAGCCAGTAGTTGCAAGGTGGAAGCATGTATCTGCACGACAGGAGAGAGCAGAACTGAGTGTTATCACTTCAGGATTGATACTAGAACTTACCTAGTGCTCCACTGAGAAGTACAGAAAAAGTACAACTGCCACCAGAACGTGCTGGACAGCTAACACAACACAGTCTTCCTCTCTACCCATTCCCTTCATCCTCATTTGTCTCTTTGGACAGCAGCTCTGCCTTTTCTGTGAGATAATTTGTTCACACCGTACACTGATACATTTAAAATCTGCCCAAGCTTTTTAAGAAGGCTCCAGAGCTGGAGGGAGGGAGTAGGAGGGCAAACCAAGTGAAATGCAAAAAGAAAAAATCTTTCACACTCAAGTTTGAACCTCAATAACAACCCTGAGCAGTGGTTAGGCCTGCTTTTTGTTCAGAATCTTGCGATGGAGACCCAGTGTCAATTAACAGGAAATAAAGTACATCAATCAGGCTGAATTTTTGCCACAAGATTTTCTGCTAGATGTTTAGGTCTCATAGTATATATACAACTACTTTACTACACAGTGGGGAAAAAAAATTAATAGGCTGTGCATAATTCTCTTGCTGGGCTCAGTGGTCCTGCCATCAGCTTCTGTACCTAGCTGAGGATTTACAAAAATAAAACCCTGTATTTCCACGCATCATAATTCACAAAAGACCAGCTACTGACTCCTAAGGGAGGTGTGACTGCATTTTAAATGTTGCTGAGCCTGGTAGAACACTCCTCTTTCTCACTCCCAGGCCAAGGCCAGAGCGATGGGAAAGGTGACAAATTATTGAGCCGCTGGGTTTCATTTCCCAAGAAGTGCCTTTGGATGACAGTGGACATACACTAAAGCAGCGAGCCATTGTGCTAGGGCTGACAAAAGATTGATCCATGGATGAAAGCAGCAGTTTCTCTGCAATTCTGAAGCACAAGGTTTACTAGATGCTCTCTTCTCTGGTTTCAAAAAGCTTCAAACAGCCCTCAAGGGAGGAAAAAGGACTTCAGTTTACACAAACCATGCCTACTTAGTTTAACTCATGCACAGTGTTCATGATTCACCACGTCATTTTCCATGTCCTGACAAACTCCTGCCATGGGCAGCTCCTTCCTCCTTCCATCACAGCTTTCTTTTCTACCCCTTGTTACCCAAGAGCAGTCCAGAAACAGAACTTTCCCCATGCTGAAAAGTCTTCTTTGAGGAATCCAACCCAGGGCTGTTCTTGCAACAAACAACTGGGATGGACAATACCCCCTTTCTTTAGTTTCAGCCCTGCCCTAATGTGCATGAAGGTGCCAGACTCAGCTTTGCAAACTGAAGTCCTTTTTTCCAGAACTGATTTAGCTCTGTAGAGGCAGTGATTATGTGTCATGGACTCTAGAGAGGGATATGTCTGCCTTTGCCTGCTGAGGTCAACCTTGAGATTGACTTCTTATTAGTAGAAATGCAGCAAACCCATTGACTCATTGTTTAAAGGTGACTGCATAGAAGAAAAACTCACATAAGAAGGAGCATTTAGGAAGGGAACTTGTCAGGTTCTGATTTAGCATTTACTGCCTGAATTATTTCTTGCCTGAAGACAAACAAAAACATACTTGAGAAATACCAGTTCTTTTCCTATTTGCAACCAGGATCAGGAAAGCCATAACAAAGAAATCATTACAGATAGCTCCATGCCCTAACTGACCAGCTCTGGCTCCTGCAGTGCAGCCATTGTCAATGGTTTTGTGACACAAGGGATTACAAACAGTTTCTGCACAACATCCACATTAGTTATTTCTCTCCTGCATTAGATGAAACAGTGACAACGAGCCTACAGTCAGATTATCACAGTTAAAAAGTTTTCTGATCAGCCTGGCCTCAAGGTTTGTTTTCCATTGTCAAAGTAAAATGGAAACTTGCATCTTACTAACATTTTACTTTACATTTACATTTAAATACTAAAGGTATTTAAGCCTCCATCTATTTGTGTTTACAGAGGTGAAAGTTATACTAATGGCAGGAGACTAGTATTCTCAAGCAAACTCTCTTTTGGCTGAAGAACCCTGGCTTTCCTGAAGGCAGTTCTGCCCTAGCTTTTCCAGTTCTTCTTCAGAAACGGAATTAGGTCCTTAAGAGAGCTGTCATTTAAATGTATCTGCCAGTAAGAGGTCATCTTAAATAAACCTCAATGTACCAAGTTTTTCTTCAACAAATAAACCAGAATTCAGCAAAAATAAAAGCAGCAAAGTCAACCTTCTCCCCTCGCCCAAACATCACCATCCACCAGGCAAAATACTAAATCTACATCAGTAAGGAAATACTCTCAAAACAACAGTATCACAGCAATAACATCTTCTGCTTTGGAAATGTGTTACCTTGATGTTTATATAGCCACAGGAGACCATTCAACAATGGCAATGTGTTAATTCTATTGACATTATCGCTCAAATTCAGTCACAGGGGTTGGTGAATTCTTTTTTTACATGGCTCTTTCATCTGAAAGAGAATAAAGCAGGACATAATGGATGGTTAGTAACATATTGTTAAATGGTTACAAGACACAGGAAACTTCAGCTGGGGAATGGGAAAAACCTAAAAAATCCAAGTAAGCCTTGACTAGAAAGAAAAGACTTAGTTTTGCTGTACAGAATTTTCCCATTTCCTCAGCAATCAGAGCTAAGGACTCTCAAAAAACTGGGTGTGTTCTGCACTTACATGAGCAGACACTCGTTAGTCTTCAAAATTCTGTTCATGGGAAGCAGTGTTATTCACCATGACAAAAATGCAGGTGACTTTCTGTGTTGCTCTTGCTTAACTCAACTATGGGAGCAGTTCCTAGCAGATATTAATTCACTCAAAATGAAAAAAGACATAGTTTTAACTAAAATCTGTTAGAAGATAAAATTATAAACAATTCAAGATATATAAAAATGTCTTAGCTTCAAATTCAGTGGCCATTTTGGGGTTGGGTTTTCTTGACAAGTAATTTCCATTTTATGGAAACTGAAAATGGAAGAGAAATGCTTCATTGAAAAACCCACCTGCCAGTGGGAAATTCAGTTCTTTTGAGCCTTATGATTTAACCGACAAATCAATGATGTTATTACAAAATAGGTGCAGAAAGTGAATATTGTCAAAGCCCAGACACAGAACCACCGAGAACGAGCCAGCTTCTAGTCCATCACATTCAGTAAATAGAACAGTTCTGCTGCTACTGTTCTGAAAGCCACCAGGGTTTCCTTGCTGGCATAGCATTAACCACTGAGGATGGGGGAGAAAAGCTGTTAAAGCAAATGATATTTCTAACAAAAACCCTGCCCCAGGGATCACACAAAGACAGGTATCACTAAATAGAACACCATTCTATGATCTCCCTTCCTGGAACTCATGCAGATAGCGACAGCTGCTCTCCAAAGTTCATCTGTATGTCATAGCAACCATAATTTCAGGGAGAATTAATTGGAGAATTTTGATCTCCTGAGTACTGCTTTCAAGTTAACATAGCAGAATTTTAAAACTAGTTTGTTTCTGTTTACTCTGACTGATTTGTTATCAAAACCTCACATTACATTGTCATTTTATTTGCATACCCTACCATATCCAAGCCTATTCTTTATAGCCACTCAGTTTCCCACAGATTTCATTTGGGCTGAAGCTTTTACCAGCAGAGATACTTCCACTTTTCTTTGGCCTTTTGCACTTTTCAGTGGTTAACTGTGAACTTTTGAGTTTGTATGTATGAAGGAAGTTAAGTCTATTTTAAAGCACCTGTTTTCAATGGAAATTTCAGTTGTAGAAATACTTCAGGTCACTGAAGAATTCGTACACAACATAAGCCTAGAGTGAAATACAAGCTGATGATGCCCTTTGCCATCTTCACTGAAATCAACAGTGGTCACTGGTATTTAGGTACCTTGTCAAATCAGGCACATAACTGAGAAGAAACATTGTCCTCCTCTCTCCCTCTTCCCCAGCAGACTCTCTGCACTTGAAAATAACATTACCATATTTTCATATTCTTTACAGCTACTTTTCCATTTGTCTTCGTAGTACCAGATAACACAACAGTTGCTACACTGTGCTGCCTTTGTATCTGAATTGTCATTACTAAAGCGTGACCATACACACAAACCAGGCATTATAATGGTAATGAAACATTTCTGAGTTTCACTGAAATTGCAAGAAATTAAACTTATCAAAAAAGCAAATGCAGCAGGAGTGCTTATAAGCGCATACTATTTACTCTCCCTTATATTTTAACTGAATTATCAATTGTCTAAAAGTGAACTCATTCATTTAGACGGTAACATCTCCAGAGCAGTCATCTAAATTATGTACAGTTGTTAAAGGACCTTGTGTCTGTCCCTTAACAGCTGCCAATACACATGCCAGAGGAGCTCAGCCTGGGGAGTTGTTCTGCTCCTGCAAAGGGAGGGTTGCAGCGCTCAGAAGAGGCTGAGCACCTGCCATCCCAGCTGAACAGGGACATACTTGTGGCCAAGGGGGAAGCAGTGGAAGATATTGAGGGATTAAAATGACTCTAAGGCTGCAGGCTTTCTAGCAATCCTGCACTGCTTTCTCGTTTTTCATCTTAGGCTGAGAAAAAACAATACACCAACAACCTCCAAAGTACAGGCCTGGTAAAACTTGCTGTTGTAGGAGATTCTTTGCTCAGTTTATTGGAAGATGATTTGAGAGGCAATCTCATAGTTAAAATGTGAACTGACAGCACTGCCTAGATGCTAATGGCTAGTTCTATCTTCACTGGCAGAATTTAAAGGCTTCTTTATGCCAGCAAAGCAAGGCGATCAATGGACCCAGGTTATCAGCAAGAAACTCCTGCACTACTTTTTGCAGCAATACTTTACAATGCGCACCGGGTTGTTATTACATTCAAGAAAGCCAAACTTAAAAATCATCCTGTACCACTGCTACTTGCTGCGAGACAACCTGTCAGACTCTTTGTTTTGCTCCCAGGAAAGCCCATTTACTTAGTATAGGAAGCATTTCCAGCAGTGCTGTCTATTGGGAAAGTCATAGCAGCACTGTTATTTGTTTGAACTTACACTGATTACTTGAGGCCACAGCATTGCAAATTGATGTTATAAGCTCAGTAACTTCCACTATGGATTTCTAAACCTTTATTTTTTTTCTTTCTAGCCCACTCTAACTTAATGGAAATCTAATATACAGTCTAGACATTCCTCAGTGACAAATTTCCATATTCAAAATACTGCTTTCTGACATCCATATAGCACAGTGGTTTTCTATGTTGGCTCCATTAACAAGTTAAGCTATTCTTTGAGAATACATCTAGTGCCGTCTCGTAAGGGAAATGAAATGATCATTGCAATCTTATTGAAGAAGTTACATTTTATATATACATGCATTTAGAAAAGAAAGTGTGATTCTTCATACATTTTAGTGTGTAACTTAAGGAATTAAATCTCTGGTGTGACTTACATTTCAAGGAATCAAAGAGCACTTGAAGCTTTCTGCTCATACAACATCCTTTACTATTTATTACTGAATAGTATGTGTTCGGTGTTATATTAGATAATAGTTCATTCAATGCATATTTGCAAATAAAACTCAATTACATGGTATTTCTTGTGAACAGCCCTCCGTATCTGTTAAACACCTCAGAGAAGTAAAAAGCAAAGAATATGAATATGTAGACAGGTTCTTAAGCCAACTGCAGTTATACGTAACAATTAAGCATTCATAGAGGAAGCATTTTGTCTAAAATACCTTTGGCTTGCTACTTGGCTTTTCACTTGTACAGAATAATATCACTAACTAAAATTAAATTAATACCATTCCAATGTGGTTCTCATATGCTTACACCATATATCAGCTTTGTTTGTATTCCATTTTACTGGGATTCACTGTTGTTTGCAGGATCTCTGCAAGAAAAGGGAAAGAAAAAAATAGGCTAAGAAATAAAAATTGAGAGGGGGATATCCATGTCCAACCTGAGGGCAAAACCTGCTTTTTACCATATACGTTGACTTGGTTTTAGATAGGCTATTTCCTTCAATAAGACAATGTACTTTTGACATTGTGAAGGCTCCTCCCACTGTGATTATATAATAGAATGCTTTTGTACCAAGCTACATACACAATCATTTCATTGCACAGATAAATCTTAAATGCAGGCAGAAATGTGATTTTGCTTTTCCCCTTGGTAGAAGTGACTCTTTTTCTGATTCTGTAGTCAGTTCATGGCCTCAGCTCCATCTCACTATCCCATTTCATGCGCATTTCTGCACGATGAGTACAGTACTTGATCTTACCTCCTGGCTATTTTAGGTAAAAGGCTGTTACACAAGATTTTTCCCAAGCCTGAAAGCTACATATTTATTCCATCATTTTCACACACATTTTTGTCCTTAATTAGAATTTTGCCTTAACAAAACCATTTCAGAACACTTTACAGATCCATTAGTTGCATGTTTGTCACATACTCTTGGGCACAGTCACACAGGTACAAACCCCATGCCACTGCAATGAACTGGGATTGAATTATCAGCATTTACAATGACAAAGCTGAAAGCATTATTTGAGCCCTTTTACACAAGATTAACTGTCAAAAGATAATTTTTCTCTCCCTCCTTATAATATGGTGCACATTAAGAAAATGGAAAACACCCAGTAGGCTTTTTATATGGGAACTAAACAAAACCAAAACCAACAACAACAAAAAAGGCATAGTTATAGGGCAAACAAATTATTGCTTTTCACACAAATATAGTGGATCTGTTTTCCTGCTAAGTTGCAATATTATTGGTAACAAAGTGAGGTCTTTTTTTTTTACCTTATGGTCAGGAACATGGGATAGAATCCTGTAAATAGACTAAGAGGATTCTCATTCCCTCTGCTTTGAATAAGACTATATATTATGAAAAGGACTATGGCACAGTAGCAGAAGGCCCTTAGAATTAAGTAAGGTCAAAACCAGCAATCTAGTTTAGTCTTTCAGAAGTTTAAAGATTGATCCTGGTCATCCATTTTAGGGTTTGGTGTTAGGTGGGGGTTGGGGGTTTTCCCTTTTTTTTTCCCTTCCCTTTTTCTTCCCTGTCCTAGGGCCCCCTCTAGCGCTGCCAGAGCACACACTGTAGCTCCCCAATGACGATGAACTTGGGCACACAGCTCTACGGAGATGCGCTCCCAGCTTCGAGACTGCGCTCCAGCCAGACCTGCCATGTGCCTTGTTCTTATTCATACATGACATTTTATTAGGGATAAATCCATCCATAGGAGAGAAAATATTTTTGAGATAATATACAGAAAGGCCCCTTGCATCGTTACCGTGCTGTTGCATCGGAGCATTGCAAGGTTGCTATCCCAGCCTGCACAGGAGTCTCTGCAAGCACCGAACTCCTAAAGACACGGCAAACAGCTCATGTGCTTGGTATAGATAGCTTGTGGGATTAGCATGGAGGGGCGGGGGAATCAAACAAACATGCAATTCCATACATAGTGTCTAGGCTCCAGCTCTTTCTTTTAAGGGTCAGCTGTGGCCAAAATAAATCCACAGGCAGCAAGATACCCACATCATGTGAATAAAGTTGCACAGAGGTCAGTGAGCTCTAAGACAACTTTGAAGATGGTGGAACAAAGGTTCTGGAGTTTCGTAACAAGTGATAGGGTGTCATCCTCATACATGCATTACAAAAACAACAGCAGGAACAAAAATATCTATCTAAGGAGATATGTGTCTTTAAATCTTTAAATTTAAATTTTTTTTAAAATGAGATTTGCCTGGAGCCTTTAAGTTTAAGTCTTTAAGTGGAAGAGCCATTCAACTGCAGAGAAGTCATCCTCCAGAAGCCAACAAACTTCAGATGCTGGTCTGTTACCCTTTGCAATGCTACTACCTGTTGCAGTGTGCCATGCAACAACAGCTGAGCATCCCACAGGGAAGTTCCCACAAAGGCATAACTTGGGCTCATAAAGCCTGTAGTACAGTACCCCAAGATTACACACAAAATCCTGACACATGCTTCAAAGCTTAGTATTAGTGGAATCCTAGTCATCAACTAGAAGAAAGGGAAAGATGGCAATTAACACTCAACACCTACACTGAAGTTCTTACCATCGTCTTCAACTGCAAGAACAAAGCTTCTTCATCCCAGATTTACACAATTAAGAGATCACAAAACTTATGTCCACTGCTTTTTCTCCTGAGCATCTCAACTCATTTACCCTGCCACTTTTTTCCTTAAAAAAATATGACAAGCATTTGCAGGAACAGAAATGAGCTATGCTTGATTTATAACACTGTACACACAAGCTACGTACACCACAGATTTTTCACCTCCGTTGAAATATCAACGCCACTGCTAAAACCAGAGTATTGAACGTAACAAAGGTGTGATCCCACCCTGGATGGTAAGACTTAGTCTATTCTCACCTGGCCCCTCTGTTTCCATTCAGTCCATTTTGTCTCCTAATGAGCTTCAGCTGCCATGCCTTCCTCATCTTTTCCTGGTCCCTTTCTCCCTGACCATATGGTGTTTATTTTGGCTGCAAAAGACATTAATTCCATTATTCATGAGGAAATCTCATTCTAATTAAAAAAAAAAATCCAAGAGACAAGAACAGACAAACCATAGTACATAATAAAAATAACGAAGATACTCTGTATCTTCCTTGATTTGGTATTTTGGTTGTGGAATGAAACATTAGTAGCTTTTCAAGAACAGTATTTTTCAGACAGTGAGCAGAAGCCACTAGTAACAGCTGTGGCCAACTAAACCAGTTCTTAGTAAAACACTAGTCCTTGCCTCAGAGATACATTCTCAATGGTCTTAACTATACATAAATTATATAATCCTTGTGCCAGAAAATGAAATTACATTAAACACAGCCAAATCCCAGTACTATATACCTTAACAATGGTGATCAGTAAAAGATCTCAGGTGTAAAAACAATGCCCAATAACAGCACAGAAAGTGCATCAACTATCCACAAATTATTCTCAGTAGCTTATTCAAAATAATCTCTTTCCATTGGCTTTGGAACAAAAACATTTTTACTATTTGCCTGAAAGGCTTAACAGTTTGGCTTTTCAGCAGCCAAAAAGGATTTGCTTTTTAACCAATTACAGGCAGGGTGGGAGGGAAGAAAACAAACAAACAAACAAAGTAAAGCCTCCCCCTCACCCTGCTTGGTCACAGACCTTACCTTTAAGTTTACTTTAGGCACCAGACACTCCTATCCCTATAGATTCACAGGGATTAAAAAAAAAAAACCAAAAAACCAACACCAAACACCCAACAACAACAACAACAAAACCCAAACCCAAAACAAAACCAAAACCCACAGCCCAAAAGCAATACACTTCAGTAAGTACCATTTATTTCTCTGGCATGTTAGAAAGACACCTGGGAACACCAAGATTTCAGAAACAATGCTTACTCAGTAAAACCTGAGGACAGATGTTATATTTACATTTGATATGCAACTTGGCAAGTTGGACCTTGCCTATACTTGGATTTCAAACTACTATAACTAGGATTAGACTGAAATCAAAGAAATTACTTCAAGTAAACTCATAGGTAACTGCAGTTTTACTGCAGTTTTTTTACCTTGAAAATCCCACAAAATGATATTGCCAGGCTTCAGAAGACACCATATTAAGTGAACACCTCTGTCTGTAAGTATCTGAAGTTCTTGCTCCAAGTACCTTTAGGGATGGTGCTTCAGGCAAACATTATATGTCAATGTATCCAATGATCTTGGCATCTTCACTCCTGAATATGGTCCTTGGACTGAAGAACTGCATAAACTGTACTTACAGAGAAATGATTTCACATATATAGAAGGCAAATGGCTCCTTTAGCATGTATCAGCAGTAATACCCATTGCGGAATATGGCCCACAGCTGAGTGACACATTATTTAGTCACTAGCAGAAGGGCAGGATTTGAAGCAGGTAGTTCAGTATCTGTAACTTCTTGAGCTTGAGAAAAAGTCCTTGAGCTACCCAACAGCATAATGGGAATAAAAGAACATTAAAAAAAAACCCCAACAACAGGTGAGAGTTTTATAGCATAAACCAAGTTGCACAGTTGCATAGTTTGAATATCAAAATGAGTTTAGAGCAGATCAGCAAAGTTCAGCTCTCTTTGCTGATAGGGACGGTTTCACTTACTGTTCTAGCTTTCCTTAACCAGCAAAAAATTAAATTCTTCTCAAAAAGCAGGACTAAAAGTCAGAAGAAAACTCAAGACCAGGCATTATGGCAAGCTCTGGAGAAAGAAAGAAGGGGGGGGGGGAAGGCAAAATGCCTCATACCAAGGAAAATCCTTAATAACAATAAAGAAAAACAACCATTTTCAGTGACCAGTTTCAATTAAGAAAATCAAATGCTCTGTCTTCATACATCAAACGCATAGTAGAAGCACAGATCTAAGATTTTAAATGTGATCTTAAGGTTAGCCATACATTTAAGAATACACAATAGCCAAAAAGCTTATGTAGTTTATTCTATCTGGATGAAATGAACCCTATTCAGAACTACATCCTCACGGTTGTGTTCCATTTCTCGTAAGAAGCTGATTTCCTTTTCCCTGTGCTATCTTCTGGAGGAAAAAAAAAAAAAAAATCATGCCTGATTATCTAAAGCCTTAGCCTATTACCAGTCAATGACTACACAGTATGCTATGCACTGCATTTTCAATAATTTACAACAACTTAAACAGCAAACACTGAAAACATTACTACTGAAAATACTCATTTGCTTTTATGAAAAGATTAGTTACCTGATCTTCTCCACATCAGTTGCACCTAGCTCACCTATCACTTGTTACACAAACACTTGCTAATACACTCAAGATGGACATACTTATCTGCTTATAGAATCACATTTTGTTCAAAACAACCAATCCAGAATATGAGAATAAACTTGCAATACAAGGTTTGATGTAGCATCTTTTTATCCACAGTCTATTTACCACTCTTAGAGTGAATGGGAGCAATAACTGTAATAGTGGATTAAATGTTAATTTGTATAGTCAAATATTCTATGTGATCCTGTTCACCATGTGCTGTCTTCCCCCTTATGTTGTTCAACAGCATTCAAAGATACTCAGGTGAAAAAGAATTCAGATCATGTCTCAATAGGGAAGTGAACCCACTGCAGACAATCCTGGCAACACTGGCTGACCTGGGTTCTGGGTCACGCAGGACCAAACCCATCCGAAGAGCTCTGGCAGTCTTCAGAAAAGGAAGAGGCTTCCCCCCACCTTCCTTCCTCCACTACTTTCTTATCTGAGAAATAAAAGGGAGCAGTAGTATTTCTTCCAGAACCATGGTACCTTGCCCTCTCAGATGAACAGAGACAACAGTACATTTCGACTTTATTAGAAAAAACCCAAAAGTTTATACAAAGCTCCGCATTTTACAGAAAATCACCTCCCCCAAACACAAAGAAGTCTGACATTGCAAGCTGTATGCATTTTCTTTTTTCATATACATACATATATATATGCATATACACATATATATATGTGTGTGGGCGCACACGTATGTGTATATATAGTGTGACATGTATTTTTTTTGCATGGTTTGCATTCATTATCTTACAAAGTTAACATTCAGTAGAAAAAAAAAAGGATCTTTGTTACCATTATTTTCTCATATAAATAACTGTGAGCAGTCCCTCTGCAGATAGGTAAAAAACACCTTTTCGTGTCATTCTGTAAAAAACAGACATTACTGAAACGGTATTGAAATCTTTCAAGTTTTTTCAATACCACCATAAAAATATCATCTAGCCCCCAATTCAAAATGCTTGTCCAAGGCATTAGAAGAGAAAGGACTGTAAGACAATTCTGGAAAGATTTAAGCCAACATTCAGATAGATAATTTTTGCTGGACCTCATACATTGGTGTGAAATGAACACAAACAGGAGGGCAACCTCTCTGTCTGCCTGGAAAAGCTTGTTCTTTGCCTATTGTCACTGAGACAAATTCCAACAAAGCATCCTCCAGCAGCGCCAAGGAGCTGACAGACTCTCAAACTCACCATTCTTGCCCCACAACAGAACCACAGGCTTTCTTCATGCAATTAAAACCTTTACCAGCTCAGCAAATTTCCCCTGCATGGTTCACCTTAAAAGGAGTTGTTGGGACTAATCGTGGCATGGCTAGACAGACATTAGGTTGTATTACTGGGAGAAAAACTTAATTAGTGGGGAAAATGGAAAAAGACAACTAAAAGGAAGAAAACGCTATATAAAAGACCTACTGGAGTAAATCCCAAGACTCTGGTTTGAAGAGGCAGGAACAGGAGAGAGATATGAACTGCAGCTCAAAACATCCTTGTGTTTACTGAAGTTAAAGGTGACAGCGTGGTCCAAATTAATTAACTGCCTGGTAAACAATCATTTCTTCCGTCAAGCACCAAGATGGGGAGAATGGCGAAGGTTTTGAAGGCAATACAAGTGGTAGTGGTGATAACAAAGGTAATGAAAGTGAAGAACATAATGATGCCAATTAAATGGAGAGTAATGCCAACGAAGATGTTTCAGCTGCCAGTGATGCTGGAAACAAGAAGAATGGTTATATGGTTGTGTTGATGATGGCCAGAATTCATTCATATGTCCATGTAGTCATCATCTTCATCAGTATCACTTTCCAGTGAGGATTCCTGGCTTGAGGTCTCTAAGATTTCCAAAGCTGGCTGACAAAGGCTCTCCTTCTTTACATTCGCTGCAGACTGAGCAGACAAAATAGCAGACTGATCCCAAAAAGAGAGAGAGAGAATATATTGCTAAATAGTCAGGATAAACCCATGATCACAGGGATAAAAGCCCACTGGTTGCTACTCTTTCACATTCAATAGCTCTCTTACTTCTACGGAAGATATGGCATCATAATGTGAAACAACGTAACATTTACCAGTAGGCTTCCCCACAGTTAATATTCTGGTAGCTTCTACTAACCTCAGAACTGCGAGGGCTGCACTAGCACCCTTACCCATTTTTGTCATTCTGGCTAATCCCCTCAGAAAAGGGACAAGGATGAGGATACCTATGATTTCACCCGTGGCCAATATTTCACCATTCCTTAAAAACTGACTCCTGCTGATAATAGCTAGCATCTTCTTCCACTACTGATAACTATCTCTGGTTATGAACTGGGGACAGGAACTGTTGCTCCTTTCATACAAATATTTTATTGAGGGGAGAATTAAGATACAAACAATAATCTAAAAAATTATTGTTTCCCTTTTATTACCTTTAATTTTTGCTTGGTCTCTTCTGAAATGCTGCCCTTTGGAGAAAGGAGGGTGGGAGTGGGTGGAGTGACAGTGATCTCAGGTGGAAATTTGGTGACAGATGAAGGTATGAAAAGCTTTGGCATGTTGGGCAGAATGCGAGTTTTTACTCGGGTGCCATCTGTCTTGTTCTGCTGACTTCCCAAAGTCTGTGAACTGGAGCTGAGTTCAGGCTTGGAACTGGAGGCTAAACAGAGAGAAGTAAGAAAAAACATGTTAGGAAGCTATCTAGGGTTTCAGATGTCAAAGAAGAGGGGACAGTTCATTGTTAGACACGTGGCTGGCTCAAAAGGCCTTTCTTAAGGCTCAGAAACAGAAGAAGAAGGTGCCTCAAGATTCTATAATGACAACTAGAAACCAGTAATAATTTAAACAAATGTTACTGGACAGCAGAAACTCAATCTGACCAAGCATAACAAGTGGCAGTGCAGCATTGACCCATCCACATCTAGTTAGAAGGCTACTACAACCACCATTTCCCCACTTGTTTCAGGTGCAAGCATCTTATCTTTGCATTCTCTAACTGCCTCTCCATTCTGTAATGCAACAAATAAAACTACTTCGCTTTACTTATGAGTCTTAATTTCCTCTCCCACAGTGTTGCCTCTTTAATTATTGAGATCGCAACTCCTCAACAACTGAAAAAAAATCATTATGGTAACACCCATCAAAATTTCCTCATTAGTCTCTTCAAATCCTGCCATGAAAACCTCCTTGGTGTGCTCATGCCCTGTTCTCCACACTAGTTAGCATCATTTCCACATCCTCCCTGAGTGTCTCAGTTTGTGGTCTTTACAATGTAAACTTGCTCAGACAGGCTCTTCTAATGAAATAAAGAGGGTTCTGGCCCTTCCCTAGGCAGTATCCACATTACAAAATAACACATACACAACAATAACCAGTAGAAGACAATGCTTTCACACTAAGAACCAAGAATTTGTTAAAAGATATTTCTTACTAATAATGCTGCTTGATATGGAGTCAAAACCATTTTTTTAAAAACTTACATGAATGAAAACACCAGAGTCTATCTCAGACTGATAATAATGATAGGTGTTCATACAAATTTTTTCAGATTTAAGACCTGTCAAATCCATCTCTTGCAGTTTTCTGGAACTGACATGGCCATTTAAACATAGCAAAACAAAATGCCAGCTTCCTAATGCTATCTGGAAAAACAACCAGCAGTAGAACTAACTACTAAGGGATATAAAATTGAATTGTATGTTCTCAACAGCATACAAGAATACAAGAACTGCCACAACAGATGAGGCATGGCTTTCTGTCAGGGTCAGTGACCCATCTCCATGGGCAGCTTATCATTTCAGAGTCAAGTACCAGAAATGCTTCAGTAATCAGAAACAGGATAATAATCTGCCTCTCACAAATAAGGAAAACTGAAATACCCCAACCATGACTATCTAAATTATGCCCGCCTAAAGTACCAAGTTCTACATTTTTTCAATTAAACCACCAACTCCTACTTCTCTTGAGAAGAGAGCAGAGGAGGGATAGAAAGCATTAACTGCTGTAATGCTGGTTTTTATGTTTAGTTAGACTGAGTGAGTCAGGTTTTGTGAAAAATAATTTCCTGCGGCTAAATATTCCAATAGTGTAATCCAAGGCGTTGTCATATTGCCCTGTGTAAGATTTCAGTTAAAAGAAAAAAACTACTTTAAAGGATGCACAAACTATGTAACAAATTATATAGCATGATAGCATGGTACTGGGAGGTGGTTTGTTGTTTTGGGGTTGTTTGTTGGTTTGTGGGTTTTTTTGCTTTGCTGCCATGGTATTTAGCATGTGAGTCATGCACCAAAAAGAATAACCACTAAGGGACGACAAGACACTTTCCCAGAAAGCTGGGACATTGCCAGAAATGCCTCTAAACTCTGGAATACTTGACTGGGAGGCAGGCAGAGAAACTGAGGAATATGAATCATAACTATCCAATCAATCAGTCCCTACAGACTGATCTGCAGCTAACCACCCATCTTCAGAATTCTTTGAAGCACTGAAAGCTCCTACCTTGGGTACAAACATGTCCTGAATTTGTGCTGGTCACCGATTCCACTTGCCAGCAAACAGGTTCTGGCGATGGTGCAACAGTAGCCATTTTCATCTGCTGACAAAGCCGTGACTCCTGTTGCTGAAATCCAAGCCCCTCCAAAGGCACTTCAAGCTCTTCTTCCTCTTTAGTAATGAAATATAATTCACAGATTAAGAGATATCCTGATCTCTCTCCTAATCCTCAATCCTTTTGCTGTCTAACCAACTGGTAGAATTGTTTTTTTAACCCTTGGCTCTATTTCTAAACAGTAACATGACTGAGTGAAATTAAATATTGGCAAGCTAAGATGGCAATACCAATTTTTTTCATATTTGGTGCCATCAATTCAAACTCCTAGAAAAAGTAAACGTCATTTAAAAAGCAAAAGAAAAACATTTTGTGTATGACATTTTGTTATCTCTGCACATCTGCAAGAAAAACACACACAACTGACCATTTTCCTTTGGAGATATAAGGGTTGAAACACTTGCCACACATGCAGAGCATAATCCATCACCCTTAATGATGAGCCAGCTGGGATCGATGGCTCTCTCTGCCACCACAGGTACATGCTACACTGAACACAGCTCACTGGTAAGTAAGATTAATTACTGTGCACATCCAGTCACAGGGCCAAATCTGTTTTTAATGCAACTGGTATCAAGCTACACTAAATGCCCACTTTTCACTGCTATGTGCACTGTACCTTTATAAGTACATTAGTCTAAAATTCCCACCTTCTGCTATTCCAGAACTTGGTACACTTATAACTCAGAATCCATGTATGCATGTGTACAATCTCTTTATTATGTACCAGCTGTATCTGCTTTTAAATTAATGCAGTGATAAACCAGTTTTCTTAACTCTGAACTGCATATTGTACATAACAGGAGTAATTTTCACTGAACTACTGAGAGCTACTAGTGCCCCTTCTGGGAAGGGCAGACTGAAATAGCACTAAGGCTTTCAAGGCTACAGACACACAAACAAGCTCTTATTCTCTGATAAAAATGAAGATGTCCTTCAAAAACAAAGGGCTGTCTAGTCTAATTTGAATGGCCTTATATGTACACAGGCTAAAGTGTGTACAGGCAGCTACCACAGACCAGCAGATGCAACGTATATTCACCATCTAACTTGCTCTAAAATTCTTAATTATGTCCATGCTCTAAATTAACTTGGGATTTTGACAGTGTGATGTCTTAAAAAGGAATATATATGTTTCAACTTTTCCTCATTGGAAAAATACTCCCACCCCCTCAAGTGTTGAAAACACTTCTCCACCTTCATCAATGTGGATAAGAACTTGGAATTTACCATGGTAATATTCTCCTGTATGAGAGTTTCCCTTGCAGAAAATGCTTAAGCCAACATTACAGCTTAACAGCTTGGTAAAAGTCAGAAAGTCAGATCAATGCAGTTTGAAAAATGCCACTTTAAACAAATTAGATTTTCTAGGGTCCTTGAATAATATGTACCAAAAAAAGGCTTACCAAAGCAGTCTGTAAGTTCTTTCATCTACTAATTGTCATTGGTAAAGAAAAGAACCCATCATCTAAACTTGTAGCTGATAGCCAATATAAGCCTTAGGATAAATGAATTTGCTGGTAGAGAATTCTCCAATAGTTCCCAAAAAGGAAAGGTCACATACTACAGCACAAATCACAGGCAGCTTCTGTTCTGTGATGTTCCACTCACTATCGAGCACAAAATAGAAAGGTCTAATGCAGAAGAATGTAGATCTCATTCTCAGCACTCTCTTACACATTTCTCTATGGATACTTCAAAATACAGCACTGGAAGTAGGAAAATAATAGTGCCTCTATACATATATTGTATTAACAGACCAAATCAGCTTAAAAACAACGGAGAAGGAAGTACTGAACTACAGGAATCTTAATTAAGAAAACCTTAATTAATTGTTTCCCTGTTTAAGAAGCAGAAGATAGCCAAAGGACCATTTTGTGTATTTGCCTGCCCTTTATAACAGATACATGTGCGATCAACCACATGCTGACGAAGTACAAGAGACTGTACAAAGGATCAGCCCTAACACGGCCTGAAGCCAATATACACATATCCCATTACACTGCCAGCATCTGACGATAAGCTACAGTCTAAACCCAGAAGACTCCCACACTGAAATGGCTACAAGACACTTGATCAGAAGATAGGAAGAAACATTACATCAACAATTGAAGAAAAGCAAGATGAAAATGATGATTTCAGAAGATTACCCTACAAGACAGCTAAGAAGTCAACTCCTTTTAACTATCCCAGCAGAATCAGAGTCTTATCTAGGGTAAGTACTAACAGAACCTTTCTTATACTCTTATTAACCAAGAACACAAGACATAATTAATTTAACAGATACAATGCTATATACAAATAAATGGGAACTCCCACAGCCTCAACTATACTGCAAACTGAGAACTTTATTCTGTATGTACTCAACTGCTAAATTACATTAGGGACTTATTAGTTCACTATTCAGAATAAGATCTCCAATTTGCAATATTGTTTAATGACAGAACTCTACATCTTAGGCTGAATATAATCTTTGTTTAATTATAAAATATATCATTGCTTAAGCTGATCCGCTGTGCTTTATTTTAACTAAATTATGCCCCACTGACAGAAGCTCTTTTGAGCAGCCTGTTTATAGGAAGATGCTATAAGACTGATACCAGCCTATGTTCTTTTATGAGCAATCAGGATACTCATATGTATCTCCATCTTCCATACACTATTTGTTTTTGTTAAGTTTTGAAGATCCAGTTTTATAGTGTAGTAAAATTACATTTAATTTGAATAAAATTATGTGTCAGCCCTTGTTCATGTAGAAGCGAATGGAAATGAAAGGGCAGGAGTCTGGCACACTAAGTGTGTATTTGTATCACCGCACTTCTGGAAACACCACTTGTTAACATGCTATTAGGCTGCATCTTTCAAGTATAAGAGAAATCAAGAACCACTGTCTATTAATCAATCCCTTGCTGTCAGAGGCGTTAAAATACACAGTGATTGAATTCTATCCCCTGACTGGGTCATATAGTATATTCTCTTAGGACTGTGCAATTTTTAATTTATTTTTTTTTTTTAACACTCACCTGAGTGGCATTATTTCTATGTTAAAAATAAAGTTAATGACCAAATATTTTTTAGATTTCTTGAAAGTTATAAGATTTGGTTGTTTCAGGTGTATATATAATAATGTATACTATTTATATTTTAATATAGTGTACAGTTATTTATTATATCCTTTTTCATTACAGACAAAAAGGGCAAAAGAGAGAAGGATAATCAAGAAGAAACACACAGTTGGCTCTCCTATTATTTGTCTAAAACAGATTTCTGAGGAGCATATCCTGATATTTGTCTTGTGGAAGATGCCGATATAGCCTTGAACATAATGTCCTAGTTTTTCTAATAAAAACTTTCCCCAGGGAGGTAAAGACTCCACTAACTCATGAGCCACAATATTCGGCACAAGTGCAAGAGCACAACAATGTAAGTACAGCACATTCTGAAGGTGTTCAGAAGCTCAGATTTAGTATCAGTTAACAAACCTTTTGGTAATACCCAGTACTTGTACTGTACTGGCAGCTTTTCAAACATTAGCTCTGCAAACCCAGTTTAAAATAAAATCAATTTCTGAGGGCATAATACGCAATAGTCACTTGTCTCCAGGCTGAAGATGGGACAGGTACTGTACTCCGGAGATCCATTTAGCACTCTCACCTTACAACACAACACACAAAAATGAAGCACATCGAAAAAACCCGAGAGATTTGCAATGCATATTATTACTTATACTGAAAAGTTCATCTCCAACAGAGCTGAATTACAAGTATTTTTTTTTAGCCTTCCCTTTCCCAACAACTGTCTAAATACACACAAAATAGTACACACATAGAAAGAGGGACATCATACCTTTCAACATCTCCCTGCTTTAGTGAGGAAGAAACAAGCTGAAAACAATTCAATGCAACAACCTACTCCAGCTTTCCTCTCCAACCTCTTTCCACTTGTTACCAGGGTAACCAGTGTTTGCAGATGCCTATAGCGGGCGCCTGGGTTCATGACTTCATCGCAGTTAATGTTCTCTCTCTCGGTCTCTCTTTATACGGAGAATACACGATATACATATATCCACACACTATAAACATACAGCTTATACAACTCTGGCAACTGTTTTTATATGGAGACAATTTACTTTGCTATTCTGATGTGTATAAAATGAAAACTAACACCATCAAAAATATTCACTTGGCAATCTGCAAATGTGGAGAAAGTTTACAAGCAGTAGTACTGTAACCAGTAAACAGCTGCTCTGGTCTCTCTGCACTGTACACTTAATCATTTGATTTCATCATGCTGTCAGGTGTAAGAGACATTAACATTACAGTGTTATAAAACATTTTATGTGGAATTTTTAAAAAATCCTTTAGTCACGCACTAAGCCTATTACATGACAACCGAAGGACAAGCCCAGAAAATGTGACTAGCACCTGGAAAGAAATGTTTTCCAGTTTCTGACGGAAGCAGTTTGAAGTATTACAGCAGATATATTAAAGGATACTAGCAACTTACAGTGCATGCACAAAACATCATTTCATTATAGGAAAAAGGAAGGAGCTGAGCTTTGAACTCCAGGACAGAATACTAACGTGATTTCAAAAGCAAATGCTTGGAGAAATGAACAGACAACAGCTTCCAAGTGCTTAAACAGAGCACTTGCACCACTTGCCTTCATCCCTCTGCAAAACACCTTTCCCAGCAGTTCCATGTGTCAAGACAAAAAGCCTGAAAATACATTACTATGATTTAGCAAATCTGTACTACCCTGCCTTCCAACCACTTCAAAAGAGTACAACTGAATTCTGTGTGCCACAGACACTAAGAAATACTTTACTAGTCCCAGTAACAACTGGTTTCCTTTGTATTTTAATGGCCACCCACAGCACATGCAACTGTTCACAGAACCAACTGTTACTCATTTAGCATACATGATAGGTATTACTATTTTTTTTGCCATGGTGATGGAAACAGGTCTGATCCTTTGCTCCCTGACACAGTGGAGCAAACCTCCTACATTTCCAAAGAATAGTGCTGATGTGAAAACAATTACTTTTCTGTATTCCATCTGCCTCACCCTCCAGTGTGCTGGGAATTAATACAACTTTTTTCCCCATACAGTAGTTGGAAAGGCCATGGAAAGCTTGAATTTGAAGGAGCTCAGAGTTTCCTCATATGCTGTGCTACTGAGTCAACGGAAAGACTGCATTGGAGCACAAGGTTGGTTCAGCTGAACAGAATTTGGTTAAGGATGCTAACCTACAGAAATAATGGCAGCATCAGCCCTCAAACTGTATCTGCCATGAGGTACTACACCGCAGCAGGCAGTGAGATCACTTAGTTCATCATGGGATGTGGCAGGTATACTTGGTAGCCTTTCCTTACACATTTTCTTTCTCTAAATTAATTTCAAATATCCTGCCAAGAAATTTATTTCTAAAAAAACACTACCAAAGTCATAGCTATAAAAATAATATTTGACTTGAAATGCCAAATTCTGGAAATTACATTCAAAGCTGACACATAAAGCCATGTGTTAAAAATTAAGCAAAAGAGTAATTTTGGAGGTGAAAAGCTGCAGAACACAAATTCCATTGCCCCTTAAAATGAAAGAAATTCAAGCAGTCTGGTGAACAGAAGTTCACACTGTAATAGCATGGCATACTGCTATATTTATTGCTAGGGTCCTGAACAGAGACTCTACTGTAAAATTACATGAGACATACCCCAATATGCTTCCTAATGCCTGAGGTCAGCTGTCGCAGAACAACATTAATGGGGAAAGACAAACCAGGTGGTTGCTCTGAAAGTGCTTCCTGGAAATAGTCTCTGGCCCATACTAATTCCCAAGCTACCAGGTCACCGTAACAGCCATGCTGGGGCCAGTCTAACAGCAGAGATAGTGGAATTCCCATGTCCAAAAACATCTCCTGCCACCACCAAGTTTCCTAGAGGTGCAGAAAGCTGGCATACATGTTGGTAAAGAAAAGCCCTGAAGTTCAATACTAACTTTCTATCTTTTTTTAAAGCAAAATAAAACTTCAATTAAAAAAAAGCATGGGCCTAGAACAAAAAGACAACAGTTGGTATTCAACTACATGAACTTTCAAATGGCATTATAATAATACTGATAATTGATACTTGTGTTTTAATATCTGACTCAGCAAGCACACATCATTTGGAGAGCATCACAAAGTAGCATCTGTGGATAGAAACACTCACTCATTTGTAGTCTACCGCTTCTGAATTTTATGTACTAGTTATCTAATGAAAGCTGTTAAGAGTTTTCCTTCTCAGTCAGTACTTCATCCTCCTTTGGCCTGACTGCCAGCTAAGCACAATGCAAATTAGCAAAAGCAGCTGTTAAAAAATCTTTTAAAAGAATATAATAATACCCTACAATTTTCTAAGAACTTTGTAAGTAATGTAATACCTCTGCAGTAAGCTTACAACTACATCTCTCTTCAGTCTTCATTCATTCATTCAGGAATATATGTAAATTTTATGCTGCTGGCAATAATCTAAAATCACTGAAACATACTGTTAACAATGTAGCATCATTACAACTTCTTCTACAAAAGGTCTCCAGAAAACGTGTTCCATTAGTGTAAGAGACCCATAGGTCAATGACTCCCCAGGATTTTCAGGGGGATCTAAGGGTGCATGGGGCTAGAGAGCCTCTTGGACCACAAACCAGCCCAGACTGCACTAAACCCCCGCCTATGTACCACCACCTCACCGGTGAGAAGCTGCTGCTCCTGTCCTATTTGTTCTTACTGAGCTAAGATGGGTACAAAAAATATCAACAGTTTTAATTTCAACGGATATTCTGCAAGGCGTTGGACTGAATAAACAAAACTTAAGAAATCTGAAGGGTAAAGATCAGAAATAGACATTAAGTGCACTGAAAAACCATTCTGGAATGAATTTGTTGCGATAGAAAAGCAAATCGGTGTACTTCCAAAGGGAAGAGGAAAAAACATGACTGACTGGTACTGCCTGAGCACTAGGCAGAAAGGAATTAAGAAGTCACTCACAAACAGGAAACCCCCTGCTGACATTCAGCAGTGAAGTTGTTTTCAGAGTACACCCATTGTGAAAATAAAAAGCTTCATGAAGAGCAAGGATCAGACAAGGGGAAGCGAGAATACCAATGCCAAGGAGGCTGAAGCAGCAAGAGATCAGAGAGAGCAAGTGCAGAGCTAGCTGAAGGCAGCCATTGATTTCTATCAGTGACTTTGCAGTCACTGACAGGTGGATAGGAGCTTCTACACTAGGATGGTACAAAAGACATGGGGTGACAAGTATTTAAAGAAGAGTTCCTAAAGCCTTGGAGGAATTCAGCCTTGGAAAATCAGGAAGACAGCTGCCAAACCCCAGGAGAAGTCAACATGAGAAATGAAGGAGAGAGTAATGAAAGTAAGTTGCATACAAGTGACGCAAGAAAACAGACTAGAAGAACATGTGCATTTAGGAGAGAACCCTCATGTCTGGTAACTGCAATATGAAAAAGGCTGATGTGAGGCCACAGGTCTTTGGCCAGCCTAATCTTTTATGTATTTCAGCTTTTTTTAAGCCATCTCTTGAGAACAGCCTGTGCTCTAAAGCACAATTTTTAATTCAGCAGAAAAACCAAGGTGAGAGGCTGATTGCTGTTAAGAGGGTTGAATATTACTACTTCCAATCATTTAAAAAGTACCTGAACATTTGAATTGAAATGCACAGATAAAATAAAGCATGGCCAAGAGGGCCAAATACCGTGGGCTTTTTGTGTAGGCAGAAAGTTTTCAGTACACTGAATTACAGGTTCTTAAAATCTGCATCTTGTCTTTAGAAATTTATAACAAGCAAACTCAGAAGACCCTGAGATCAGCACATGGCTAAACACTACCGTCTCCATTATTTCACTCAGATAGAAACAGGGATTATGGCTATCCAGTGATGTCTGGATATCTAGAAACTGTGGAACTGAGGTGAATCCTTGTGCCATGCACTCTTTTACTTTGAAGACACATGCTCTCAATGCGAAATTACAGAGCTGACATTCTTTGCAGTATTTCCCACTCCCTGACATAAATTGCATCAGTCTTCTGAAAACTCAGGATCAACCTAAGGTCGTGTATCAGTTGTTAAAAATAAACTAAGCTGCAGACTTCTGGGAAAAGATGCTCTTTATACCTAGAAGTACTTGTATGACTCCAATGCCCTGTTAGCCTACAGAATGAACTGCCATACTACAACATTGTTACAGAATTTTTAAGACCCACCACTTCAAAAACCCTTTTTATTTTGAACATGCGTCTTTTAGGGAGTCTGCTGCTGCCTACACACACTTAACAATTTCACTATTACAGTAGTGCTGCTTACCTTTCCATACAACTGTCCTCACTTGCATCTATTCCTTGCGCTTCTGAAAGTCTAAAAAAGTTCTACAGATTGAAATACACTTACACCTTCTTGCCCTGTTGTACCTAGACAACAAACACCTAAAATTATAGCACGATATTCACATGGCTTATGGAGTGCAACTTTCCCGCACAATACAGAAAGAATTGTCTTCCCTAGCTCTGAATTCATAAGTTTGGACAGCTGTATTGAAACCTTGTTTTTATATAGAAATACTTAGGCCTTAAATGGACAAAAATTTAAATGGGAGGGGGGGAGTGTTAATCTTCTACTCTGATTTTATATTCTGATTTTGTAAATAGCTGGCTCTAAGCAAAACACGTAACTTCAAATAATTCCAAGTATAAAAACTTCCTCTTGGTATCAAAACTCAGATGTGAATATTTTCCTGTTCATACCTTATGAGAATCAACATTAAAATAAAGACAATGAAGAAGAAAACGTCAAGATTTTTCAGCAATTCAGAACAGTATGATACTGGAACAGTGTGACAGACTGTAGAGGGCTTATCTTAATTGTCCTATTTTAGTTTCCCCAGAGGAAATCTCAGGCTGAGCCACAAAGGCTAATAGTCCAATGTACTTTTATACCTAAATGTAGGAAGCTCTAATGCTGAAACTACCACTATCATCACTTTGCTGCTGGGCTTCATCATGCTGTATTCTGTACCAGTTAGTCACGCACTACACAAAATATTACTAAAATATTTACATAAGAAATGAGTGGCATAGCACCAACATTGTTTGGAAAGCCATTCCTTTTTTCTGGAGTAAGTCAGAGAAAATGATAGCAGCTAATACTCTCTGAGATTGAATACTTTCACATGAACAAACAGATACAGAAGGAGGTGACAAAAAAGAAGAAAAATGGAATGAGTCTTTACAGAACAGAGCTAATGGAAGGCAGATGAAAAAGGGTTGTAACAGAATTATGAATAATTCTTTTTAGAGGAGGTGGATGCAGAGGTAGAAGAATTAAAAAGAAAAGAAAAAGAAAGGACACAGCAGTAAGTGGTGTCTCTCTCAACTAAATAAATGACTTGTCAGGTAGATGTGAGAGCCAGAAAGCCAGATACAACACATGCATTCAGCGGAGGAATGAGAGCTCTGCAGAGACAGCCTCTTGATCTTCAGACATAGTTTCAGGGGTGTAATTCTGGCAGCTAAACCTTCCATCTCCCTCAACCAAGATGATGTACAGAAAGCATGAGAGAAGAAAGTACAATATGCAACTTTACAACCCTAACAAAGCAAGCCTAGGAAGTCAAAAGATTAAAATAAATGTTCCAATCACTGCAATGTGGCCTGGAAAATTGCAGCAAGGAAAGCACATCTGAAACACTTGTGAGTTTTGTTTGAAAACTAAAAGAATGAGTGAGTTCTTATCTGCATTGTCATTCCTACCAGTCTCCTTAGTAAGCATACAGCAACCTCACAGAGGATTCGTTTTTTCTCCCCTGTTGTCTAGGCACAAACCAGAATTACTCCCTGTTGAACAGGCCTGCCAAGATATTTTATGACACCACAGAAATCTATTCTTTAGCTTTACAAGGACAGCAATAAATGTGGTTTACACATTGACTAAGTCATCCCTTCCTTATCACTTCCCTTTCCTTTCTTCCCCTCCCAAGACAACCTCTCTCTGGATTTGTGAAAAAGGAAAATTAGATGATTACAATGCAACTGCTAATACGGGATGTTAAATTTCAATTTTGTCCTGTACTCAGAGATTAGCAAATTGGGAAAACTGATTTCTCCCTGATTTGCTCTTCATTGCTGACTAATTCAGATTATGTGCATTCAGATGCCAAGGCTGATTACATATGGATAGAAATAAAATACAAATTTCAGAAAGTCGCAATACCAGACAAAACATCCATACCAGATCAGTCTCTTCATTAGTAATTAGCAATATGCACCATTAAGTCTCACAAATCTGGTGATCTCACAGTCACTATTGCCCCTGTATCCTCAGTCTGTCCCTTTCCACAATACCTGTTTTGTATATGGTTCATTCATAACTTTATCTGGGCTCCTACAAATTTGCCTGTGGCATTTTGTGAGTAGTGTTAGGGCCGGAGCTTGGGAACAGATGGAGTGAGCACAAGCAGCAGCAGATGCTTTTTCAGACAGTGTTCCTGCTAAGGTTGCAAGAAAGTACAGGCTATGGCAGGTGCTCTGTCACCTTAACACATGCAGTGTCCCACAAATAAGTACAACCAACTCTTTCAGACACCCAAGGCAAGTCTGAAATTAGGCTAATCTTACTTTATTCCCCAAAGTGGATCAGTACTGCCCTGCACAGTGGTTTTGATACTGTTGCCTGCCATGACAGCAGTAAATAAAAAGAAAACATTCTCATTTAATTCTTTCCTCATCTAGACAAACTGTACAGGACCAGGCACGTAAAAATCCTAATCACATCACATGACCCTGCTATATAATAAATAACATTTGCTCTGTTACTTCAATCCTTTTCTATACTCCATATAGTATACTGTATACTCTATAATAAACAACCATACTAGGACTATAAACAATATGTTCCCAACATTCCAGTCCTGCCAGATGCTTATTTTCTCAAATGTGAACAATAACAGTGATGATACACTGACTTTATGAACCATGTAGAAGCTTGGAATTTTCACAGTGTTATAGATATCCACAGACATATACAGGGCAGTAATAGCTATGCATCTAATTATGTTAATCAGGCACTTGTGAGTCAGATGCAGGCTGTCCACCAGTTTACTTCAATGGCAATCACTTTGAACTCTTTTTAAAGATTTCAGGTATTTTAAAGAACTAGATCCTCACCTCTTTGAAGAAAATAAAACAAATGTCATGGGGTTTAATGCACTAGACACTCAAATTCTCTGTTTAAAACATACGACTACTTTTAGGCTGCCGTTCCATGATTTCACATGCAAGTCACACAGACAGCGGTCATTCTTTTAATCTATCCTAGTAATTAAATAAATATTAATTACATATTTGTGTCCAATTGAGGACCAAGACAAAAACGTCTGTGTAGCCTTTTGAATGTGGTCTAGTGATCAGAAAATGGGACAGAATCAGAATTCGACACTGACTCACCACGTGGCCTTGGCAAACTGATCAGAGAGGACCAAAACATTCTGCCTCCCTGTGACTTACCACGTGCAAGATCACTCATGCTGGGAGCAGTCTCTGCATTTTGACTCCGGAGGTGCTCAGCGTCCCTGTGTGACTCCTGGGATGGAGGTACTGAAGATGCTGAGGAGGATGAGGACGAAGAAGATGAGGCTGGTTTGGATTTGGAATGCAGATCATTCAGTCTCAGGAGATTTTCAGATGTCACAGTATCTGGATTCACTGGGGTAGGATGCATTATGGCTGGTGCCACTGGGAAGAAGCTCTCTCTGTTGTCCTTTGTATGCTTTGGGGTTGTGGGTGCTTCTCCTGTGGACTACATAAAACAAAAAAGGGCAGAGAGACAGTGAAAAAATACGTGTCAGTAATTCCACATATGTTACCTGCTTCAGCGACAACAGCAAGCTGTCCAGCTTTTTATAGATAGAAAGCACTCTCCGAAGTGAATATAAAATCAACCACTATTCCTTTATGGATTATTTTTCTGTTCTTTACTATTTATCAAACGAGCACTTGAACATTTATTCATATTCAGATTTCCAATGCTTTATTTAACAAATCCCTCACAACATACTTTCCTGAACTCTGTTATTAAGCATGAATTACAAACTCCTATGAACAGAAACACCTTTCATTTTAAAATGTTGATAAACCCTTGACCTGAACAAACAGATCTGCAGTGCTTTAAGAGAATTCACAAATTATTAAATTATTCTTCGTGGATGTTGTGAGAAGAAATGGAGAAAGCAGAAAAATGTATTTGCTTGCAAAATAAGTGATCAGCCTAACCCCAAATAATAACTTCCCAGTAACTGCAGAACTAAGTAACATTGGTGTCCAACTTAGAACAATGCTCTGGAAGATTCATTGCCTTTGCAGAAGTAACAGCAGCACCAAGAGCAATGCTCTACTCCAAAGCTAGAGCTAAGAATTTAGTGCAGTGTTATTGATTATATAGACAAAAGGTAGAAGTGTGACAAAAAGAAGGGAACAAAAGTACCCATAAACCAAGTTTCTTCTCTGTAAGTTTTACCAGTAATCAAATAAAGTATTCCTGCTTTGAATTTGAATTGAAATAAACAATGCATTTATTTCACACTCCTTACAGTCTTCATCTAATGGAGACTTACTGGACCATAAAAGATACGGCTGAATGGAATCCTCAACTATTTAACTGTCTCTCTCATACCTCTACCTCTCATACCTCTACTATAAAGAAAAATCCATTTTAACCATGGTGATAGAGTATGAGTGTTTGAACTAGAAATAGAGACGCCTGCTCTGTCAAATGAAAAATCAAATTGGGTCCTAATGTCCTAGATGACCAAAGATTTATGATAATGCCAGAACAGTCAGCAGAATTTCACTGAGAGAACAGAGTAAATTTCACCTGGAGAAAATACATACTTAAAATTCAAAAGTGGAAAGCACACAAGTACATTTTTTTTTTTAAATAACTGATGGAATTTATTTTTGAAGTTCCTGAACTTGATTAATCAATCTTTAAAAAGCATATGATTAAAACCTGCCAGATTCTATGTTGTCATGGTTTAACCCCAAATGGCAACTAAGCACTACACTCACTCCTCCATCCCCTGGTGGGATGAAGAGGAGAATCAGGAAAAAGCTAAAACCTATGAGTTAAGAACAATTTAATAACTGAAGCAGAATGAAATATAATAACAACGACAATTGTAATGAAAAGGAGAGAGGGGGAAAGAGAAGTAAAATCCAAAAGGCAAAAAACCCCACAACAGTAAGTGATGCACGTCACAGCTGCTCACCACCCACTGACCCATGCCCAGCCAGTCCCCCAGCAGCAACTGGCAGCCCCCAGCCAACTCCCCCAGTTTATATACTGAGCATGACATCCCATGGTATGGGATACCCCTTTGGCTAGTTCAGGTCACCCACCCTGACTGTGTCCCCTCCCAATTTCCCGTGACCCTTCACAGCCTTCTTCCTGGCAGGGCCCAAGAAACCAAAAAGTCCTTGACTTAATATAAACATTACCTAGCAACAACTAAAAACACCAGTGTTATCAACATTACTCTCATACTAAATCCAAAACACAGCATTGTACCAGCTGCTGAAAAGAAAATTAACTCTAGCCCAGGCAAAACCAGGACATACGTGCACACAAAAAATAAAATAAAGCAGCTGTATTCACAGCCATTGCCACACTGGATCAGAAAAGGTCTGTCCTGCCTCTGAAAGCAGCAAGTTTCTGATGTTTAAAGCATCAGTTCCAAAACTAAAGGCTTAAGATGCACAAATGGGATCACACAAACTTGAGGTAAATTAAATTGCAGAAGAAAGCCTTAAGCCAGAAGTGAGATCACTACAGGAAATGTTTTCAGCTGTGATTTAGAGGGAAAACCCTTCACACCCATGCACTTCATTAACTTACATAATACATTATGCAGAACCTGACATTTCTGTGTTGTATTGTATCCAAAATAATTTTCAGCAGAAATACATGAAGGTACTACTAGTTAGGTACATATTTGTAAAAATATACCTGCATCTCAAAATGTATTTCTATAAAAATGCACAGCTATTTCTAGACACAGGATGAGGACATTTGGAAAGTAACTCAGCAATATTTGGATGGTACTCAGAAGAAAAATGATTAGTGAGAGAAAGAGCACAACATCATGGAGTAATTCCTGCTGGAAGGGACCTCTGGAGGTCTCTAGTCCAACTTCCCGCTCAGAGCAGAGCTGTAATCTAACTTCAAAGTTAGATCAGCTTACTGAGGGCCTGTGTCCAGCCCTGTTCCAAATACTGCCAGGATGGAGATTCCACAACCTCTCCAGGCCCCTGTTCTGGTGCATTACCACCTTCACATTGAACATTTTTTTCCTATCACTTCATTCAAATTTCTCCTGCTGCAAATTTAAGCAGTGCCTCTCAGCTGGTTCCTTCCTCTCTGCTCAAGATAGCAATTCCATATCCCCACCCTCCATTAGTCTTCTCCTCTCCAGGATGAAGCAACCAGCTCTTTATGATTTCACTGCCATAAGGATACACCGTTGTGTTCAGCCTCTCGTCCAGGGCTCCAAATCACTTTTGGCAAAGCTGTTCCCCAACCAGTTCCACTGCACAGCAGTCATTCTGCCCCAGGTGCAGGACTTTCAGTTTCTCTTTATTGAGCCTTCAGGTAGCTCCTGTCAATGCACTGCTCCAGTCTCCTCAAGTTCCTCTGAATGGCAGGTAGCTCTGCTGCCCAGCATGCTAACCATGCCCTCCAAGTTGGTGCCACTCAAATTCACTAAGGGTTTATTCCATCCCATCATCCAAGGCATTAAGAGAGGATTATGTCCTGGTATAAGTCTGAGGAATGCCACTTGGAACTGGCTGCCACGTAGAATCCCTGTGGTTGGTCAACACTGCATTTAACTAGGCAACAGAGGCAGTGACAAACATTGAGAAGACAAAGGCCATCTTCCAAGCTGCAAATGATTCAGCACACAGAGAACAAAGGTTGAGACTGAAGCACCCTTATTGGTAGCCATAGATGTCACCAAATTCCTTTTAAATTTATCTCAAAATGAAGATGCTGTATCAAGGACAAGAAAAATAAACCAGTTTTTATTTTTAATTCATTCCTCCAGGTGAAGCTGTGGTTTGGGCAAGATTTTTTTTTTGGCAGAGAATCAACCTGCCTCATGAAGAGAATAACATTTTATTTGCACAAAAGAATAAAGCTGAAACTAATGTGATGTTTCTGTCTCAGTAAAATCATGACTAAAAATTCTAATGTGTAGTCAAAAAGTGCAGCCTTATACCAAAGAATGGCAGCCAAAGAAGATGTTTATATTTATGGATTTACAGAGAACCTTCCAAATTTGACCTGATGAAGAGTTGTCTAAGGCTTCTGTAAAAGATTTCCAATCCAATGAAATAGAGACCTTGAAAGCAGAAAAAAATCTCTCTCAATTACCTTCTTTTCTCAAAAGAGGGGGCAGGGGTAGAAGAAAAAAAAAAAAAAAGGAAAAAGTTATCTTTAAAATATGAGTCAAAACATTAAAAAACCCCACCCTTGGCTACTGTGTATTCTGTAATTCACATGGCCCTAAGAAAAGGGATTTAAACCTGCGTCATTTGTTTCAGTGGATACAGAAACTGAAGACCACCCAAAAGTTGTTAAGCAAGAAGCTGTAAGATGAGCACCACAGTGAGGCACATCTTCTAATCTAAGAGATTTTGGCTTTAGTGTATGAGCAAGAATTCCAGTACCTCTGACCAGTAAGTGATGCTACTCTCAAAATCCCGATCAGGGCAATGTCACTAACTATACTACTCAAGACTTACAGGGCCATATTTCATCACCCTGCAGGTGACTGCCTCCAGGAAAACAGAAGACTTTTTAACATTGCATCTGAGAAATAAACTCAGAAAAACTCATTACAGGAAGTCTTGACTTTGCCAGAAGCATGTTATGTTCATTCATTTCTATTGCTACACCAGTAGTTAGGCATAATAAAGATTAATTTCCACAAACATATAGTACAAAACTGAGAAGCAGTGACAATTCTTTACCAGAGTTTTGTGTGGTTTCTCATTAGGAGATTTTGGGTTTGTTTTCACTTTGTTGTGGCACTAAGTCAAAACTCTAGAAATTCTACTTCCCCCTCTCCAATCCACTTCACTGTGCTGAGCATCTGTTACTACCACTGCATTTGAAATACAGTAGCTTTATTACAAAGGGGCTTTAGTCACCAAGAGGAAAGGAGTATTTTCTTACATTGATGGGGATGCTACTTACAGAACAAGTGTATATAACTGAAATAAGATGAAAACTCTTATCTGCCTTGTACCTATCTTACATTGTACTTACAGGTTCATCTAGTCAAGACTGGACTACCTTCTGGATTTTTAAAAATGAGATGAGGTACTGAAGAGTATGCAGTACTACTTTTGTCTTGACTACTACACTATGAAAGTGGATGGAAAAAATGTTTAGGACTTATTAATAGCCAAGTAACTTGTCATAGACAGTGAGAAAAAGTTCATTACTTCCATAAATACCCACTATTTTATTTGCTTTTCTTTAAAATACTCAGAAAAAATGTTCTTTATTATGAAGTCTGTGTAAAGCTGAAATGAATTTTGACTATTTCTGACTTACAGAACTGGTAAAATCAGCCTCCTGATTTGTTAAAACCTTGAGTACTTCAACATACTCCCCAAAGAGTTCCTTCAGCTTCATGGAAGCTATAGACAAACCCTTCCCATGTTCAAAGCTGATGTAAAAAGAAGTAAAAAAAATACAGGACAGCTTTCCACCAAAATACTAGCAGAAAAAAATGCAGATTTTTTTCACAGATGTTAGTGGAACAAATAGCTCCCTATAGTTTCCCAGTGAGGCACTTCAGTAGTGAGACAACAGCAGCAGCAAAAAGAACCTGAACATTAAGATAAAACATGAGAAAAAAATTTTACTTCACAGACTATCCCCAAAGTCATAAATCTGACAACCTAACCAAGGGTTTATTTTTACCATACTTATTGTTGTTTTCAAAATGCATTTTGAAAAACAAAGAAATCCTACAGCAACCTTACTGATACTGCTGCTGGAATGAATCACTGTTCTGGGGCTGTGGGAAAAAGTGACAATCAAAAGTTCCATAGAAAGGGAAAGCGACGGTCTTCCCAACACAAGTTTCCTAATGAAAGATGCTGGCACTGCAACTGTTACATAACATCATCTTGTTTTGGTTTTTTTTTATTATTATTCCCATGTTCAGCACCCTAGTGAGATCGAAATCACAGTCCATCTAACAAAAAGGTGCACCTTTTTAAAGGAATACCAGCGCACCACCACAAAGCCTGGAACCTGTCACGCAAACTGGCTGAGCAATATGCTGGCCACATTCCACAATATCAGCGCTCCAACTTCTGTACAGTATTGTTTTAATTAAGCTATGGCTATTTATACTTTTTTATCAATCTCTCTGCAGCAATATTTAAAAGAAATCTCATTTGGAAGTCTTCTTCAAGGTACATTAGAACTAGCACCAACACCCATGATGCAGATGCTGAAGAAGCTTGTATTTCCTAAGACTATAGTTCTATATACAGCAAATAATGAAGGTTTATGCACAAACGCATGCAGGGGCTTAATGCCCTGCTCTACACAGGCAGCCATATTCCAGCAATGCCTCCATACAAAAAAACCACCATTACCAGACCAAGAGAGATAAGGTAGTAGGATGAAAAACACTGACAGACAAAGTAAAAGATAAAAAGTGACTTTTCTTCCCTTCATGTTCACTTAATGATCGCTTTCTGCAGGAGACAGAAGGAGGAGAGCTGTTAATTATATCAAGAATACACCTCCAGGATAGAGTGAGAGGGGGATGCCATGGCAACTGGCAAATGCAACAGTGAACAAAACGGTCACCCTTTGGTAGGAGTGAGACCATGAAAGAGCTTGTCCTTTTGTCCCCCTATCCCCACCTCCTCCTTCTCCCTCCTTTCTTGTCATCTTTGCTGCATTAATAAAGCACACCGGCAACTCAGGAAAAACAACTTTTTCTGTAAGCAGTCTCTGACGTCTTGATGTGCAGGAAGAAAAGATGAAAATTAGCAGCATGTGGGTGGAACAAAAAGGGGGAGAAAACACATGAGGTAGAACTAGAGATGATTATTTTCTAATTTTTTAATATTTTACTTACCTCCTCCCATCTCCAGCAAAGTGCCTTTACAGAGAGCTTTTAGCTGTTACTTGAAGAGAACAGACTGGTGATTTGTTGTTTGGTGGGTTTGGTTTTTTTTTGAAGTGAGAATTCGAGAACAAAATGCTCCAGACATTCAAGGCAGTTCAAACAAGTCACTCTCAAGTTTCCTCCTTCAAGAAAAAAGCCTAAAAGACCGTGTCACTGCAGTGCTGACTGCATTCCACAGCAGAAGGGGAAAAATCCCCTGAAGTGCCCTCTAGCTTCACTCACGGAAGACTATTTTTCCTGTTCCAAATAAAATGTCACATTCACTGTAAAGTCCAACATAAAGATCATAACATCACTAGACTGATGCTCCAGAGTCAATCTGAACACTTCTGAGGTTGTGTGCAGTTCCAGCTGCAGACCCTGTACAGCAAGCCCATCAGCCACAATCCCCTAAAACCCTTCAGTTATGAGGCTGTGGTTTAAGACTACTCATCACCAGCACTGGGAAGAGTTAAACACTGGTAAAAGAAGAAAACAAGAGCTCAGTTACCCATTTTGGAACTAGAGAAGGGCAGTAACAGCAGTACTAAAACTGTGCCTTTCCTCAAAAAACCCTGCTTTTATATTACAAAAGCAGCAAAACTTCTGTAATAATAAAAAAAAAATAATAATCAGGGATCACAGTGGCAGCCTGCCAGGAGTCTGAAAGGCACAGCTGATTTGCATAACCTGATTGTGCCTTTGTGTTTATAATAAAATTTACTTGTTTTGATTCCGATGGCAGCTTCTTCAAGAAGCATCATGTTTAATTAGATCTGACACTGAAAGCTGCTGAAGAGTTTTAACTGCAGGTTTAGAAAGGGAAACAAGAGCACTTGGAGTTTGGCACCAGCCAGTGGGAGAAGGTGGCCACGTATGTATGTGTTGCTTTGGAAGAGGCGAGTGAAGCCAAGGGTGAAAGGGAAGATTTGATCCGTCAGAGCAGGGCAGGGAGAGCTCAAGGTTTGGCAGCTGGAACAGGAAAGGGTGGTTGAAAATTTCTTCTCTCTCCCTCACTGTTTGGGGATGGAGTTGGTCCCAGAGCAAGAATTTTTTTGGCTAAGGCAGCAGTGAGTCTTAAATAACTCAGCAATGTTGAAACAGTCCCTTCTCATGACATTTAGATGATCTACTATACCATAAGGAGCCAATAGACATTTCAGCTACTACAACGCTACCCATTACTAGGAGTTTCTACAGTCAGTCCCCTATTCTCAAGGGTCACAGCACAGGATTAGAGACTCAGTGGCACGTTGGAACTTTGCCTTTGAATACTCTTGTATTTTTAGAGATGTTAAATACAGCCCTGTGTGCAATGTTGATGTCTGCAATGTTTTAAGCTGTTTCATATAAATTCAGTTCTCAGGACTGGTGATATACAGTATACCCTATCACAAAACCGCAACTTTTTTCACCTGTACTCTTTATGCTACCTGTCATGACAGTTTCAATGCTGGTGAAAGCTGTAATTTTAGCATTAAGGCACTCAATATTAAGTCCACAGTAATAAAAATACCCTTTCAAATTGCAAGTCAAGAAAAAAAAGAAGACAGATGTATTCTTAGACTGAAGTATCTCCACATCCATTAATATTCTGCACACTATGAAGCTTCATCATAGCTTGTGCTGCAATAACTTTCCCATGCCGACATGTCCTTAACAGTATCACAGACATCATCATTATGTATAAAATGAAGAATTAAATATGACCAATTTTAGGCAGTCAGTAGAAAGGCTTATTAGAAATTCTCTAATTATCTAGAAGCTTTCTGCCAGCACGTCCCCTCCTTGGTCCTTAGGAACACACATTTAAGTACAAAGCTACCTCAAGGTCAAACTAGTCTGCTTCTTAATCTTTCATCCTCCTTCAGCAAGGCCTCCTTGGTATTCCATTTCCAGGGACCATTAATTTCATATGAAAATCTTAGTTGGCAAGACTGAAAATATATCTTATAACTCAAGAGCCACAGCTGACTGCTTTCAGGATCTCTGCAAATTTTTTGATAATATTCTCAGACTGAGGAAATTAAAGAAGAGAACAAACATCCTTCAAAATGCCGCTTGACCAAACTGAATTAATCTCTAGTCTAACTTTAGTAACTTAACTACTAATGACACAGTGATTACTACCGATAGCTATTTCAGCCCATTTGATACATGTGTATCAAAAGTCTTGCTCACACTTAAGACTTAAACAGAAAAGGACAAAAGAGGAGGAATGACTTTCATTCCTCTGGATGAACAATTGGAGCTGTTCTCCAGTCTGATGGGCTGCACAGCCATACAAATGCTCGTGCCAGCACAAAGGAACACATACCATAGCAGAGGAAGAAGCAGCTACCGAGGAAGCAGGCTTACTTCTTCTAGTAGCAGTTCTCTCTTTCAAGTACTGATTTACCTATGCTATGTTCTTATGCTGTGAACCTCTATCATGTCTTCTAGAGGTACGACTTCAGACAACAACAACAAAAAATAATCAGAAAAACAATGCCCATCACAGCCTGTAAGTACGACCAGAACTACTGATTTTCTTCCCTCAGTTATCAAAAGGCCACCAGGTGAGATGGGCTACCACTCTCCCATCTTTTCCAGTTGCACGACTACTCACTTCATGACTTTAAATTCTAACCTAAGCGATTAAGTGTCATTGGAGTCACAACCCCACTCCTGATGGGTCACTACTGGTGGTCATACACCCTTCTTTGGAAGCTGCCACAGCCTGAACTAAATTCAAGTAGTCTCTGAAACTTCAGCCTCTTTGTTTTTAAAGCAGTACAATAGGCAGTACTAGAACATGCGAGTATTTGAGGAGATATTTTGTCAAATCCTCTGCATATGTTAGTTTAGTCACATGATCAACTCAGCAACTTCAACAAGAGCAGTTAAATATGCAACAAGCAGCAAAACAAAATTCTCTGAAGGGCTGGTGATTATACTTTGTAACAGATAAAATAGTATTTATTTGCAAAGTGTTCACTAGGCTGTCTTCTCTAACACTGGAAACTGACCAGAAAATATTGCCCTTGTCCTCTTAACTCTGAGGATATGATAAGAAAGACAAACAGCAGCATTAATATCAGTATTTAAGAACATTGCATCACCACTCTAGATATTGAACTAAAATGCGCTCAAGTTTATGAATACAGTACTTTTTAGAATTATTATTATTTTGGAATACTGAACGAAATCTCCCAGCAACTTACACTGAATACATTTTTATACCAATTACTGGAATCTCATCTGTTTATGCTACTGTCTTCCCACCCACCATAAAGGGTTTTCCTTTTTATTAAAAACAAGAAAACTGCATATACTTCAGTCTTCCCTGCCATTTCACTTTCACATTAGATAGTATTACAAGCCCAGATTTCACTTCACCATTATGGTTTAACAGTAAATATTTATTATAGTAACACTGAACCTAGCTAAATACAAACACAGCACAAATTATTAATTATGTTAAAATCTGGGGGGGGGGGGGGGGCGGGGGGGC
>JAVJGJ010000001.1:88330243-88351235 GCA_035590215.1 Microhierax caerulescens | reverse complement strand
CCCGGAAAAATTTTTAATTATGTTAAAATATGCCCCCCCACCCCCCCGTTAATATAAATGAATTAACTTATATTGTATTCGCCAGCAGTTTTTTCAAGTTCACAAGTCTCCCTTTGGTAACCTGTTTGAATGACTCTTCAGCTGCTTCTGCATTAGACATTAAAAACTCAAAGCTCCCATTAGCAGGATTTGGTAAAGCAAAAATCCTGAAAGTAAGAGCTGGATCCAATTAAGTTTGAGAAGATGTTTAAGTGATAAGATGATGCTCAACTGATTTTAACTGGTAAGGTTCCTCACCACACTAGAGCTCTAATGCTACAGCACGTTACCCAAGTCTGTACCAAACAGGCATAGGTACACCCTTCTGTTAAAGGTGTTACAGTCTAAGCACAGCACACGGTTAAGCATCCTGTTAAGATGTTATGCAACATCTGAACTGTGAACTGCCATTCATGTATAAAGGACGCCTTTTCGAAACACAATTTTCTATCCTTGGCATGAGCAGGGTATGTTGCTACCCTATGCAAGATCTCATGACAGAGTATCTACATTAATTTCTTTGTTGAGGCGTAGTATGTCACAAGAACACTTCAATTTCAACAGTTATCCTGAAGCAGAGCAACTCATCATGGCAAGATTTTGTACTACCATCTTTTTCTGCTTTCTTCAAGGCTGGGAGCCAACCCTTCTAAGCCACTTCCCCATACATTTAGCTGACTTTGTAGAAGATGCTAAAGTGCCATTGGCTCAATACATGTTAACATTGCAACAGTCATGAGAACTACATAGGACTTCTGAAATCAAGTGAAAGGGCCACAATATGGCCAAACTGTTAAAAAGATTATACTTTTGTAATGAGATCCAACAACCCATTTTGTCAAATTCCATTTACTGATTGCTCTATTGTTTCCTGCTTAAGCCTCAAGAGGTGTATAAAAAGATTTAAATGAAGTTATTAAATATTTAGGTTAAAAACTCCAACTCATCTGGAAGAAAGTTGGAAAGCCGTAATTCAAATAATTCCTTATTTTAGTAGTAAGTGAAAACTTCCATAAAGAAACCCTATACTGCCTGGAACTGTAAAATACAAGAGTCAGCAGAGAAAGACATGCATCAAGGTGGACTTTGTCTTCACAGGGTTTTTTTTGACTGTCAGTTGCTTGGGATAAGTGACTGAAGAACCACAGGTCCTGCAAACCTACTCAAACTATCCAATAATAAAGCACTTCTCTGGGCTGCAGCAGCTCTATACATGACATAACTTATTTACAGACGGCAAATACTTGCCAATTTTAAATAAAACAGGATTCATTATGTTGAAAACAGACAGATGTCTACAAGAATGGCTATTCCTGTGTCTCCACACTAATTCATAGTGTTATACTAGCAGCAGGGCAGCTTCACACAGCTTACAAAATTCTGCTAGAAACAGCCAAAAGTGAGACCACAGCATGTAATAATCTTGATAACTGGGACCGCTTCCTAAAAGGGAATGCTTACAAGCTTCAAAGTGCATCATGTTAAGAGGTATGTTTTATTTCAAGTGATTTAACTGGAATTTAATCAATTCCAGTGCAGTTATATAGTAGCTTACCTATTGTATCTACTTTCAAGATTAGTTTGTGTGCAGGTTTTTCATGATTCTAGTGTTTTGACACATGCCTAAGTAACTGTTGACTTTGCAGGAAGAACTGCCATAGCAATTGCATATCCAGAATCTTCCAGAAAGCCCATCAACAAACTTGGCTGATCCATGCAAGTTTGTTAAGTGAATACATCCAAAAAGCAAACAGTAATATTATTTTTAAAGAAGCTTATTAGCAAATTCTTTTCATTTTGAAGTCATAAATCAGTATGACGTTGCCTGTTTTTCCCCAAGATAAACTAAAAAAGCCTTAACTTGCCAAGATTTCCTTAATAAAAAAACATAAAATCTTAAATACCAGACCACAATCAAAGAAAACATTTCTACTAGAATACCTCTTTTGACATTTCTGTTGATTTCTATAGTTCAATGGAAACATGCTACTGACTTTCCAAGGGGCACAAACTGGAGAAAGTTACTTCTTGAAAATCTAATAAAGAAAAACTCTCTTTACTCTTGCATCCTCTCCTGTTACCCTGCTAGGAGATGCACTGTACATATGCACATTTTAACTAAACACGCTGTTAGATCATTTTTTATCTCTGTATTAATAACTGGAAACATTTATGGATACTCAAGACTCAGACTTTCTACACAGCACAGGAAAAAACACAGGTCGGCGTGCCTTCTGACAACTAAAACTAACACAATTTCAGGAAGAAATTTAGTGTGAAGGTAATATCGTCTATAATAAATGCTGTGTAACAGAGTCTGCCCTGAGGGCTTCAACCCCCTCTACTCTCCTAGACAAGGCAATAAGCACCAGTAAAACAATATTCATCAAAATGAGATGAAGAGAACAAGCACCCCTAGACTCAAAAGAATAATGCATGAAAACACAAGGTTCAAGCTCCACTTGAAGGCGTGTATCTTAAATGAAAACAACAAAAAAAAAAAAAGCTGGAACTTTTCACAAAAGACTTTTCAAAAAAGTCTCTCTTTTCAAAAAAGAGAAATCTGCTTTTCCTGAAGCTACAGAGTAGGCAGCACTAAGCCTTGTTACAGGAGTTGACCTACAGCTTCAATTTTCTTCAGCCGTACTAGGCAGAAAAGCCTAAAAGGAAGGCCTCTTAACTCTATATAATACAGAAAGGTCACCTTTGTAAGTTCTTCTACCTCCTAAGCAGCATCTCTAACAGTTGTACTTTAGTTCTGAGAAGCATTTTTCATGTACATTAACACACTGAAGGGAGGACCAGGTAACGTGAGTTATTTGAGGTTAGTTTGGAAAGATCTAAAGAACAGAGGCAGTGTTCTGGTGATAGATACCAGACTTGCTTCAGAAACTAGAAGAATTAGCTGGAGTTTTAAGAAATGTGTTTATTTGGAAAATCAGGTGAGATAGGTATTCAAATCCTTTTCACATTAAGACAATATTGAACTTGCTAACATCAGAGATGTACCACCTCAGAAGTTTTTGCAAAGCAGAGATAGGTGTATTTTACAGAAGAAAAGCCCCATCCAAATTTGGAAGATGAAGAGAAATTCTGAAGGACAGACTTTTACTGTCCTCCCATTTTTATGGTATTAGTGCCTAGGCAAAGGGAAAGAATCAAGTGATGGAGAAGCAGGCAATTCTCCCCCTTCTCTGCAACCATAATACCTCTTTTCTGGTAACTGGCAAGTTGGAATGCGTGTGTGGATATATCTAGACTAGTCAAAGCTTGTAGCTCTTCTTGTATATACAGTTCTGCTGGGTAAGGCACATGACAGGAAGATGAAATTACAAGAGATGATGGGAAGATGAAATAATGGAAGAGATACTCGAGGGACAGAAGAGACAAACTACAGAAAACCAGAATAAATTTCTGCAGCTTGTAAACCAAGTTTGTTCAAGACATTTCTGAAAGCGTTCTACTTTAAATCGGTACTGAAACATGGTTCAACATATTCATATAGTTATATACCTTTCTTGTACAGAAAACCTGAGAGATGCTTCCTGGTTTACACTTAGGCATGATACAGATCACTGCTTGTGAAACACTCGAAGATAATAGACTTCTAAATTGCACTCCAACAGATTTTTTTTTTTCAAATATTCTTAGACAAACACTATTTCAGTTACTTTTTGAGAGCTAGTAATCAATAACACAGACTGCATTTTCATAGCATAAAACATACACAAAGCTCTGAACGGTATTAACTAGGAACATAGATTTTTTTTCAAAACATATTTTATCTTCTAGTCAAAATGTGCTGAATAACTGCTTCTTTGTTTGCTGGTGGCAAAAATTATGGAAAGTACAGAACTAGAAAATACTTTGGGGCTTTCAACTGATGGTTTGCTGGCAAAATGAATGGCCACAAAACATGTCATTCATCCAGTTCTTTGGCTTTGACTTCACATTAAGGACTGATAAATAACCATCCCTTTAAAGCTCTGTAATTGTTCACTGGATAAACTGAGAAATGACAAGCTAAAAATAAACTGAATAATATAACAGTTAAAATCAGCTTCTCAGCCATGCAAGTTGAGAGAAAAGGTATTTGGTATCTCTGGAGCAGAGTGCAGTGTTAGGAAGGGAAGAGCTGATGAGGTTGTTAGCCCTTAGGGATCAGAGAGAAGTAATTACCATCCATGAAGTGCTGAGAAATGATGAGGACATTAAGAAAACTGTAGTGTGCTATAAATATTTCAATTTTAAGATTGTTTGGGGGTTTCCCCACAAGGTTTTGGGCATGCAAACTGTCTTTCAAGACTGACATACACAATAGCAATGACCCTAACTAAAGGGATGAGCTCCCTACACTAATGTGGTCCAACTTATCTCAAATGACAACAACACAAGGAAAGTAGATATTTCTAATTGCTGCAAACACTCAGTGACAGACTTGATTGTACAGGCTAAGTAATAAAAGCTTGCTACAAGCAGCCAGAGACTTCACAGAGCTTACCTGTTTCTGTGCTGATGCTCCCATATGCACCTGGCAAAACTTGACTGCCTGTTCAAGTGCTACTTCTTCATCCACCTGAACACAGAATCACAACTAATGAAGTCATAATTACCAAGCTCATCTATAAATCTAATTAAATTCAGATGAAATGGGGAGGTAAAGCATGAGAATAAGGGGGAGAAGCAGCTTTTCTACAGCAGAATGGTGATCTTAAGTTATTTGGGAGTCTATAGTGAAAGATACACAACTCTCTCTTAATACAAACTAACATTAGCATGAACAAACCTCATGTAATTGGTATTATAGCTCTTAACTGATTTCAGAAATTTAGGTCCAAAACATGGAGGGTTTCCCCTCCACCTCTAGTAGTGGGCTTGTCAAGAGAATGGTTCTTTGGGAGATAAGTATCTCCCCAAACATTGAACAGGTATAGGGCCAATTTTATACTGCTTGGTTTGGCACTTACTGTTATTCTATAAGCATGTCTGAGGTCACACAGAGAAATTACAACTAATGGTAAAACACTTTACCTGTTTAATCAGCATGTACGTTTCAGACATGATCTTCTCAATTTTACCCAGATCATAGGCCATAACTTTCTGACCTTGCTGCCATACTCGATAAGCATCAAGCAGAAGTGTTTTCCCAGACTCCACATCCTCAAGTAATTTCCTCTTCCTGCTTGATCTCTGGACAGGTTCTTCTGTAGGTACTGCTTGAACTATTCCCTTAGCTGCCTGCTGCTGATGTTTTGAGCTAATACTTAGCTCTTCCAAAGAAAGTTCTGGAGTCCGGCTCTCTGCAGCTCTCTCCTTTGAGTTCCTGCCAGACTGAAGACGGTCTGGCTCACTGCGTTTACATGAAGAATCAATTTTTTCAGGGTCATTAGAATATCCATCAAGATCCATCGGCTCAACTGAACCAGGCCTAGGGAGCTCTTTAATTTCCTTGTCATTCTTGTCCTCTTGTTCCAATATGTCCATAGCATTGGGAATTTGTCCCTGTGTGACCTCCTTTACTCCATTTTCAGTACTATGTACTACTCCATCCGATAAAACTGGCTTTTTGGGAAGGACATCCTTCCCCTCTTCAGCATTAGTTTTATTAGAAACGTCTGTTGTCATCCTTCCTGAAGCAAGGTTAGAAGACTTGGAACTCTGATCTTCTGAAACCTTAGTGAAAGAAGTCATTCTTCTTTGTTATTATTGAAATCAGAAAGCATTTGAGCACAGCTATGACCACCACAAATACTGACAACAAGTACCTTTACATTACTGTCTCTGCTGAAGAAAATGCATTTATTCTATATTCATTCTTGTTTGTTCCTGAATATTAATTAATCCAAGCCACAAATCTTACAATTAAAGTAAGATTTTTTTTATCAGTGAAAACATCACAGAGAAATCAACTGCACATGCTGAACCAAAGCTGTAATGGTTTTTTCCCCTGCACTACTTCAGTGTGTATTGTGGGATCCAACTAAATGAAATCCAAGGTTTTAACAGTGCAGAATTTTCTTCTAATGTACTGAAATCAAAGCTAAGCCTGTTTTGTTTGGCAGCTGCAGATCAACCTCAAATTTAAGAATCTTCCCTTCGGTTGCTAACTTTCTTCATGTTAGCAGATCAAGAAGTATGCTAAATTCTGCCACAGTGTTTTTAATTTTTGTACCTTTACTTTGGTAATGGTCCAATACCTCAGTATGTCATCTCTTCTTTCAAACATTGCTAGTGTACAATTCTTTCATCCAGATCTGTGAACAAACTATTTCATATGCAGAGTTCCAGTGCTCTTAAGGATGTTTTCATTTAATTTGTTAAACTCAAAAACTGTCAACTTGAAAAACCTTTAGAAACAAGTTCTTCCTTAAATGTGTTTACTAAATAAACTTCCAATTTCCAGTTATCTTAACTCAGAAACTGCTTAGTCTCTATATGACTTTTTAAAATTAAATCTAAATTACAATTCAGTGTCATAACAGGTGTGGTGCTGTCAAGGATTAGCAGTTAAAAATGGCTAGGCATGTATATCTAGTTGCCTAGTTTTGTTTTGCAAGAGGAACCTTAGTTCATTTTAAAAGGAAATTTCCAATAGCTCCCACCTGAAAATGTAGCTGTTCTACTACCATCATTTGAAATTTGGGGGACAGCCAAACCAAAGTTCCTGCAATCCATTCTCAACAACTATATTTGTTACTAGATTTCAAAAAAAGGAAAAACAACAATGCTGGAAGGAAGTTTTCTCGGTAGTTGCACATAAACAAAAGGTATCAGATACAACTGATAATAATGTAGCCCTTCAGCCCAAGGAAATCTAAGGAATGAGTAAACGGAACATAGAAAAATTTAAGTACCAACGACCATTAAATGCACTGCTGCCTTACCTGTGTCAGATCGTTGAGAGTGTCCTCCAATACTTTCACTGTAAGCACAAAGGCTTGTTGGGCCAGAACTTGGCGATCTGCATCACGCAAGTATTTCCTGTGCCACAGTAAGGTAACAGAAATTAAGCTAACTGCCAAAAGGTTACAGGACTTTAAAACAAGAACAAGGATGTTAAAAAAAAATAAAAGAAAAAAGAAAAAAAATCAAAACAAACCCACCCAACAAAAATACCCAACACAACAATTTTAAAAAAACAAGTTAGAAGAAAGCAAACAAAACATACACAGTTGCATATTGAAATACAACACTTCAGTTATTTTTCCCTCCATTTCTCCCTTCCCTACAGTCATCTGACATACATGAAGCAAGAGATAGCACTATCTGCAAACAGAGGGAAGGCAAGAAATTAAGAAAGAAACCCCAAAAAACCAAACTCAGAGCAAAACAGACAACCAGAATTACAGTTTTCTTGTATCAGGCCTTCTGTGCCCCTCAAATACCAGCTTTTCATTCAAACCTTTTCTTCAAAAAGAGTATTAGTCACACAAAGCTATCTTGAACTGTCAGGTGATTTTCATGTTCTGGATGAACCATGCATGTGAGATTAAGGACAACAGCAAATCCTTTCTCGTGTGTTCTACCAGTTGCCTTTGAATCTAGTTTTTTTAGAGCTAAACCACCTATGTACTAATACCTTTTTTCCTATTCATTATTATAAAAAATATATTGTATGTCTAACACCTATTCACTCTATAGCTTCATTTAATTTACTAGAGCATTGTAACTTCAGTGTATTCTGACACAATGCTTTAGTTCACTTTCAAGGGTAACATTTCCAGCCAGCCATCCCACCTAATTGAGTTTGACAGAAAACTGAATTTCCATCTCAGAATTGGCTGGTTCTAATGATAGGGCTAAATATCAAGTGAATAATTTTGAAGGGTACTATTTCAGTCAAAAAGCCAACATTTTTAATACACATATTTTCTCTCTAGAGTATTACATTAAATTGGTAATTCTATGGTTTGCTTTTTAAACAAAAGATACAAAAACCTGACTCCTCATTAGTTCAGTAATAGCTAAAATTCAGCTAAAAACTATCCTATTTTTAAAAACAGGGCTGTTACATGCATATACCAGACACACCCAGAATATCTGCATTTATAAGTTCCTGTAATGACTGCAGTTCACCATGGCTGGCACTGGCTGATCCAACATGTCAAATTCCTTGTTTGTTAAATTCAGTCTAGATTTATAAATAACATCATATTTTTAGTACAGCTGTGGGCTTGCTTAGGACAGAGTTTAAACCTTGTATGGTCCAGTAGTTCTGATATGCTGAAAGTCAAAGTATTTTTGGCTTGAAGTCTGCTGAACATGTGGCAACATATTCCCAGACATACTACAACCTATGCAAATTCACACACACTCAAAAACACATGAAAGAGCCTTCAATGCCTCCAACTTACTGCCATCAATCATCCAGTTCAATTTCTTAAGCATTTGCCAGAGACTAATCTCAACATTTACCACTTGGCAAACTATTAGAATTTTACCTCAATTGCTTCAGTGTTTTCCTTAGATGTTTATTTTGGTCTTCCCATTGATATGAACCTGTATATAGCTCGCATTAAATGGCTTCTTTTTCCTTAAATAAGGTTAATGCAATTAAAATTAGCTCACCCCTGAATAGGATAAGCTTTTTAAATAGCATCAGCTGCCAATAGGCACATAACCATTGTTCAGTCCGTCAAGGATTACAGGAAGGCAGGATGCCTGGGCCGTGACCTCCCTCACTGGACACAGCTCTTATGCAAGAGGCCAGCAGAGGGGTGCAGAAGTCATGATGCTCTGTTCCCTCAGTGAATCCCTCCACGTGACAGAAAACCTCCGCAAGTCTGTTAAGGCAGCTGTACGGCTGCTCTGAGTTTCAAGAGAAAAGCAGAGATATTCTAGTCTCTACTGTAGAATTGTAATCCTGAGAAAAATTAACCATCATTCCACTACAGTTCCAAGGAAATCTGTCTCAACTTTTTTCCTAAGCTAAAAACATTTTTAAATCAAATAGTTACAGAGTGAACAAAATACATCAGCTTTACAAAGTAATCAATTAAAATAAACACATCATACTTTCCCTGGTCAGGGGTCCTCTGCAGCATAGATGAGACTTTCAGCAAGGTGTTGTAATCCTTTAGTTGTGACAACACGTTTAGCAGTAAGACAATAGAGCGGTTCATATGAGATGCAAAACTGCCCGGGCGGTCGATCTCATCCACGGGGATTCGCCAGATTCCCTGCAGAGAAAGGAAAAGAGGAAACCTCTAAAGAGGGATCCAACTGAAAATGGCAGAAATCTTAAAAAATAGGTCAGATTCCACAGCATACTAAATTTCACTGAGGGTCAGGGGAATAATGGACAGACAAATGCTGTGGTCCTTCAGACAGGGAGATCTGGATTTAAAGTCAACTGATTCCTGAGAGTACCAAATGAGGGAGGCTTGCATAAGCTACAGCACACCTTCTAAATGTGCTTCTGAACTATTCCCAGGAAAAAGCAAGCAAAGCCTAAATTATATTGTGCATTTTTCTTAAATGCCTGTGAACACGCCTTCCCAAGCCAATGCTCAACTACCATAAAAAACAAGGTGTAACTTAAAATAAGATTTCCTGGCCTGAAAACTGCTACTCTTGTGCAGGCACAGCAAGTGTCTATCTTCAAATAATCTGTTACTAGACATCTTAGGAACTTGGTCACTGCCTTATATCATCAGTGTTCAGCCTGATATCAACCAGCCTGATAGGAAGAATCTGATTCCTCAGCAGTATCCATTTTCCAGTGGCAGATTCAAATACTTGTGCATACATCCTGAGTTTTCTAATTAAATTCCTATTCTAGGACAAGGGAATCTTTGGGAAACAAGGCTGGAGACTGATAGAAAATAGAATTTAATTATGGTTAGTCAGCTCAGATTTTGCAATGTCTAGTAAGTATAAGGAGTTTTTTTTTCAGATGGATGCTGTCAACACGCTAGTCAACCATATCTGAACAAATGTAATGCGAATACTACTATGTTTGCATGTTAGTATGCAACTTATATTACGACCGTTCACAAAAACTTCTGTTACATCAGTGGAAACCCTTCTCTTGTGCTTTAGTCAGTTCTGAAACTTTTCCTGTAGCAGCTCTTCAAGATGAAAATCCTCTGGTTATGTATACCATTTTGTGACAATGCAGGAAAGAATAGTCTCAGCGAGAGTACTACCTGACTGAAAACGAATTTTGCTTTCCAAAGTGGCTCAGAGACCAGGATATACAAATATTTACTCCTTTATCCTTGTTTAAAGGTCTTGCTTTGATATTTTTAGCTTTACTTTCTATGTGAGCAAAATCCTTCAGAACTTAACACAAAGAATATTATTACTGCAATCTTAAATTACATTTGACCACAAAAGAAGCAAATACGTAACCAGCCTGTCTACAACAGAGCCTCCCCCTGCATATCTTCAGAAAATCTGCAGTTCTACTCCATAGGATTTTTTTTGCCAAGTTCCTATACAACACACAAATATCACTGTCTTTAAATAGGAAACAATGACTTCAACTAAATACAATGCACAGACTGTTCTGCAAAATTTTCTTTATTTTCCTCATGCTCTCTACCCTTACTCCCTATTGATCACAGAGAAAGCCATTTTTCCTCTTTGATCTCTGAAGCTTTCTTTCAAACTTTTTTTTGTAGCTTCCCATTTCCACAAAGTACCTAAAACCATACCATGACTGCCCCCCGAGGCACAACCGTCGCTTCCTCCTATCCCCATCTACCAACGCCCACAAGTACTTTCTGAGTTTCTGCGGCTTGGTGGCGAAGATCTTAACCTGTTCGTACAGCTCAGTAGCTCTCAAGCACGTACAGATCTTGCAAGTAACAGTTCCATAAAACAGCACATACTTCATTTAAATAGAGAGTCTTTTTCTTCCCCCCAACTATACAATTACTCTCCTTTCAGGCTACAGATGAAACACACACATTCTGGGGCTGGCATTTTTTGCTTCTCTGCACATATGTAAACTGGGTTTCTGCCAAATCCTAAAACAACTGAATGCCTCATAATGCACCACATTGCAACAACCTACTTAGCCAATTTAACTACACAAAACAATTTATGGCCAACTTAGATGCACATTGTAGGAATGGAAGACAGCCAATGGGTAGGTTCCTGGTCTTTCTCAGCATTATCTCATCCCTCCTTTGAATCAGGCAGATCACTCAGAGGGAGCTTCCAGATACTATCTGGTATTGGTTGAAAATAATTCCGCAGCTCCTTCTCCCAAGTCCTGTGTATACATTTGAATGCTACCCCAGAAATTACAATAACACAGGAAAGCCATTTGCAGTGACAGAATATGCTAATTGCAGCCAGAAAGCCTGAAAGTGACAAAGTCCATCTGACCAAAAAACACAGTTGCATATTTTAGGGAATGCTGCTCTTCTGTCTTTCTGCAACAGGGCACATTGGAAGAGCTTAAATTAAAACTCACATTAGGGGTGTTTAAGTTTACTTTATCATTGAAATTACAAAAGAATGTCTGATTTTAAAAGGAAAGTCACCAATTTTTCATGTGCTGACTTGCAGTTTTACAAATGCAAACCAGCAATAAATAAGATTACTGTCCTATGTTACATGCCTGCCTGTCTCACATGTAGCCTCAAGCAGAAAGAACCTGCCATCAGGAGTCAGAACAATCTTCATTCCACCCACTGTGATTTTATTAAGCAATATGCAAAACACTGATGTTAAACTGAATTTATCAGAATTTACTTCATGAGTGACAAATTCTTTATAAGCCAGCAGTTTGAGTCAAAGATTAAAGGAACAATCTTACTCAAAACTCTCCCAAAGAGAAATTTAACTAAGCACATCAGGCATGATTTTTTCCTTCCCAACTATCAATAACCTTCAGGAAGAGTATTTCTCAGATCATACACTGCAACTTTTTAGAAAGCTGGACGCTAGGCTCTTTTTTTTTTTTTTTTTAATAGATAACAAAACTTAAGATAGATACAAATGCAAAGCTTGTAATGAAATAACTGGGGAAGAGACCAGAAAAAGTTAGTCAGTTTGACTAAAATGTAAAGTTTTCATATCATCATTTGAAAATTCAGTTTTCTTAGCAAAGTACCTCTCTTGAAATTACAGTCACACTGAGGAATGCAGAACCTTGTGATGAACATCTCCAGTTCTTTGAAAGGTTTTGTTACTGATTATCACCACCCAGGCCACTTCACAAAATGCCTCCAGCTCTGGCCACCAAAAGCATTTTAAGTCCAGTGCACTGCCCTTGTTTGATGGCCACTGCCACTGTCCCTGCAGCTCAAAGGTTCTCCTCCCTTCTGCAACAGCCAGCAAAGCTGTTTACACAGAACTAGAGGAAGGAGCAAGACGCTTCCAACAACTCCAAAATGCCTCTCAAGACCCAAAACCCAAGCTGCTCTCCATGCCTTCCTGGCTAAACAAACACTCTGTATGAGCTGGGGGCAGGCGAAACAAGCCTGATACGCACTGCTAGAAAAAACATAAACCTGGGAGTAAATTCTGCAGCTAACATTAATACTGAAATTTACATTAAATGTGAAACTGAATAATGAAGTTACTCTACCATATTCCTGGTGATACTTTTTAATTTTTTTCAGTTTGAAAATCGCTGCACAACCTCCCCCTTGCAAAAGAATTGAAGTCCCAGGGAGGAGGGTTAGAAGAGGACCATGCTGCACAGGCTTTTGTGAGCACAAGCTACAGCAACAGCGGCTACTTTCCAGTTCAGTCACTGAAAATAGAAAGGAAGGAAGTGCTTATTATTCCTCCATGCTGCTTACTCCAGAACTTTACAGGAGGGGATTCCCTGGGGTTTAGGAAAGCCTCTCTGAGGAGGAAAGGCTGACAGTTCTCGACAAAACCCAAACTTCTCTGGGGATGGCTCCTGCTGATGCTGCAGAGCTTCAGAGTAAGCCATTTTCTAAGCAGAGATCAAACTTTACTCTCAATGCTCCATGAATGAAATGGAGAAATGCTAGTCATGGTTTAGACAATCCGATTCACATATAACAAGTAAACACATTAAAACCACTACTGTTACAAATAAAGACCTCCCATTACTTATGACTCAACTCCTTCTTTTTTTTCCTTCTTTTTTTCCAAGAAGTCCCAGAAGTGCAAGCTGCACCACATACAACAAACTCAATTCTACTGCTGCCTTCAAGTGACCAAAGCAAAACCAAACACTTTCCTAAACTCTTTTTTCTTTTTAAAGACTCTTTTAATACAGAGTTAAGCACAACACACTTAAGTAGTACTAACATTACTTGTGTCCTGTCTTCAAGGTCAACCTAACATCTTTGCACTGGGGGCCTGAAAAGGAAAGGAACATGGTTCAAGCTGAACAGTTTCAACACACAGGATCTGAAAGCTCACTCTTTTCAGCTAAGAAAGTACAGTGCATGCTTTGAATATCCATACTCCTCTCTGTAAGCATGGCTTTATTTAGTGTAAAGTTGCTAAGTATGTGTTTGCTTGACTCACGTCTTCCTGCTGCATCTGAGCGTAACCATTAAAACCGCTGTTCTTCCTCCATTTAGCAAATTACTAAACCACCTTTTCTCATTATCTTAACATGCTCCCCTATCACTTATTATTTCACTCTGTCAGCTGATTTTGGTTTTTCTTCTTTTCTACAGACAATTCTATTATTTTTCTTCCTCGATTCCTCATTTCATCCATACTGCTATTCAGCATGTAGTGGAACAATTCCACCTCTGTCAACAGGAATGTGAGTTGGTACAAAACAATTAAGAAATGAAAGCAGCTGTATTCAGAATATTAAAATTATTAGCTGCAGTAACTTGTCATCAAGGGAAAAAAAAAAGCAGCCTTTGCTTCCATAACTTAGCCAATTGCAGAAAAATCTTACAAACTTTTTTAAAGAGTATTTAAGCAGCACTCCTCTTCTCTACTGTTAGTCTTGTTCACATAGTACAGTAAAGAATATATAAAAAAAAGTATGATAATAAATAAATTACATTTTATCAGCCTGGAAAAGGAAGCAGAAATAAGGCAAAACTGTAGCAACTTCCTTTCAACAAATTAGAACCAAGCAGGTCTATAATTCCTGGTCTACAAGGTAAATATTATCTATTTCTTTTTGTCTTCTTTTTTCAATACACACACTCATTCCAAGTGAATAAAAAGCGTGTATGGTTTCTGGAAGAACTGTTGAATTCTGCAACATTATTTTAGCAAGAGAGCAGCATGAAAAATATTGACAAATGAAAATGCTCCACTTGTTCCATTTATCATATGCTGATAAACATAATGGACAATTTCACCTCTTAATTCTCTCTTCAAAATACAACTATTTTCAGAGTCTTAAATTTCAGATTTTTTTAGTTTCTAGAACAATCATTTTACAGTTGACTTGACATTAAATTGATTTTAACCATATCGAAAGAACACACAAGCCATACCCGCCTGGAGAGACTATTATGTATGAGCATGTCAGAGACGTAAACACATGAGGTGGGGAAAGGAAGTAATTTCCTTGCTGCATAAGCTATTACATAAAACCAGAAATGCCTTGTTAAGATGATGAGTTAGAAGTTCAGGTGGAATTAGTGAAACAGAAACAGAGGTCTACAGATTGCCTTTGCAAAACATGGGGTTTGGCTGTTAGCCAGGCAGAATCTAGAGCTTTTTGTTCACCAGGTCAGGAGGCTCAAGAAGTTTTACTCAGATGGTTCCCATGTACCATGTGATTTCACAACGATGTCAACAGAAAGTCACATCATGTCTTTTTAAAGGGAACTGGCTAACCAGACTATAAAAAAAGGAAATAAAGAATTCATTCTACTCCATGGCTACAATGGAAAGAAAGATAGTGAAGAAAGCAAGAAGGAACAACAGGCCATTCTCTTAAAACCTGTTATGAAGCTGCAATCCTGTTTGAGCAATGATACAGCTGTGTTCCCCCCGGAGCTCTGCAACAGTGTGCCTCAGGCAGACATCGCCCACTTGAAAATCCAAGAAACACAGGAGGTGTGTGCATAACGCACCATCCCCTGGATAAAGACGACTGCTCCTCGCACTATTTTTCCTGGCTAATGCCAACAGTGCTGGTGCAGCATCCTTCCCCAAGGTACGCTATGAAATAATCCTTAGAGTCCCTCTAGCCCCTAATTTCTCCACTCTGCAAATCTGGGGTGCTAAAGCAAAGATGGATTTGAAGATACAGCTGTGGAACACTGATTTTTTTGGTGGTTTGGTTTTTGGTTTTGTTTTGGGTTTTTTGGGTTTTTGTTGTTCCCAACATTAAATAAGGTTCCCTTTTGGATAACTGGACAGCTCCTCAAGCTGGAAGGTCAGTTATTGACAGAAAGACTTTTGAACAAATTAGTATATTTATTATCTTTCCTCCAGAAGCTGCTCCCTTTCACCAGCTGTATTTTGGGAAAGAGAGAAAAAGGGATTGGTTAGGAAAGGAATTAAATTATCAGCAGTAAGTTTAATTCACTGTGTCTGGCAGCCAATCCAGAGTTTAAAAAGGAGAGAAAGAGGCTTGCTAAAAGGATGCAGAAGAGCAGAAGCCATCCAGAGATTTAGTCAGGCACCTCAATCTACTCAAAAGAAAACACTAAGAAAGGTGTCTGCTCACCCATGCTGCCTTAAAAGAATACAAGAGTAGTACAGTATAACAAAGCCTAGGCATGAAGAAGAGATTAGCAATACCTAGCAACCTAATGCAGGGACAGAAGAGTTGAAGTCTGGAGGTAAGTCTCAAATGTCTCCCTCTCCAAAAGGTAGTCCTTCCCTTCCACTCCTCTGGGAACAACAACAGGACAATGCTTAAATGGCAAAAGTAAGTTAAACATAAGACAGATGTTCAAAAGGATGTGGAAAATGATACAATCTGTGGAATGTCCAAACAGGCCAAGGGCAAGGCAGCTGCTACAAGCAGAAGATGAACATCCGCTGATTTTCAAGTTGAGCAGATGAGTGCAGTAGAGGAAAAATGCTAAAACTTACCTACCAGTCTTACAGGTACCTAAAGCTGTCTATCTCCAAACAGCTTCCACTGATTCACCTCCACCATCTAGTGCAGTTTACATGACACTAGAAAGAAAAGGAGGACAAGAACTTTGTAATATTAGGAGGTATGCTAATCATTGAGATCTGGCTCACTATTAAGTAAAATTGTGAGTTGCTCACAGATTCTTCATGCTGAAACACTGCAGTAAGGGCCTCCTTATAGTACAGGATGCCACCTTTTCCTATTTCAGTAGGCTTGAAGGATTTCACAGGATTCAAGGAAACACATTTTCACCTACTTACTTAAATATCCAAGTTCCAGATTACTGATTATCCAATACATGAACACTCAACTGATTTTGAGTAGTTAAAATTAGGCTGTCAGAGTGCTAAAAAGTTCTTTTACCAAAACACTAAAAATTTTTATGCCAACAAAGACTGCTCTTCAATCCTACATCCCTTACTTTTCAGCAAACAAAATGCTTAACTGCCCACTCCTGCCCCACAGCTGACATGCAGCGTCCCTGCACTGGCAGCATGGAGTGTCTTTTAAGATTTTAGATTCTCTTCCACATAATGACACACACTCTAAAATATCAATACAAGAAGCTATAAAATCCCAATGTTTTCAAAATCTTTCAGCACATTCATACAACGCTTAGAGAAAGTAACATCATCCACCTGTATATTTTATGACTTTATCACCAAGTTAGACTCAAAATCTCAGAAAATACCAAAAGCTAGAGGGTTTCAGGTTAGAGCAGCAGTCTGGAGGAAAATACCATCATTTTAGAAAAAAGTGACCAAGCACTCAGTGTTCATTCTTGTCAGCATCAAATCACTAGAATACATGGTACTAGGCGAAACTGCTAAAAGAGATCTTTAAGCCTGAAGGAACATAAATCCAAAGGTCCAGAGAACACTTGCTACTAATTTTAATGACAGTTTTTGAAAAGAGAAATCGCTTTAAAGCAATATCATATGGCAGCTCATAAAATACAATCAAGTGTTAATCTTTAAAATTACTAGGAAAGAGTCTTCAGCTTAATTGTATCTTGATATAAAATTTCATCTTTGTATAAAAATACCTAGAAATGTTCTCCTTACAATACCTTTTAGCTAAGGTTCATCCTTCAGATGAATCAGAAACACCAGTTTCTCTTATCTCAGAATATTGTGAGCGATCATGCAGCCACATCATCTAACTTTGGGGGCCCACATAAGGACTTTTCAAGAGAGTACATTTTCCCTCAGCAACCTGCTGGGCATAGCTTCTCTTGACCTGGTAAGCATGAAAGAGTAAGTAGGTCCAAAACGATGCAACACAAAACTAAACCAATTTGTGTACTGTACATACTGCAACTTGATCAGAAAAGAGCAAAGTTGTCATTAGGAGGTGACATAGTAATATGTAGTTGTAATGACTACCTCTGGTCGGGTACTGGCAACGTTTCATCAAATTTTCATTAGAGTTGTTCAGACCTCAGACTTTTGTTTAGTAGTTTATGAGCCACAGCCTTCAAAACATACCTCGGTAGGGGCTTTTGAAGGTTATTTCACAAAAAGTCAAGATTATGGAAAAAGCTAGTGAACTTCACTGAACAGACTCCAAAGTTATTTAAAAAAAATTAAGACCATTGCATATCTGAATGCAAAGAACTGTGAATGTTTTTAATAGCATGAATATAAACAAGTACTACAACCAGGAGAAAATATAAAATCCCATACATACCAGGAATGCTACTAAGAAAATTATAGTCAACTGTTCACTATTAGTCATCAAATTCTAAAGGCCTTTTAGCAAGCAACAAAAATGGCATGTTCCATCACTGGGTGGTATTTTGGTATGTCCACACAATCTGGAAGCACAGAGGAAAACTTGCATCTTTCAGCAATGTTAAGAAGAACAAAAGCAACAGAAAGCTGAACCAAACAAAAATGTAAACTCCTCTAGTGTTCTGACAGAGGTAAAACGACAGCAGGAGCTAGTGGAAAAGCCTTTTAATCTCAAATCAGAATCCTGCAAGGTCTGACTAGGATTCCCCGTTCCTTTTTTCTTTTTTTAGTGCCAGTTTTATAAAGACATAGATTTGCAAATACATGACTTACTTCATATCTGAAGGTCACAGTTCTGCCTGAGGTTTCATACTGGCTTAGGAATGACAGAAGTACACATCCTGGATTTCAAGCTGTCAGCTGAAGTTGAGGGCAGGAAGCAGCTTATTTTAAATAGGTAGCAAAAACCAAATAGCTCCTATTAGCAGCTACGAACCAGAAAAAGACACGTGCAATGGTAAAAAAGAGCCACGCTTTGGACAAAATACTCATTTCAAACTACAGCTCTACATGAGCACATTTCAGCCTCACCAATTACGATCTCCAGATTAAGTTATTAGGAGCTGACAGATAACTCATTTCATTATCTCTTCTCCCCCCAATAGCAGCATCCACAGAACACTTCCCTTCTCTGTCCAGCAAGTGGAGGCCCTGAATGAGTCCTGACTGCTATAAAAGGCAAAAAAATCTCTTACTGTTACGCACCCCATAGCTAACCTTGGAATATCTTTTCTCCTCTGATACAGGAATTCATGCAATAAAAAAAAGAATTTAATTAACTCTATTATTCAAGTATTTTATCTTTTTTGGGGGTTGGAGTGTTAACACCTAATGCTGTCTTGCCTTCAGAGACTCCCAAGACTTCCTCAGCAATAGAGGGTTTAAAAACAAAAGAAAAGCAGTTCTTTATCCAATTATAAGAGTTAGTGGAAACCTCTAATTCAAGTAAACATTTGGGCAGCAGCCTGCCTAGCATCCCAAGTAAAGTTGACTGATCTTTGATAACACCAGAGGAACAAGACATTGCAGAGAAGCTATAATTCAATTACCCTATTTACAGTAACGTAAATCACAGTATACATCAGGGATGTTCAATGTTCAACCAGCAGCAACACTACAACAGCTTAATCTAGCACAAGGCATGGCAGTGAGTCAGTTAGCTAGGCAGAAGACAGGGTACAGTCTGCTGGTGTTTGATTTCAGGGATATTGTGAGATAGAAATTATTTGTCTGAGAACAACCACAGTAATTATTGAGGGGGAGGAGAAGCAAGGAAGGCCTCAACATTTAGAATATTTCAGACTCCAATAAAGATGCTAAAAACACACAAAAGTCCTATTATTGAAAACAACCAGAACAGTATCTGGGCATTCAAGATGTCAACCTGAATATGCTCCAATAAAAAAAGACACATCTTGCAGCTCACTGGGTATTAAAAACCTCCACAGCATATGCTTTAATTCCTAGATCTGTTTCATGCAAAATGCCCACAGCACGCACAAAAATCTGCCATTGCACAAATAAACACATGCTGCAGTAAATTAAAAAAATAGAAACATGAAGCTGCCACGGCCAATGCCGCAAACAGCATGTGGCACTTGCTTTATGCACACCACCAGAATTTACTGCAATTAAGACATACGTTCTAAAATTATAAACGCGATCAGACAAAGCTGACTAGTTTTAACAAACTGCTAATTAAATCGGAATCCTCTTATCCTCTCTCTGTCTTTAGCTGAATGGAGCAGTGACTGCTACAGCATAGTAGCTCATGCAAAACAGATACTGAACAACAGGCTTTTCCGTTAGGTCACCGTTAAGACGGGGAATCTCCAGCGCGAGCCTGGCTGTCGTAGGCAGAACGCAGAGCACACACCAGAGATCACAGCTGGGTTGCTCTGTGCCAGACATGATTTTTACAGACCTACCGTCTCTTTTTTCTTCTAGACATGAAAGCCTCCCCATGCAAGCTTTAGGGCTGAACTGAAAGCGAGGGTGTTAAATAATTCATCCCACTAAGGGGGTGGAGGAAGGAGACCGAGAAATCCCCAGCAATGCAAACCGAAGAGAACAAAAATCCCTCACCCTTCCGTCCCCCCTTCCAAACTTCTCCCGACTCCCGCGTTGCCCATTGCTTTCGGGATTTTCCTCCGTGCAGCAGAGCAGATCCGTTACAGCCTCTAACCGATGGCGAACCGAATTAACGAAACAAGTATTTCCCACCCACGACGGCCGATGTCACCAGCGCCCAGCTCCCGGCCGGCCTGCGCGGCGGGGGGGGCAGGGGCCCGGGGCAGGGCCGAAGGCACGGCAGCGAGAAACGCCCCGCGGCGCGGGGAGCCGGCGGTGCCTCGGGGGGGCAGGGAGCGCGCAAACTTACTACGACACCGCAGCCGGCCCCGCCGGAGCGGAGCGGCAGGGAGGGCCCAGCCGCGGCGCCCCCCGGGGCATAGCCCCGCACGCTGCCCCCCGGGCGAACTTTCCCTCCAGCCTCCCCCCACCACCACCACCAGGACCGAGGCGGCGGGGGTCGCTCCGCCGGAGCTCCCTGGCTGCCCGCGCCCGCCCGCACCCGCCCGGGCCCCCAGGCCCCCCACCCGGCCGCGCGGGCCGAGCCGAGCCGAGCCGAGCCGAGCCGAGCCCCGCCGCGCCCGCCCCCGGCCCGCTCGGCTCACACTTCCTCTCGCACCGGAGTTCGCCCGACCTCTGGAAACCGCATACCTTAGATTTCCTGCCGCCGCGGCTAGTTATTTATTTTATTCCCCCCACCCCTCCTCTTTCTTTGCAACTGGGGGCGGGGGGCGGCGGGGGGGGCTGGAGCTGTTTGCTCGCTCGCCTGCCGGAGGGACGGTCTTGTTTGACATCGGATGTTGGTCCCAGTTACCGCCGAGCCTGGCTCGCGGCCATCCCACTTAGGGCAAGTGAGTAAACAGCTGCTCCCGCCGCTTTGCGAGCGTTAGTAACCCCCGGCCGGCCGCTCCCACCTGTCCGCCCGACGTCCCCAAAATATTCCCTGACCCAGTCTAACCCCCCGCTGGTGCCGCTTCACCGCCCTTCACCTCGTCGTCACAGCAGGCCCGCGGGTGACCTATTTGTCTGGACCGCGGCCGGCCCCCCGCGCCCCCGCCGGGATGCCCGGAGCGGAGCGGAGCGC
>JAVJGJ010000001.1:88261124-88327688 GCA_035590215.1 Microhierax caerulescens | reverse complement strand
ACAGCTGCCTGAAAGGAGGTTGTGGGCAGGTGAGGGTGGGTCTCTTCTCCCAGCTAAGAAGCAACAGCACAAGAGGAAACGGCCTCAAGTTACGGTAGCGAAGGTTTAGATCAGATATTAGGAAAGATTTCTTCACTGAAGGGTGGTCAAGCACTGGAGCAGGCTGCCCAGGGAGGTGGTGGAATCACCATCCCTGAAGATGTTTAAAAAACGCATAGATGTGGTGCTTAGGGACATGGTTTAGTGGTGGCCTTTCAGCCCTTGGTTAATGGTTGGACCTGATGATCTCAAAGGTCTTTTCCAACCTAAATGATTCTATGATTCTAAATGATAATAAAAGGTAAAAAAGATTTACAGTAATAGTTACTAGATTTCAAACTGCTGTACAAACAAGCAAATTTTTAAAATATCCCTAATTGGAATATTTACTACACATCTGATTCATTATTGCTTCTGTATAGAAACATTATTTGGTAAAGGTCCATTACCAACTTAAATTCAGGAAACAAATTTGTCTTTTTAGAGTTTAAAAGGATATGTTTTCCACCACAGATTATCTTTGATTCTGTACAATTCCAAAAGTTTCTTATAAATTCTTATCTCTCTCAGTCACCACTTCTATTAATCACCACTATATTTCCCAGGTTTGCATTGTGGACTCCTATAGCACACATTATTCAGCTGTCTGAACCATCACAAGCAGAATGAATTTTGCACCGCTTGTACATAACTTATGGTGCTACTAAGTGAAAGAATTCCAATATAATTACCACCTAAGGTGAAAAACAAAGATGCTCAATGAAGTGTAAGCAGCATCCCCTGTACCTGTGGGAACCAGCAATATACCACAGGACTTTCACATTCTGGATATGGAAAATACGTTACAGAGACACCCTAAATTCCATAGGGTTGTTGCAAAAAGTAGATAAAACTATTGACTTGGTGTTCAAAAAAGGGAGTGATATTTGGCACTCATGTCAGTCAAGAAGTAACCTTGAGTTACATGCACCTATATGCACACCTCTAAGCTATACCTCTGGCTTAGGTAGTCCTACTCCCATTGCTGCCTGCTCCAGGCTCACTGGTGAAATGGCTGCTGCAGAAGATCGCTGGCACCACTACGCCCACATTCCTGATTCAGTCATAACACTGTAATATCAAAGGTCTTGTCATTATTTATTTTTACACAGTGCAGTATTAGGGACACTCTACTCAAACCTTCTGGCCAATTAGGGTAAAGGATCATACAGTATTTTCTTGTTTAATTAGTTGGAGACACTGTGCAAATGAGGGCTGTGGAAATAGCTAACATCTATGGCTTTTTAAACTTAATTTAGGTGATAGGGGAACAAAACAATGTGACTTTTTATGCATTTTGGTAAGGAAGAATGGATGGCAAAAAGACTGACAGAGCAATTACAGGGAACTTGAAACATACCCAGAGTCAACAAGATGACCTAACATTTGTCCTTTTAAAAATAAATACTCATAATGAATACTTTCAGTTCAGCAAACCATCTCTGAGAAAGAAGAACAATTATCCTAGGTGCAACTGTTAATCCTCAAAGACTGCATCCTATACTTGTCTTTCAGTTATTTATGATGGGAAAGGAAGGGGGCAAAGCACTATTCCAGACCATTAAAAGTGGCAAGTTTGTATTTTGCCCCCTGTTCCCTTCTTCAAGAGTCTCATTTCATCAAATGCTCCCCCTATCCCATCCCTTTCTTTTTTTTTAATCTTCTGGATCTTTAAGTCAGTAACAACCAGAGAAGGTTTGAGGAATGTCTCAGACAGAATCACCTACAGGATGTGAGCTCTATCTAGCACATGCTTTCCAGTATCACAATACCAGGAGCCAGATGGAAGTGATTTTACACTTTTAAGCATTTTTAACTTTTGCACACTGGGATTTCTCCAATGTTCTGGGGTGAATAATGAAAGTTCAGAAAGGTTCCAGACTTCTCTGCACTATGGATATAAGGGTGCTAGCTTTCCTTGCAAACACAGCATATAAGTTTGTTAAGGTCAATATATTTGAAATGCTTTTCCACTTTCAATCAATTTTCTTCATTTCAGAGGATATGCATTGTAAATCCTAGCATGAACTCTATTTCCACTTTGGAAGAGTAGATTTCATCTTTTAAGGAAGCTGGACATTGTTTTCACTTATAGATGCTTTTTTTCCTCTCCTGTAGAGATAAAAGTAATCTCAAGTTTCCAGTGCAGTAGAAGTCCTACAGGAACTAGAAAGTATTCTGCCTCCAGCAGCAGTATTTGCTTCTTTTAACTTAGATATTTTAATCTCCTTGCAAACAGATAACTATAGCTACCAGATAGGAATATTTGCCTAGAAACCCCTGTCTAATATCCAGAGCAGCAAATTTTGTCGTCTTTTTTCCCAGTCTAATTTCTCTTTTCCATCAGTGCTGAAACTACTGTAAGGAGACCAGCAAAGCTTAGCAGCGAACTGGCTGCTACCACCAAAACCAACAACATACCTGCACTAAAATTGAACCCATTCGGTGGCCAGTAGGTAACAGCAGTTAAGGAGGGTGAGGAAGAGGGAGGGGAGAAAAATATATTTCATATATTCACACTTTTGTTATCCAAAGATGCTATCCTGTTTATATACAGGTTTATGTTTCTTGTTTATTAAAAGATAATTTTGTTCTCTTTGAATTTCAAAGAGAAGCATGAACCAGCAAGTGTCAAAATTGGACCATCAGAGTACTTGTACCTTTTCAAAGCCTTACTCTTTTCAATATTCAATGAGTAAGGGTACTTCAGTCCTTTCTGACAATTACTATTATGCTTGAAAACCACAACTTTGCTTGTAAAAGAATATTTTAACTGATTTGATATAATTTTATGACAAACTTACTCCTCTTAAGAACAGAAATTTCTATGGATAAAGCTATTACTTTGCAAGTTTCACATGGACATATATGCTGTCTTTGTCTAGATACAAACACATGTAAAATAGTACCTAATTATTTGTCCACACACTACATTTAAACTGCTCTTAAAAGGACAAATGGAAGAAGAAAGAATAAATGCAAATGGAAAAACAGGAGAGGAATATGTCAAAAGGAGGCAACAGGAGTAAGAGAAACTAAAAGGAGATTTGGAACAGAAGTCTGTGGTATATCATCTTGCTGTCTTCACCTTGCTGCCCACATACTTAAAAGACTTCAGATTCAGACTCATCTCCTGGTGGGCCTTTCATTTTGTCAGCTTCAGTCTGCTGCTGGAGACAGCTCTCAGACGGAAGTTTTCAGGAAGAAAGACACTTTGCTTTACCTTATCGATTTGAGAACATACAGAGGCAGGAAATTTCATTCTGGCTCAATTATTCACAAAAAGCAAGCAGAGACTTGTCAGATTTTGAAGGGAGAAAAGTGACATATTGAAAAGACAGTGACAAAATAACCCAGAAAATAGGCCTACATGTGAATAGTTTACCTGCCTACATTGTGACAGCAATGCTGTGCCCAGAATACACTATCTACAGTTTCTAGCAAAGATTTCAGAAAGAAAGCAATACTCACTGATTACTAATTTACTAAGAAGAAATCCACCCTTCCGCTTAAGGTGATTCTCCCCTTTTCTCCCACACTCTGTCAGTAGGGTCACATCAACTGGTTATCTAAATCCTAGGCTGAGAACTCTCTGGGCATGAAATGTGTAAGGCAGTTAAGCTCTGTGTCTGTTTCCTCTTTTCTTCCCTAAATCAAATCTTTTTGCTTCCAAAGTGCCTGGGTGCCAGGTGGCACAAGATGAAATCATAACTTCTATGACATGGTAGTTCGTATTTCTGAATTTCAGCATGAGAACTGACTTTCCAAAATTTTTCATCCAGATACTGATGATCTCCAAGGCAGTTAAGACTGTTTTTTGTAAATTTCTTCACTTTAAGTTCTGTAATGCAACCTAGCAGTGCTGAGAACCCAAACCCATCTCCTGACCAAGAGTCATTAGACTTTCTCCAGTTCAGATTCATCACGCAATCCTTCATCGGTGAAGTACAGTGAATGCACCTTGAAACTAACTTCCACGCTTTTCTTTGTGATTCAAAATAGCTGCAACTGTACTCAGAAGTATTATTTCATTCTTTCTAGCTTTCATACTTCTACAAGACATTTGAGTAAACTAACAATACACTTGAAGAAAGTGCATTAGTATCTCATTGTGCTACTATCTTCTCACCAAAATCTTGGTTTTGGAATACAGTTGGTTGCAGTAGGACTAAGTCCTCTAGCCTGTTAGCCACTGTTAAAAATAACAACATTTCTTTCCTATTAAGATTACTTTTATTGCCTAATCTACTTTAAAATAATAGTTCATTTTTACCTTGCTTTAAAAGGTCTTTGTTCCTCAACACTGTAATTGTTCTTTCTCCTAAAATACATATCAACACACACACATGCACGCATGCAGAGTAAAACTCAGAAAGTCCTTTTACTGTTCCTCATGTTTGATCCCTGCAAGACAAGAATTCCCTATCTGCAGAATCCGTTTTACTTACCACAAAGCATTCAGGATGCATTTTCCTACATGTTCCCCTACAATTGAGAAAAGTGTATTTCCTTTCTGGGATACATATATGGATCTCTTATACTGCAAGGACTGAAGCCAGTTATGAAACGGTGAAAATTTTCTTTTTTCTTTCTATTGTATTGTTGGGGGGGGAGTTACTGTTGCAAGGTTAGGATGAAAAAAAAAACCAAACAAAAAAACACCTTCAAAAAACAGTGGCCACTAAACTATAGGGCACAAAGTCTGAAGAACTCCTCCTGTATGTGGCAGTTAAAAATGAAAAAAATATTCAAATATTTTTTCTTGCTTTGCTATTCTTGCAAAGCATCTCATTATGAAAGATACATAGGAAATGCAGTATGTTTACTTCAAGATTTGTGCAAAGCAAGAATAATAAATGTGCCAATCAAACACTGTTTAGTTTTTCATACTCATCAGCACTGATATAAAAAACCCTAGCCATTGTTAATTTCAATTTTCATCAGTTTCTAATACTTTTATACCTTAGTGGTTTATTTAGAAACTATATGGAATATTGTTATTTGCTGTTGCAATTTAAACATTAAAAAAGGGGACTTTTTAAATACATTTTGTATAAGCTTAAGCTTCCAAAATCTCAATCTTTGCTTTAAATTGGCTTAACTTCTAAAAAATTAGTCTGTATATGTAGCTGCACATTTACCTGAAATGCTAAAAAATGTAAAGTTTGTTGGTTTGGGTTTTTTTTTTTTGTGTGTGTCTTGAAAGCAACATCCACTTCAGTATAATTAATTCAGAAAAAATACTTTGGCTCTTTTGTTTGTTGGAAAGAAAATGACAATGAAAATATCCTGACCTAAAACCTGTTGGGAAGTAATTTTCAGTAAGACCTTTAGTACAGAGCTGTCAGACTAAGGGCAAACAAACAAAGCCAGATGTTTTTCTTTTTAGCCTGCTGGAACAACTACCTCATTACAGACATGAAAACATCACCCTTCTGTGTCACCCAATATAATTTTTAAAGATTAAGTTTATCCCATTGTCAGTATTTCAACTTACAAAGTAATTGGAACAGGCACTTGATTTCAACACATTCCTATTGCAAGTATTTTCTCTTACTCTACAAAGAAAATGCTTTTGAACATTGCACTGCATTCACATTAAAAGTCCCAACTTCATCATACAACTATACTGGCCTGAAATTCCTACTTTTTTAAAAAAATCTGATTTATGATTCTATTAAACTTTTTTAATACTGAATCTGCCACTAGCTGTGATACACACATGGACCAAAACATAAAATAAGTACTCTATATTAAGCAGATTAGTCATGATAGAAGGCAGTGTTAAAGTGTCACAGAGTTTGGGATGGCTACACACTTCTCCATGGATGAGCTACATAGACATAAAAACCTGGCCTATGTTCAGGTTTGTCCAAGTTTTTCCCACTGGAAATACTTTAGTCATTTCAGAGTCAGTATCACTGGAATAAGTGGATCTCAGTAACCCTGCAATATTGCAATTGATAGTTATACCATTAAGATAAACAAGCAACAAACCCCAGTACATACTCTTAAACTCTTAGTGCAGTCTGTTGGGAGGAACAAACTAGGTATGTGCAAACAGAAAACATTTTAGCTGTTACACCAAGCTCATGAAATTATCTCAAACATCTGAATACTTATGGAAACACCATTATATTAACAATTCACACTAGTTCCAGTCTACTAAACAGGAGATCACAGTGTAAGTGCTGATAGACTTTGAATATCCACACAGGGAAAAGCAAAGAGATAAAGATTTAAATAGAAAATGACCTGGTAGGAGTTTTCAATCCTGATTTTTATCGTGTGTCAGCAAACCAAACAGCTAGCAAAATTAATAATTCATTCTGAGTAACTGTGAGGAAGCACTTCAAGTGAAAGGTTGTGTTTTTTCTGATTTTGCTTCCTCTAACCTATAGAAAAATTATACAACTTCATAAAAGCCAAATTTGTGAAACTGTTTATTGACAGGAGGTGAGTAAGCAAAGTGGTGGAGATGAAGTGTAGGCAACTGAAATGAACAAAGGTCATAAAGCTTCTGGAAATAAGCCATTTTTCACTCAGGCTCTTAAAGGGACTTCCCTTATTGGATCACAGTAATACATTTGACTGTGCAGCAGAGCAAGCTAAAATTACTGACCACTGTGGACTTCATTACTTTCGCTCACCCACTCAATCATATTTTGTTTTAATTCTTTTCCGGAGACTGAGAAAGTCACCTTGTTTAAGTGGTCAACCCTTGCTGTTTCACATAGTAGCTATCACACTAACTCCGTAAGTGTTCACTTTATGTCAGGAAATCCTACCTCCTCCACAGGAGCCAAACAGTCTGCAACAATAACACACTATACAATATTCAACGTTTTTAGTCCTCTAACTCTAGGAATTTTGCCAAAGATGGAGTACTATTACTCAGAGAACTCCTTCTTCAATATCTTCATCTAAGCTCTGCACAGTGATACTGCAGTAAGCTAGCAAATCATCATACACTATCTACTGCACAACAACAAATAAGTTCTTACCTATCCTCACCTTTACATACCACTTTACAACCTGCATCTTAACCTTTTAAATCTGGCCAATTTTATCTTGCTGTAGCCATTAAATTAAAAATATTTTATCTATAAATGCTATCCACTTGCACAGATGTACACACAGACGTGTATCATGCTGCTCTCATCCCACATTCTTCTGTTTTCATTTTTACATTAAGGCAATGTATATCCATGAAAAAGACATAGATCCTTCTGCTGAGAACTGTAATTCCAGGAACATTTCTCATGAAACATGCTGCTTTAATAAAGTTAATGTCACTATTAATTTTCTTCTAAGGATGAAAGTTATAATAAATCACTATAATGCCAGGGAAATTAAAACCATCACAGGTACAGAATGAAATTGTCACAGGGTTTCAGAAAGGTAGTATGAGCTGTTCATCTGGTGGTAGCTGGGTTTGTATTCACTTACTGCCATTTGGCTCCTTTAACCTTCAAGAGGATACTGATAATTTTACACATGCAAGATACAGGAATGAAAAAAATCTGTCATACCTGGAACACGGAACAGACAAGTGCTATAGTGAGCAAGATCAGATACAGGCTGATATCTACCTCAAAAGCAGTCCTGGAAGTATCTATAAAATTAAATATATAGAAGAGGCAACTGCCTAGATTAATGCCACAGAATCCTCAACGTACAACTGGTAGAAACAGCTCATCAAGAAAAAACACTCAATGTTGGTTATATCACATATAGTTTCATCTAAGAAAGAAGCGTTGAAGAAAACTGCTCTGAGTATGTCTGGATTCTGGCTATACATCCATTAAATATATGTTCCTCAGAGTAATGTTATCAGTTTTAGAACAAAAAAAGGGTATTTAAAGACAACAAGGTGTGACTTCAGACACATACACACTACTTGCCTGTTCAACACTCTTGAGTGAACTCTACACATTGATATTAAAAGGAGTTACGTCACAGCTTTCAGTCAGAGGCTATAGGAATTTATAGGGGAAAGGAAGATGCTAATGACAGCTAATTAAAAAGATTCATTTTTGGTTTAGATTTTCTTCTAAGATTCCAAATTTAATCTTTTCTGGTTTTGTTTGCTTTGTTTATGTAGCAGCCTACACTGACGTAACCATTCTTGCCATTTATTTCTATGTTAAAGCTAGGATAAATAACTAGTGATAACCAGATAGCAGACATATAATTTTGTCCATATATTTTAAAGACCTTTCATGAATCATTACCTTTAAAACTCCACTCTCCTACTGTATTTAAAAATCTATTTAGTTTTTAAAAAATCATACTTAGATTTTTTTTTCTAAAAGGAAAGAACCTAAGTTTAAAACAAACCTCATTAGGTGTCTAAAGGTAGCTCTCCCACCCACATCTGATGCAGAGCTAGCAGATGGAAAAATCAAATTATGGATTTATTCATTGCAAATTTCTAAAAGGACATTCATCACACAGTATTCCAGCAAGCCTGCACCTTTCCAAATACTATTTAGAGTGGGTAAAACAGTTGCTGTTAAACTCTTTAAGATCCAGCTTTAAAACTAACTAATGTCCTGTAACACACTACAACCTCCACGACAACCTCCCTTCTGCAAAGCCATGTCTTCATTTATTTCAAAGTTATTTTTTCCCTAGCTTACCTTTGCTTAGAAATTCATCTACTCAACAAAAGAAGGAACTTTTCCTAGGGAACCAGAATGGAAAAAAATAGCTGTTTAATATCCACTGGCACAAATGACAGTTCAAAATCCCATGCTTGTATCTCCAGGGATTTAGATTTATTGGCATCTTTACTAGCTGGGTCTTAGAAGCCTGCAAAGTTAGCCAGAAAGAACAGCGTGTATATATTGAGACAGAAAACTCTGTGAACGACAGACATTTTTCACTGATGAGTTCTGTTTTTCCAAGAGGATGGAGAGAAGAACTGTAAATAACATGTTGGGCAGAGGTTGAAAAAGTTATCTAGCTTTTTATAGGCAACTTTTAAGACTTCATTGCTTACTGGGTTTCTGGTTTTAATCCAATCACTACGAAAGTTTCACTTGCATGGTTAACTCTTTGCTTACCTCTGTTTTCAGAGTTGGCATTAAGATTGCATAAGAAAGCAAGCATACGAGAGCAAGCAAGGGAGAATGAGAGAATAAACTCCTTTGTACCTACTAAAGGCATTCTTCCAATTAAAACATGAAAAAGCTGGGCAGGAGATGGACGAGTAGAATTACATTAACTTTACAAGTGGGAAAAAAAGGGGGCAAAGAAGGAAAATGGCTTGCTACTAGCAAAAGAACAAGTATCAAGGGTAAAGTCAGAAAAGATACCATGAAATTTTAACTGTTATTGTAGAGGCAACTGCTATCACATTTTTTTGCTTCCCCTTCCCCCAGTGGAAGTCAATTGCCATGCTCGACAAGAAAAACAATGGAAATTATATGCTTATTCACCTAAAATACACAGATTCTCAAAAAGCTACCTTTTCCCACATAGAAAATATCTGCCTGTTTCAAACATAGATATTGATATGAGTAAATTTAGTGGAATCAGAAAAAACACTAATTCTCTTCCATACATTCACTTTTATAAGACTGATTTTCATGGTTTGAGAGAAGAGCCAGGCTATTACCTCATTATGCATTTTCATGAGCCAACTTACCCAAAATTTAAGCATTCATTAAAAAAAGTTTCTAGGCTTGATGCAAAAATAACCCCATATATGAATTATATTTAATCATCACAAAAGTGCCTTCCTGAATATGCAGGCAGATGAGGGAATGTTTTTTTCATTACAAGTTCCTCTATCCTGTGGCTCAATGGATATTCAACGATGGATGCTGGGAGCACCACGTCTGCAACATGGTGGTATTCCACAGAAGATATAGTGAAGGGAAATTGAGAAAATTAACAAAGAACAAAAAAGAAGAAAAACAAGGGAGAGAGCTCCTTGGAAGACACTGATGTGGTTTCACTCTTCAATCTTCCAAGTTAGCTTACACTGTAACCATAAAGTAACTGCCATTTATCCAGCTGGTTGTATTTACAAAAGAAGGCATAGGATTATACAGTCACTTGGCTCAGAAGGGACTCCTGGAGGGTTTTTTATTTATTCCTCAGCAGCTTTCCATACAAGTATCTATCTCTTCACCACACCAGAAATGGTTTCCTCACACAGACAAAGAACAATAGCTTTATAATGGCATTTATTCAGGACCATAGGAAAAGCAATGAAATACTCATTAAAATTACTGAGGAAGCAAGCCAGGCAGGCAGCATGTTAGCTCAAACATATCTTCAATGCAGTATAGCAAGGTCTCCATTACCATTTCTTAAGGAGAGGTACTGGCTGACCCATACAGCCTCTGCTCACACAAGCACCTCTGCAGCAAAGATTCCCTGCAGCACAGTGCTTCCTAACAGTGCACTGCTGACAGTCCTAGTTTCTAAATTGTCAAAATCATTTCATAAAGTGGCTTGCTCTTCCTAGCACAAGAAGAAAATATGTAGCAGGGAGATGTCTTTTACTTAACATCTGAATACTTCACAGTCGGTAGAAAGCTGGCAGTAAGAATCTGCATTTGCTGAACAGCACTTTCACAGAGCAGAAAGCTTGCTCTTTCAGGGCCTATTTCCTGCACAGTGAAAACAGATACTTCATGGCTACAATATGGCCATCTCCTGAAAAGATTAAAGACAATTCTATATTTTAAAGTAGGTAGGGATTTAACCGTCTGCTAACCAGATGCCCTATCTGCCTACCATAAGCATAAAAAAAGACAAAAAGAAACATAAAAATATTAGACTATTAACATGCGTTGTCATTATAATATCGTTATTTTACTTTATGCAACTACACTGAAGGTCAGTGTTAATGGTAGAGGTCACCTTTTCTAGACACTTCTTTTGTATGCCATCTATTAAATGGTACTAAGTCTAATAACTTGTTTCAAGTACTACCTAGTTGTTGGAATCAAAAAGATTTTTTCTTTTTTTAAATGATTCCTTTATGGTTTCTATTCCCTTGTGGTTGCATAAAAATGGCATCCAAAACACTCAGAAGCAGTAAGGGCAAAACTGAATAACTAAACCCTTGTGATTTTTGGGATTCACTTGTGATTCTTTTTTAAAAAAAAATTTAAAACTTGAGTTGGCAACCTCTTATACTCATTTCCGCATAAAGTGTTAGAAGCACTAAAATGACCAACATTTTTTCAAAAAGTTGCAACTAATCACGATCAAGCTAAAACGTAACCATTCATTCTCTTAGAGCCCCCATACACAATTAAATTCCAACTCTCACCACACTGAGACACAATCTCAACTCGCATGGATGCACAGTAAGTTTCTTCAAGTTCTTTTCCTTTTCCTCCACTCTAATTCAAATGGCACTATCTTCCTCAGAAGACTTATGTTCCACATAGCAGATGTCTAGGAGCTGGAAGCACACTTGCCAACTGAAGAGACACATACCAACTATGAGCAGGAGGAGAGTAACTCTGATCTATTACCAGCCAAGGACAGGAAGGAAAGCAGAGCAGTAAAAGTTCTACCGAAGTGATTTTAGTCTACTGTTGCCTCCAGTTTCAGGCTTTTCTAGTACATGGAAAGAAACTATGAACCTGAGGCTTCAGTCAAGTTGCCACAATCAGCCTTGAAGAGCTGCCCTTGGCCACATGTGGTATTTGGGGTTCTTCAGGTTAACATAGTAGCAACCTCAGACTGGGCAGAACAAACGCCTAGAAAAGGTTCAGACCACCCTAATGGATTTTCCCTCTTCCCTTAAATGATATATAGCCAGTTATCTCTAACAGACATTAAATTCTGTAACAATGTTTCATTTTAATTCAAATAATGGGAAACATTAAGGTGAGGTTACGCTTCAGGAGCTGGGAGGCAAACAAAAGGTGGCTGTATCAGATCAGAAGAAAATCCCATATACTCACTCAGTGCCATATTTCTGACAGCAACCGGTAATGTGTGTCTAAGGGAAGGTATAACAACAATTGAGGCATTTAATAAAACTTTCTTGATGTTACAGGCCAGCTTCTGGGAGAGCTAAGGCATGTTGCCTTTCCCCTGTGCTTCTCGATACTCCCCTGTATTACAGACTTCATAACAGCCTTCTTTGCTACATCTCAGATTTACCTGGATGGCTCTGGTTGTGCAGAATCCCAAAAGTCAGCCCTTGCACCTTACTTTCCTTTCCAGAATCAAAATTTTTCTGGTAAAACAGAGAGAGCTAACTCTCAGCCTGACACAGAACTAGGGAAAGAACATGCTATGCAGGGAGAGTAACAGAAAAAGCACCCACTGGTTATCACCATGCTATAACAAGAGCTACCTCTAGAAATTGCAGCACCAAACTTAAGACTTTATTCTTCAGCTGCTCAGTGTCCAGAACTCACAGTTCTGCATAACAGAACTCTCCTGCCAGTGCCCAGTCACATGTGGCATGAACCATGGCAAATTAAAGTGAAATCACTATCTCTCAGCTTCTGGCTCCCAGTGGATGCTGCTGCCTTAATGTGACCCTGCTTACACAGAACACAGAATGAAGAGTTTCAGGGATACAGGAGGGAATAAACATAGTGTGATTCTTCTGGAATCAAAGATAGAATAATTATCCTTAACAGTCTGCAGCAAGACTTCATGCACATGAATGTCTGCATTATGGTATATTGTGGGCATGCACAACTTTCATATGTGGGGAACAGTTACCAAAGATGGACATCAAGATCTTTGTTACAACAGATTATTATTACCACAGATGATGTGCCAGGAAAATTCAAATACTGTATATTAAACCATAAGGAGAAGTTACTGGTACACTGAGCTCAACCATCAAAAAGCTTCTTTCACAATTACCACCCACCCACAGACTGATGAATACCCATCATCTGTGCACAAAGTTTAATTTTGTTTTTAATAAAAAAAGTGGCATGAAATCTGAATATATTAAAAAAAATTACCTACTATATAAAGCAATGTTTGGGGACTATTTTTTTCTCTTGGTGAATTAATTTCTAATTTAGTTAATATAAAAAAAATCCTGGACCCCTCTTAAAAAAAAAAAAAAAAAAAAAAAAAAAGAAAAGTCTGTCTCTCTACGTATTTACACACACTGATAAGGAAGAGGAAAAAAGCTAGAGTGTACCTGTCTGTGCAGCTTAGAGAGAAATGTGTAGCTGGCCAAACAAAAAAGACTTCGTATTCATTTATAGGAACACAGCTAAAACTCCTGTAAGTCTAACTGCAATAATCATTCATACGATGATTGCCATCACTAGCAGGGCTGTGAATGTGCAAACATCTCTGGTCTTAGAAAATCAGGGCCATTCTTCTCTGTTTGGGAAACAAATAGGTACAATAATGCAGTAAGTATTTTTTTCCTAAGAACTGAAAAAGGGAAGTTCTGTGCATCCTGACATTATTCTAATATGTCAAGTGAGAAGAAATCAAGGCTAAGTGAATATGCCTTTTTGCTTATTCTGAAGACAGTAAAAAATTAATTCAAAAAGATTTCTGTCGCAGCTGAGCGACAGTTAACAAATTAGACAACCGACCATGACACACATTCAGACCAGCAGTTCCGCAGTAAAATTTAACAGGAGACAGCTTTACCCAGTTTTGTTTATTTCTTTTCATACGGTGCTGTCATAAACATTTCATAAATAATTCTAGTAGGAGTATGCATGATTTATAAAATGTCTGGGAGGAGCAGGCTGGCACAGTCCCTACTTGTCTTTGAGCTGCTTGGTAGCTTTCTCTCTTGCACACTGTTGTTTGTACTTGTAAAACTGAGTCAGCTATAATTTCAACAACCTTGAATATTCTGTACAAGAGATTAAAAATACTAGTGTTACTTGCTCCAGAAGAAAAAGGTATTTCAATAGTAAAGTATCTACAGAAAGCCACTTAGACATTCATTTAACTCTTTTGCACCACAAAGGCCAAAGAGTTCTCAAAAATAAAACCAAATGCATTTCACAAAAGCAAATAAACACTTCAGACAAAGTGTTTCTGCTGAAAATAACTCTGGAGAACATTAATAAGCTTAGAAAATTTTAAGATTGGCCATTTAATTTCTAAGATTAGATATGACTACTTACTTCAGTAGAACTTCATAATTTCTGTTTTATCACCTGACTGTCTGTGAAGACACTAGCAGGGACAGTGGGCTGTAATACCATCTGTATGCAACGGATGACACACAAGTTGTATTCTGAGCACTGACCCAGATGGTGCAGTACATTTGCTTACCCACTGCCTGGCTAGAAGCTTTGCATGAGAACAAACTAGTTGAGGTTTAACCCAGACAAGGTCAACACAGTGTTGAGAGATTTCTTTAACAGGTTGTTCACTGTTTTTTAGGTTTGTCCAATTCTGGAATGTCAGATGACACTAACAGCTTTTTTTCATGGGCACTTGTAGCCCTTTCTCTCTTGGATCTGGATTTTCTCACTGTGCTATGTCTGTGTCATCTGTACTGGATTACTGCCACATGTTCCACACAGAGTGTTACTTGAAGAGGATTTTGAAAATATAGCTGAGTAGAAAATGAGACCACCAAAATATTTTATCATGCTAAACCCATAAAACATGCTGTACCTGTTAACAGAAAGACCAACCTATAAGTCAAGATGTTAGCACCAATTCACAAAGGCCTCAACAAGTTGTTTTGGTGTCAGAGGCATTCCATATGCTAGTTATATTATCACCATAGCTGAAACACACTGGAGTTGAGTCCCCAGACTGATATTTCTCAAGCCTGGAGGCAGCAGTCTACATGGAGGACTCTAACATTATCTTTGCCTGTTGGCAGACCCAAGTTCAAGCTAAGAACAACATTTTCATACATCTCTCTTTCCTAAGATTATTGCCAAAATATTGCACTGAGCTAGCACATACCTTTTGTTGAAGGTTATCTTTTATTTCAAAGTGTATTTAATGCCTTATTAAAGAAAATAAGAAAATAACATTAAATTATGGGAATTAATTCTTATTGATTTATAAAACAATTATTATAGAGCCTTCTAGTACCTATACTAGCACTTTTCATCCTTCAGAGTATAAAAAGATTAATATGCAGAACAAGGAATGATTGTTTTCTTGAAATAATGCTAGAAACATCCACCTAGGGATACAATGGAATCTATCTTTAAATTATATTACCTAGCATTAGCTTTCAAAAACTAGACACGATTTAGGTCAAACACTGATCTCTCTTAATGTGGTAAATCACAATTCCAAGTATAAACACTCCCTTATACACACTGCTCAGTCCCCTTACTGCAGGGAAAGGAGTGGTTGGGAGTGCACCACCACACCCACTGCTCATCTTCCTCATGCATGAAAACACAGGATACTCAACACTTAACCCTACAATGATGTCAGCCTTGATCATGCACATCTGAATTAAAGCATGTTGAGTAATTTCATTAACTCCTACAAAAATATTTGCACTATATGGATGTGAGCCAAAGTATTCACCAGCTATTAACCAGAATTAATCTCACTGCAGGGTTCTTGTAGGGAAAGCAGGCAGATACTGCAGGGAAATAACCAGAACAAAAAGCCATGTAGTCATCAACCAGGTCACAATCAGACTGACGCTATTTATTAATAAAAACTTCTATCCAGAAAGATGGAATGACATAAAAGCTCTTTTCATAAACTGATCCATGATACAATTTTGAACCACAATCAGTACTGCTTAGTTGTTCAAACTGTCTGAAGGATTATAATTAGAGAACAGCACTTACCTTGTACCTAACAGAAGTTTGCACAAAGGTGCTAATTAAGACAACATACAGCAAAAATGAAGATAGATGTCAGCAGATACAAAATTAAAATAAATTTCACAGTTAAAATATTAAAACATTAGTACGGAATGGGGAAGCAGAGACAAAAAAATAATCTGTCACTGCAGTCACAGGTGACCATATAACAGATACATAATCCAGAAAGACAAACAGAGTATCTCCAGGTTCTCATCACACATTGCAAGCCACAAAACAGCTACAGATCCTATCACAAAAGAGCGTGAGACACAAAAACCTAGAACATACCTCAGAAAAGCCAGATATACTAAAGACAACAGCAAGGTGTTAAGTGGTAATCACAGCAATCACAGGAATTTGACAGATAAACACTTGTGTAAGCGTCAGAAGTATCCTGTCATGCATCACTGAGAGGCACAGACACCGCTGTGGACTACAAGATATCACAGGTACAGTCTGTGCAACAGTGCCACTACTACACTGCGGGACTTGGAAATACTCTGCTGAGCCATGCTACAAAAGCTGAATACAAGAAAGCTCCTTCCAACTCCAGAGATTTCTTAGAGCAACTAGTACTATTTTTTTGTCACAGGAAGTACAAGTCTAGTTGAGACACAGTAAACAAGAGGATAATTAAGATGAACAGAATTAGAATTTTTATAGAGGGTTCAGCCATCAAGTGTATGTTAAATGATGCATAACTGAGAAACATTCACGCTTCTCTCCCCATGTTTTCAAGCTTGTCATAAATAATTCTTCTAATGTGGTTCCCTTCAATAGAGAAAAATCCCAGTAAATATCTCTATAATACAATTTTGCCTTTCCTTTAGCTGCTCATGGCTAGTTTAATGTGCCTTTGCCGAATTTCACATTACTGTCCCTTAGCAAACCTTTCAAATGAGAAACAGGTGTTAATATGATGGCTGAGAAAGTATGGGTGTGTTTATCAGCTGTATAAACTTACATTGAAGAAATTCGTCTTGTTCCTCTCACAGAAGAGGCCTTGTGCAGGCATGTGCTTCAGCTGCTGCCAGGGGACTCCACTGCCCAGCAGCACATCACGGGCCCACTGCAGGTTCTGTGGATGAAATGAAGCAGGTGAGCTGCAGGCGGGGGACAGAAATGCCATTACAGTACAAGTGCAAAGCGCTCGCTTGCTTTTATTTATTAACCTGCATTATCATTTCTCATTTTCCACCTAGCTGCTGCTCCAACAGTATTTGTAGTGGCATGTGATTTGGAAAAGGCATCCCTCAGGAGAGAGAAGCCAGCTTGCTTCTCAGAACAAGCATCCAGACTGATCAGCCCCAGCAGAATAGTCAGCCCCCTACGGCTGCTGAATCCAGCCTTGTATCATTAAGTTTTGCTTCCTTGGTTGTTTTAGGGTTTTTGGTTTTTTTTTTTTTAACCTCTCTGTTTCATTGAGATCCACCCTCCATCTCCCATCACCTACAGAAACCTGACCTACCGGTATATTTAAAACACAATTATTTTGTTAAAAGTTTAATTTAAATGTTTAACATAAAATAATTTATATTAAAAAAGTATTAATTTCCTCAGCAAACAGTGGAACTCACCATCTTAGGTGTCCTGTGTCCTCCCTCTGCACAGCAGGCCACTGCGTGCCCACACTGGCCCTCCCTGTCCCTCAGCCCCTCCAGCTCCCCCTCAACCCTCTGGAAGCCCCCCCCAGCTCCTCCCCAGGGCTAGGGACCTGCCTGGCACACCTGCCAGAGGCCAGGCCGAGCACAAAGGGCAACCGCTGGGCTCAGGCTGCAGCCTCCCTGTGGTGGGGTGGTGAATCCAGGCCTACCACCTCTACCCAGCCATGGCCCTCCATGTCATTGCTCTTAACCTCTCTGGAAAATTCCACGCTTGTCATCAAATTTGGTCAATAGTGCTCAGTGAATTAACAGGAAACTATCAGTAGGAGACTAAATGATAGGCAACAATCAAATATTCATAAAAGCAGTACCCCTCTAACTGTTCGACGCATGAACATCTCTTGTGTTGCTGAGGATTAGGGACAGCTGTTGGCTCCAGGCAAAAGCTGACTAACAGATGGGACAATTATTAATTGTAAGGTTTCACTGACAGAAGTTTTGCTTTACTTCATTTTTTAATTTCAGTATTAGAAAGTAGCACTCATGTTGCATTAGCCTGGCTTTTTTTAGAGACAACTTCACTACAGAGCAGATAAAAGAAAGAGGAAGATGTTTCATTCATGGAGACAAATGAGAATGTTGATTTCTGATTTGTGTTCTGTGAGCTGAAAATACACTTCTGTGAATCATAAATTTAATTAAATCATGTCCATCAACAAAATATATCCCAGTTGGGTTTTTTTTGGGGGGGTGGGGAGGGGAGCAAAGTTCTTATCCTGTCTCCCAGATTATTTTCTTTACAGGAGTCTAGTGAAACAGTAAAAGCCCTGCTCAATCATAAGTGTTTTTGTCGTAATGACAGTAATCATGCAGAAATCTCCAACGTATTACCAGAATTGGAGTATCCCCTCCAGCAGAATGCTGATTATGGATTCATGTGCAAGAGAGCTGAACACTAGAAATACTAACCAGATATTTACAGATGGCAAAAATCCTTCATTCAGAGAGCTAATATAGGTACTTATACAGGACCTTCATGATCACAGTCAAGGGGATTTGGATAGTTTTCTTTTGGTATGGAACAAATATGTGTTCACTCATAAACCTCACAAGGTACTTTCTGGCTAGTCAGGCAAACCAGTAAATTTAATTATTATCACTGACTGTCAAATTTAATTAACATTGAAGGAAGCAAAATATGTAAACTTAACTGTATACTTTTTCCTATGGTACTTCTTTTATAATAAGTATTTCTGTAATCCTATTAGCCTAAGCCTGCAAAATACTTTGAAATACATACAGAAGAAAATACAGCACAGAAAAGAACCTACAAAAATCTGGTCTTCCGTGAAAGTCATCCCATTTTGAATAAACTCAGAAGCCAGCAAAAATAAGCCTATCATAATGTCCAAGATCCAGGCACATAAATGCTTTATTTTATGCCAATCATAGCCATCAGAAACATAAGTAAATTTGAAGTGTGAAAACAAAGTGAAAAATTGCCTGAAGTGTGTGGCAATCTGAAACTTACAGTTAACGCTATCATACAAAAATTAAAGGAAAACAAAACCCTGAAGAAAGCTATCACCACAACGCTTAAATATAAAATCCCAATCTAAAGAAATTTTAGCTATGGATGTGATCCTGAATTTAAGTTTTACGATGAAAATGTTCAGAGATCATTAAGTGTAGCATCATGCTCTGGTGATCTGCGATGCATATTGTACTGACCATCCATAGGCATGTATTTTGTACATATAATTCATAGGCTTTTACTGAACAAGATGATGGCAGTAACCTAGCTAGGAGGAAAAAAGATCATTCTGACAAATAGGGCAATTACACGGTAACTTCACACTATCAAAACTAATAGGAATAAAAGATGTAGTTACAGATTTTCCAGTACCCTTCTCCTTAAATCAGCATGATCTGTTATTCCCAGTAAATACGCCTGAGCAGGTCTCAACTCATTAGATTTCACAGTCTGCTCTGCTTAGTTTTCAGTTGATGAAGTTATTAGGAGTGGGTGAAGGGATCCAGGACATAGCAAAAAGGATTTATTCTTCTTGGCATACTGCTTGCTGGATTTGGCTGTCTGACTCAGGGCAATTATGAAGTACTCTTTCCAGTTCAGCTGTTGCCTCCCACATCTTTATCACCCCAAGATTCAAACACAAGATGACTGACAGAGTACAATAACTTGCAAAAAGAGTTTACCAGCACTGTTAAAGTGGAAAAGGAAAATCTCTCACAGTCAGCCAAGTGGAAATCTGAGCCACCTGAGATGGATACTTTTTAACTCAACAGTGTCAGAAGTTACTTTTACCTAACTTGGAAACTCCATGAAGTGTTGCTGAGAGGTGTACAAAACCGCCTACTATACCTTAATCCTTCCCTCTGTTTTCTTTTCTGGTCTGTTAGAAGGCTGTGTCTCAAAAAACCCTTGGTGCTACTGCATCAAAGCAAAATAAAAACTATTGACCTTGAAGGATAGCCGTTTGAATGAACTGTTATTACCAAACTGTTGCTACTTGAAATGCTTACTTCTATTATGCTTAGAGATTATGATTGTCTCTGAGTATATATTAAACCTACATATGTATAATCTTGTAATTTTTACATGCATGTATTTTGCCAAGTTTGACTATACTGTCATACCACTGATATTATGTTATACCCAACATTAATTTCTCCATTAAGAGCTCTGTTCACAATAGAAGACAAACTTAGGGGTTTTAAGTCATACAAACAATATCTGCGAGCAGATTCTTCTGGGATTTACAGAGTACTCCTCACTTTGAGATAAAAAAGTAAGTAAATATTTTTATTTCCTGACAATCTGCTGGTTGCAGAGTATCAGACCAGTTCTACATACTGATCCATAAGGACCATACGGTAAATACTTTTCACAAAACTTTTTAGTTATACTGACAAACAGCATCTTGCCAAGTCCTATCTTCTCCTTCCAAACTGTGCCAACACTCATTTTGGAGGTGAGAATCACAAAGGATGAAGACTTTACTTCAAGACAAAAGCAAGGTTGAATGGGAAACTAAAACTGCTGCCCAAACCAGCAATGGTAACTTCTGAAAATTCATCCTTACTTTCCTGCAAATTTATTCCAACAAAACACAGCTATGTCCAAAATTGCTCTGATAACAGAATAAAACAAAGAGAAATAGCCTCCAAGTAGTAAGCAGGATTTTGCAGGGGAAACAAAACCCAGAACATGTAGCCAAACAAAATGTTGAAACATTTTGAAAAGATGCTAAAAAAAGGACTCAACAACTATTTTTACTAATCTCACAACAGCAAAACCAGTAATACTGTAAAATGGGAGAAAACAGATTGCATATGGAAACTTGTTTTTCTATGCACTATGGAGACCTGCCAATCCTCTCCTTTCCCAGCCAACCATGAGTTTTGGCCATCAGTCTAAATTCTTCATACAAATTCCTGGCACTGGTACATAAATGCTGAATTTTCCAAGATGGTTATATGCCTTTAAAAATTAATTTCAGCTTTCTAAAATTTACCAGTAATCTGCTCTGCCCCCACAGCAACTCAACCTGATGTAATTTGTCACATTCTTACAGCCAGGCTTATCATCAGTATATCTAACCATACTTCTTACTCTTATTTATTGCTGAAAAAGTATAGATGTATTTTGTGTTTTTAGTTTGTTCAAGAGTATAACTCCCACTAAAGACATATTAGTGTGCCATTAAAACACAGACATTTGCTATTGCTCTACAAAAGAGCCTGAATTAGTCATCAAAGAAAGAAAATTACAACCTCATGAAAGTACATATTATACATACATCAGTACGAAGACCTTTTTTCTGCAGTGTTTTGTTATGGAGAGAAGTAATAAAAAAGGACAGTAAACCCCAACAATGCCAGCTGAAGCCAGCCTGGTAACTACCAGGCTCAAACAGGCAGGAATCAATTTTTATGAGTTCCAAGAAAAGGTAAGAGTTAGACAACAATGTGTATTTCATACAGAAAAAACATTACAAATCACTAAGTTGATATTTAGAGAGAGATACAAAAAGCAAAAGAGAAGGCTTCTTCGTGGAAAAAAAAAAAAAAAAAAAGAGAGAGAGAAGAAAATATTTTGCATATAGTTTCTCAGGCAAGGACATGTTATTTCAACCAATAAATTGAAAACAGGCAGTCTTTTTTGCTGAATGTTGATACAAAATCATTTGTCAGCAACAGTAATGACAGATTGTAGGAATCTACAGCTCCTATTAACGATTAGCTCCATGGAAAAATTAACAGCTGTCACATACAAACAGCATAAAAATGTTTTCAAAACAAACTATCTTTAAAAAAATGCTAATGTTTTTCTGGATAATCACTGTACAGCCAAATGGAATATTCATCACAGTAGACTGGTAAGACATGCTACTGCTCAATTTGCAGCAGTGTTGCTGATATTTTTTCTACTATGAGGGAAGGGGAATGATTTGTTTCCATTCCCTTCCCTTCCTCATTATTCACACAAGCTTCAGTACTGGTGGGGAAGAGAATTCAGGAAGCCATGCAGTGCAGCGTATGACATAACACAAGGCTTCCAAATACAAAATCTGTGAGTTCAAACCTTGGTAAAGACAGTTAGTGAAATAACTCTGATAATTTCAACCTACCATTCCACACATATTTTACTAACTGTTAATTCAGAAAGACAAAGCATTACCATAACAGAAGTATGCAGAAATGAAATAAAATAAAGGATGACATAATTTTAAAACCAAAGTGATGGTAATTCATAGCAGAAGGCTTTTTAAATTAACTTTATTACAAAAAATACACTAGAATCATGCTGGAAGAAGCAAGTTATTTTGCCCTAACCTCAGATAGGAAGTGAAACTATTATAGTCACCAAGACATTATTATTTCTGTTTGCTACAAAATCACCAGCTCATGAGTAGTAGGGTATCTGACTGAATTTCACTCAGTGATTTCCAGACAGCAAATAACTGTCTTACTCAAGATGACCTTTATGCTCTGGCAGAAGGAAAACTTTCATTCTACAGGCAAAGACCCAAGATAGCAAGAAAATCTGTCACATGATGCGTTTATACCAATACTGATGAATTTCTGCTTCCAAGTCACTTTTCAGTTCTCTTATTCAGTAAAATAAATAATTGCTGTCATTTTTACGAGAGCATCTTAGATTTATGTGACATATCTAAAAGGTAATTCTCTACTGAATGACAATAAATTACTTAGTAATAAAAAAAAGTTTTCTACTCATCTGGCCTCACACACATGAATCAGACTATCTAGGAGCTGAAAACTTCCAAAAGCATAGTTCCAACCCAAACTGCATTAAACAAACTTACCTGCTGTATTATAACAGTGAGACTTCTGAATTAGTAGAAATGACAATACAGTTTGTTTACTCAGGCAATAAACACAGCTAGTCAGCTACCGTATCAGCGGTCTGCTCACCTTGTGTGTTTTGCTGTATGTATACAGATAAGCCAACCTGTAGAGGCTCTTGTAGTGCTGGGGAAAGCGGCTGAGACACAAACAGAAGGAGGCAATACACTGCTCTGTCAGGAACTTCCGCTGTTCCTCAAGGTCTGCTGGAAGACCATGAGGAAAGTCAGATGCATCTCCGCAAGGTTCAGCTTTCTTTTTGCAGTCCCACTGTGAGGATAGGGGGATTGCAGCTTTGATGGGATTGCTAGAAGCAGACTGAGGATCCACCAGAATTTTCTGGCCAGTAGGCTCAGCAGGATGGTAAGATTCTGAGTTCTCCAGCAGCTCTTCAAACTTTCCTGCAACTGGAACATTAAGAGAAGATGAAAGCAACACTAAAAATTACAAAATGGCAAACGCAATATATAAAATGCCAATAATTAAATACAACAAATGGTAATCCTTATCTTTATTAAAGCATAGACAAAATTATTGAGTGGTTCCTGAAAAAATTACTATCCCTAATGTTTTTAATTAGAAAGTAATCTCCAGCTCATTCAACAGGCAGGGCCACACACTGACCTCTCCATTGTCTTTATCTGGATTTTTCCCTGAGCAATAGTAAAAATTCAGCATCCCTTATACAATGCAGGATTTTGTATACTGCTGGAAGACGGGGGAGGAGAGGGGGCAACAACAAAATCAAAGTGTAAATTAATTAAAATTCTTTTGCAAAGAATGGAAGAAGGAACAGAAAAGTAAAGCCATCCTGCCAAGTGAAATGCATTATTCTCAACAGTCTACCTAGAACACAGAATTCCAGAACACAATTTAGGCCTAGACAGAATGATTAGCAGCTGCTAACCTGGCCTTCTGGATAATGTAGGGCCTATAGTTCCATCCAAGTATTTTTGTGAATAACTCTTAGTTCAATTGACCCATCTTTTCTTGAAGGATACCATATCTTACTTCAGAAAACATCTGTGGGAGCTTCCACGTCTCCTATTAGCTAGTCATTACTGCTGAAAACATGCATGCAGATTTGTTTTTTTAACTTTGATTTTTAGTCATTGAGGTTTACTGTGTCTTTGTCTTTGCTATGATAAAGAGCCTCTTACATTAGATCTTATCTCTGAGCAGGCTAGAGAGACACTGAAATATACTTCTTGGTCAAGTACAAAGCTGCTGCTTAACTTTTTCTTCAATAAGGCTGAACCTTGAGTCAAACGTTTTCCAGAACAGAAATTTTTCAAAATTTGCTTGCACAATCTATGTATCCATTATAATTTTACTCTACAGGTAGCTTTATGGAAAAGTACAACATTTATTATAATGCCAGTAATGTAAGAATGCATTTAACACAGCTTTTATGACAGACAACTGATGACAATAACACAACTTACTGCAAGCCTGGAAAAGAGCCATGTTTTTAGTCTAGTACTCAAAAGATTACTGAATTTAGTGATTATATTGAGCACTATTTTACAGAACTAGGAACTGGCATCTATTTCACCATATTGATGCATACATCACCACAGCCTTCCGTAGCTTAGGCAAGACTGAAGTAAAATACTCTTTAACGTGAAATCAAGCTAATCCAAGTCTGTGAACAAAAAGATGACTAGTTGGCAGTCATTCCTAGTGAGATCAGTAAAAGAATCAGAGCTATCCACATACCATGGTTTCTGGATCTATGGAACTGGAAAAGACTAAAGTATAGTGTGAACTGGCAAAAAAGACTTAACATCCCACAAAGGGCTACAACCCGGAAAGGTGGGCAAAATTTATATATCGGTCTTGTTTGTCTTTCCCTGCCGAAGTCCAGCCTCTATCTACTGCCACATCCAACTATATACAAACATCAGACAAAGGGAAATTCCAGCTAATTTTGAGACAATTTTTCCAGTGGAATACAGAACACTTAGTACTATTACATATGGAAAAATGTGGTAGACAGCAATTCCACTTGTCCACTAAAATAAAGTATCCAATAGAATAAAACAACTAATTCCACTAGTTGTGCTCTTATATGTGCTGAATATCAAGCTGCTACTGGGCCAGAACAAAACAGATACCTATACACAAGGAAAAGAAAAAAATGTTTTGTTTGAGATTACCTTCAAATAAGTACTCCTTAATTTATTTAGAGATTGAAAACATTCAAGAGTAAATAATAACCTAAAAGAAGGCAAACCAGTCAAAGGGCCATCACAGACAGCAGTTTATCATTATTATTTCCTTTTTAAGGTTTAACTGGTAGCCAGAAACTGGGATGATGGCTGCATAAACAAAGTACAGTTCCAATTTTAAGCTACATACATACACACAGCAGTAATGCCTAGTTAAAATTCTCAGTCACAGTGCAGCGTATTTCAGTGCTTCTGCATACCAAAAGAAACATTTTAATGAGAATACACCAGCTGACATTATCTATTAAATTGGGCATACTCTTTTCCTCTGTAGATCCCAGGGTTTCTTTGCTGGGCATCAGTGTATCAGCACAGGTAGTAGAAATCCTCTTCTCTGTATAAGTCTTCCTCAGGCTGTCTTGAGAACTAGCAGGCTCATTAAACATATCCTGTGTGGAACTGGAGTCAGACAGCACCGCTGCAGTGCTATCTTGACTCCTCTCTGCAAAAGAGATAAAGGAGGAATGCACCACTTCACACTCACCAAGCTGTTACTTGCATCTTGGTAACAGCAACACAAAATTGCAGCCACTCTGCAAACATCTTACAAGTTCAATACCAGATCCTTAACAACTACCAATTCTGTTGTCTAACAGGTATTTATTTTCTTTTAAGTTGTCTTCTTCAACTTATCATTTTCATCTCACCTATATGTGCTAAGAAATTAAACCCCCAGTCTTCTTTCACTACGTATTATTTAACAATAATTTAATAGACAGCTCCCTGCCCCACCACATTTCTTACTAGAATATAATCCTGGAATTTCATTCAAAAGCAATGATGCTCAACCTTCAAAAGCAGTTACACTGAGGATGCAATACTTTAGCTAGTACGGTAATATAAAATTTCCCAGGTTTACTGTGCCATTTACCTTGAAAAGCACCCAGTATAATTTTGAGTCTGACACAAGCAAAGCTCAGTCGACAAAAGAAAACCATGAACAACAATATTGGTAAAAATTACTTGTGAAGGACAGAAAAATCAGTACCATTCGGTGGCAAAGACTTACAGGAGGGATCACTGATGCCATCTATCCTGTAGGTGTTAAGATGTTGTTCACCAAATGTTCTGAAAGGTGATTTGATGTGGCAAATAAACAATCCATCAAAGAACTAGGTCTAAGATCAACGCAGAAACTCTTGGACTTCAAGTCAGTAGACAGAAGACTAGGAAAAGTCACTTTGCCTTGACAAAGTGGAGTAGCGTACGTTGGCTGCTAACTACATTACAGTCATAACGAAGTTGTTAACCTGCTAACAGCTGTTACAGCACACAAAAAGTTGCATGGGATCATGACTTTATCATGGAGAATAAAATTTACACCTTGGAACAAACAGGCAAGTGAAAACCCTCTACCCATGTCTGAAACCTGCCTGATATAACCCAAGTTATTCTACATCAAGGATTATCAGAGGCAACCCCACATGACTGAAAAAATGCAGCTTAGTATCTCCAACAGAAAGACGTACACATATTCCCACTGAAATGGGAAACTGGCATTTTGCTGTAATAGTGTACCAACATAATTCAGAGTCCAACACAAAATTCCGATAGAGGCAATTCTCTCTAAATCTGTAGCCCAGAAGATTAATTTCCAGTTTCTGCTTAAGATACAGGAATAGCTTAACCAAGAGGCATGTTACATCCATTGTCTAGGTAATTGCGCTGCATTCTTATTCATTAATTTTCTTGATAAGATCAAGAAAGAAAATTAAAAAAGCAAAGGCCTTTGCTTTGAGATGAGCGATAATTTAATTAAATTTCTTCTGATCCATTTGAATATCACTTGTTCAGGAGGGGGCTAAGGGCCTCCTATGAATTTATTTTATCAAGATAAATCCCTCTGCAAACCTTCAGCTTGCAGATCAGGTTCTGCTTATTAGGACTCCAACAAATTTAAACCATATTTGATGCACTCCCTAAGCTTTTCACTATCACACAGAGAAAACCTTCCCTTTCAGTGAACAGATCTTAATAAAACTGTATCTTGAAAAAGAATGGGGGAACACTATTTCCCTCCTAATTGGAAGTCATATAGTTGGTTAATGATGACAAGTTCTATATAGAAAGAATATAATTATAAAGAATGGGAAGAGAAGGATTCTGAAGAGAGGTCAGTCAAGCTTTAAATGACTCATTTACAAAGCTTTAATAACCTTCTGTGGTACAAATGGATACTACTGAACTCCCAGTTGGCATCAGGAAAAACATTTACAGTAGCTCCCTTGATATTTTCTTTAAATGAAGTTTCTGCATCTGTGGCAAAAAGGTTGAACTACTCATCTCGGGAAGAAGAAAAAAAAAATAATTGCAAATTTCCAAATGTTGCTGTAAGCCTGGAGGTCAGTTCTGATGTGTGGGTGATGACAGATGAAGCATTAGAATGTAAATCAAGAACTGCCAGACCAATATGCAGGAGTGATATCAGATCACTAGGAAATTACACTAACTTCTCAGCATGCAAAGACAGACGATGATTTAGCATGTTACATTTCAAATGTATGCATGACAGGGAAGCTTTCCCCCATGAAGAACAAATGTAAATAAGTCCTTACAATTACTGAGCTACTTTGATTTGAAATTTCTGTTAATATGAGTGTAGGTCTAGATATGTATGTTAATTCACCTTTTCTTTCAAGAAATTAACTACAATAATAATAAAAATAAAATCTTAATGATATTAGCATTGGGCTCCTTAATTACTAAGAAACAAAGGAAGACTACCATTGAGACAACTTCATATTATTTTTGATACTTCTTGAATGCAGTAGATGCTTTCAAACTAAGTGGGCCCTCATGAAAAACACTGGAGTATTTCAGAAATTAGCAGCAGTCACCAGTTATTAGTATTGATTTCTCAGAATTCACAGAGGATGGGTAAAGTTCAAGGGAATGAAAACAAAGTGTAGTACCTATCCTTACAAAGGATAAAAGGTCAAAGCTATTAGCCAGCTGGCCTTAATTTTCCACAGAATTATTTGAGCATAAATAAATCTGTCTATAAGCTGCTAAAAGATAACAAGATGAGCAGCAGAAAATGTGTTCACAGCACATATATTCACATATGCCTGTAAAGAATTAGATTCTCAAACCAGAAATGGCCAAAATGTCACGCTATTGTAAAAGCAATTCAGCAAACTAGCACACTTGAATGTATAATCAGTAACTTCACAGAAAAAATATATATGAATCTTCCTGTTCTACTGAGCATTAATGAAAATTAAACTTAATTATGGTGTCTGTATTTGGGACCTACATTTTAAAAAATACACTGAATAACTAGAATGAATTCAGAGGAGAGGAGAAAAAATGATGAGAGATTAACGAGATGGCATATAAGAAAAACACTGGGAGAATTAGACATATATCTTCAAAAAGATGAGGGAGATTTTCCAAATATATACAATTAACCAAAATAAAAATACAATAATTGCTCTTCATATTCACTAAGTACAGAGCAAGAGGCAATAGGTTTTAATTGCAGCAAGAAAATTGCTTTTTTTTTTGCTTCCAATCCCCCCCCCATCTCTAGCTTGTTATATCCAGTTAAAAAATTCCATAGAGAACGTATAGAGTCACGGGGGGGTTCAAAGACAGGTAGGCAAATAGCTATAATTTGTTAGGTTACCCAAGATGCACCTCAATATAATAAAAAAGCTTTGTCAATACCTAAATGCTGTAATATGTAATGCAGAACTCATGGCAACTGCACCAAGTCACATCCTAACTTTGCTTAATAAAAAAACCCAAACCAAAACAGAACACCATATATTTTTCATACATGAAAATTCTATACTCTTCTAAGCTAACTCACAAATATATTTTATATATATACTAGACAGAGTGCATATACTTTTACATTCATTGTGTTATAAAGCTTTTCCTTCATCTGATAAGTTGACTGTAGTTGAGACGGTCATTAGTGTTACTCAACTTACATCCCAAAGAGCACTGCAGCCTGTGAGACATGAGAATTAATTCCAAATTCCCAATTGCTACTGATACCTGTTCTTTTGAAAGATATGAATCCAAGGAGAACATCAGTGCTTTTTAATAATTTCTGCTATAATTAAAGATAATTTAATGCAACTCAATGTAATTTAAGAGTTAAACAGTTAGTGGATTTAATATTTTGTTTACCTAAGGTGTTTTCTTAGTTTCCCCATCTGGCAATAGCATTAAGGCAAACGTCTCCAAAAAGCTAAAGTGATCCCTCAGTCATAAGCAAATGATAAATCAAGGACTAAATATTCTTTTGCGGTCCCTTCCTATACATTTTGCTATTATTTTGAAAGCTAAGATAAAAATTCAACTGGGTATTAATGTCTCAAAATTTTATCTGTAGTGGAAATTAAGAGAACAGGGAAAAGGAAAATAAAGGGAAAAGGGTCTACTAAATTGTGTATAAGCAACTGCAACAAAATTCCTATTAAAAAATATATCCTGACACCAGTATCTCTCTTTGGTATTATTATATTTTGTTTCATTACTTTGTTGCATCACTCCTAAGTTTTAGGAAAATCTCAAACAATGTAAGAAGCTGAAATCTCTGATGTAAAGTTAAGTATTTCATGTTTATTTCTAAAGATTAAGGAAATGGCAATTGAGAGCAATTGGTTTGGTGTTTTTTTCCTGTCATAATGGACTCAACTTGTGATGTTTCAGGCATATCTGTGTCAGCCTACATCACCTACTCTGTCAATGGGTGAAAAAAAGCAGCTTTGGACAGAAGATGTAAAAAGGTCAAAAGGAAGAAACTTGTTAACTTCCCATGACATTAGCAAAAAAATATAAATTATTATTGGAAAGATGTCACTGGGAAGAAAGAACTTGCATCTGTGCTGCCAAGACCTTTATTGTATGACAGCAAGACCCTGTCAATCACATGGATAATTTAACTATCATTACTGAAACACATCTGTCTTAGATACTAGAAAAATATCTGTCCATTTAAATAAAGTCCATTTGACCTAATTCTATTCTTAAGAGCATTTTAACATTAATCTTATCCTGAATTAAATGGGTTTTCTGGGTTAACTTCAAAAATCCCTATTCCATGCTATTCTTCCATACCAGAAAAAGCCATTAGCATCTCATTGTCACTGCTCCATTAGCATTCAGGCACAACACCTGCATGCCTAGCAATTAACAATAAAAAGTTGCATTAAACTTTGGGGAATCCAAAATACTTTAATTTTAAAATGCAACAGGACAAAAAAAGCTCAATACTTCACTAGCCATTACCCTGTGCCAGCACTCTCTCAGACACACCATAAGGGAAGGGACACTTCCACATGTCACTGTCTTGTAAGTCACCTGAACTAGCAGACATACAATCCTAAAGACAGCCAGAGCTCTCACTGCTAAGTACACTCACTGACCACGTAGTATCTCTAATAGTATAAGCCCACATAATTTATTCTCAGGGGAGCTTCATGGTGACAGTATGAATGAGGTATTCCACCTCTGTCTGTTAATTACTATGCAGCTCAGTAATTGTGTTGTCTGCCTTCCATCCTTTCAAACTTTTTGAAATTAAAAGGAGGAGGGAGAAAACCTCTGAAACATCTGCATGTAGGGCTAGGTAACAGGCTCAGAAAGCCAACAGAGTATAACTCACTTTTTCTGAATAATGTCTTTTCTGTCTTAAATATCTGAAGAAAAGTATATGCCCTGTTATTACAAGAAGATATCTGGAATGTGGTGAACAATCAGCTACAAGCCAAAAATCAGAAACGAGTGGCACAGAAAGCTTTTCTAAAGAGCTATATACATATGCTAACTCAACTTACAGTAAAGAAAAATCCTGCTGCACAGTTCAGAGCTTATGAATAACTAGCTATATACTATTAAAAAAATAATAATCTTGTCTCATGCAGTTAAGGTGGGTTGTTCGCAAGCTATGGATGTATAGACTCTTTCTCCCTGTCCTGCCTGCATGGCACCATATCCCCCCTCTTCTCTTTACATATTTGTATGAGAATTTTTCTTTATTGGTCTGTAGTCAGAAACATGATGCATCACACAATTCTCATTCTTGAAACAGATTCCACCCATAATGGAAGACAACATTCAGCTCTGTATCAAAAGGCACTTGCACATTATTAAAAACAAAAGAATTGCAGAGATTTGCATGGGAGAAAATTAATGTCTTGAGGACAGCAAGTCCTCTGAATGTTTAAAGGGAGTTCTCTAATAACATGAGTCAAAGATGAGAGTCTATGTTTTGCCTGGCTGCACTAAACACTGAATGTGTTTTGGTAACTTGCAGTCCTGTATTACTGTTCTTTTGTCTTCAAGTGCAGGGCAACAAAGTATCTCATCAATGTTTCATTGCTTTAGCCGAATTTTTTTTTAAATAATCTCACACTAAATGTCAGTGTGGTATTTTTACTAATCAGAGAGAGGTTAAATTGGGGAAAGGTAAAAAATGGAGCATACTGCAATAAGCTGGATCTGATTCATTATTCCTGTAGTCCAGTATGCATTCCCCATGAACATCCAGTACCACGTGCCAGAAAAGTTTATGTACTGCAGACCGAGAGATTTCATTTTAAGCTGCTGGAGAGAGAGAGGGTTTTGAAGGGTAAGATTTTGATGTTCCAAAATGCAAGGTAGACATTCTTTTTGTGCACAGAAATATCCACTCTGCCTCAGAAGCTTATTTAGTTTGGCACAAGTGACAACCTGTTGCAAATAGTTTCTCAGAGATCACCTTTGTCTCATCAGGATGTCGAGAACCCCCGTGTACAAAAAACTGTGCATCTTCATAATATTTGCAGAATTACAGACCAACAAACTATGAAGTGAGACTTCTCCCACAGCATGAAGCAAGTAGCCTTTCCGAGTAAGTTTATCATGCAGGTTTTGCCAATTATTAAAAGCAAGCCGTGACAGGTAAAAGCAGGAAGAGAATGCCTGGGGAACAGAGATTTGTATAAAGGTTAGAGGCAGCACGGGCAATATTGGTTACAAAAGCAATCAGGCAAAGACAAACACAAAAAAGGACGATTACATCTAACTATATACAACATACTACATGACATGGATGAAGACTTAAACAATATGACATTTTAACACTGCAATAGCAATGGATGCTGAATACATCATCTCCATACCACCACAATAATATGGAATCGAGTATCAACACAACAGCATATTACAGCAAAAAAGACCTCATAACAATCTCCCAGTCCACTTTTTGGGAAACTGATCTCTCAATCCAATTTTTTTAAAATTATTTTAATACTTCTCCTGCTCTCTGAACTAACTTTATTGCTTAGCACAAAATTTAGGTAAATTTAAACTGCTTGAAGTCTGTACTGCACACTGACTACATATATCCAGCCTGTAGAAAGGAGGACAATGAACATGTCTGTTTTGGTATATAACACTGGCCATTTAGCTGTGTAAATATGGTGACATTCCAGGTAATGACAGTCTATACCTGCTGAATTCCTAGTTTTTCTTGTTTCCTGCTCTGTTCTTGGAAAATAAGAAGAGTCTAAACCTCAGGCTTCTACTATCAAATGCAAGTTTTCATTCTGAAAGTTTATAAAACAGCAACAGGCAGGGGTGATGACAGGAAAGACAGGATTAACAGAAGGAAGGAAAAGATGTTGCTGAATGGAAGGACAAGAAAAGAGAAAGGAAGTTGCTTATTTTACACACATGACAGCAGCTAGTCAGCCAGCAAATAACAGCTGCCACTCAGCAATACTTCTGTCTCTTTGAAGGAGATATATGCTAGCAGCTGCCATGAGGAAAAATAAGTTTAGTTACTTTACAAGCTGTATTTACTGGTTCCTTTCTCCCATTTCCATTAAATATATGACTTAAAACTAATATCACCAGCAGTGACCAGATACAAAGCTTTTCAATGCTCTCAACTTTAACTCTGATTTCTGCATATCCTGGTGGTCTTTTTCTACCAGCAAAGCACACTGGAGAGCTACAGAACTACAATGACATTTAAATATAATGTACCCAAAACAAGCTTGCCCTCACAACTTCACCTATCTACAGATGAATGCTTGAAGATCAGAGTCCCAATATTCTAAAGAAAAGATGTCTGGCTGTACAGTAATTCCCTCCTGCTTGTAATGAGATAATTTGCTGCACTAGAAGGCACATTGCTGGATAGCTTGTTAAAAAAACCCAACAAAACAAAACAAACCACAACCCCAGAAACAATATAAAATTAATAGAAAAAACAGGGCTCAGAAGGAACTGCAAGAGTTCATCTAGTCCATTCCTTTTTCCATCAGGATGAATTACTTCTCCATCATTCCTGACAGATTGCTGTATCGCCATTTTATAAAGACTTCCAGTGCTGAAGCGTTGCAGTGTTATACTATCCCCAGGAACATATTATAGTGATTGACTTTTGTGGGGTTTTTTTCTAAATAGCATTTCCTAATAGTACTCTAACACTATTTTCTAATATCCATACTGAAAATGCAATTTAAGTCTCATATCATCTGTGCTCTCTCTCACGGACATGGAAATCCTGATTTTTTGCTCTAGCCCTTTCCACAGCCTTCAACACTGTTTAGGTTACACTGTTGTCAGGTCTCTCCTTAGTCTTCTCCCCAGACAAACCATCCCAATTCCTTCTGTCTTTCCTCATGGATCATCTTCTTGAAGCATAGCACACAATAATGGTCAAAAGAAGTCTCACAGGTCAGCAATGACAGGAATGCCAACTATCATGTTTGCTTGTGGTGACACATGAGAAGAACTTTGTAGGTAAGACTCTACATAATGCTCTTTTTTTGTTTATATTATACAACAAAATGATCAACAGTATTGATACAAGAGTAGAAGTATTGTCAGGCCTTAAAGAATAAATATCTAGGCTGAATTTAGGCCAAATTATTTGTTCTGTTAACAACAATATAGTGTTGTTTGCTGTCAGAATGGTAAAGAAAAAATTTTAAAGAGTAGTCAAGTGATGGATATTTTCTTGCTATTTTTAGGAATGGTACAATTGAAATACAGGGACCAGTTTTCTTCCGTGATGTCATTACACGTAAAACGTCAAGAGCATTTTACTTCAAAAGTATATATTTTAGCACAAGTAAAATGCCAATGCATGCAGAGGAACACAGTATATGTTATAATACAAAAGTGGAAGACTTCTGAGCACTGCTCAGCATGTTAGTTCTCCTTCCATCTGTAAGAGCCCCAAGGCAAATATTTCAGTTTCCTGGGGCTCTTCAATATGTTGTATCCAGAGTTTAGTTATGCCAGCAACTTAGAAAACATATGAATGATGCAGTACTTCGCAATTCTACTTGTCACGGTTACACACAGCCTTCCTAAAGACCACCCTAACTCCCACTTCTTTCAGCAGCTGACATTTTGAATTGCTTTGACAGCAGCAAAGCTTAGTCCTAGCTAGGCTAAGCCAGCAGACCCAAGAACTGCTACTTCAGCCCTGGCAGAGGTAGATGTTCCTTAGCTTGCACCTTCCAGCTTTGCTAAGCAGCCAACTTTGTTCCCCTTGCGCAATTAGCACAATCCATAAGATCTTACTTTGAGTGACTGTACTAATAACAAACGCTGAAATATTTAACTTATTGCCTGGGAGCATTTCAACAGTCATCAGGACTTAAGCAGGTGTAGTCTTAGGCAGTACTGCTTCTCATCGGGAATATTATTTGGAAAATATTCAAATATTTGCTCCCTTCTGTGTTTGCTGTGTCAAAAGACATCAACAATCTAATAATCCATTCACACTAACATGCTACATATAATATCAAAATAGTCCAATGAATTACTCCTGATTGAAGTGTAAGCATAAATAGAATGAACATTTCCCCGTTCAATTTAGTGAAAGAGATGAAGGATGTTCTGTCAGTTTCACCAAGAATTATTTGTTGGGGAAAAGGAGTAATTTCACATTGCCTAGTTTCTAGGCATATAAACATTTGTTTCAAAACTATGTCAACCAAGTTATTAACAAATTACCATTCTTCAGAAAATGATGATAGGAAGCAGACCACCCTCCAGAAATAAATATCAAGCAGAGCATTTCTGTGGGGCCTGCCACATTCTACCAATACTAAGCTATACATTGCATATATATGACGCCTTCTTGAGTGCTGATACTCATAGATCCAGATGGATAAACAAGTGGCCAGAAGAGCAGAATCAGAATAAAATTCCCAGCCAAATAATAATGCCAGATTACTTAAATAGTAGCTTAATTTCTCCTATATATGTATATTGCAAAGTCTTCAATAACACTGTAATACCTACCACCCTACCTTCTGCATTTATAAGCCAATTATTTACTCTATCACTTCATATTCTATAGAGATGAGCTGCTAACCAGTCATTGTAAATGATAAAGAAAAATTAAAAGATGAAGTCTACTGGACTGTCATGCAAATCACTTCGTGCTGATACACAATATATTCAAAGTAGCTGCCACCTGCCTCCTTCAAAAAAGAGTAATATTGCTTTGTTTTGCCTTTAACAATTTGTCTTGTTTCAGCCTCAATTCAAATTTTCACCTGGTCATTTCACATAGACACTGAAACAGTGTCCAGTCTTCTAAAGACTGAGCCCCCATCTTTCCCAATCAGCTCAGACAGACATTTAGCTCTGAAGAAAAAAAAAAAAAAAAAAAAAAAAAAAAATAATCACTGAAGATTCAGTCAGCTACATACTCTTCTTATCAACATTCCCATTTTGACTAAGCAACGGGTGCCAATGGTGGCAGGTGACAACTTTGAATTTTGTATTTAAAGCTCTGACTTTACATTAATTCTATTTAAAGCACTGAATTTATAAAAGTAATGAGCTTCAATATTGCCCGTGTTACCACAGACCCATCACCCTCCTTGAAACGAGCAATTTGATCATTCCTGGTCAAACCCCCCAATGATTAAAGCACCTCCCTGTGCTGCCAGTATTGAGAACAGGGACTGTACCGTCCGGCGTTGCCTGCTGACGGGGTTTTTTACATTTGACGTAATCGTGGTCAACTGGAGTGGCTGTGTAAGGTGGGGATGTCAGACCTGGACCGGAGGAGGAGGGGAGGGAAGTCCCAGGGCCTGGCACTGTTCCGGCTGAAGAGTGAGAGTCTTCATCAACCATGCAAGCTTTTTCCCTGGGAGGGGCAAGGAAAAAAAAAAGTGTTATTATACTACAGATATAAACAAAAACCAAAAGGAGACTACATGTCCTTAGGACATTTCCAATACAGTAATCAGATCTCACTATCAAATTCTAAATGATGGATTTTTAGTACAGTCACTCCCTTGTCATTGGTCAATAGTAAATCATTCTCTATTTTGTAGTTGTTAATGAGACAAGTTATGAGGACTAAAGTCTCTCATCTTTCACAGTAAATGTTTTTGCATTTGTTAACAGTTGATAAAAAAATAATTTTATTATTAAATAAAACCAGTGGCTTCAAAATGGGTCACAAGATCAAAATTGTTCTATTTTGTTCTCTTCCCATCTACACTGTGGAAATTACTGACAAGATCTCAGAGTAGTATATAATCTTTCTGCTCATGATACCTGAAAACTGCTAACATTAGAATTAATTCTCATCACCTTGTTGCCTTTGCATTTCATTCAGCTCTGCTTTAACCGTTTATTACACAGTAGTTCGTAAGTATGCTTTCAGAGGATACTCCTGGAAATTAGAACTCACTTTTCTGGAACTTTTGGGGTGCTCTTCTCCTCACCCCTGGCAAATGGTCCCTCAGAAGCCTCTTTCATGAAACTAACTAGTATCTCTGCATCTACTCCAGAGTCTGGTTTCCCCACAAGTTTCAAAATAGAAGCATGAAGTCGAAAGTATACCTAGAAAACACCAAAGTTCATTTGATCAGTAGAGAATTCATAGCTCTGCAGCCTATTACAAATAGTCTCTTCTCTGTAGAAACTGCAGGAGTTAGTGAAGACAGTCAAGTTACCTAAACTTACCTGAACAGGACTTCTCCTGCCTTTGAAAGTTGCTTGTAAATTACAAGATCTGAACACTGTAAGAATTTTATAAGTGCAACCTATGGAATACAACAATGGTGGCTGACTTGGTCTCCTTGGAAGCAACTCACTACAGAGTATGTTCTAGTTTCACTATTTTTACCAGACAACACAGTGAAAGCAAAGGTGTTATGACTACTACGCCAACTCACGCATGAACTTACACTTTCATAGGTATGAGATGCTTGTGAAACCTATCCATGTTTGATTTTGACAAAAACTGGCTAATGAACTGTGTGCGCAAAATCCAGAAGTGGAACTTCTCTGCCTGTCTGTCCAATACTGAGACTGTATAGATAAACTGCCTTTAAAACAAAACCAGCCTGAATAATAGGCTCCATTTTAATCTCCAAGTTAGCCTTGTAAATGTTGCCAGATGCAGAGCACCAGGTACATACACCTAATAATACGAACTAATAACAACTGGTATTCCATTAGACAGTGGGATGTGGAGAACAAGGTTTTCAAGCCTACGTATTTAACTTTCTTTTACCTCCAATGCTTCCATAGCAAGTTCTGGTGGATTATGGTAGTGAATCTTCTTTGGATATCGGGCAGCCTCCTCATGCAAGTAATGACCTGCCTGTTTGTAATGAAGCAGATAGACAACAGGAGGCTGTTTCTGCTTCTCTGCAATCTTCCCCAGCATGTAGTGAATAAGCCACTCCTCTTCATCACCATCTCCCTCACAGCGAGATGCTGACGTAAAGCACAATTTTGCTGTCTCCAACATACTGTCTCGACGCTCTTCCATCTGTGATTGAACAAAGTGTTGAGAATACATGAATTCACTGTGGCTGGGATGAAAGATTCTAGAAATACACTCCTGCACATAAAAGCACATAAACAAGGCACATCACTTAAAACACTTTCAACCTACGACATAGAATGTATCCAAGTGATCAAATACGTCCTGACGACCCACAGAACATGTTTATGGATAGGTTTTTGTTCATCCCAGTAACTGCTGACACAAATAATCAGAACAAAACAGAAAGACAGAAATTTAAGAATATGCATATAAATATACCAAATATTTAAAAAATATTAAAAAATAAACCAATATACACATCTACAAAAATTTTACCACTTTTTCAGAGCTGTAATTATCTTAACGCGTCAAATAAAAAATATTTGCTTTGTTCTGCAACTAAAGTCTGCTAGAGCCACTATGGACCACTATCATTTGTAAGAAATGTATTATCTTGCTTACAATGCATGTAATTTTGAGCTGAATATAGCAAGAATACTCCTTTCCCCTGCCCCACCAAAGAAACCAAAACTAGCAGCATAAATTAAATTGCCAATAAAGTCACATAAAAAACTAGGTCAAAATATGCATTAAAGCAATTTTCTTTCTTTGAAAAAGAAGTTTATAAATCTAAATTGTTGGGCTGTAACAATATCCTAAGCACTTGTGGCACTTCAAGGACTGTAACATATCCTTCCCTTCCCTAAATATTTTGTAAGGAAAAAAGAATAGGCTTTTTATTATGTGAGAAACATGTTCTGAAGATATATATCTCTAAAGGGAGATGATATTGTTCCAATTTATCTTTCATTGTAATAGAGCTTTTCTTAGTAAATTATGCATTTTTAATATATTCACGTGAAAAAAGGATGATTCAAATAAATAGTCCTAAATAAACATTCTGATTTAATCCACAACTTCAGATAGGTACTCTGTATTGTACCTTCTATCTGACAATACAAAGTAACTCCAGCATTATCCCTTGAATTCTTTAGCAAGTCCCTCATAGCCAAGAGACCACAAGACAGTAAGACCAAACTTTTGGTAGAGCAAAGGCCTAAAATGTAATAACTTCATTTTCTGAGTAGTTAGTTTTGGAGCTCTTGGATGTAATAACCCTCAGAAAGAAAACTCTATTGTTAGTTGTCATTTCAAACACACTATTTAATAAACCATTTTTTTCTCCTTTAATACGCATGCTTACATCATCCTTCTTCTTAGGTGTTCAAATGCTGTGTAAGCATCTATGGGAAGTGCAATGTTAATACAAGTGTATAACATTAACTGTACATAGGCAGCTCAGATGCAAGACCCAGCACCTTGCTGTATATACATTCTCCTGGAAACAAAGGATGTTCCAAATACCATTCTCTATAGTTCAAACACAAAAAGTTTTCACAAATTGCAGCAGATGCTCAGGAGCAGCACTTTTTTTTTTTCATTCTGCTTCTAGTTGTGGACTAGATAGTATTTGTTTGTCAGAATGGTCAAATCAGAAATAGAGTTTACTGCTCAAAAAAGACAGACAAAACATTTCCCCTAGCAATTATTCTCACTATCAGAAAGTATTTAGTATTCCTCATTTTGGCTTAGCAATAAACTTCCTAAATCCTCTAACTTTTTCATTATCCTCATCATGCATAAAGACCTAATGAATTTGTAACAACTTTTTCTATGAAAATTCTATCGATCTCCTCATTTTGATCTTTTGTTTAAGCAAGGAGCCCAAAAACAGAAAAGGGGGAGGATGACTTTAGATACAAAAGATGACATCTGGACACAGATATCAGAGTAACTCCTGATCTTTTCACTACTTAAACATGTATACATTTCACCTTTTCCTGGAAACATTGTATGACATTTACAGAAAGGTAAGGTAAATAAAATTCCCCTTTCCAGAAGGTTACAATAATTTTGTGTCACCTTTGAAAGATAATTCAAAGATCGGGCTCAAACTAATTTTACACAGGAAAAGAAAGAAAAAAAACCCTTTAAATACTAGACACCAGCAGCTTATATGAATGAATATTAGAATTTCTATGTTACTAAGTAACCATACAGCCTAATAAGTGGCATACAGCATGTAAATATTTTAAATTAAAAGTTACTACATTAGAAAAGATCATTTAAAATATTGACAATTTCATTTAGATCCCACCTGCTGCACAACTTCAGGGGGGAGTTCTGATTTCCACTGCTTAAGCTGTCGGGATGCAAAAGAATGTAGGGCATAAGAAATGGTGCCGTATTCTATCCACAAGGAGAGATTAGAGCTGTCAATTTCTAGGGCTCGCTTGAAGCAATTCAAGACAGGAGTAGAGTGCTTCCAGATTGGGCCATCGCTTTTCAATTCATTAGAGTTCAACTTGTCCTGAATACGACTTGCTCGAGCCAGAGCCATGCCAGCCCATGAATCAAATCTATGCAAGCAAGAACATAACAAATGAACAATTATCCCCTAAACATTACACTGAATGGCACAGACAAGATTAATTTTGTTATATCTGCAACTTCCTTTCATCCTATGTGCTTTCAAAACAGATTTCTGCATCTCCTCTTCCCCTCACAGTGGAACAGAGGCTGTATAGCCTAAGTCACACTGATTTTATTAAAAATGGTTTCCTAATAAAGCACTGTCCCCTGTAACTGTCACACACGAAAAACTGATGAAACAACGTTTATTTGCCATGCAAAAATAGCATATCTAATGGCAGCACTCCCATCGATTGCTCAGTAACCACACTGTCCTGTCCAAACATTGTCACCCTTTATTTCTGTAGGCCCGCAGACAGCCATTTTGACATTTTGTATTGTTGGACTGAACTGTGAATGGCCTTTATCATCGTCATCATCTTCCAACATAAAGATCACAAAATCCAAAATGCATTCATGTAGGAAAATTCTGATGAGCAATAATAAAGATTGCTTACTGAGGGGACTGATCGGGATATAGTCCTGTGTTTATCAGATCATTGACAATGCAGTCTGGAGAGCAGTTTCCGTGTTCCATAATCTCACATTAACATCTGGGGTCAATGGCTCTGGAATTTTTCAATTTTACCATGATACTAGCATCAAAAGAATAATCATGATGTTCTCACATTTTTGTTTGTAATTTCTTGCTGATTTCAATTGAAAACCCATTTCTGGGTCAAGTGATCTCAATAGTCAGATACCCAAGGGGAATAGATGGGGAACTGTAATATAGACATTTGAAGAAGTAACATCTCATATGGCTGGGGTAAAAATATGCTACCACATAAAGCATCTTCCAAGCACCAAAATGTGCTCGGTAAAAGATAAAGGTAAATTTAGGTAAATTAAGGTAAAAATGCATTCCACTCATTTATTTATGAATTTAGGTTTTAAAGTATCAAAACTACAGAAAAATGGGGTGGAGGTGGGGGATGATAATTTCTTTATGTGGCTTCCAACAAAAGTTTTAGCAATCTGCAAATCACAGGTCCCAGACTAGAAGATTCAATAACATTAAACTACAGCTATTTCCTCCGTAGATTTCCCATGTAAAATTGCTCTGTGCTTTCACTCTCCCTTTTGTCTCTGTTATGTGACTGGATTTAGAAATAGTTTTCTTGTCTCAAGTCTATCAAACTAGGGTTTTTGTCACTGACTCTGATCTATCAGCTTCAAGGGGAACTAAAATGATAGCTAGCATCTAATATGCAAACCCTATATTTAATCAGTAGATTTAAAGATTATTTAATTTCACTTTCAAAGACTGTTATTCAAAATATGCTTTATTTTTAAGATGAGAGAGCTTAAACCTGGTGGTATTTCAGCAAGTTGTACATTACCACAAACCAAGGCGTTTTAGTTTAAATATCACTTACTTTCCTTGAGCTTGTATTCTCTGGATAGTTCTCTAGCAGCAAGACCAATACATTGAGAAAGAGATCAGCCTAATCAGTTAATCTGCTAAAGAATGTTATTTGTGCTATAGCTATGCTATTAAGCAGTGATATTTCACATTCCCTGTCATGTAAGTACAAGCCAAAACAAAGAACAAAAGGTGCAAAAAAGAAATACTGATTTGGTCCTTGCCCTTGCCAGTTATTCTTGACTTTGATTTAGCTTCCCCCCGTATTTCATTTTTTGGTTTTAATTTCAAAACAATCAAATACTTAACACTAGGTTTTCAGTTTTGTTTTGTTTGTTGGGTTGTTTCAGAGATGCTTTTAATTATACAATTGACCCCTGAGAATGGATTGCAGGCGAGTTGCTTTTCTTTAAAAATCCTCAAACCAAAATAAGTATCTTTTGTTCTCTGCTTTTCAGTACTATAAGAAGTGAGAAGAATTAATGATGTGCAGCACGATTCAATAATACTGACCTGTTTGGACAAATACAAATATCGTGCATGTAAAATTTAATGGCCTTTGACTGTTCTTTATTCTTGAAATGATAGTCTGCCAGAAGATAGTACAACTCAGACACAACTGGTGGAGAACAGTCCGCACCGTCCGGGAGAGATGGCGCCTGAAAATAAAAAAAATAAAGGTTCATATTAAATGAGCTGCACACTTGCTTCTTCTTTGTAGTGAAAGTAGCCTTTTCATCACAGAATATGAATGTATTAAGTATGAAGACAGTTAAAGCATTCCAGAGATACATAAAGCACTTATAAACACTAACAAATATATCATAATGACTCCACATTAGTGAATATTGTATCTTGCCTTTCCAAGACCAAAAGCTTTCGTGGTGTCATTCTTGTTTAAATGCAATTACCTGAGAAAATCCAACATTATGGAATAAATAATTCCCCTAACTATGTCAAAGTAAACTTAAAAGTAACAGCAATAATTTATGCTTTTTCTTTTTTAGAAGTAATTAACTGATTATACCTTGCTGGATGTTCCTTCAATATAGGCAGATACAGTATCTAGACTCAGCATAGGCTTGTCTGTTCGAGGAACAATTGTAGCAGTCTTCTTCAAAAGGTTGGCCAAATCAGCAGACACAGTACTGGTTTTGTAACTATCAAATTCTGGAAGAGTTTTAGGCTTGAAATATTCAAACATGAACAAAGCATCTTCCCACGTTAGATCAACCTAAATAGGGAGGTAGATGAGGGCAGAGAAAAATTATCTCAAACTCCAAAATTCAAAAGTCCACTAACAACGAGTTTCTATGGCTTTTCTAATTCATAAGAATATATGTATTAGTCTCCAGGAAACATATTAAAGAACAGAACAAAGAGCCATTAATCTGTGCTGTTCACAAATACAGCATACTGCTCACTGATTAAAAAGGCTAAGGTATTGGGCTGTAACTTGGTGTATGTCACTGAAAAATAAAGTCATTCTGCTTGCTTAGAAGAGTTGCTCAAAAAAGTTGTTTATAAGAAAGAATCAATTGCAAGCACTCTGAGTGACACTGAGATCACAGGTAAGATATGCAGAAGAAAAGCTCTACACCTTCAATTTCAAAGTCAAGTAAGAAGAATAAACGAAATGGGAATCAGACAAAACTCTGAGACTCAAAAAACTTCAAACTCTCTGCAGAAAGGTACTTTCAGAATTTATTTCTCATTTTTTCCTTCACTTTTCTTTCTTGAAAACACTAAAAAAAATAAATTAAAAAAGTTCTTTTTTGGTAGACTATATTTTTCTCCTTTCATCTTATTCCTTACAGCAAGTTCTGCTTCCGTACTGAAAACAGGGAACTAGCATTAATAAAAACTCAATTTGTCAATGATTTCAAAAAGAACTTTATAATCCAGAATTGCCCAAATATAACAGAATTTATTTTATTTTATTGGGCAGAAGGTAATCTCCTTATATTACCCTTTTTCTTAGCTATTCTTGTTTTCTCATTATCTTCATTTTCTAACAAATAAGTTTAAGAGACAGAATTCACAAATATTCAATCAGTAATAACAGTATTTGAGTATTTTAAAAGGTCTGTTCAAAGAAACTAGACAATTGTTTTGCTCATATGAAACTTTTTTGTTTAGAATTCTACCAACACTTGCAAAAATCATCTGAGGTTTTTGAACAAAATCAGTGATGTTTCAAGGCAGAGGATTGCTGACCTGCTTTTTCTGCCCCTTCCTCAATATTACAACCCTCTTCCCAGGGCACTCTGTAGTTGTTGTTCTCCTAAACTCAACTAATTTCACACATTTCTCATAAACAGCTACCAGCTATTCACCATCACAATTACAAAATAAGCTATAATATAGTTTACTTGCACCATTTTTAACAGAGAACTTTTTGACTTTCATAAACTGAAAGGTTGGCTGCTAAAGTTTTCTTCTCTCAAGTTGCCTTTTTCCTCTCTAATTTTCCTCAGCTGGAAGTTCTTCTCTGTTGAAAACAGGAAAATCATGGCCCAATAAAATCGATTTGTCAATAGTTTCAAAATGGCAGTTTACTGTGAATAAAACTACACTAGCATTTAATTTCAAATATCTGACTGCCTATATTCATAAAGGCTTCCATATTTTTTAAATGAGTTTATTTTCTACTATATGTAAAATAAATGAATTTTGCAAGGAAATAAAAGTAATCTTTCTCAAAAATATATTAAGGTGCATTAAAACCAAATAAGGCTGTATCTTTCATCACTTCAGGATATTCCACTGACATTAACTAACACGTATCTTACCTGCTGTACTGAATGTTCTTCTAGGTACCTTGCTTTGCTTTTTTTGCTAGGGAAACCATATAAACAATAAAAACACTGTTCCAAGGCTGTTTCCAGCTCTTCTTTGTATGGATGAGTATCTTCAGAAGTGGATGCTGCAAGTTCTTTTTGTAGTACCTGAACCTACAACACCGCAAATATCAATGAAAGTGCCATCTACAAGCTGAAGATTGCATTGTTACCTAGTTGTCTGAAGGCAGACAATGAAAACCACTTTGAAGAACTACACCTATTTTTCCCCAATTACAAGCTGATGTTACCCATACTTCTATGAACGATTCTCACACAAATAATTTCAACAGCACTGCAACTGCAATAAAGTGCTTTTTTTTTTCCCTATGTTAATTCATGAACTCTTGTCTTTAATCAATGAGATCAGATATCATCTTAACGTTTGACAGTTAAGATCATTCAAAGTTTTCCACTATGCACCAAGTTGCTTCTGTGAATATAAACACTACGTTTTGTCAACCCTGTGAATAAGGACAAGGCATAGAAGAATTTCTGCCCTGATTCACAAACATCAATTTTCTCTGCATGGAAAAAGAGGAATGGAGAGGAATCTGCAGAGCAAGAAGGGATGGCTAATAAAAATCTGGCTAAAAGGGGTATACAATCGCACAGAGAGTTCTATTAACTGTTAAGTCATTTCCTTTAACATTTTTCCTCTGACAGAAAGCATCAACTTTCATTTATTCATTTTAGTAAGATCTAACCTCACCAAACCAGCCACAACCATTACTGAACACACTGGTTAACTCAGGAGTTTCATCAACTGAAATTCTGCAGTCATAAATTGAAAATGCAAAACATTCACCTATTTGCAATTTGTATAAAAGTTCATCATATTACATTTACAGTACTTCAGCTGCCTGTTTATCACTATTTATCATTTTTCAACATCTACAATTGTAAACTCAATTGTTTATACATATGATGCACGCAACAAGAACCTTCTTACCATGATTGACTTCCCTGACACTACAAACACTGAACATGATCACAAGGCAAAATTCTGTCATTCTACATGTAAGAAGCTCATTTGCAAGTGCTGGAATTAACTATAAAATATCAATTCTCTTCTGCTTAGAAGACCTGTTCTAAGAACAAGGTGCAATTTATTAAGAGACAAAACTCTAAAAAATAACACTAAAACCAATTCCTAGAAGGCATTTCAATGATATTTTGAGCCACAGCCACCATCTTTGAGTCACAGCAGAAAGTTGAAAGGAAGGGGTAAGCATCACGGGGTACTGTAACAAAAGCATGATACTCCCACTGCTGCAAATAAAATCACATCTAATACCAGTAACAGAATTCTCACTTGAACAGTGTTCAAAACAATCTCCTGTGTTCTTATTCAGCTTTTAAATTCTTGGCAGTAACTCAGAATTGTTCTTAATTCAGACTGTGATTATTACTAAAAGACTTAACTACATGTTAACATCATCTCTTGCACACCACCTTCAGCCACCAGCAATAAATGTACTTGAGCAGACAGTTCACCTATAGGAGGTGATCGTTTCATACTAGTCTATAAAACACACTTTTAACATGTTTGAAACTGCTTTTCTCTTCAAATAATTCATAAATGAAATTATTTTAATGATTTAAATTCATTAAATAATTTAAATAAATACCCTTCCAAACCCTCTTGCCTCCAAAAACTAAATTATTGTGCTCGATAATACTATATCATATTTAAATTTAAGAAGTGCTCAATTCTGTGACTGAAAATTGAAGATTTTATTCAAACTACCACATGCCACTTGCAAAGACCTAGCGGTAAATACATTCACACCTCTCACTTATCTGTAGTTTATCGAGGTTCACAGGGCATACTACCTGACTCCCCAGGCTGTGGATACAGGCACACTACACAACATGATTTAGATTCATTACTTAGGAGCACTGCATCTGAGGGCAAGATTGAGTCTGGAAACAGGCTATCTATTTTCATGAAGCACAGCACCAGAGCTAATAATCCCTCTGGACTCAAGGCAGATCCATGCAGAGGCAACCAAGGTGTATCAGTATTATGCTCCTAATACCAGGGAGACTGAGGAGAGTAGGATGCAGAGATAATCTAATAGTCCTACACTGAATCAGCCTCAGTTCAAACACTGTTCATTAGTTCCAGCCCTACCAGAGTGAGCAGACTCCTGCAGAACCCCTCAGGCTCTCTGTGCCATACTTCCTAGCTGTCTAAATTACTGTCCTAGACACACTGCTGCTCAAACACAGAGCTAGATGGGGTCTGGCACTGAGCTGTGGCTAATAAGCTCCAGGGAGCGCTGCAAAGGGAAATTAAGAGATTCCTGAGTAGCTCTATGCAGAACTAATCATTATTTTCTTTTGGCTGAAGGTATTAAACCTCAATGAAATCAAGCTGAACTTGTGAAGTGCCACTGAACTACCCCTGCAGAGCACTGCCCAGCTAAGCCCACTTGCTTTTTTTCCTGTTTAAAAGACTGAAGTGCACACCCACCAGAATGCACTGCTGAGACGGTACACACCTCTTGCCCAAAGTTTGCCACTCCTATCCTACCTATCTTACCACCTGGTTGGGGGACAAAAGCCGTGCTCACTGCTGCAATATTGGAGCAGGAAGCATGTTCCATCCATACAGACAGTTCATCTCCCAGCAAAACATTTGAGAGATGAGCAGGAAAAATGGCATTTGCTGTTTTGTCTGTTATTTTTCCTTACATTCCTCAGGCTCCCTCTCTCTCTGTAGCTAGCAGACTTGGGGTGATCACCTTTAACAGTTACGAATTTACAACTGTAACTTTCATTCTCAGAGGACAGCTGAAAATTAAGAGTTATTGCCAAGTAAAAGGTTATTTGAATATCTAAAGTAAAATTGTGAATTTACATCAGAGTAAACCTTTGCTGCAAGCAGGGCAGAGGTGTGGCTGAGCTACCAGATACAGAAGAAGATGAAACTGCATATAGATTCAGTATTCCGGTATTCCCTTTCCACAGGTTACAAGGCGCAAGCACTTTTATACATTCATTACCAAAAATAAAACACAAACAACCTCTGAGTTCATCACAGGAAAGAATATACGATGACAAATGACCATATTACCATCATCTGGGTGAATGCTGCTAAATGCCAGAAATTTTTATTAGCCTCAAACATTACCTCTGTTTATTTTTAAAGAGTAGAACATGCATCTTCCAAAGCTAAGCACTACAAAACTCAAGTCTGAATTTGAATAACTGAAATTTTATCATGATCAGCAGCTGATACAGGCCCACATTTCTCTTAAGATAATCACTTTAACACTTCTCCAGTGCTTTCTCTTTCAGGGCAAGGTAGATCATTTACTAATTCCAATTTAAGATGTTTTTATAGTAGAGACTTAGTTGTCCAAAGGCATCACGTGTCTGACAAAAAGTGCTGTTCAGAAAGCATACCCATGGAGAGGGGTCTGGAATAACAAGTCTTTGCTATTCAGATTAAACTGACTGAAATGTTCATACATTTGTCTGGGAGAGAGAAAGTGTATTTAAAAGTGTATATTTACCATGAAGACAAGGCAATAAACAACCTAATATAACTGGTTGTTCCCTGCTTTGAGATGGGGGTTGGCCAGATGACTTTCAGAAGTCCCTTCCAACCTAAATTACTCTACGATCTAACACTTACATAGAACTTTAGGAGAGCACCATCTGAATTGCAACACCAGGATCTTCTTCCCAAATACTCATGAGCAGTGTTCAGCAGCATGAGTGAAGAAGGCAACATAGGGGTATCAGGACTCACTGGAAGAAAGAAGTTGGTAAATAGTAGAGTAGCACAGAACTGAGTTAAATCTAACTAGCCAATGCTTCTTGCAAAATGTTCCCTCTGTGTTAAGAAAGTGATGTTCGCAGACCTTCAGCCAGCAAGACAAGACAACAAAAAAGTATTTTCTTATGTATAGTCCAGAGCTAGACTGTAAGGAGCTGGGCTCCAATATGTGAAAGTGAATAACTAGCCCACCTTCTTCTCCCTGGTTCTGCTGCTGCTGGCAGCAAAGGGATCGAAAAGCATCTTCCTCATGCTGGATGGTCCTGTGCAGAATAACCCATGGAAGCACTGACGAGACATATGGTTCTTTTGGTTCTTCCTGGACCGCCATGCTGCAGTCTATGATCTAATAAAGAAACAGACATTATACAAAGTGATACAACATAAACGTCAGGTGTGAATCCTTCCCAAACAACGCAAAGTTGGTAATGCGTTTTACCCCAAGAAATCTAAAGTTGAGGCTCAAGCTTCTCACAATGAGTGGTGGTAAAAGTCCAATAAATAAGATCAGCTGGTACAGAGAAGGGTAGATCATTTCCCCTACACTGACACTCCTCTGGTATTGACATTTTCCAAGTACTTATTTCTCTGTGAATACTGTATACAAATAATAAAAAGTAAGCAAATGTGCAGCATAAATTCTTAGTGTTAGTAGGCCTCATTATTGTACAAGAAATTTTTCTATAACCCAGCAAGGAAGAGGAATTTAGTTCAAAGAATTCCTGAATTCTTTACCAGGTCTTATAATAACTGTTAAAGACCAACTAGAATCATTAACAGGTGCTATATAAATGAAGTAACTGAACAAATTCTGAGCAACACAATGCTGTGTCATGGAACCACTGCCTTGCCATTTCTCATAGACAACTGCCCATTTTATTGGCAGTGCCAGAAATTTCTGAAGTCCTACACTTTCTCACATTTCTTCACAGCTTTTCTGTTGGTATTTATGTAGATAAAGAATCATATTTATCATTACTACAGAAACCATTTAGGTTATTACAATGAATACTCTGTTGTCCAGAATTCCATTACATTCCATAATGTAGTGACACACATACAACTTCAGATAATGAGGGTATGATTTCATGAGTAGTGAAGGTCCTTGGCTTTTACTGAAGTACATGGAGATTTGAAAGTTGCAAGCACATTGAATTTTGACATTAACTACACTAGCTTAAGAACTGAGAGCCTGCCATTGTTACCTGGATTGAAAAATATTCATTCAATAGTTTTAAGGTTTGAAAATACCTTAGTTAAAAGGCTAAAATTAAAATACAGCCTTAGTTAAAAGGCTGTATTCATAATGCTAGAAACAGTCCACACATCACCTTTTTTTCTGCCCTCTTCTCATCACACTCTGTTTTTTACTGGAAAGACGCTTAGCTTGGCCAGCACTTGCAAGCAACAATACCATATTCATAAGGCTTATGGTATCTTGTCTTCTAGCCCAAAGCACACACTGCCAAGGTCAGTGCCATAACTTACAAACTGCACCCAGCCAGCTCAATCATTCTTTGCTCTATCACCATTTCAAAAAGCATAAGAAAACAGTGTTGTTCCTTGAGTTACCTTACTACCATTCTTTGATTATTTCAGGCAGCTTGGTGTTTGAAGGTACATGCTGTTACCGATTCTAGCACAGGTGTGCTTTGTGCATCTTTAACATATTGAAATCAAAATAAAGACTACGAAGGTAACTGTTATCTTCCCTCAACAAAAATGTAACGCAAAATGTCACTTCAAGTCGGTAACAATTCAGAGAGCAGCTGTATCATGTCTGAAGGTCTGTAGCACACAATACCTCTTTCCTAGTGCAAGCGAACAGGTTACCTGAATCAGGTTGTTCGTTAATCGAACAAGGCTTGGTGTTACAGAAGAGTCTTTCAGGATGCTGTTGACTGATGATAATGAAGTATCTATTCCTGTAAGCAGTTGTGTTACTGTAGCAACCCACTCTTCTTTAGCAGAGGCTGCTGTCATATTAATCATCTGCTGAATTGCTTCATTCAAAGCAACTTCTGAGCATTCAAAGCATTGCTTGTAATCTTTCAGTTTGAGCAGGGAGTCCTAGGGAATGTAAATATGAAAAAAAAAATCTATTATAAGGATGAGGGGGTTATTTTAAACCATGAATGCACAGCAGGGCAAAGCAATACACTAGATACAGTTAATGAAATGTATTTACATGATAAGTAATGAAATGATAACAGAACACCTTTAAATATGACATTAAAAAAACACAATAGGAGATGCATGGACCCTAGATAACAAATACACAAGTAGGATCTAAATTTCACAAAAATCACTGAATCTTGCTGCTTTAATAAGAGATGCAAAAAAAAAATTCAAGAAAGGGATGGCTCTTACATTTCTTTTACATAGAAATTACATTTCTAATTTCTAATCTACCTAGAACATGAACAAAATGTTTTGGCAGACAACATGCATGCTGATCTAGAGCTGCCAAGTATATGGCACGTCAGACTGGCTTTAAATACACACTTCTTGCCACTATTAAATCATGACACTCACCCATCCTACCACCTGCTTAGGAGCCATTTTTATTGTCTAAAATCCTGATATACAATTGAATAGAGGCTCTACAGTAACAGGGTTTGGATTTTTATGATCTTGTGCTGCCATTTTATTACTTCATAAATAACAAAATAGCAACTATAAGGCTAGCATTAAAACAACATCTTCTGCTTCTTTCTACTCTGCCAAGCTTGGGTCAGGAGATGGCATGGAGCCTGTAGGATTTGGTTCAGTCCAGTTAAAAGAGCATTGATCTTTTTGTGCCACCTCTTTTTTTCCCCAGAGAACTTGATAGGCTCAAATTGTTCCTACAGCTGAGCTCATTTGTACCCTTACTTTCATAGTGTCAAACCAACTAAATCTGTAGCAATTATACTGGATCTACCTATCAACAATTTGTCATTCATGCAGGACAGATGTACTACATCATAAAAATCATGTATATACTAGATAACTTTTAAGTTTCAGAATCATTGTAAATCACCATATAGTCAACATGAACAAAAGCAGGAAGTATTCACAGCAGGTGCAGATAGCATGAATCCACCCACAAGATCTCTCTGCAAATGATTCAAGTTTACTCAAATTTACAGGTTTTCTGGCCATTTCAGGCAGGCCTCAGTTATCTTATACTTTTAGCCACATTCTCAGTTAGCAAAAGCTGGTGTATTGCTGATGATGTCATAAAGCTATTTATTAGTTTTGCTTTGTAAATAAGGCTCATTAACCATTAACACCCACTCTAGATGGTGTTGAAAATCCTTTCATCTTGTTTTCAGGAATAAGTCTTAATACCCTACTAAAAAAAGATTTTTTTAAGAAATAAAACAAACCTGTAGGAGAAGCAGCTGTGCTGGTCTCTCTGGAATGGATGTTACAAATTCCAGATGTTTTGCTCTGCCGTAACCATTAAAGCATAATGTTGGACGAAGCAGATGCACCACTGCATTATAATCCCCTGCCTCGTACAGTCGCTGTATCTCTTCCAATGACTGGCATCTCTCCAGAGATTTTAGGTTCTTTTCAATCTGTAAACATCACAGACAACACAATCCAACCTTCATTTTGTCTTCAAATACATTTGAGCACGGACATTTTCCCTAGCAGTTTAGCTGTAAAGCTATATGAACTCTACAGCTACATTCAGGAATATAAACCAGGAAGAAAACATCTACTATGCAACACTTCACCCATTCCACAGATTTTTAATTATTATATAATATATTACTTTAGTGCTATAATGATTTTTAACTTTTTTTTCCTCAAATCCCAAACCCACACATTTCTACACTGCAAGAATACATCCATCAGATGGACTTCAAAGTGAAGATGGCATCTCCTGTGTTGGAGTTCATCCCCCAAAACAGCAATAGAAAGAATATGGGTATCTCTTTGTTTAAAACACAAATTGTTATGTGAAAAACAGACTCCTGAAGCAAAGAGCTCATTTAAGCAAAGGTGAAACTTATGTTTAAGAAAAGATAATAAAACACTAGACTAATAATCTACTGTTCTACATGCAGCTGCTCTAATATTTCTATTTTGCATAAAAGCAATCTTAAGTTGCACAGGACCAACATATCCAAAAGATGTCTTTTTGAAAAGATGATGGCCTTGACATTAAATTATGAACCTGTCCTTTCACTCTTAGAAAAATTCTAGGACAGATACAGTAAGCTTCCATCACAGAAGAACTAATGCATAGATGACATTTGAAATTGGGAGGGATGGAGTGGGGAGAAAACATCTGCAAACTATTTCTTACCTCTTCTAAAGAAACAACAGAATCGACATGTAGATTAGGTAACCGTATTACGATGCTGCATTCATTGCCAGCTTTAGCTTGCATTGTAGTGGAGCTCTGTAGCATTTCAGTGCAGATATCATAGTTTTCAAGTGCCTGTTCCATGTCTCCCTACAGAAACAGTACAGAGGAAAACAAACAAAAAAATCCTAGATTCCACCTGCAGCAAGGGTTTCTGAAACATGTAGAAAATGTTTAAATTCAATGCACACACAGTGTGATTACTGCATATCCTTCCAAATAAAAAACAAATCCAATTGTCAATCTCAAATAAATTAAAAAAAAAAAAAAAGAAAAGAAAAAAGCACTGTATCTTGCCCATGACTTCAATAACAGGCAAAATAAATCAGAGAAATAGAACTCAGCTTGCATAAATTTGAAAGATTCATTTGGATTGCTAAAATCCCCTTCCTTTAAAAACATGGAAGAGTAAAGCTCTAGAAATAACTCTTCCATTTGTGCAAATAAAGACACTGAGTTAAGAAACATTCTTATATTTTACCACGTGAATGCATTCTACTCCTTCTGTCCAAATGAAGTAGATACTGAAGTCAGTCAGTCAGGAGAAGAATGCAAGCTGAACAGGCAAAATATAGTTAAAGAAAAAATGGCAGTGGCCACATAGGAACTCTCATGTTTAGGGGCAAAAAATAAAAATGGAAGGAACTGGTTAGCTCACACTCATGAAATTGACTCACATTATTAGTGGACAGTTGACTTAAACATAATTGATGCATAAACAAATTCTTTGATGTCCTGAGGAAGCAACACTTGGAGGGGAAAATAAAGTCTGGGATCAAATAACATTCCTTTCAAATTATTCTCTTAATGATAGGGTTAAAACCCTCTGCTTCAAAATCTGCGTATTATATTAAATGTCTCCAAAAGAAGAATCACACTACCTTGAAAAAGCATAGGGGAGAGTAATCAAACACACAGACTGCTTCAGTTGAAAGATGCATTTTGGACTGTATGGGACTTTGATAGTATCTGCTAGTCCAGGTCCCCCAAAAAATCCATGTTCTGCAGCTACACAATACTACTCCAAATAACTTTGAGCCACATATGTATTTTTTTTAGGCTGAACATGAGCTAATTTAAACAAAGACTTATATATTAAACATATCTGAATATTAGCTTAGCATGTTCGACCTCCTGCTTCATCTTCACCTCTACCCTTAGGGATAGTTAATTATATTAAAAAGTAAAATTAAATAACTATGTTTTGAGCCAGTTTTATTGGCATGCTTGAATGATCCGAGATTCCCAAACCAGCTGTGGCATCTCTAATCAACATTGATTTTAATTTGAGAAAAGTTTTATTTGTTAAATCAAAAGTAAAACAAACCTGGAGTGCTAGAAAGCGAGCTTTCAGCCAATACACTCGAGTGACAAACTCCATCCAGCCTTCCTCAAATAAATCTCGCTGTGAGGATGCAAATGACAGCTGCAACAGGTCTCCCAAGAAATGAGTCCCTGGGAAGTCAGGACCAAACTTCCCATTCACAGAGGCAGCAGGGCAATTTCGTGGAGAAACTGCAAATCAATTAATTACATTTTATCATAAAGTTACTACCATCCCAGGACAAAAGTTCCCATATACTAGTATTTCAAAAGTATTGATCTACTTTAAAGCAAACAATTGGTAGACCAATAAAATACAGATCTGAAAGACATTAATTAAGAAAATATAGCTCCAAATTCCAATTAATTCCTGGAAACATGTCTTCATATACCTTGGTTTTAGAGTCTGAAGAAAGTAACGTCCAGTTCTCACCTGTAGAGCTCTTCCCTTTTGTCAGTAGCCACTGATCTAATTGCAGTTCCATGCAAGAAAGGCTCATCAACATCATATCCTTCAGAAAAAGTATGGAGATATCAAAGAAGAGCATATAGGAAGAAATTCATTAAAAAAAGAAAAAAAAAAATCATCAAAAACCAAACACCGATTTGCAATTTACTTCAAAGAAAATCTTCAACTTGTCCTCTTGGGATTTCTATTCCCAGTCTATAACTACTTCTTCCCCTGCCTAAAGGCGTATAATAGCATTTATAAATCAACAGGTACAAAACAAAACAACACTTAGAAGAAGCATTAAAAAAATTAAAATCTCAGCTCATAAAAGAAGCTAGTGAGAACAACATTGCCTGATGTTAGAAGAAAGTGACATCCTTATTTTTGTATCTGGCTGAAATAAAACTATATTGAATTGCTCAATCATGCTAAAAGCATGTTTCCAGAATACAATAAAATTACTGATATTTGAGAAATAAAGAGTCTATATCCTATAACTTTTTCAGTATTTATCTCCACAAAACTGAGTATGTTCTCTAGTCTTATCAGCTTATTAATCCTTGCTGGATAAAGTTCAGGAGTATATTAAAAATCACACCATTATGGATCTCTTGCCAGGTAGTTTTGTGTAGTGAAGGATATACTACTTTCTGATTAAATTCATAGGAATAAGGGCAACAGGTCCAGCTGTAAAAAACATGCTTATGAAAAGGTTCACAAGTCCGCATACATTACCAGAACTGCTCTTCACAACCTTAAGAACCCAAATTTATTACACTCAGGATAGCTTGCAGATTAAAATAAATTCAAGTATGAAAAATAATAGATAAGCATGAGGACAGGGACTGTTAATAGTATAGCTACAAATTATTGACTTTTAAAATTTTCCATACAAGCAAGCAGTTATGCAGTCATAATGAGAACCAAGGGAATACATTTACAAATATATTTACATTTGTTTAAAAAAGGGTGTGTATATATGAAAAATATACAGAAATATGAAAGTCCCAGGATGTATAAAAATTTAACATCTGCTACATAGCGATACTTTTGCTTGTTTTGTAAACTAAGTCAATGAAACATAGTTTTCAGAATTAATTTTTCATTTGAAAAAAAACAGAAACACTGTTGCTATGAAAAAAAATATTTCATATTTTTGCAGTCATACCAAAGACAAGTAACTTTCCAAATGAATACGCATTGCTAACATTGAAAAGATAACATTGGCAGGCTCAGTGGACAACAAGTATCAGTACTGGTTTTATAATTCAAGAAGTATCATCTTGTGTCACCCTGTTTAACATTAATTTACTGAACTTACCATTTTTTCTATTTGCATTTGCAAAATCCACAGATTTATAAAGGTAATAAAATGGTGACATCGGGGGTAGTGGGGTTGGTTTTGGTTTGTTGGTGCTTTGGGTATGGTTTTTCACTTAAATTGCAGGTTATTTTAAAACTACACTGTATTCAGTCTATTTGGAGCAGATATGCTGACCTCAACCAGCCAATATGAACAGAACAGCCTCTCTACCCACCTGACAACAAAATAAAACTTTGTGTCATATCAGAAGCAAAGGGACGGAAGAAAGAGAAAGAGCAACAACAGAGTAAAGAAGGAAACTGTATTTACATCTATAGTATTTCTATTACATCTGTATAGAACACACACATATTACGTGTAGGGTATACTTGCATACAGCATCAGCCAAATATGTTCAGGAGCTCAGGAACAGTTACATGAGCTGAAGCATCCCACAGCTTATGACGTGCAACAGCTAGGACAAGCAGCTCCCCAGACAGAGCTAAGCAGAACCTGCATCTGATTGCTACATTTTAATTAGGTACTTCTGGTACATAGAAAGCAACACAGCAGCAAGTAGAAGTATAAGGAAAAGTGTTTCATTACCTTGATATGCTGATTACTTGAGTCCCTCAGTAATGGATTGGGAAGACTACTACTATGCTTTCTCCAGCTATTATAGATACTAAGGACCACCTCACACAAGCCAGGAGGCCACTTCACTAAGAACTTTTGGCTGATGACTTTTAAATATCTCATCATCAGCTCCAAGATCCCACCATTGTTCAGGTTATCCAGCAGGAATTCATGAACATCCTGTTTTTCTAGAAAGCAGATAAATACAAAGCCATACACATTTAAGGTCAAGGCAGACCATAACATGAAACAAATAGGCTTCAACAGTATTTTATGCACTAATCTTGCAGCAGTTCTCCTGTGCTGTATACATGCAAAATTAAGTTATTGTATTCCAATCTGTTTAAATGGGAAACTCCACATAATAGATGCACACAGTAATTAAGCATTTCGCAAGACTTAAAAAAATCATACCTGTTACCAAGATATTTCTATGCCATAAAATTATACCTTTTAAAATAACGTATACTTCCGTGACTTTCTAGATATGACAGGAAAATACAGAAAATAAAGCATACAATATGGAAGAAACAACAGAGAAGGACTGGGGGTTATAATGAAATCCTTACCAGATTCCATAAATGTTGTAGAATCAAATGACATTCTATGTGGTCCAACATGCTGGAAATTCTCCTCTTTGATCTCTGACTGTACCTCATAGTTATTGAAAGGGTCCTCCTCCTCCTCTGGATCCAGTTTCCTCAATCTGTGTGAAAGGGGGACAAAACCTAAAGTATCAACAGAATCCTCATTCTTTCTTTCACTAGCAAGTGAAACCTAAAGATGGCATGTTGTGCGTATTTAACAGTGGAAGTACACGAGCTGAGGTGAATTCAGACTTACATCCAGTTCCCAAATTTTGCCCAAATGAAGACTACCTAGTTTATCTACCTTATCCATTTTGATATCTGCATTGTCCTCTAATTTAATTTCACATTAATAAAAGCTTTCTTATTTTTCAATTAGTTTTTAGTAATTTTCACTAAAAACAGTTTTATTATATTTAGGAGACAACAACGCATCACATCTGATTTAAAAAATAACATGGGTCTGGTGGCTTTAAGGTTGGGGGATATCAAACAAAACCCCAAACAGCTTCTTCTACTTAGCTTTTGACACTCTCATAATCAAAGTTATTGCTGTACAGTACCTGGAAGGAAGGAATTTCATCAACAGCTCTTGAAAGTCAACCTTCTCCTCTTTTTTACACTTGGTGTTCCGGACTCTAGCAGATCTCCTTTTTGCTGTTTCACCACTATCTTCTGTAATTCTCCTTCGCTTCACACCTTTCTTAGATTTATCACCTGCAGTTATGTCACCTAGAAACAGAATTTAAAAGAAAAAGATACTGACTAGTTAAATCATCAAACAAATAGTGGATAATTATTTTAAAAAAAAATTATTTGTGGCTGACAATTTATTTTATGCTACACCAACACTTGAGATTCATTGGTTTCCTTCTGAAGACACTGCCAAAAATGTAAAAATATTTTTTTAAAAAATCACTAATATAAACTGGCTATGGCACTTTGCATAATAATGTTGGTCTGATGCAAGATGCAGACTTACTGTAAATTCTGCATTTTGTTATTCATTAGTCTTGAAGAGGTTTTTGAAAAGGGAATCAGGAGTCTGCCTTTAACTCCAGAAACACCTGTAAATTCCCATGAATAGCAACAAAATACTGATAACTCCTTCATAGTTTTAGACATGTAAATACATATACAGCTACAGCATAAAATATTCAAACCTCTTGCTACAGACTTCAAATAAATACACCTGACAGCTTGGTTCTCTCAGGTTCTTAAAGTTACATGTGAGCAGAAGAATAACCCAGTTATCCTTTTCTATAACAGATCATTCATTCAGAGGAGGTCAAGATTCTTTACAACATTAAAAGTTTGATATTCATCACTGCTGGAACAGAGCCATGGCTCTTCTGATCTTAAAGACTGAAAAACTGAAGTATGAGGCAGTAACACAAACCCAGAAGAGGTTAGATACTCCTGCACTGGAGTAACAATTAAGAACAACTAATCAACCTGACTCTCGATTCCATTATAAGTACATTACATTAAAAGTAAGTCCACTGTCCTAACCCTATGTCCTATGCCTTAGTCAGGAACCAATGGTTTTCAGGCAGTTTAGGTGGCCTTCCTGTCCTAATATGAAGGGTTATATACAATTTTATAGAGCTCCACTTCACTTTTTCTACAAGATGTTATATATATGCTGCAAAGTTCTGAATCCACCAACATGCAGTTTAAAGACAGCATTTCCTGATTAATTTTGTAGTGCTTTCAATACCCAAATAAATAGGAAAGATATCTTGAATCTTAGACTGAAATACCTTGCTCACCTACAGTAGCTCCCGGTTCCAATGAATTCTGACTGTGACTTGGAAAGTTGGGTGTTGTTGGAGTATAAGGCAACACAGGATCTGGCACTGTCACCACTGGATTAGTGCTGACAGGAGTTGGCTGAATAACACTGACAGGAGTAGAGGTAGGAGAAAGAATCAAATGTTGAACTGGGTCTCGGTATTCTGAGAGATCAATTCTCTTTCCCAGACTGGGTCGAGGAGGATCACAAGTTGTGAGGTGGTGATACATGGCAAGTAAAGCTTCTCCTAAACACTTCCACCTGCACGTGGAAACACAATGGCATCACAACCATTAATCCTTGTCACATTATTTTCTAAATTATATTTACAAACCTAACACCATTCAACACCATTTTTCACCAACAGCTTAGAGGTAGCAAGAGCAGATTTTCAATGGGAGAGAAATACACATTTCAGTGTCAAAATAGAATACACCACTTAGGAAAACAAGAACAACATGTGGCAGCAGGCAAAAGTTTTCAGAGGAAACTGGTGAATTGGTTGCAGCAGGAAGGAAATGGGAGTCAATAATGTGCTAATCTTAAAAAATGCTGAGGAATTTATTCTATATTGAACCCTAAAAAAAGAAGTGTCAAAGGAAACTTTTTCAGGTTCTGTGTTCAGTCAACAACAATAAAAAAATCTCACCCTTATCCACAAGTAGAAGCAACTTCTCTGCAACAGGACCTACATGCAGAGTCTATTAATATTCAAAAAAACATGCACTAAAAAAAACAAAGCCCAAAGCTTTATGCCTTAATAAAGACATATATAACAATTTATTAGTATCCTTATATCTTGCTGCAAATAAAGAACTGTAATTTTTTTTCAAAGTTTCCATTATCCCAACAGTAAAAATCTTTTTTATAAAAGCTAAACTTACTTTGAGGTTCATATACAAACTAGTCATATAGGAAAAATCCAATAATATCGTCAGCTGACAAATCATTCTTAGTTAAGATTTTTTTTTTACATCACTGGTTTTAATTCAGATGTTGAAAACTGACAGATATGGGGCTTATGCCAAAATCATGAACTCACCAAACCAACCTATAAACTCATAAAATATGAAAACACGGGGGTTGGGGGGGTGTTTGTACAAGCAAAAAATAAAGTGTTCCAAAGAAATTTGAAGTGCAACACAGTAGTCACCATAAGTGTTTTCAGAGCATTATCCCAAAACTGGGTTCTTCAACCAGTGTGCAAGAGCCGATCCCCAGGAGAGATATTTGTTTACTGCATGTCTGCACAGAGATGGGTGCTAGGTGGTAAATCCACAAAACTAGCACACAACACATCCTAAAACATTTTATACATTTTGAACTATTGTTTACAATTACATTTAGTCACGCAATTCTCATTGGCTCTTGTCTCCATTTAGAGGTACAGCATTTTTTTTTTTTTTGGCTGGGAAGGGTCTGGGTTAGGGGGCTCTCTTTGCTCAAGGGTGGATCTTTTAGTATGCTACTTAAAGTAGTTCACACATGGTTCAAATAATTTTCTATTTAGAAACCATTTGGTTTCTCCTTGAACTTATCTTATTGTGCCCACATTTTTATGATGTCTATCCCTTCCCCCAAGGCCATGTTTTCTTAACTGTTTGTAGGGGTTTAACTCCCATCCTCTGTTTTTCAAATTCTTTCTTATTTTTCACTACAGATATTTACTCCCCCACCCCCTTTTCTTTTTTTTTTTTTATTTAAGTAAATAATTCTTATCCAGAAGAACCTTTTAAAAAGAAAAAATATAAAGACATACGTGAAAAAGGGAATGGCCTGGACCAGCCTGAGGTCCGGTTCTCTGTCACGCACTAGCAAAGCTTGTCTTTTCTTACGTAGCTCTAGTGCTTCATCTATGATTCTTCCTGTTTCAGCTGCACTCACATTTACATTATGGATAGACATGTCACTAAGAAATAACAAGAAATGAAGACAAATTAAAGTTTTTGTTTGTTGTTTTGTTTTTTGTTGTTTAGGTTTTTTTGGGAGATTGATTTGAAATCTTCCTATAATGTAACAGAAGTAAACAGTGTTGAAACAGGCATTCAAATAACATTATTTTACAAATTTTATAGCGTATATATAGAAGTGTTCACCATCTGAAATCTTTGTTCTTGCCTTAAAAATTAAAAGATAAAGGGAGATTGTCCTATTCTCCTTTGCAAACACTGAGAAATTAAAGGAAAGGAGGAGGTTTTATCTTCTTTCTGCAACAGAAGTTTTTGGTTCAGAAAGAAATTGTATGGCTGAGAAATTCTTTTAATTCCAAAAGTGCTATTTTGAGGAATTCGCGTAATCAGAAACAGAATTTGTAGTTGGGAATTGTGTAGTCTTAGTCTAGGAATTAATTTTTGAAAGTGAAAAATAATCCACTTTTTCAGAGATCTCACAATCCAGAAACAAAAAACAAGAATCAAAAAGCCTTGGCTTAATTCAGCATGTAACTCATTTTAAGAGCCAGACCTAAGGCAGCTTAATAAATTGGGGTCTCTGTAATTAAATAGGACTTTCTGCTTAGAATCTACTGCTATATATAGAATCCTAGAGCCTTAAAATTTAAGTTATCCCTTTTATATCTTCTGAGTGCTCTGTATTTTTGCATTTTAGATGTTAGGGTACGGTAATCTAAAATGTTAAACATGGTTTTGACTGATTTATTGCATAACTGAAGGATGCATGCTAGGATGCAAGTTCCACTTCCATTTGCCACATACAACTTACAAAGGGTACTGATGTTATATGCACATGAAGCTATTATGATATTCAGTGAGACTGAACTATAATTAAACTATGAACTTAACTTTTTCCTTGAATTCTGCTGACCATCACAGCAACATCTTACAGTATCAGAAGCAGCTCTGATGCTGAATGATCAGTTAACTTAAGACAGATCCTGTAAATTTTACAGGTCTCTACTTCCTTTTCCCAATTTCCTCCTACCCACTCATACTGTACAATCCACCCAGAAAGAAACAGTATACTTTGCAGAGCTACATGACACCAAACTTTTAATAAAAGTTTTACATACTGCAATAAAAACTGTAATAATAAAAGACTAAAATCTCAAACATAATAGTGCAAAATATTTTCAGAGTTGTAGTAGTCTGAAAGTTTAATAAACTAAGAATTTCTGCATCTCAGGTACTAATGAAACATACAGTCTTTCTGACTATTCATTCGCTAATAAAATAAGTAAGACTTCAAAAACCTACTGATAAGAGAAAACTGTGTCAAGCCACAAATTTACAACTGCTTAGAAAAGCAGTAATGTGGGACAGTAGGGTGGGGGTTTGGTTTTTTTTTGTTGTTGTTGTTTTTGCTTTTTTTAATCATTAAAAGAAAACCAAAATGAATGCTACAGATATAAGCTGCAAATAAGTAAAATAAAACAAAGGAAGATGATGACAACAGCTCTAGGTATGAAAATAAGTGAGAAGCATAAATGGCTTTTTTGCCTCTTTTTACCTCCCTCCAAAAGTAATTACTGAAGAACATCCTGTCATTAGTACCAACACTTAACGCTGATTCCTTATTTAGAAGGCAGGTCGGCAAGATATTGTTATAGCTTGAAGCACTGCATCTCACTAGCTTTTCTGAACTACCCCAAACCTGAAATTACCCCACTCCAAATGCAGTGTATACTATAACATGACATTCACCATTTGAGGAACATCCGTAAGGAATCTTTCCGGAGGCAAGGCTGCTCTTCAAAGATCTTCTCCTTCAGAACCAATCCTTTGCTATATAGACAGTCTTTTTCCAGAGCTTTACAGATGAAGTACAAACATGCTGACAGAGAAATAGAAATTGAATGGTCAATGGGTGCTCTGGTTCATTCAAAAGCTCCCATTTCTGGGCTATGAAGCCCACTGAATTCCACTAAATATGATATTTAGATACATATGACACCACTGATCCCCAGCTAAATATGATATTCAGATAAATTAGACCAATAGCTTTGTAAATGTCAAATAATTATGTCTACAGTTAAAATAACCTATTATGTCTTCCCAAGTATTATATCCAGAAAAATACCATCATCTTGTTTAAACAATGTTTGCAGAATATCTTTTATTTACTTTCAAGACTCCAATCCTGCACAAAAGGAATTAGAATCATAATCATTTAACATTTTCATGTTATCAAATGTCTTAAGTGCAGATTCCATTAGTGTAACAAGCAACGTATCCCATGTTTTTGCTCACGTGGGCAGTTATGTGAAAAGAATTAGGACCATTCCAGTAGGACAAACCTAAGGGATCAGACTCAACATTCCTGCCAACTTGTAACTTCTCTCCTAATCTTCCTCTGAATCACTTCATCCACTAAATATTACTCAAATATAAAATCTTAGGGTCAGTTGTATTAACTGCTGTAACTACAATTAATCATATTAGGCTATGAACTAGACTGTCATTTTATACCCAAATCCTGGAACAATGTAGCTGGAAATGACTAGAAAGATGAAATCAACATCAAAAGGCAAAAGAACAGTCTACAGGAAAACTACTTGCAGAGGCTCTGATCTAAAAGACCACAGGTACTTTCAGGGTAACCAGAATTGATAAAAAACAGCATACTACTTCATAAAATAAAAAAAATCACTATCACGAAGTAAAAGTCTCTATCATACCCTAGTGTACTGCTTACACAAGGTACACTTTCCCCTCTACAATTGTGTTGTTACAATGTTTTATTGATATGTAAAAGTACACAGGATCTTGAGAATTTTTTTAGTGCGGTACTTACTTGTGTAGTCACTCAGTGTGTACAAGATTGTGATAAGGTTATCTAAACAAGGCCAGTGATCAGGATTACACCTGAGACCTTCTTCAAAAGCATGACGAGCCAAAGGTAGGCGGATTAGTTTTATTGCCACACGACCGATTTTATACCATAGGTTGACATCAGTAGAGTCCAGCATTACAGCCTAGAAAGCATGACAAACATTATTCACATTTCAGACATGCACATCCACTTGTCTACAGGGATTAGCACTGCTTTAGTTTTCAGCAGGGTTATGACTGATTTGGGGACTGAGTGGTGGACCAGTTATATCACATATAACCTCAGAAAGTATACAGAATTCAGACACGCATTCAAATCACGTACGCTGTAAAGTGTACATACATATTTTGGCGAGTTTTTGCAAACATTGAGGAGCCAATGTTTTATTTCAGCTGTACTGTACCTCCAAATAAAATTCTATGGCTGTCTCTAAGTCGTCCCGTTGTGCTGCCAGTTGTGCTAGGTTTTTATAGGTGGAATATTTTAACATCAAGCCTGGATGTTTCAGCCCCTCTTTCTCATCACCAGAAAGAACTGCCTAGAAATGATAAAATAAATGCAACACCGGCATTAGAAATCAGATGGGTAAAAAGAACAGCAAATAATTTGCCAATTGATAACACTGATTTTTCTAATTAGCCAATGAGAAACAAAATAATAAATACAATAAAAATAGTTTCTTTGTCTAAAGGTCACTGACCTCTCGCAGAAGACGAATCTCAAGCAGCTCATGATAAGCTTTAGCAGACTCTTCAAATCGGTCATGTTTCTGAAGGTCCAAAGCTTTGTGGTACAAAGCAAAAGCTTCTGCTTCCTGTGGTTTAAAGAATTAAAACTTATTTTGTAGGGCAACTTTTTAAAATACACTTATTACAATATACTTGTATTTGTTACGAATATCAGTGGTTTCACACTTGTAATACTTTCTGCTGTATAACAGTCCACATCCAGGCTGTATTGCAGAACATTAGCTTTACTGGTCTAACATAACTCATCTACATTTTATCTTGCTAAAGGAGGGTTCAAGAAATAAGATACTAACACAACTTTTATAAAACCAAGAAATTATGGTTGAACAATCCCTGCAACAAGGCAGGACAAAATTCTCATCAAGACAGAACTTCATAAGAAAATTGTGGGTTCACTTACTTGAGCTTCCTTTGTCTGCGTCTTATGACTTTTGAAGGTACCTTCGTAGTCATCCTCAATTGTGGAGCTTGCATTCAGTGCTGCGATTCGAATCTAGAATGGCAGTCAAGACGCAACAAGAAATGTTACATCTACATGTATCCCAGTTTCCTTGCAAACAATTTTTCTCATTTTTTTAACTTTACTTCATAAGTGGACAATACTAAGATCTCTCTACATACAAGAACTGTAACTAATTTAGGCATCACTAATTGCAAATAATAAAACAGCAAAACAATTTCCGCCAAAAAATCAGTGGAAAAAACAAAATTTCAAGTGTCCTACAAGCAACAGCTTCCCTAGAACAGGGGTGTGCATTACAGAGATTTTTTTTCCAAATTCTTAAATTTACCAGTAACTACAATCACTCCAGCACCAATGTTCTCATTCTGTCAATTTATTCTTAGTTGTGGGGTAAGAGGAAATTTTCAATTTTATTTCTACCAAAACATCTCAATAAGCCCTTACCATTTTCACAGCTATTCACACCGTCGTTCTCCAGGATTAGGAAAAAGGGCCTAACACAAACAGGTCTGGAAAGCAAACAGGATTAGAATATTTATTTTGTCCATAAAGAACGCATTCAGAAGTAAAAGACAGGCTGAGAATACTTTAATCAATAACCAGTTAGCTGTTCTATGTCACCACCACACCATGCCAAGAGATAAACTGCCCTGCTACATAGGAACAGTTACATTACAGTGAATTTTAACTAGAGTCAGAGAATAAAATACAAAGTTAAAAACATCCAGGGTGGCTTTCAAGATTCTAGTCCTGGCAGTGAGAGGGGAGTGGAAGTACTGGCAATGTAATTACAGCTATAAGGTTAGTCAATTACTGCATAATATTTAATGAACATACATTATATATTAACATTACAACATTAATTTTAATGACTAAAAGCTAAAACCAAAAAAGCTCCTTGAATACTCTGACACTGACATTTATAAGCATGAATCGTTATAGCTTATGAGTTTATCTTCAGTTACTTAAAAAAAAATTTATGGAAGTTTTCCTGCACCTTTTATCTATAGCACAAACCAGAATGCTGTCTTATGTCTACAGACCACAGCACTTGGGAATATTTACAGAACAGGAAAGAAAAAAAGAAAAAAAAAAAAAAATAGAAGCAGCTTTTCTGTGTCAGATTGACTTTGCAGCAGGCCATAGTGGCTGGTCAACCCGCTGCTGCATGCTGTCCACACCTAGAAATTCCACTGATTAAAAGTGCTTTCATTACTGCTATCCTTGCTAGAACAAAACTGGTGTTTGTAACACAGGTTACAAACATGGAATGTTGACCAACCTCTACAGACCACCTCTAACATGAAAGCAAGTTACAGATACTGCATATGTATTTCTACATTCTGAAGGAAGGATACTAATATTTCCAATCTTTTTTCCACTGATAAAAAGTTGAAAGGGGAAAACACATTTATGATCTGTAACTCATTTTTCCTCATAACTGAACCCATAACATATCCCATTAACTGCTTGAAACGTGTTAGTAAAGGCAAAAACCGTGAGAGTTGTGTGCTGCTTCTTTAGAAAAGCTTCACTGCTACATGATAAAACCTTCCTCTCAACTCAAACAAAAAGATGACACATGCAAGACAGGATAAAACCGGTCTTTAATATCAGAGACCACATTAATAGAACAGTAAGTCCAGAATTAACCACAGCAGGAAGCAGTGGGAGTTTTGAACTATAAGCTGAATTAACTCATACATCATCATGATTAGTTCTGCATGTAGAGAAAATAAAGCCCTGACAGGAATTTCACTCATTCAGCAATGAGCATTTGCTGGCCCAGGCACCACTGGCTCTC
>JAVJGJ010000001.1:88220243-88231992 GCA_035590215.1 Microhierax caerulescens | reverse complement strand
CCCGGGGTGGGGGCACCTCTCCGAGCCGGTTCCAACCAGCTGCTGCCACCCCGAATTTGAACACGCGCTTGTCTTAGTAACCGCCCTTAATTACCTAATGATAGGGAAAGGCGAGGCCAGGCTGGTAGGATGTAGGTGCACGAAGCTCACAGCGCCTGCAAAGGAGAACTTTCCGCTCCTCCACACCCGCGCTACACAAAAACTGCCTGGGAGCGAGCAACAGCCACAGGGTAGGAAGACACGCTTCATTGCTATAAACCCACCCAGCATTGCTCCTGTATTTACAAGACATGACCACCGGTCCTGACACCCACCCATCCAAGATTCCCAGCCCTTCATTTTAACGAATAACGTATTGCTAACGCTACTCTGCATTTATTTTAGGAAAAAGCAAGCCAGAGCAAGGGCTGTCCCTGCTGAAGGTCTTGGAAGGTAGTTGCGGGCTGCAGCTACATGGCAGCAATAAACCTTCTCCGAGGGGCAGCTAAAAATATCAGAGGCATGTGCCAAATAAAGATAGTAGTTGAGTCCAGTATATTCATGATGGGCATCAGACATTTTAGTTTGCATTAACACCAACCTAACACTCAGTAATACATACTCTCACCAATGGCACAAAGAGGCAAGAAAGGTGCAAGATTACAGAAGTGAAAAATGCCTTCAACACTATTACCATCCCTGTACCCAGGAATCTTTATTAGACACCTTTTAAAAAATATGTATAGTATTTATTTAAAAGTTGCAGTCACTTCAGCCTAGAGCAGCTCTTCAAAACGTGCTTCTGCTATAGACACTGTATAGGCGTTCATGCACTTGCAGATACAGCTGCTTGTAAAGGAAAACAGAACCTTCAGTTGTCCCTTCAGAGGCCAGCAGCTCCATGCTCCAGAGCTGTGTAATAGCCCTTCTCTTCACTGGTGGTAGTTTTATATATGCCAGTAGGATACGGAGTAAAGTCCTCTTCAAGACAACTGTACCTCAGAATTTTTATTTTTTTTTTAAACCAGTAACTGAGCTCTGTCCACAGCATCCTTGAGAGGGGAGTGAAGCCTGTAATAGCCGACTGTGCATGGAGAGGTTGAGGAGCCAACCGTTCACCTCCATTGAGGGGCCACGTCTCACTGTTCAGTGCTGGGTAGCAGTCCATGACCAATCCTGCTCAGCAGGTTCAGTGCCACAAAACATGACCTTCTCCACTTCCATTCATTCAGGCTCGTTTCTGTGCTCGCTCATTCTGTCCGAAACAAAAAGTTGAGAAGGTGACTAAATATGCCTCTCTCCGAGTCACATAGAAGGGACTTCAGGGAGCAATGGGCCAATTAAATAATCCTTTCTGGCCCAGTTCTCAAACATTCCCAGTCTACAACTCTGTATCATCATTTTTCAAGAACAGATGTTTATCAGGAGTCCTCACATTTAGAGAGCAGAACACCCACCCAAATCACAGCACAGAAAATCTATTATGGATCTCTAGTCTACCCATCTGGCAAGTTAAATGCTACTCTGCTTTTGTGTGAAAGCTCTCAACCCTCCCACTGTATAAAGGAGGGCCTGCAGAAAAGGCTTTCCTGGCTCAGAATACCCAACTTCTAGTCAGCATAGCTGTAAACTGCAGTCCTAAAACTCTGTAATGACAGAAGGTTTAATCCCTGCATTTTGTTTGCCCTTCTCTGGGTAGCTGCCAAAATCCCAGCTCCAGAGGTAAAGAGAAAGGCAGAACAGAAAAGGGAACACCACAAATCACAGAATCAAATTCACAGAATCATTCAGATTGGAAAAGACCCTTTAAGATCGAGCCCAAGCATGTACCCAGAACTGCAAAGTCCACCACTAAACCATGTCCCTAAGTGCCGTGTCTGTGTCTTTTAAACACCTCCAGGGATGTCGCCTACCGTTCTTTTAACAGAAAACCTCTTCTCCCCTCCCCACCCTTTCTGAGTATTTCATAATGATGCCCCCACAAATGTTGCCCTCACCGAAATGGAAATGTCTCAGTTAAAGGAAAGGATCCTGGTCACTAATACTTGTGCTAGTCATGAGTTGCAATAAACTGTGCAAGTTGTAGTCTGATTTTTTAAAAATTTTCTTCCCTGTTTCACTTACCTTGACTGTCTTCTCAAGCTTAGACAAAGCTTCCTCATATTGCTGCACCAATGGCTTTAATGAGTTGCCCTTCACTGGGTGCTTCTTTATGTCTTGGATGCCAGCATCCTTCAACATCCGCAGAAACCTACGCTCCTGTATAACAAAACAGACACCAGAGATGAGACACCCCACGGCCTATCAGCTAGAAAGTGCGTATGTTTTGGAATGTCCCACGAAGTCAGGAAAATAATTGAAGTTTCCAAGTACAAAGCTCAGCTGACTGGAAAAGGTGGGAAGTAGCATGAACCTTACTTTTCCTCATGCCCCTGCATGCTTATCAAACGAATCTCACACCAATGACATACCTGAATCCTAAGGACCAAGCTGAAAGCGACACCCGCTTTTCCTGCACGAGCCGTTCTTCCAACTCTGAAATAGGAAACGTAGTGTAAAGTCAGTTTAGCCACATAGTCACTGCTGTTATCAGCTCTAAGAGTCTGATTCTGAAATTCTCCAGATTTAAGAAAGTCTGATTTCAGGTTTTTTGAGGTTAGCACAGCAGGACTACATACAGTTACAAAGGATGAACACTTCCAGGGCTCCTTCAGAGCTGCTGAGCCACTGCAGTTTTCTGAACATCTAGAAACCCACTATTTGATGCTGTCTAGGACAGTATTTCTAGCTCCTGTGAAAAACATTTTCTATCATAGGGTGCTATCTCTATATATGTTTCAATACTGCATTACTCTGGTGATGCTACTAGAGCTACATTTTGATTAGAAAGCTATTTGCATATTGGAGTAAAAAACAAAAAAAATCCAAAGCTAAAAACCCTTTTAAGTGCTTGTCACCTTTGCTAAGCATTTCAAAATAAACCAAGCTCAGACATCTTCCTTTTGCTCCTGGTTGCCTTACCGGTGAATATACGTCCTGATGAACTGTGGTGCATCATAGTTTATTACGTAATTCACTTCTTTAACGTCAATCCCTCGTGCAGTGGCATCTGTGCTGATCAACCTTGTTCAAAATGTATATATAGTCATTGTCAGGTAACATCTCTTGCACAACACACACCAGTGAACACAGCACAACTCTTGCTAATCTCTGTTCAAACTGGCCATCAGTCTCTGACCTCTGAGCACAGCAGCAGCACTGTAAATCACTCATTGTCACTGGCATTATGGGCTGCCTGCAGACCTCCAAGCATCACTAGAGCCTTGCCACCTGCTGCTGTTAATGAAAAGTTACAGGGTGTTTCCGGGTTCTCCAAGCATGTCACACTAAGCCAGAAGGCTCCCACCATGCTGGAGGTTACAGACCTGTACCTGTCTGAGTATTCCATAAAGGCACTGAATGCAGACAGCAAGGTGCGAAATTCCAGTAGTCAAGGAGGAATTTAAACACTGGGTTTGGATAAAAAGAAAATCCAGAAAATAAATATTTACCTACTTCTCAGAGACATCTCATACAGCTATCAAGATCACAAAGCAAATCAAACACAAGGATAGAAGTAAATCTGTATGCCAGTCTGACCAGGGATTTTTTTGGTAGGAAGCACTAATACTAAAGATCTTTTTTCAGAAGGGTATGTGTTTTGGGCAGCTACGTGAACAAGCAGTTACATTTACTGCTTGTTATAAAGTAACACACAGAAATTCAGATTACAGCTAGATTAGAACAGGCCAAGTGACACGCAGGGTAAACAACTCAAAAGTCACAAGTCCAAGTCTCACACCCATCCTACAAGTTGGTTCCTGTACACTCTGTTTTACAGAGGACCTCATTTAACTGTGTTCTTGGTTTTATCTAGCTTTTCACGCTGGAAACAGGTTATGTTATGAGACATGCAGGAAACTCATTTTAGATGCTCACAGTTGTATTTTTCCTTGTTCAAATTCCTTCATGGTTCTCTGTCTCTCATTTGGAGGTAACCGAGAAGAAAATTCAGCCACAGTGACTCCACCAAAGGCTTGAATCAGCAGGAACAACCTGTAGGTAAATGGGTTAGAAACAGTCACTTCATTACCTCTGTAACATTATTTGAAAGATCCCTGATACAGTGATCTTATTAATATATTCACCTGTGAGAAGCTTCCCTGGAGTTGGTGAAGCACAACACGCGGGTAAATTTCATCCTCAGCATAAAATGCAAGAGGAGCAAAGGCTTGGAATTCAGATCACAAGGCACATAACATTGCTGCAGTCAACAGGGAAGAAGTTGAGAGAAAAATTACTTCTTGCCAAGGCTACCTTCTCTGAAGCCCACTACCCATCCATGACCTACACAGGCTTAGATGTTTTACAGTTGACTAAAGCAAAACCAGCAAACCCAGACCCCACACTACTCCCTTTAGAATAAGTCACAATTACAGGCTGGGAGGATACAATACAAGGTGGAAACAAGAGATCTGTGTTTTTCTAGTGTTCTCCCTTCTCCACAGCAAGTAACAACATGTACTGCCTCCTTGTCTAGAGGGTGGCCTGTATCTACATGCCTTGAAATGCATGTTATAGGTATGGACAGTTAGTAAGCACTGCTACATTGTTATTACTTATCTCCTCTCCCTGTTGATGGTAAACTTATATCTGCATGAAGAGTTTAATTACAAAAAAGATCCAGTCTTAACCAAATGAACATTAAGGAAATTAGAAAAAGTGCAAAAGCAGAACACTGTGGGTCATAAATATTCCCAAAGCCATTTTCACCCAGCACCTCTGCAATGCTGAAGGAACAGCAAAGGGAAGACACAGGGAAGACATACTTGTTTATAAGGTAAACACATAGCTAGACACTCCAGAGTTAAACAAAACTTCAGGTGTGATTCATTCAAGAGAATTAATGTCATACCGATAACCCTTCAGGGAGTGTGTATTTCTTATTAGTATCTTGTTCAGTCTCTGTTCCATCTCCAAGTGTTTTTTTCTCAGAATAGACAGAGGTGAAGAGGCGAGGCTGGAATAAGTCCAGCTGCTGCAGCTTCTCTGGGTCCTGGGTCAGCGTGGCTGAAAACAGCAGTTTCTGTAAGGGCATCTGGGGATAGCAGGAGCTGAAATAAACAGCACATGGAAAATGAGCTTTAAGGATGGGGAAAAGGAGCTCCTCCACAAGTGCCTTCAGATAATGTTACAAGGGAAGCAATTAACTCTTTTTGATGCTCTTTTCCACCCTCGTTTTATGGTGGAGTTCATGGACAGTGCTCTCAATCAACTGCACAACCCACATCTGTTACCCCTGCACACATCCTTGCATCCTAGTTGTCCTTGCTCTAGTTGGTTCCTTCCTTGGTTGCTGATCTCAGTTTCTGACACATATCTACCATGAAATATGAAATATGAAAACAGCAGCTGCGGGTAGATAATGCCAAGTTCTTCTTCAAATCCATTACTCAGCTTGCCAGAGGGCATAACTATAGTTACTGTGCAAATGAATCACAGACTTGCAGTATGTGTGCATTCTTTTGATGCTCCTTTAGACCAGTTAAGGAAAGCCTGGAGAATACAATACTTATGCTTCAGTCTAAAAGACATCCTCTAGTATCAGCTGTTCACTGCCTGCTTTTTCAAGCTTTGAAAAACCAGCTGCCTTACTTTGGCAGACATTTCTTGGACTAAGCAAGCTTTGGGAGTGCCTGTGAGAGAGTACTGTGAAGCAGGGCAGCGACATCTAAGCGCTGGCGTCTGTGCTACCAGTTCAAAGAAACACATTCTGCAACTTACCTGGCTGCTGTCACAGGCCCTGGTTTGGTCCTCTGAAAAAGCATGTTGAAGCCGGCGTAATTTTCTACTTGGAATGCAGCTTTGACAATTTGGTTCAGACAGTTCTGGTGCATGTCATCAATCATACGGTCAGCTTCATCTATGATCTGAATTCATAAGGGTGAAACCCACTACTTGTTAAATACTGCCTAGCACTAGGGAGCTTTGATTTTCATAAAACCATAGAACCATTTAGGTTGGAAAAGACCTATAGATCATCAGGTCCAACCATTAATCCAGGACTGTCAAGTCCACCACTAAACCATGTCCCTAAGCACCACATCTATGCGTTTTTTAAACACCTCTAAGGATATTGATTCCACCACCTCCCTGGGCAGCCTGTTCCAGTGCTTGACCACCCTTCAGTGAAGAAATCTTTCCTAATATCTGATCTAAACCTTCCCTGCCGTAACTTGAGGCCGTTTCCTCTTGTGTTGTTGCTTCTTAGCTGGGAGAAGAGAACCACCCTCACCTGCCCACAACCTCCTTTCAGGCAGCTGTAGAGAGCAATAACATCTCCCCTGAGCCTCCTTTTCTCCAGGCTGAACAACCCCAGTTCCCTCAGCTGCCCCTCATAAGACTTGTGCTCCAGACCTTCCCCAGCTCCACTGCCCGTCTCTGGACACACTCCAGCACCTCTACATCCCTCTTGCAGTGAGGGGCCCAAAACTGACCATAGGATTCAAGGTGTGGCCTCACCAGTACCAAGTACAGGGGGATGATCACTTCCCCAGTCCTGCTATTTCTGACACAAGCCAGGATGTTGTTGGCCGCCTTGGCCTCCTGCCCTACAGCAGATCAACACTCCCACCTAACTTGGTATCCCTGCAAGCTTACTGAGGGTGCACTCAATCCTTTTGTATCTTTAAAAAGTGAGCCAGAATGTAAGATAATGGAAGCTTCCAGTCAACAGAATTACCTTCTTTGCGTACCTTTCCTTAAATGAAGGCAGAAGTTTCTACCCCAAAACTGAATTTTGTTTTTGTTTCAGTGAGTTGGTTGCCAGCCTGACAATCAACTACACAAAAATTCATCTGCACATAACCCCAGTCCCTGACTCCTAGTAAGAGATAAAAATCTCCATACTCTACATAAGATTGCAACGTCATCTCTGCACAGACTCCCATATGGTGGAAGCTACTACAGTTCAGTCATTTATCCTGACCTTGACCAATAAGACTTTACTCCATGTCTGCAAGAGGCTAAGAGAGAAGGGGAAGTGATAGATGCTTGGGTGTCACAAGCTGGAATAAACCACCTCATCTTGAGACTGCTGTCTGAGCAATCTGGAGTGTAGACTAGGTCCACATGACAGTCCCAACAGAGATGTATTTGTGTACCATGCAAGAACAAAGCAGGAATTACAGTGGTAATGGACACTACACTAAGGCGGGAGACCTGTGGAGCTGACTTACCAGGAAGCGAAGCTGCGTCAGGCTGAACCCTGGGGTCTGGCTAATGTGATCTGTGAGCCGCCCTGGTGTAGCCACAATAATATCAGCCAGGCTACAGTAGCCTGTCACTCTGAAAGAACAAGCAGCCCATCAGTACATTTCTCCCTACACCACAAAGCATGTAACAGAGATCCTTGGTCAGCAGACCTTAAGATTTTCTTACTATTCAATTAACCTAGAAATAATTGAATATGCACTTTGGAGAGCACACAAAGGCAGTGCTGGACACTAAACCATATTCTCCATTGTACTGCCCCACTTTAAACAGAAAGTATCATTCTTCATTGCTCTTAAAGAAAAAAAAAAGCTTAACTGCAGCAAAGTCCCATAATAATCATCTGTACCTGAGGGTATAAGGTAAATGTTTGCATTTTACTCAGCTGGTGAAGAACCCCCAAAATCTAGTAAAACAGAACAATCCCAAAAAAAAGGCATAGTAGCAGGCACTTTGACAAAGACAATCAGTGTCTAGTATATAAACCCACTATTCAAAATCATGATTGCTTGATGGTGTGATGTGATAGCCTGTATTTTGCCCTCAGTTTACTGAAATTAAATAATTTACAATCTCTATAAACCTTACCAAAAGTCCTTTTAACCTACTTTTTCTGGACAAGCATCTCCTGCTCCTTTGCAAAAGGTTTCTGGCCAGTAATCAAAACAACCTTCAGACCTGTCCCATCAGTGTAAATGTTGAACACTTTACTCACCTGCAAAGAGATGGGCTTTGTTAGCCACAACGAAATCACTTAAAAGTCATACTTTCCATTACACTAACGACATCAAACCCACTGACAGGTCTTCAACCTGCTTCTCAGAACAGCCAAGCAAACTACTGACTGCACCAGCCTTCCCCTCAGCCCAGCTCTGCTCAGAGAGAAGGTGAAGAGCCACACACCTGTTGCGCCAGTTCTTTGGTGGGCAGAACAACCAGAGCTCGTACTTGGCAAACTACTCGATCTAGCAGAACCTGCCAAGACAAAGACCAGATAAGTCCCCAAACGCAGTGGGCAGAGAAGGAGCTTCTTGTATTTAACCTAGTGAGAAGAGATGGGCTTGACACATCCTCACAGAGCTACACGTTTCTGTTTTACTCCCCTCCACCCTCCCAATTATTCAGGCTGTGCCTGCTGTCTGAGAAAACAAGTGGAATGCTGAGATGCAGTGAACTCGTACAGCTCCCTCAGACAGCTACAAGCTAAAAATCTGCTGCTTTGTGTCCACAAATCCCTCGGCTTTCTGACCTACTTCTAAGTTCAGGTTTCACTTGACCAAAAGCAACACCAGCATTTTCCTTACAGATACTTCACTGGGGGTAAACTCACCTGTACTATGGGTATGACGAAAGACAGGGTTTTACCACTGCCAGTAGGTGCTGAGACACAGATGTCTCTGGGGCGGTATCCTCCCTGCCCCATCAAATACCCATTGGACGCACCCTGTAGAATAGCAGGAATCACCTCTGCCTGAACTGAACAAAACCAGAAACATAAGCATGGAGTTAATGAACTGGACTAAAACCAGTGTATCCAGAAAAGCAATTACATACAATGAATCTGTTTCCACATCTGTGCTGTGGCTGCTACAGACATAGGACGAAGAAATCAAACCCAAGTCTGAATAGAAATGCATTCACCTGGGAGCTTAGCACTGAATACAGAGATCTCCCTCTCCAAGAATTCAGCTATTTCTAGTGCTCAGCTAGCACTCACCTAGCTAGCTCACCTTTCAACTCACCTGTCTTCTTGTTCTCATGTTAGGATGGCACTGGGCAGATTCAAAACCTATGAATATTTGTCTGGAAGCATTCTTTAACTGAAGTACAAACTGCTCTTACAGAAACACAGAATATGCAACAAGGCAATGCATCCATAGCTTCCAAGGAGCAAAATGCACAACTGCTATAGGGTTTGGAGTAACTCAAGTTCACTGCAGAAGAATATACAGGGACTGAAGTGAACAGTTCTGTACAGACAACAGCTTTGGCTGTCATGCATGCATTCTCCCCTTTCCTGGCCCTGTGACAAGCCCTGACAGACTGGCCAACTTTGGTTTATCTATGAGGTTTAGCAGCCGGGGTATCTAGCTCTGTGACAAGACCATATGCAGTGATGCATATGATGTATGACTTTGGCAGACACCATCTTTACCACACAGAGCACAGCACTGCTTGATTTATCTACTACCAAGTGCCATGAGCTGGACTTGATTTACGAGAAAACACAGCAGGTTTCTGACAGCAACTTCTTAAGATCTCCCAGGACAAAATGAGCAGTACCACTTAAATTAAAATGTTGCGTAACAACATACTTTAAAAGAGAAGACACATGCTGGCTTTCCAATGTAACCTTGATGAGTCTCTGATACAATCTAAGCCTCCAGGCTCAGCTGGACCAAGTAACTGACTGAAGGTCAGAGATTCAACTGGTGAAATAATGGAAAAACAAGATTTTTTTGCTTGAATTGTTTTCTGCTGCTTTAATGAGTTGAATGGGTTCCCAGAGAGGTCCGATTAGCAGCAGAAAGGGTGGAAGGTAAGGAACTAAAGCACATGCCTGGCATAAGGGAGAAAAATGGGAGGACACAAGGAAGACCTCCCTCTTTTAGCAGCTGTAAGGCATTACTTCAAGCCACCGTATGTGGTGGAGTTGCACTTATGACTATATAAGACTTCAATTACTCAGCCTAGATAAAGCTATGAAAATGAAGGGTTAAAACTAGTGCAGTCACTTTGCTGCATTACACTTGTTTTTTTGTGTGTTTTACTTAACTGACTACATAAAACATACATACCTCCTGCAGTCTGTTGTTGTAAGTCAGTTTAGAATGAAACAAAAGCATTATCAAGGTACCTGGAAAAAAGGACTCTATCCCATTCATTTGCAGCTTTTTCAACAATCGGGGATGAATTCCTGGGACATCTCCGACTGGAATCAGATTATCTTTGATACGTTTCTGCACTAGTTTGGGTTGAGCAAGCCACTGTGGTAAGAAGGGCTGAACCTGAGGTGGAGACAAGGAGAGTAACAAAGCATTTCGGCCACCAAACAGACAATGTCATACGTAAAATAAGCTGGCAAGATACATATTCCTTCCTGACCATCATCATAATTCACTCAAGCCAATTACCTTCTGCACCGGCTTCCTATCATAGTCTCCAAGAACCATCAGACTGGAGGGTGGAGGATTTGCCCCTTCCTCTGAGGCTGCTAAGGACAGCTCCTCCTTTGTGCTTTGATTTCCTTCAGCTTTTTCACTGTTCTCTTTTTCCCTTGTTTCAGCTCCCTCTGTTTCCTCATCCCTCTTCTTCCTTTCGGAAGACTTATTTTTAAAGTTCCTTCTGTTTCCCTGTTGCTCGATGTGTTCTTCAGAATCTGGAATGTGGATAAGAGGAATACAAAGTCACAGGTCAGAACGTGCTACAGAAAAGGGATGTAGGGAACATTTTATAACATAGGACTTATTTGACAATTTGCAAGCTCCTCTTTCTTCCTAAATCCAAGTGCAAAAGCTAAACATTGCTTTGACAGTATGAAGGCAAATGAAGACTGAGATGACATGCCTCCCTCCTTCATTTACACTAAATGGATCCTCAAAACTTGCAATATGGGGCTTTCTCCTAAAAAAGCAATTACTTTGGGGACATATTAAACAGAGAAAAACAAAATCAGGTAAATTTGGCAAATCACTCAAAGGGCAATTTGTGTCTACTTGTCTTTTGAGAACTGTCGACCAGAATAAACTGAAATCCTATGGTCTCTTTGCCGCTACCTGCTTCAGTCCTCTCTTGCCGCACTTTTGATTTTCTATTTTCTTTCTTCTTCGAGGGAGTGCTGCCATCTCCTGCCTCCTCAGTACCCGCCCTTTCCTCAGAAGAGCTGCGAGGCTGTCGTTTCTTCTTTAGCTTCTTCCGTTCTTGTGCACAGGGCTGCTCTTCGCTCTCCTTCCTCTTTCCAACGCCGCGCTCGCCTCTGGGGATCGGCGCTGGGCCGGCTGCCCCGCTCAGCTCTCCCTCCCCTCCGCCGGCCCGTGCCTCCCGCTGCTTCCTCAACTGCCGGGCTTTGGCCTGCTGCCGCAGCCGTTCCAGCAGGGCCCGAGCCCGCTCCTCCGCCTCAGCCCCCTCCTCCTGCTCCTCCTCCTCCTCCCCGCCGTACCTGCAACAGCCCAAACAAAACCTCCTCAGGCACAAGCCACGCGGCTACCCCCAGCTCGAGTCTGTGCCGCAGCCCCCGCAAGCAGCCCGGTGCCGGGCCACCGGGTACCTGTTGATGCAGAAGAGCGCCATGGCCGCGCCGCGCCGCCCGGGCGCACGGAGATGACGTCAACGGAGCCCGCGTGGCGGTGACGGAAGGCTCCAGAAGGCGCGTGGGCGGGCGGGCGGACGCGCGCGCCGCCGGTCTGCAGGGGGGGGGGCCCGCCGCGCGCCCCCGGAGGGGGGAGCGGCGGGGCGGGGC
>JAVJGJ010000001.1:88202105-88216664 GCA_035590215.1 Microhierax caerulescens | reverse complement strand
GCCTCCCGGCCGGAACTCTCCCCCCTTTCCGCCGCTATTCCTTTGTTTTGTTACTACCATTGAGCATTTTTGGGGGGGGTGGAGGGAGGGAGGAGACTGCCTCCTCATTCTGCTGCCCTGGCTGCTGATTACGGCGTCCCTCCCGCAGCAGCCTCCCGGCCGGAACTCTCCCCCCTTTCCGCCGCTATTCCTTTGTTTTGTTACTACCATTGAGCATTTTTGGGGGGTATGTTGTAGGCTCCTCCCTGGAGCTGAGTCCAGGGCAGCTCATACATAACCTGGCATCAGCGCGTGGTACTGCTGCTGGAGCACTCCCACCGGCTCTTGCAGGATCACGGCCAAAAAGGCCCTAGTTCGGCAGTTGCTAAAAAGGATACTTGCCCTTGCTCCGAAGGGATATTTTTTTCTTTTGCAAGATAAAGGCACATTTGTGCGGTTTGTGTTTTAACTGTGTGCATAGCTTTAACATGATATAAGCAGAACCGGCTGACTTACTGGCATGTTAATTACTTTCTAACGTTTTTCAGTCAAGTTGAAAGTAATCTGTTATTCCTCAGCATCCTCATTTTCATATCATATAGGCAGAAGTAATCTTTTTTTACTTGGAAGTTAAATGGGGTGTGTCTATTTGGAGGCAAGAGGCAGTCTGAGAGATGAGCGGCATGCTGGGCTATGTGATGCGATGCACGTAGGCTGCAGAGGGCATGACTCCCCACTGCCTCTTACACGGCGGTGGCTGCAGCGCAGCTCTGCTGTGCTGCTTGAAATGACTCATAGGAAGGCTCAAGAGGATCAGGCTCAGAGCCCTCCACACAGACATTTCACACACAGGAATCAAGCACGTGTTAATTTTTAAGAAGGTCCCAGCACTGCTGCTGCTGCTAGAAAGCTCAACCATATGTACATTACACGTGTGAACACACATAGCCCTGAAAGAATAATAAAGGATGGTGTTGTATGGGAATGCTCTGGAGTGGCACAGGCCAAACCGCTGAGAACTGGTGCACTTATTTAAGAACTGAAGATACACTTCTTTCATTTGATATCATCAGCTCTTTCCACTGTGTAGTACCACTCACTCCTCCCAGCTTCCTCCCTCACAGATTTGTTGCAGGGAGGTGGGTGGGGTGAGAATTCTGTCAGTGCAGAGTGGAATACTGGAGAGCATGTCACCAGAAGTGTGCGCTGCGGCCTGCCAGGCCCAAAGCGTCAGACCCTCACCATACTGTCACACAATAGAGAGACATTTGCAATTTCATTCTCCTTTGCCTCCTAAGGAAAAAGCAGTGTATACATTTCTATAGCTTCTAAAGATGCATTTTTAGAAGTTAAACAAATACCAGTGTACATGCACACACCTCTCCCTCAAGTGATTGCTCTACACTCATGCATTCATAATACATTTCCTGGATGCACAGCATCTGTTTTAAAACACAATTGTTTGTGATTGAAATATGAACAATGAAGAAACGTGTCTAAGAGGAAAAAAATGAAAGGTAAAATGTGTTACATAAATATACCAAAGAGCATTCTAATGATGTGCCAGAGACAGAGGCAGCTTTTACATTCCCTATTAGGGACCATAAAAATTGTTAGCAAGTGGTGGTGGTCTTAATTGTTAATTATGCCATAAGATACCATAGGAACACACATTTCAAGGTCTGGCAGCTCTAAGAACTCTGAAAGCACCTAGCATAGAAAGGCTTCAGAAGTTATGTGGGCAGTCTGAAGCCTTTCCTGGAGGCTGACTGCAAATAGCAGTGCTGGGGCATTCATGGGTTGCAGTTGTACATATCCAACTGCATCACAGTCAAAACCTGAGCACAGGGTAACTGGACCAGGGAGGAGGAGCCAGGAGAACATCAGAGAATGCTGGTGCTGTGGCTCTAAGAAGAGGCAGAGAGAGCATTCTTTCAGTGAGTGTATGAAGAAGGCAGATAGATTTCTGGGGAATAAAACTGCCTCCCCATGGAAGGTCCTGCTGTGCTTAGGGGCTTTGCAGCCATTCTGTCAAGTGAATACCTACCTCATGTCATGTCTTCCTTCCTCAATGGGCAGCTCCACAATGCTTTAAGTGGAGTTAACAGCATTTAGTAAGACATACTGTATTTAGAGCTAAGTAGCACATTACTTTGTTGGCTGTGCTGCTTTGAATCACCAAAGTAGTTTTAATTTTTTATCCCAACAAAGCATTTTTGCAGGTTGAGGTGCAGGCTTGTTTTTAAGGACTGGCTACAAAGCAGAGCTGTGATAGGGGCAAAATGGGATTTTCACAACAGAGCTCAGAATACGGTGAGATGGGTTTGTTCTTCCAGATAAAAAGTCTTGATACACCTGACTTTGGAGATTCAGGAAACGTACCTGTACTCAATCTTTCTATTGTACTTTGGAAACAAATACTCTTAGCTGACCCAGGGCTTAAATATTTGTATGTAAATCTTCCTTTCATAGTTAATTCACCACTTTTGGCCTCTGGGAATGGCTCACTGTGCCTCTGTCTCATTTTGAGCTGTGCTCTAATCTTCACTGTCACTGCAAATTGTTCAGTGCATGAAAAGGGGAGGGCAGAACAGTGAGCAGTGGGTTTTTCCACTTACTCGCTCTGTCTATACTGAGCCCTGGGAGACTGACAGCACAAGTTTTTCTGCTAAACAGCTAGATATCCATGTAGTGTAGATCTAAGGAGGACCCAGACTGCAATCCAACCCTTTTAAAGAGAGACAGTCATGTCTTTCCTCCTTTAAAGGGAGGTCCATATGCCACATTGATAGCCATGCTTATTGACTTAAATGTATTTTGAAATTAGGTCAAGATAGTTCTACTTAAATTTGGCCAGGATGTTGAACATGAAGAGGGCTAAGGCATATCCAAATGGAGCATTCATCTTCATGCACAAAATTAAACTGTTTTAAAAAGAAGACAAAAGCTTCTGTTAAGAGTATTTTGAAAAGGCGCCTTCCACCTCAGCCACAGGCCTTTCCAGCTTAACAAGACAGTCCCAGTCATAAGGGTCCTGCTGGATTTTTACTTTTATTTAAGCAGCAGGTAAGATGTTAAAACAGTAATGGGTAGCAGTGATTAGGGTACCACTGCCTTTTGCATTTGTGCCAGATGCCAGTAACAAGATGAGAACTGCAGCACTGACAAAACACGGTGAAGGTGCAGGAATAAACTGTTACCACCCAGGGGCACCTCAAGCAAAGGTGGTGGTGTTCCAGCTTACATTGCCAGCACTGATGTCAGAGAAACTGACAAAGATTCTGAAAGGGAACACAGACACCATTAGCTGCTGAGAGCAGGGTGTTGCAGGCTGGCCAGGGTGTTCCTGCAACAAGACACAGAGGCGAGTGTTTCAGCTGTTGTTCAGCAGGTCACAAAGCAATCCGGAGTAGACCTTGTTCTCTCGCTCCCCTATTTTGTCAATACTGTAGAGAAAGCACATAGCACTGGGGTCTGTGGAAACACCGAAGGACATCACCAGATCAGGAGAGATCTGTATTGCTAGATACTGTTGGAAGAAAAAAGGTATATTATTTTCCTATGCAATATTAAGTTTTGAAAATCCAGGAGGGTATTTGTGTACCTAAACTGCAGTGAAAATAGATGCATGCCTATCAGTTATATTTTTTAAATTCTCCTGCATGTACTTCATCCACTTCCAGGCTTCCTAAATATTTTCCTGCAAGTCATGAAGATGAGAAGGTATGAAATAAAATCATATTCCTGTTAATAGCATTTGGGAACAGGCACTGCCATCACAATTCTTTCACCTATTGCAGAATGGCTATATTCTTAACTAAAAGCACTAGCAGCACAAAAAAGCAGTCACACACACTTGGAGATGGTTTTCACTAAAACACAAATAGCTTGACTCTTGTTCTTACTAAATCACCTTGCAGCACAGATCCTTCCCTGCCTGTCATCTTGTTGAAGTCTTTCCTTCACACCTTGCTTGCCATGTGCAAGGCTTTCATGTATTGACATCTTCCTGTTCAGATCTGCATTCTAGTCTAAGACTGCTGTGTCAAAGGCCAGTAAAAAGACATCATACTATTTAGGCTTTGGAGTCTTGATTCCTAATAATTGCTCTGGCTGGGTAAGGGCAGTTGCAGGGGAAACCATTGCACTTTGTGTGCTGGGCTGCCTGTCTCCAGGCTTGAGTGACTGCTTGTGGCTGGCCAGCAGCAGATACTCTCCTTACTCTCCTTTGGTACCCAGACATAAAAAAAGCCTAGGACAAAAGCAGATGGATAATCTGGAGTCCACCATGTAAGCAGATTCTGCTGAAGCATTCAAAATAGAGCAAGAGGCATGCATGGGTATTGATCTAGAGGAGGGAATCACAGAAATGCATAATGCCTGACATATGCTGCTGATCTTGCAGCGAACACCATACACTATATATAAATGCAGCTTTCAGCTCCAGTGTGCCCAATTACCTACCAAAGGATGGGTTCTGGATGCTCAGCCCAGATACACTGCTGGAAGGAGAACCCTACAGTAACATCTTTATTGACTTTGAATTTTGGGTAGAAAGTTCAGGTGCTCCAAGAGCTTAGTGACCTGCAATACCTCCAGAGCCTCCCCTGAGCCACCGGCGCTCTCTGCCTGTGCCGGAAGGTCAGGTGCGAGTGGGGGTGTGCAATTGCATTGCTGCCGCACTACGTTCCAGAGAGATTTTGCACCTCACTGGCTCTTGCTGCAGTCTTCCCTGCTGAGGTAAATGTGAACTGACACAGCAAAGGTCTAAATCAACATACCCCTCATTAAACAAAATACAGCCTAATCCTACTTTTGTTCTTGCCAGCAGGAAAAATAGAAAGTATCTATGTTAATATTAATGACCAGCCTGCAATTTTCCCTGCTGCTAATACACAGTGTCAGATCCACACACTGGGGAATCCAGGGATCAGTTCCTTTGGCATCCATCTGACTTCTGTTCTGTTCTTACCCACGTTTATTAGCAGCGCATCATTGGAACTCAGCAGCAATTAACCCTCTTGGTAAAACAAGCTAGCCTGAGTACCAGGAGTTGTCTGGGTAATTAGTCTTGGCCATCATTTACAGCTTGTTTGGGTGCAAGGGGGCATCAGACCACAGCAGTACAGGATAAGCCAAGGAGATCCTTCTGAGGTGCCACTTGCCTGGCCCTGCTTTCCCCTGGCTGGATGCCCTGTGCTATCAATGTTACACCAAATGTAGGAACACATATGTCTTTAATATCTACCCCAGAAGCAGATTATTATTTAAAAAGGAATAATCAAATTGAAGTGTTAATCAGCATTATTTTCTTTGTAAAGCAATTTGAAGATGTTTGAAACAGTTTTTCCAGTAGGAAAATAACTACTTGATTAAAAATCAGGTTGTTTTTTTTTCCCAAATGGTACTGTTTCCTGCGAGAGGAAAGCTCTGCATTCCTGCCCACCCTAATCCTTTCCTTCTTTCTGTGTTATAACTAAGAGACTCTCCCTTTCCTATTACCTCCTTTGTCACGAAGAGCTTGCATGTCCTCTTCAAAGAATCTCTTTGTTGTTCCCTGTACATTTCTAAGTCCCATTACATATCCCTTCCACGCGGCTGCACAAACCTGTTCCAGCTGCATCCCAGCCCTGGCCTCTAGCTTTATATTCAGGAGGTGTTATGCAAGAACCACCAGCTGACACCCCCTCACCCCCTCCAACAGCAAGTATTTGTTTGCTAGACTGATAAAAAAGAGTTTGTTGGTTTTTTGTTTTTTTCCCAAGAGGGATAGAACACATCAGTTTTACATAAGAATTTTATTATATTACTGCATGTGTTGGAAAAAAATCCCCTTACCTCCTGTTTACAGTTAAGCCTGCTTTCTGTGGGGATGAGACTTATACGAGCCTAAACCATGCTTCTCACTATTCCCTAAGATAAGTAACTTTGGTCAAATTTGTCTGAGATTGATTTCCTACAAGTTTAATGAGATTGGCTGATTGCATAGAGCTCCATTACTGTCCCTACAGAGAGAGGCACCCCCTTTATCAGACAAACAATCTTCCTGGAAGAGACACAGTAGAACGAGGTTTCTCCAGTTCAACTAGCTTTTTAACTTGACATCAAATCAATTTGGTGAGAACATCCAACCACATACAACCGTCTTTTAAAGTCTACAGCCATACAACAATAAATAGAAATATTCTAGTATCACTGCTGAACTGAGAATTTCTAGTTGGTCAGAGACATGTCAGTACTATTAATGGTCCCACTACTGATGGGATCCATTGTGCAAGTCCAATGCAGAACCTGACTGAAGTCACAGAACCTTTAAGAATTTTTCTCCAAGAACTAGCTGAAATCTTGCTGCAAGTTAAGCTGGCTACTTCCTGCCTTATGCAACTGAGGAAGGAAAAAAATAAAAATACTCCCATCACTTCCATAACAGCCTTTCTCTTCAGCCTTCTCTCCTAGAAGAGCCAGAATGTTTGTTGATCCTTATACTCTCTTATTTCTTTAGCATTTTTCCTTTGGTGCATCAGTAATCTGCCTACCTCTTTCTCAAAGTGAAGGGCCTGAGGCTGAATGAAGTGCTCCTGCTGAGGCTTACTTCTACCTTGCACACAACAGAAGTGAAATTTCCCTGCTTCCAAGCATTGTCTTAACTCTTATTTGTGTTGTAACTCATAATAGCTCCTAAAATCCTTTGCTCTTTGATTAATTATTTTTTGTCTTTTGTGCAGTTTGACTTAATTGGCTATTGAAAGAAAGCTTCTTGATTTGAGAGGATACCTCTTACTACCTTCTTGAATCCTTACTCTGTCTCCTGTGCACACAAGCTATTGTCATCTGCACATCTCAGTCCACTGAGTCATTACTGGAAGCGCTGACTAGGTCTGAGCGTAAGATACTAATGTGGGACTATTTAAAACATTCCTGATTTTGACAAAACCATGCCAGCCGCTCACAATTTTCTTCTTACCATTTTTAAGGCATTCCAAATTTTGTTCTAATATTTTCAGTTATCCCACTTGGGTTTTAATTTTAGGTCCATTTCCCCCCTCTTCTTCCCTTCTCAGGACACTTCCACCTGCAGCAGTTATCAAACAATTGCTAAGGGGTTCAGAGATCTCTGTTGCTATCTTAGGTAGTTCAGGGTGACTACCATTTCAGAGCACTTTATTTCTATGAGGAGCAAAGATCTGCTCAAGAACTTCAGGTATCCCAGTGCACAGAGAAAGGTTTGCTGTGAAAGCCTCAGTACCCTTTCTGTAGACACCAGAACTTCACTCTTTCTATTGTTTCAAAGCATAACTCCCAAAAATAATATAAGAAACATGTTCTGAAAATGCTCATTTGCTAGTGAATATGTAGAAAGGGTACTTCATCAAGCTGCTACAAATCTATAGCCGATTCACTTAAGTCACTGCTACCACAGCAGCTGAGAAGTGCTCTATAGCTACAAGAGCAGCTTTCACTTTGTTTTTCATATTTGTCAACAGCCTTCAGTAAACAACTGATAAAGTGACCAGTGACCTTTCAGGATTAATAAAGAAAATAAAAGCCTTATAAAATCTTACAAGGCCCTTAATTACAGTATCTCATTACTTCCTCTCCGTAGCATATTACCATGGGTTTTGATAGGTAAAAATCCCTCAGTTTGGTAATGAAAGCAGCAGACAGATTTTATTCTGGTATTTTGACTAAAGGTAGTAGGATGTCACATAGGTGTTTTACTGTATGTCCAAGCAAGCTGAATACCTTATTTTTTTTCTTCAGCTGTAACCACTAGACTACAGGCAATTTGGTGGCAGGTAACAAGTGTGTATTCAGCAAGAAAGGTAGAGGGTGAGGCTTACTTCAGTCAGCTAGATTCTTAAGAAGCACTCACAGAGATACCCATATATACATACCCCCTCCCATCCAACATCTTGACCTACAGGGAGTACTGTCATACACAAAGCTAGTTTAAACTTAGTTTTGAGACCTCAACAGAGCTAAGCTACAGCAAACATATTTGATATTTGTACAGAGAGAAGACTACATACTGGTGAGGTACATTAGTTTGTAGAGGCTGTCACTGAAAAGTAGCTAATTGCATAGGCACAGCTGGCTAAATAAGGAAAACATCTGAGCATCTAGACTTACCTATCCTGGTTTACCCATTGCTTTTGATAACTTCTAGGTGAGCTCCCCCACAAAAGACTCTGGAACTTTATCTTGCTTATATTTGTGCTAGCAATGAATTTAAGCACCTTTGGATCACAAGAGGGTTTTCTTTCAGCTCACCTTATTCACAGCTCTGTTTCTAACTCACCTACAAAATAACCTACCCCACTATGCCATCAAGCACCTCAGGAGTCTTTAAATAGTGACACCTTCTGCAGGTGCACCTGGAATGGTGAGAGTGTCTTGGGAGAGGTGAGGCTGCATGTGCCGTCTGCAGGCTGTTAATGTAGGCAGTCAACATGCAGCTTTCCTAGGAGGGAAAGCTGGCTTTTTCCAATCTAGAAATCAAAGCATCCAAAATGGCATTTCATATTTGGATGCAGCCTGATTATGAAAACCAGTGAAAAAGCAAGTGTTTCAGAGACTGCGAGTGGAAGAGTTATAATGTACTTCTTTATGCAAGTCTTAAAATTATTTAAACATTTAGATGGATGCCTCAGTTGTGGGGTCTGGAACTCTTTCTGTGGAATAGATCAGAACAGAAAAAAACCAGTAGCACGTGTTGTGGAGACCTTTCCTGACCTGTGACTAAGTCATGACAAAGATGCCTTAAAATCAAGGTTTTGATTTTCTGCTGTGGTGAGCACTGGATTCTACATACTCAGAGGATGCTTGTTTTCAGCTTGCTCCTTTGTTGTGCAAATAGACCCATAACAGTCAACAGGATCTCCCAAGAGACAGGAAATCCACAGGCTTTCTAAAATGAGAGGTTTTATCCAGAGCTGAGTATGTGGCAGGGCTGGCATCAATTCTCTTTGCTGCCTAGTAAAGTCTTACATGAGAGAAGTGATTTAGCGGGGTTATATGGCATTTAGTAGGGGGAGTTTACAGTGAGATGTCTGTGTGTGTAAAGCAGGTTGAAAATGCTGATAAGCATAAAATAAATGGTTTATCAATCTCTCCATGTTAAAGGTGAAGGGTGTCTTTATGCTCGGCAGTTTCTGCGAGTTAAGGGCTCTTCTACTCACTCCATTTCCCAGCCTGTGAAAAAGAGGGAGAGCATTCTATAGCTTGTTCTAAATGCTTGTACAGCAATGGAGTAACTTAAATACTTTTAAATGGTGAAAACCTCTGTATGAACATGCTTAGGTTGATTGTGGGTGTGAGTTGATTTTAAGTCACTTCCTTCAATGTAGTACCCTTGCTAAAAAAGCCAGCAAATAAAAAGTCAGCATATGAATTACTATGTGCCAGTGTTCATCTACAGCCCATGTTTGTGGATTGCATTTCCTGTATCCAGAGCATTCTGAAAATAATGAAAATCCTGAAAAAAATCCAGAAATAAAATCTGTTTGTATGAATTCCTTTTTCAGCATGTTTCCTATGTCAAAGCATTAAAAACAAACTCAAGTGACTGCTCCATCTGTAAGGGGAGGATCTGCTATTTTTAATATTGATGAATCTTTTCTTCAGTGATTAGTTGGCAGCAGGTGGCATGATGCAAAGCATTTGGTCACAAATTATACTATACTTTTTAGTGGTCACTTGGAAAAACTTAGACTGTATTTCCAATGAACTTCACAACCTATTTTTTCTGCTGGGTACAATAATCACTCGTCATTCACAGTTTGCTTACATAACAAGAAAAACTTTTCCAAAACAAACTCTTTCTTCTCTGAAAACATCTGATGTAATTCCTAGCAGCTGAGGTACCAGGTTGGAAATCAGATCCTTAGACACCACAGATGCTCCTGGGAGTGTGCTTTATTTTATAGCAGCCATTTTACTTCTTTTGCATACAATAATACCTCTGTTTGGCAGGTCCTTCTCCCTGCCTAGAGTTACTGGGATGTTCTCCACTGAGATTTCCATTACATCTCCAGAAGGATTGTCACACAGTACAATTTCACTTCCAATATTTTTTTCTGTTATCATGAATGGAACCTTTTCTCCTAATTTACTGCACTAAGTTTTGAATCTATATCTGCTTGGGTCATCTTAAACCACGTACCTAGCTTTTCCTATACTGGCCTGCTAGTTAAATATTTTAGACATCTATGTTTCCCCAACCTCATGAATTTTGATCATTTAGTCTTCAAAATCCTTCTTTCCCTTGGTTTGTCTTCTTAAATTATTTTACTTGGTCCTTCTGTATCCCTTCTGATACTGTTGGGCTGTTTGTCAGCAGCTTCCTAATTATGAGGTGCTTAGAGCTAGTGAAGTTTCATTTAGGAAAGCTCAATAACATACTCTTCAAGTATCTGTGGCATTGGGCAGGACTTCTGGGAGAAAGGAAGACCAGTTGAGGCCCAGGGTCATAGGTCCAGGGCTATGAGCAGAGCCTGTATGTATGGTCTTCTAGCAGGATTTGAGCCCTATGGTCTGTTAACAAAATGCTATAAAACTTCATAAGGTAAACTATCATAAAAGTTTTTTTTAATAGAAGAAAACTCTTTATATCCAGTACATCTTAAAACTGAGTGGTGAAATTTCCCGTGACAATGTTTAGATATCACCAAGAAATAAAACTCTAGCATAATTAAATTCATATCTATATTCAAAAGAAAAAAAAAAAAAGAGAAGTACGACACAGAAGTTGCAGTCTGTTTTTAATGTTTCCTTTTCAGTTCTATTGCAAAATTTTTTCCTGTCTTTTCTAAGAGATGCAAATTTATCTGAACATTCAGAGTCTGGTGCAGAACAACTGTTCCTTAGGAAAGTTATTTTCAGTGACTGAGGTTTCTTTTTTCCCAAAGTTCAGCTTGTTGAACTCTGCTTTTATTTCCATGATTGACTTTCCTTTGGTCTCGGGGAGATACAGGTAGATGAAAATTGCTGATAAAGCAAGAATTCCCAAAAAGATAAGGAAGCAGAAGGGTCCCAGGTTATCCTGCAAGCAGAAACGGGAGACACTGTAAGGAAAATAAGAATTCAATTTCTATTTCCCTGCCCTTGGGTGCAAGCCTGTGTCTTAGTAATTAAAATTCAAAGGTGTGCTTAATACACAAACCAGGATGGGTATCAAACCAGGGGTTTCCACTGGCCACATTTGACCTGAGTCTAATTGCTGCTTCTCTGACAGGCCGGGGGGATTCCTGACCAGGTTTGGTATTTGGACAGAGCTCTAAGCTTTGCATGTCATCGCAATGTATTGCTATGATTTTGCTCCCTGCCAGCATTCAGAAGTGGCATAGTCTGGAGAGGGGATCCAGTTAAAATCACTTACAACAATCAGTGGAAAAATCATCCCAAGTACAAACAGTCCCATCCAATTGATGCAGCCAACAATCAGAAACGCTGATGGTCTGAATGACTGGCTGAAGATTTCAACCATGATTGATATAGTGGCTCCAGCTGAAAAAGAAAAGCAAACCACAAACCACATATACTTGTTTCCTTGCTCCTGCCAAGGATTCTCACAGTGGCAGTGGTAAGAAAATGATAGACAGGCAGAATAGGTGCCCTGTTGGGAGGTGGCCTCTGCTATGAGGGTGAAAGACCTTGATTCCAGAAAGGGACTACAGCTGTTAATTTAGGTTTCTCTTGTATGTACTGGAATCCTTTTTCTGGTGCCAGTGTATCTGTGCACTTCCATATTACACTGGTAGCTGTTATCAGTGCAGTAATATATAAAACCAGCTCCCCTTTTGGCTCCTGTGGTCAGGAGGTTGTACGTAGTTGTTGGTAGTATGTTGCTAGGCAAAAAGCTTAACTTGTTAAGTTAATGAAGATGATATACTATAATATACCTGGCAATTCTTAGAATCCTGGTTTTAGCTGAGTATTTTAAAAATTGTTCTGAAATTTCTGTCTCAAACCTTCTGGAGAAGATGATACTGTATTTTAAATTATTTAAATCCTGTGATCAGCAATAAAATTCAAGGTGAATGTATCCTTTTCCTGTCTCCCACTTGTACATATCTGCCCTTCCCTCCTTAATTTCCAGAACTTTTTACTGTGGGGCTAGTTTGTTATTCCTCTGCCAGATGTGTCACTAACCAATATGATACAGAATTTCCTCCCAACTTTGCCATTGATGTACTTACATGGTCCAATTCCATAGAAGATAACGAATAGGAAGATCAAGATAACACTGAAGTAATTCATCCAGAAAAACTGATGCTAAAAGTGAGAAACCAGTGATATCAAACCGTTAGATACATGACAGAATAGCAGAGCTCCGTATTTTCTGGTACTGACTTAAGTTGTTGTACATATCCATTGGAGCAAGACTGGAAGAGTGGGCTGATGCTGAGTAAGTAGCCAGAAGGCTGCTGCCTCTTTACCTGCAGTGACAGGGTCATGGTAAGGAGCGCTAGCACAGAACACATCAGCGTGTATCCTCCCCATAGCAGCACCTTCCTCCCAAATCGCTCTATAAGGGTGCTCTGAAAAGCAGAAAACATGGGCCATAAATACCAGTTCTCAAATTCTTCAAAGTCTTCACAGAAGACACATCTGAATAATAGCCAGAAATCAATGTCATTTGAGAATCACTTAATTTCTAATTAATTTGATTAGCCTGTTCAAAGCTAATTCATTGTTAACTAAGCTGTGTTTATTAGTCAACCCTAGGCTGTTGTTACACAGTTCCCTTTCTTGTGTGCTGGTATTTATCAAATTTTGTGCACATACTCACACACATCTAATCCAGAACATCAGAAAATTATTTTATAGACTAAAAACCAGTCTAAAGACATATAGTCATGCAAATAATTTGGGAAAAGAGCTGCTTTTTATTCTGCATCTGGTTTTGCAGAAGCAGGAAGATGTGTCTTAGGTTATGCAAATCTTCCCTGAGCCCAGTTATAAGTAAGGAAAAGTACAAAGTTGACCACATTAAATTTTTCCTTCAAACTCAAGTCTAAAAAGACTTACACACAATATAGAAGACAAGCATTCACACAACCCAACTCCCAGGGACACGTATGGAATAAGGTATTCTTCAAACTTGGCTGTGTGGAATACTTCAAAAGAATAGAAGTATATCTGAAAAATGCAGACAGGAAATGTACCTGTGAAAAAAGTGTTGCAATTGTGGTGCATTTCTAAGCGGGTATAGTAGCATTGACTTAGAGGGGTTTGTAACACTGTCTAGTGCTGTCTCTTGTTCTGGGAATAAAGAGAACACTCAACTGCATTGATTCCACAGAGCTGCAAGGTGGTCATAACAGTCACCAAAATGTAAAGTTGCCAGCGCAAAGATTGTGCTTTTATTACTTCGAGGACACGCAAGGTTTTTGTGCTTGTCATTGCAGCTTTCTCCTTCATAATGTCATCAATTTCTGCTTGATGGTCTCCTTCCCCCCAGAGCTTCCTGATGGCTGTTGGGGAGAAAGAAGGGAGTGGATTATTCTACCAGTATAGCTCCATCATGAATGGTTACATTAAACACTTTAGTCTGCCTGTCCATTGGTGTAGGTGGTGGTGTCGATGCTGTCTGCTTCTGCTATCTGGTTGCTTCAGCAGCAGTAGGCAAACAGAATTTTGTCTCACTGGTTGCCAGTATAGCATATCTTTCTGATGTTGAGTTGACTTAATTGTAAGCAAAGTAAACATTTAAGTACATTTTATTTAATAAAGAGACAGCTGCCTAAACCATTTCCTTTAAAGAAATAAAGTAGTGCCCACCAAAGTGGGAAATGTTAGACATACTAATATATATTTATCTTGTCTTAGCTGATTCAATTAGACCAAATGAGGCCCTGGATTAATACAGATGTGTTGCCATAGGTACCTCAACTGTTTTATTTTGAACTGCCTCTGCTCTTACTCCATGGCACTGCTCTGTGCTGTACAGCCCTGCCCTGCTTTCTTGTCTTATGCAGAGGCTGCCACTCTAACATGTCAGATGAAGTGAAGTAAGTGAGGAAAATAGACACTCTACCTTTTCTGCAGGCTTCTTCATTACCTTTCTGTATCAGGAGGTAGGATGGTGAATCAGGGAAAAATGGGAGGACAACCAGCTGAACCAATGCTGAAAGTCCACTAGATGCTAACAACCATGGCCACAAAGCTTCGCTTCCTAAAATCTCCCTGTAAAGTATATGTGAAACAGAATTATGAATTATAATTGAATTAATGTCAGGAAGTTTTTCTGAATGAGGAAGGTTGCTCATATTCCATTCAAGGGTGCAGTGAGACAAAACCTGAGCTGATAATTTGACAAATTTCAAAACTTTGGCTATTTTTATTTTCAACAACTTTAAAAGAATTATTTGGCATTTTGGAAAACTTCGTAATATTATAATCCAATATAATGCCTAGAGAGCTGATGAGACTCATTTGACAACTGTTTGACCACAGGACTGAAACATCTTGCTAAGACTTTTCATGCAAGTGCAGATTTTGAAGGGAAATTGCCTTAGTAGAACGGGTGTGGAAATAAGAAGAAATCTGATTATGAGTAATTGATTTTCTGTCTCATAT
>JAVJGJ010000001.1:88134252-88202005 GCA_035590215.1 Microhierax caerulescens | reverse complement strand
TAATTGATTTTCTGTCTCCTATTTTTAAAACTCTATATTTGCCTCAATTACAATCAAAACTTTTCTTCTGGCATAAGCTAAGACTTGTTTTGGGGAAGATGAGAGTGTTTTCTCAGTCACTGAGTAGGTGAAAGGGTAAGGTTGTAGAAAGATTTCTACTATTTTTAGTGTAACTTGATAGAAAGATTGGAGAATTTACCGTAGTCCAATAACCTGCCCTGTGAGTTTTCCCAGTGTCAGAAAAACAGCGACTGTGGAGTTGGTAAATCCACGCAGCTTCTTGGGTGAAATCTCTCCTATGTACTGAGGATGTATATTGAGAGAAAAACCTTTAACATAGAAGAAGATAAATGACTGTTAAAATATTTAGAAAAGCTTAACTTTCTGACTCCACCCTCTCTTACATTGTTTCCATTCACTCTGGTATTTGGATTACATTTTCTTGCAAAAGGAGTGATGCCTTTCACTTTTAGTAAGTGCCTATAATATTTGCTTTAAAAATCACTCTCCAAGAATGGCAATACCCAAAGACAATCCTGGAACAGCAAGGATGCTTGCACTCCACAGAACACATACCTGTACCAATGCCATAAAGAAAGCGTCCAAAGAGAATCATTTCAAAGGATTTGGCTGTTTTACTGAAAGCCATGAAAAGTGCAGCTACCAGCATGATCAGGTTGGTGCACATTTGGCACTTTTTTCTGGAAGAGGAGGAAAAAAAAAAGCCCATGAGAGTTTAGTGTGAAATGAGAACCTCTTACTCTTTTGACTAATTGTGCTATGACAGGAAGCATGGTACAGCCATTCCTGCTGTTTTGAGGAATGGCTGAAATAATTTTGACTTTGGATAGTTAAAGTGATTCTTTAAAATTTCAGGATACTTTAGGTTTGAATTCATTAATATCTTTCAGCTTAGAATTTAAACAGTTGGAATACTTCATCAGCATTTCCACAGTACAAGTGGGGAAAGAGAACAAAGAACTGGCCCAGCTCATCACCAAGATTTTTAAATGGCTAGAATGCCTCACAAAATGTCAGAATTATTTCCCAGAAATGTTGCTGGGAAATAATCTGAGTCCATGGTTCCCATTCTAGAATAGCTCATATTAAAGACACTCTTGGCTAAATGGATGTGATCTGAGATGGCAGAAAGTTTTTAGAGGCATATCTCTAAAGACACTCTGTGTGAATCGTGGGCTGGTATGTTCACAACCCTGATGTCTCAGGCTCAAATCAAAGTCTTTTGCACTCAGTTATTTTGCCATGATGCCTGCTGGATAAGAGTCCTTTTGCACACTTTAAGGATTCACAGAGATACTGTGTTTAGAAGACAGTGATTCAGTAATTAGGTTATCATGTGTAAAATAACCCATGGGAGAACTGCACAGTCTTGTTTCCAGTCTTGGGAGACCCTCTGAGTGTGGGATAAGGCAGTGTCCCACAAGAAATTTCTTGGGGGCACTTACCTGATAGGAAAGAACACAATTGCACGCAGGCTAAGATGGTTTGTTGAGACCCATATGAGGGGCCTCTGGATCAGTGGGTTGTGGAGCAGATCTTTAAGTGGGTCACACCAAGTAGATATGTTTGCCAATTTCTCTGCAAATGAAATTAGTGGTGTTACACACAAGGCACTGAGAACAGACCAGACTGGTGAGGAATCCTTTCTCCAGTCAGTGGGAAAGATAGTTTGGAACTGACTTTTGGTAAAATGGATTGCCAAGAACAGAAATGTCTCCTGGAGAATTTGTTTTGGCGCTGATTGTATCTTTACAGTGTAGTTACAGGCAATTTATTTTTTTCTGTTCTCTTCACATTTTCATTATATTAGATCTGAATATTTAATATAATGTCATCACCCCAAAATAAGTGTTTTTAAATGGAAATCTGGTTCTTCTTTGACACTTAAGGGTATCTTCCACACAGTGTTTTCCAGGTGGTTAGAGTAATTACATATAAGTGTTAAAACACGAGACACACAGCTCCTTTTTGAGGATTTATAAATCTTGGGAGATCTTTGTGAAAGTCATAGAAAGTCATATTGAAGAGAACATAAGGTAGGTACAGTATCCTGCTGCTCCCAGAGGCACTAATCCAGTGATGTGATGTTGAATGCAGCCTTTACAGAAATACAGTTCACTGAGGAGGGCAGATAAACAAGATAGAAGACTGCTAGCTACTTGAAAGAGGTGGATGTTCTAGTAAACCAAATCAGTTGTCTTCAATCAGACTGCTTCAACCAAAAAGAAGTTTATTTGTTCACCTTGGCATTTCCCTGTACTTTCTGGCTATTGAGCTGTTAGAAGAAACACTTACTTCCTGTATTTTGTAGTCAGGTAGCCACAGCAGAGGCTCCCCAGCAATCCTCCTATCCCATAAACAGACACAATGAAGGACCACAAGAGCATGACTGTCTCGGGGTGGAGGGGAGAGCCATGTCGCTCTGTCCAGGTTTCATTAATAAACTTCCTGATGTGCTGAAAAGAAAAATGAGATTTGACTGGACAGTGGGTGTAAGATCCCTTCATATTATTTGGTCATTGTACTTCTTATCTAGCCTGTGGTTCTAATATTAGACTTATGTTGAGACTGGCTCTCTTAGTAAGACAAGTTAGCTGAGATCATTGCAAAACCTTCATGTTTGTGTTGGTAAGGTTCCTGAGAAGCATGCTAAAAGCACATTTTCTGCCTTCCTTTGGAGACTTGTATACTACATGGTAAGAACTTACTTAAAAGAGAAAATGCCATCCTCTTCTTTAAAGGAGAAAAAATTATCTACACATTTGATATTATTGTTAGCCAAAGAAAAGGCATAGGTGTATCAGCTGAATGCTCAGTAGATTTGAGATTTGTGGGAGAATGGAGAGCTCAGGCTCTCCATTTTGTGTTTTCAACCTCAGGAAATGGCTACTTACCACAGAAGGATAGTTGATGACAGAAATGTGGAATCCATATGGGAAACTACCACCAATTCCCAGCACAAAGATCATTTGAAATAGCCCCCGGAACTGAACCTGCAAAGCAAAAATAAGGTGCTCCATCAGCTTCTCATTAGTCTAGATTTGTGCAGGACCAGAGTCTTCATAGGCACACTTGTTCTTCCCCTTTATCCACTTCAAAGCATCTTGAATGTAAACATATTTCCCAAAATCCCTCTAACCTACTGCCAAAGTGCAGTCATCAACCACAATGCCATAGCAAGACTAACTGCTAGTATAAGCATGATAATCCACCACTTTGCTTGCAAGAAATAAAAGGAGTTTTGAAAGATGTTGCTGATAGTACAACTCTCGCTGTACGCCTGCAATGAGAGGTTGACTGGATAAAGGTGTCAGTCCTGGATGTGAGGAAGAGAGAATCAGTTTCCTTGTCTTCAGTCTGCAATGATCTATGTACATCAAACCATAATGCTATGCCACAAAAGTACAGCATTAAAAATCAATAACATTTTATTGTACTCTCTGCTTTAATTTTTGACTGTGATGTATCTTTAAGCATAATAAAGAAAAGATCATTTTAGCATTCAGCTTTTTCAGAAAGGCATGGACCACAAAGATAAGATAATATTTTGGAATAGACCTTATAATTGCATTAAAATAAAAATCTTTCTGACTTTGATTTGGGATTATATTTTTTTCTTTCTCAAAATTTTATGTTTTCTACTTATTTAACCATGGAAGTCTGTGTTTGCTTATTGAAGGGCTTGGCATCTTCCAAGCTAGGGAGATATTGTCCACCTTTACTTTCCTTTGTGGAAGATTAAGGACTGAAATACACTGGCTACTTTTGATGAATGAAATAATTTTAAGTGTAAATAAGGAGAAAACATAACATGTAACTACTTAGACCTTTTTGAGGTATGTGATACCACTGGTCACCTGCCTTATGTTAAAGTGCCTGCCAGACTTTTGTTAGTTTTCATTTTATCTTTGTTTTATTTTAATCTTATTGCATGGAAAAGACCATGGAACATGATTTTCCTGACCCCAAGCCCCACTGTTCTTGGTGATGTTTAAACACAGAAGAGAAGGTGGTCTCTGTACCAAAAGAGTTTACAATCTTTAAGAAGTCTGGATCTTTAGTATTATGTTTGTTTTGTCTTTCATAAGTCAAAGCCCTGAGAAAAAGTGACCAGCTACTCACCAGGTCAGAGAAGAAGGTAGCCATCTCCTATGAAAGAGCTGATCCCTGTTGCTTACTGGCTAGTTACCTGCCAAAAGAACCAAGTGCTCACATTATGCAATAGCACTGTAAGAGAACTAGTCGCATGTTATTGAAGTTAAATTTTACTTGAAAGGTTTTTGAGTTAATTACACATATTTCAGCTGTTGTACAAAGTTTAGAATTGTTGGATTAAATATTTCAACCACTGGTTATATCTAGCCCAAGTAAACAAGATGGTCTCCCCTACAGGGAACCTGTATACTTCACAAACTATCTTGTGCTGGAGGGATAGGGAACTGAGACATCAATTTGAAACAGGATTTCAATAATCACAACTTGCTTAGTTTTCAGTATAAGCTGAGAAACATAAAGACAAAGTTATCTGTTGGGAATTTTAGATGGGCTTGGACAGTGAACTATAGGACTTTGACATATAACAGGAAAGAGCTATTCTCTTTTCATGTGACAGCAACTGGAGCACATCGTAATTTAATCATTACTTAAAGGAATTGAAATGCTTCGTCATTTTGGAATGGGGTGTAGACTAAATGATTCTACAATGGCACACCAGGCTTGACCAGCTAAATACTTAATAGGAGCTGATTTTCCTTTGCTGGGAGCAAGAGATTCGATGACATGCACAGTTTTGTCTGGCATTTGTCAGTATATTTATTTCTGTGTCTGTGATGAAAAAAAGATTGCTTTGAAACTGTTCTGTAACCTCCATAGCTGGATTGATTTTTTTTCCTTCAGACAGGAAATTTTTAACTTCATTTATTTCATAGTTAAGAGGGATTTGTATGTATTAGGTAGGTAAATGGCTTAGTTATTGTCATTTGCACTTCAGTTAAAGATGAAGAAGATGAAGAAATCATAATAAAGGGCTTATTGGAGGCAGTTATATTTACTAGAAAAAAACATCACATGTAAAGAATATTCAGAGATTCTCTAGCTAATATCTGAAATGTAGCATGTAGCACCACTCGGCAATTTCTCTCATCATTATGCAGTCCTCATCATGAAGTTGACTTTGTTGTTGATGTGTGCTGAGAGTTCATGGTGGGTTTTTTCCAGATTAGGTTCTCCAGCAGATAAGCTGTTGTTAGAGCACAAATAATACTCTCCCTTTGATCCCAAGAATTTCCTTTTCTGTAAAGTCATACAAATTTGAAAAAATATAACGTGCCTCTGACAAAGGAAAGAAACGCCACATTAGCTGCTAGTATCTGCCTTGCTTAGGTGATATTGGGAGAAGACATAAGCAGGCAATAATATGTAGCTACTAGTGTGGGGCATTCTTTCTCAAATGCAGCCTGTTGCACGTATTTTCTTAGTTCTACTTCACTTACTTCTACTTAGTATACTTTATACATATTGTAACTTTTACTCTTTGCTCCTGTACTTTGATTTAAGATTCCTACTTCTATTGAGTCAAGAGTCTTCCTCCTGTAATGTCCTTAATGCAGAATGTCTTTTGCATTTATACTGCTTCTGTGTTGTTATTACTTACAGTGTCCTGAGGCTCCCTTTATTAGATAATAGATTAGGTTTATAATTAGTGCTAACAAGTAGTTATCAGATACCTTACTGATATCCTTTAGTCAAAATTGTGATCAGGATAGTAAATCTCACAACATGAGGTGATTTAGTAATTTATCTGGCAATTTTACAGTCATGCATAACACATATGCAAAGCTGTGCTAAGCCTTCCTTAATACGGACGGACCAACTAGACCAGATCTATATTGTTTTGCAGTTTGCTGATCTAGTTTTTAAGTGTTTATATCTTCCTCAGTTAGAGTCAGTGCTTGAGGCATTTAACCTATCAGCTGATGTCTCTGGAAGAAAAGGTAGATGTAGTCTTCCTGAAGCTTCTGAATAACTGTCCTCTTTGTCACTGCCCATATTTGAACCATACCTTTTTGCTGTTTTGTGCTTTGACCAGAATACAGCTCTTGCTCCACTGAGCACAGGCCAAGGATGACCTGTGCTCCAAATAGCTGTTCTGCTTTGTTGTCACATTGATGTTCCATAGGGCATCCACTTGCTTCCTGCTGCGGATCTTATGGGGCAGGCTTTCCTAATAACATCTAATGAATAACTGAGATGATAGAGAAGTGGCTCACTAGAGAGTCACTCCAGCAGTGCTACACCATGCCACTCTGCTTATATTTCCAAAGACTTCAGGTCTTGTTGTAATGGAATGAAGGATGTTTTCAGAATGACTTTTTGGGAAAAGAGAATTTGGTTTTGCAAAAAGTTGAGATTTCTTTTCTATATTGGTAGTTGTCTCCAAATGGCTGGTAGCTGTTAATTGTGTTATGTGTATATACAATATTATTGAGCTTTTCTGACTTTAAGGACACTTCATGTTTTGTAGATTGTCTTTTAGTGAGCAGTCTTAAGTGTCTGTCCTTCAATACTAAAGACTGGAATAATGAAAAACACCAATCATGAAAGTCCATGCACACCAAAAACTTTTTTTCTAGTCAACTGTCCCTAAGGGAGATCCTGATGTTGGGAAAGAAACATTTGTGGAGGCCAGAAGTTTTATTACAAGGCAATCTGCCATTTTTATTATGTTTAACATTTCCAATTAAATATAAGTAACTGTTAAGGTGAACAAATGAATTCATATTATGAATAACCTTATTTGAGTTGAAGTAAATATGCCAGTCAAAGCAATTTCAGAGATAAACCCACTTATTTTACTGTGGAAGTCTAGAGTTCGGATTGTAATTTGTAACAGTGTGCTCCACTGTGAGCCTTAACTTGTTCTTCCTAATAGTATTCCTTTGCCACTAGGACTGTGTGAGCCTCTCATTAGAAGATGAAAACATGCAGAATATTAGATGCTTTCTAAAGAAAAGCTAAGTCCCTTGAATTTGTATATTTGAAAAAAAGTTTCTGGTGAAATGAATTCTTGTGGTACTTTACAAGATCAAACTATCCTATAAGGTTCACAGATTCTTTTTACCTTTAGCTATGTATAGCAGGAAGAAGAATTAGGAACTTGATATCAGATTGCCTTGAAGATCATTCACAGTTTAAAAGCCTGCAGTATGTGAACTCAAGCACAGATGTTGATTATAGAACAGTGTAGAAAATTATATTGCACCCATTCCTGAAATGGAGAACATTGGGAATGGTATATCACAATAAATCTGGAAGTTAGAAAACTTGCATATGATATGTTTTAACATATTCTCTCACTTTTTTTCCTTATCTTTGTGTACACTACATGCTTGTAAAAATTGGCAAAAATGCTACAAAACCCTGTATATTAAACCATAAATTGGTGTTGGAAACACTTAAATGAATGCCTTAGAAGTTCCTTATGTTAGAATTACATTTCTGTAAATCTTATCTAGCTGTATAAGTCTGACAAAATATTAAAGGCATAAAATATTTACAGTCATCTCTACAGCTGTCAATCAGTATCTACACTTGCAGTGAACAAAACTGAAGAGTCTGTACTGATTGTATATCCCTGAAATAGGAGTATATGTGATCACTTCTTAGTCATGATAGAGAAATACACCCTAAGCAGGAGCCCTGAATGTATGTGAGAGGTGGAGGACATGACTGAGTTTTTGCTGACAGTCTGCTGTACATACAGCCAGATACTGTACAGATGTTATTCGAAGAAACTCTAAAGCAACAGCTATTCTGTTACAGCCAGGAGTCACAGTCCAAGGTGGTTCTTCTGGGGTAAATTGAGTCCAGGTAGCTGAAAGTCACACAAAGGGAAGTAGCAGCTAAACTGTTATGGGCTTCACAGACCATGAGATATCTGTGGGACTCCAATCCTGGAAGAGGAGTTACAGACTCAAGATGATGACAGTGATGGGCAAGACAACACAGAGTATGTAAAATAACTCTAGGTGCTTGTGTTTTATGGTGACTGGATTCTACCCGTGAATCCTTTGACTGTATTGCCACTGAAAAGCACTATTCCTTGAGAAGAGTTGTATAGGAACTTTTCCCCCATACTTTTTCATTAACAAGCCTGAGTTTAGTACCAAATGGCTGAATTTTTTAGCAAAAAAATTAAATTTAAGTCCAAGCAAGGATAGCTGCTGACTTGGAAAATTTCAATCCAAAAGGGCTGAAGTCTGTCAAACTAGATGCAACACAAGGACAATATGGCATTATGCATGGGAACCTGGCAAGGTCTGATTATTCAGTTGAGTCTAGAGAAACAAAGAATTTCTCTCCTATTCCACTAAATTTTTTCTTTAATCCGTTATGCATTGAACCCTAGCCAGAGATAGCAAGCCAAGCACTTCACTATTCCCATTTCAGGGTTGTAAAAACACACTCAGAAATCAGAGAGAGAGGACATCACAGGTCTTCCTTTTCTCTGTGGTCAGCAGAGTGTTTACAAATTCTACATGTAGTTTCAGTGTGTATTAATTGCTCTGTTAAGAAGAGATTTACGTATCAGCAAGTTAAGCCAAGATGCTCATGATTCATAGAATCGTTTAGGTTGGAAAAGACCACATGAGTCTATCCTGTTAATACCAGCCCTCATCTCTTTTCTAAGCTGCCCAGAGCGGAGTGCTTGAGAAAGGTGCTGGTTTGGCAACATGGGAACCTTCTAAGTGACAGATATGAAAGCTGACAGTCCATTTGGACCGACTTGCTAGTCGGAAAACGACTATTGTCTTTTTTTTTATTTCCTTTCAGTAAAGCCTGACTCCCCCTAGCGACCGGTCAAAGCCTGGTGCAGAAGTTGTAATCCTCTGTGACATGATTTTGAGTTGGAATACGTTTCTTTTTAAAGTTTAGCTTATCGAATTCTTCTGTGATTTCCATGATTGATTTCCCTTTTGTTTCTGGAAGGAACAGGTGGATAATTATCCCTGAAGTGAAAAGTACCCCCATAAAGATGAGGAAGCAGAAGTGCTTGAGTCTTTCCTGCAGGGAAGAGCAAAGTGAGAAAAAGAGCGAGATGAGCATGTTTTTTATATTTGGGTCCCAAACTACTTTGAATTTGATAAGGACTTCTTTGTATTTTGACATTTGGCAAATACTTCAGTTTGAATAAGTATCTTGAGCAAATCAGGGCCCTTAGGTGCAAAAGCGGACTTGGGAGAGCAGGTGCCAAGGCCACTCTAGACTGACATGGCATTGTAATCTCTGGCTGCTCTTCCTGCTCCCATGGTTGACTAGAGCTTAGAGACCCTGGAGATTGTCCCAGGGAAAATCACTCACCACAATGAATGGAAAGGTTGTTCCAATCACAAAGACACCCAGCCAGTTGAGAACTGCGCCAATCACAAACGCAGGTGGTCTGCATGAAAGTTTGAAAATTTCAGCCCTAATGGAAACAGTGGCACCAGCTGAAAGGGAAGAAGAACAAGAATTATTACATGTTCATGTGCTTGGTTTGAACATTTGGGTTGAGTGTTACTGTTACACAGTCAGAAAATAGATGCTACTGTCATGGACTGGCATTCAAAACACTTAAGTATGTCACTTTTTTAGAAAACAAAATATTTGTGGCATCTTATAAACTGCTAGTCATTGGTTTATGAAAGTGGTAAAATATTCAAATACATTTATTGAGGAGATTCAAGAATTAAGTAGTTAACACTTGAGAAAGTCTGACATCACATTGCAGAAGCTGTGTAACAGTGGAATAACAATTATTGTTACTAATAAGAATTCCCAGCATGATATTGGTAGATCACCAATGAGTGATCTCCCAGATTCACTTCCCAGGCATTTCAGTTATGTTTTGAAGTCACAGGACTTCAACAGCTTGGGGTTAGGAAAATAATTCAACCCTGCCATATGGGAAGGCAAGTATTTTAAAAATGAATAGGCTTTAAAAAAAATTCTTTTAAGAGGAGCAGGTATTATATGTTAGGAAAAGATTTACTCCAAAGCAGGTCTTTTTCACTGCTGTCTATGTCAGACAAAATGTAACATTATACAACATTGAATTTAAAAGAACTCTTGCTTTTCTTTTTCTCTATCAGTTTTATTAGTATTTTTAAAAAAATCTTTTACCCATCTACTATTACTCTATTTTTGCTGTATTTTTCCAGTGAGTACTTTTTGCTGTGTCCCTTTCCTCTTGTTAGCAAAACCCAGTCCTGCTGGCATTGAAATTTATGGCCGATGATTGGACTCACAGTGTTTAAATGACTAAAAGATTAGATTTAATGAATTTACTTATGCTAAATATTATGCAATATTATGCAGTATTTTCCTAGCCATATTAATAAGCGTACATGACTCGATTCCTTTAGTTCTTTTGAATGAGCACTTACCTGGCCCAACTCCAAAGACAACTGTAAACAAGATAATCAGACAAAGGCTGCAGTATGGCATCCAGAAATAAAAGTCCTGGGGAAAAACAAAACCCATAAAAAACTTCTGGGTGAACCTGTTCATAACAGTAGGTGAGAAATACTGCTTGTTTTCCAACACTGTCACCTCAAGAAAAAATATAGCATGTAGGAACTGGCAGAGAAATGTGTGTGCTTTTTCCTGTGGATGGAGCAGTGAGGTGTTTCTTGGGTGAGCGGAGGAAGCAGGTTTGCTAGCATAGGACAGCTGTCAAGCTTCAAAGTCTTCAATTAAAGGAAGACTGAATAATACTTTTCCACCCTGTCCTCCTTTCTTCTTGACTCCACAGTGCTTCTCCCAGCCCTTAGAAATATGGAGAGGCCAAATCATATCTTTCTTCACTTCTGTTAAATGATAGGTTCAATAACTGGTACTGTAAAGGAGCTTACCTGGATCTGAGTCAACAAAATATGAGACCAAATGCTCTGGGGAAAAGTTTTCTATGTTTGAGATCCTTTCGTGAATGGAACAAAAATGGAAGTCTGCTGCCACCTTGCTTCAAGTCTAATTTTACAGTAGCATCTATAGAGTAGCTCTTGGATGGATACTGTTAACCCAAGAGACTTGCTTCTGAAGAAGCTACAGCAATGACACAGCGCTACAGAGGTGAAATGGTCTCCAGTCTGTGAACACCTATGTGCTTTCCCAGTATCTTCTGCAGCAAAGTTAAATTTCAATTTAACTGATGCAAGGAGTCTGGGGTTTTGTTGTTACTTGTTAAAAACTGCGTGAATAGAAAGGGCCATTTCCCTAGGACTGTCTTTTGATCTGTGCTGGCTAGTGTTTGGTGCTTGCAGTCTGATGAAATCAGGAATTGTGCTAGTCTCTCAGTGTTTTACATACTCCTTGCTGAGCTCATGGGATCACATTGAAAGGAAGGTAAGAATACAAGAGAGTACTTGCTGAGAGAGGGTTTAATCCTATGGATAGACAAGCTCGATCTTTAGGATATTCCCCTCCCAGAGGGTAAGCTGTTAATACAGAAGTTATTTTGGCACTTCTAAGCCTCACTTTCCTTTCTCAGTAGCATGGTCATGCCCGTGAGCAGAGATTAAAAATAGAATATATAGAGAAATCTGCCATGAGAAGAGTTTCTTTACCTGTAGGGAGAGAGTCATGGTGATACCAGCTAGCAGTGAACCCATGATCAAATAGCCTCCTCTCAGGAGCGCTTTCCTGCCCAGTCGCTCAATGATGGAGCTCTGAAGGACAATAAAACTTGTTTATCAATGCCAGAAGAGCAAATTGCGACCCATTCCCATAGTGAGGTGACTTACACAGACTACACTGGCTAAGAGTTCAGATAGTCCAACGGAGAGGGTCATATAGGAAATCATTCTTTCATCAAAGCCGGCTGCCTGGAGGACTTCAAAAGTATAAAAATAAATCTGGAAAAAAACCCCACAAAACAGTAAGAGAAGAAAGTAATTGATTTATTACCCATACCTGTGTGATGTTGCCCTAGATAGGAGCTGCTAACCAAGGAGCATACAGCTCAACTTTGGAATGAGCTAGAATTCTGCACTCTTTTTGGTAGTATTCACTTTACTGGCAGACAAAAACATTGTAAAATGTAATCAATTAATGAATTAGATAAAAGATAAAATGCTGTGATACAAGGACCTCCAGCTGCTGCAATGTAATTAGGTTTGCAGAGTCCTGATTTAGGTGCTTTCAGAAACAGCTAGGTATATCATCTATTCTGGAGCCCATCCAAAAACATCATTGTAGAATATTCTCAAGAAAAAAGAGCATGGGTTATGGAGTTGTGAGAGAGTAAAACAAGCATCTTTTCAAGTATCTCTGCTACTGTTTGGAGATATGGTGAGATGATAAATATTCCAGTTTAAGCTGTGTTAGACTTAGCTGTGTATTTCTTTTACAGATGTTGCTACATCGTGATGTTAGAGGTAGACAAATCATGGAGGCAGTTGCAAAGCTGTGGCTTAAAAACAATCCCAGAAAAGTGCTGCTGTGAGGAAGAGGGGGAGAACTGCAGAAGCTTCCAGAACAGTGAGCGTGGTTGTTGATGAGCTTTAAAGGCAGAATGAGCATACTGCTGTCCCAACATCTTAGGATGCTAAAAGATGGGGAGCAAATAGCTGCAATTGCAGAGAGCAGTAACATACAGCTACACTGAGGATTTTGCCAATATAGAGTGGGCTTATTTATAATGTTAGGTTCTGGAGCCTTGTAACGGCTTCTAAAAATGGCCATTAAATAAGCCTAACTACTGAGGAAGTACCACAAGTACCAAGAGCTGGGCAGAGGGATGTAACATAAAGAGCCTGGCCAACATTTGTAGGCTGCTGCTGCTCTGTAATAGAGATGGCAGACAGCAACTTGTGGCCTAAGAAGCCTGAGAAAAATGGATGGAGCTCCTGGGAGCCATGATGTCTCCTTCAAGGTTGTCAATAAGTGTTTTGAGACTTTAAAGGGGAAATACACTCAACTGCATTGATGCCACATAGCTGAACTGTGGCGGTCAGAATAACTATCATGTACAGCTGCCAACGGAAAGCTCGTTCTTTCATTAGCTCCAGGACACTCAAGATCTTGGTGTTTTTCATTGTTGCCTTCTCTTTCATGATGTCATCAATCTCTGCTTGGTGATGGCCTTCACCCCAAAGCTGCCTTATGGCTGTGGAGGAGAAGGAGAGCGAGACCTGCCATGTTAATTTGTCTCTTTTGTTTGCTGCCTAAGGAGTTTGTTAAGTAGGTGGTGCCAGTGTCTGGCAGTATAGCATGCACGGACTGTGGCTGTGGTGTGAGGCAGAGATGTTACATAGAGATAGGGTGTTACAGAACCCTGGCTGCCTCCTGCAGAGGGACCTGTTGTAGCAGAGGAGTCTAGTGGGGTGTACAATGACTCCCTCCCTGCCCATGGGTCCATTTTTCTCCCTTCCTTCTTCTCTCAGGGTATGAGCAGTGTAAACAACCAACAAGCAGAGCTAAGGGGTGTCCTGTGGAGCCCTGCAGTGTAAACAGCCATTTATCATTTAACAATTTATCATTTATAATTTATAATCAGACTGACAGTGCAGGTGGTGTCAGCTGAATGTGAAAGGTTTTGTAATATAGAACTGTAGAGAGAAGTAGCTTCATGTTCTATATGGGGACTACAGCAAAAATATACTTAGTAGGTATTCACAGAGTCATCTTGGAAATAAGCAGGGAGAAACTTTGTCCTGTTCTTTTTCTTTCCATCTGGGGAGAGAAAATATCACAAAACAATTGAAAGTCAAGTGAGAAACAGGAACCTGGAGCCCTTAGTTACCTTTTTTGAAGCCTTCCTGATCTCCTTTATGCATGAGCAGATATGGTGGGGACTCAGGGAAGAAGGGCAGAGTGACCAGCTGGACCAGTGCTGGAAGTCCACAGGAGGCCATCAGCATGGGCCACAGGGACTGGCTGCCCAGCAGCTCCCTGGCGGGAATAAAATGTGTGTGTAGAATAAAAGTTCATTGCACTGGGTTTGAGGAAAGAAAGGAATGGATAGAAAAGCAGAGAAAGAGGCAAAATATAGAGGGGATCCAGAAATTAACTGCATGGGAAATCAATTGTATTTTACCTTTGTCCTGAAATTTGCCCTATGGCTTTTCCCAGTGCCCAAAAGAAAGAGGAAGTAGAGTTTGCAAATCCACGTAGCTTCCTAGGGGAAATTTCTCCAATGTATTGATGATGTAGAGGAGCACAAAGACCTTGAGGAGAGAAGATAATTATGGCAGAGAAGAAAGAAGACATTCATAACTATTGGAAATAAAATTGCCTGTAAATAATACAAGCATTAAAGAATAGAGCTGCCTCATGCACCAAATTATTTCTTATACCTCATGAGATTTTTCCATACTGGATTTTCTAACCCTTTCTACAAAATATTTGGTCCTCTTTGCATAGTGCAGTTCCCTGATCTGGAGAAATGTAGAGTTTTCCCTTTGGGGTGTAGGAGTAGCTTCATTATAGCATCTCTTTGAGCCTAGGCATATTTTAAAGGGCACAGAGTATGCAAGTGCTGAATAACTAAACAACCTGTGGTAATATGTAATATGCTTGTAGTTAACCCACATAATCTCAGCCTTTTCTGACATAATGCTATGGAAGAGCTGTATGGTAGGTCCACAGCAGATTAAAATATACAGTGCTATATGCAGTGTTGATTTGTACACAATTTAGGGGGAGACACAAATATTTCTTTTCCATTGTCCAGCAATAATTTTGATGATTTCAGGCAGAATTGATGTTTCCAGCTATATCTGAAGTACTTAATAAATCAAGCATGCTGAAAACTAGTCTGGAACAAGAGCTTTTTCCTAATATGATGGTCACACCCCCTTTTATCTGTTTTAAAAGCAAATGTTCTTCTCTTAACTCTATGTGATGGGCAAGCAATACATGTATGCAATCTATTTAACAAAAATTAAGTCTTTGGATGAGGCATGGCACAGGTTCTAGACCATAGCAGGACCCCTGTGGATGAGTAGTCCTCAAAATCCAACTGTAGTTCTTCAACACAATTGTATGTCAGAGAAACAACGTACAAAATCTAGTTATTTGAAAAACAGACATTAATTTCTAATGAAATAAGTTAAAAATAGGCATTCCTGTGAATATCCAAACTAAATGGAAAAGCAACTGTTTGTGTAGGAGACAAATAGAAGACATACTGATACCAGTACAGGATGTTTTTGCTGTGTGCGATCTACTTGCCAGGAGTGACTTTGCTTGATTATGCCCAGCTCTTAGTACTAACCTGAAGGACCTGAAGGGCTTAACTGCTTTGAAGCAGGTTGAATACCCTTGTAGAACATTCCTGAAACATGTTCAGAGTCAAAATTAAATGGCTGTGGTCTTGAACAGCCTGATGCTCTGGAGCCTTATGAGAATATTAACTTTAAACCATATACCGTATAACTTCCAGTACTGTTAACCAAAATTAAGATAATATTATACATATTTTTCCATCAGGAAAAAAACTTGTTTCATACTTCATCGAAACATTCCTGGCATCTCTGAATATTTATGCACTTGGCAAAGCTGAATTTCATTTGCTGTCAGCAAAATTATTAGTAATTGTGATTTTTATTGCTAGGTGTTATAGAACATATTCTGACAAGGGATCACTGACTTAAACATTTTATTTTCTTAGTGGAGGGTTATTATTTATTTTGAATAATGATGTAAAATTTTGGGAGAGCTTTCTTACCTGTGGGAAAAATCACTTACCTGCACTTATTCCACACATGAAGCGTCCAATTAGAATCATCTCAAAGGACTGGGCTATTTTACTGCAGCCCATGACAGACGCTGCCACTATCATGAGCAGATTGTTGCACAAGAGGCATTTCTTTCTGTAAGTGCAAGAAAGTAAAAAGAATTTTCATAAATCAGAAGGGAAATGGCACTTCAGCTCCTGGCATGCAGGATGTCTTGAATGAAACTGCCTTGCTAGTTTTGAGAAATTATACATATGTGGTCCAGGACAAAATAAGCATTCCACACTATTGGCACTGGATACTCTGGACTCATGGTGTGCCTTGACAAATGGCTAGACCTGGGAGTTTGGGAATGCTTCTGGGTTTTGTAGTAGAGAAAAGTCTTGAAGCTTTTCTGCACTTGAAAATCCATCATGGAACGCATTGATGTAACACTTAGGAGTGTTGCAATGCTGCTGTATTTTGAGTAGCACTTCCAAGAAACCCATTTTGTCTTCAGTCAGGGGGCTGCCTTTTGTCCTTGCTGAGACAACCCTATCTGAGTAACTGCATCTGGTGTGACAGGCTGGCAGCACAGTTGATTAGCCCTTGACACAGGACAAGGGCAAGAGGCAGCAAAATCTGTTGGCACCACTGCTAAGCTGGCTGCATTACAGTCATGACTAAGCATAAAAGTCTGTCTTACATTTAAAACTTCAACTGTCATTTCCTTAAGCTATGATTCAGTTGACAAAATGTCTTTAAACATACATACTTGCCATACTTGACAGTCAGGTATCGACTTCCTGAAGAACCCAAGAGACCTCCTATACCAAAAATGGACACAGTTATGGACCATAGGAACAAGAGGTTATCCTGGTGGATGGGGTAGCCATATCGCTCCAGCCAAGTTTCATTAATGAAAGCCTTAACATGCTGAAACAGAAAAAAAGAATTTTCATTAACAATAACTGTGACTCCAGTGCATGTACTTTATCATGCTTAAAACATAATTTGGTTGCTAAGCTAAAGTCACTATTTCATATAAACTCTAAAAGTGTGCATTAGCTACTAGACAGTGTAATAGAGTATGCTATCTTAATTTTGCCATTAAAAGTTCATTCTTTGTTTTATTGTCCTTGAAATCTGAGGAACTGAGGCAGAGACTTGTACTGAAATACAGTGTGAACAGCCCTGTAAAGAGCTGCAAATGTATTATGGGTTTTCTCTTCCATACATGGCAATAATTCCAGGTTATACAGTGCCTGTTTAGTGCAGTTTGTAAATACTTTCTCACTCAGAACTCAGTGCTCTCAAGCCTGAAAATAACACTTCTCACATAAGGTGCTTTCTACAAAATAGTCTTCCCTCTAGACCCCAGTTATCTTGAATGGAAGTTTTATCTGTGATCAGTGGAGAGAAGCAGACATTTTCCTAGAGCGTGGTTCACTTGAGTTGTTCTATTTGTCTGTGAAGATGGGTAACTGTAAAAGTATCAAATGAAACCACTGAAGCAGGTACATGCTGTAGGTTTATAGAGGATACAGGTGCCACCCCAGTCAGTGTGTGTCTTCTGAGGAAAAACTTGCACATCTCTCTCTTTTATTTTCAACACTTTGACATGTTCTGCTTTACATGATAGCATACCAATGGGAATGAATTGTGAGAGGAGAATAAATTATTAAACCCTCGCTGACTGCCAGATAGGAGCATCCTCAAGTAGCAGTTTAGACTCAGTGCCACCATTAACCAGTTTGTCATGTGCATGTCTGCTTACCCGAGACATGTAGGTGATCGTAGAAATTTGAAAGCCAATTTGGAATGTTCCACCAATCCCCAGGACAGCGATCATTTGAAAGAACCCCTGGTACTGTACCTGCAGAGGTAGAACAAAATCTTCTTAAGCTTGTAGCCACATCAAGCTGCTCTTGCAATGTGTTTTTCATTCTCCAGAAATATCTCATTCATTCAAGGGTTTTGTGGGTAAAGAGTGTTCCCTCTGCTTGCCCTGTTGTGAGGTGTATGTCCTGCTGTGATTTCCCTACAGACAACTTAAGGAAATGCAGCCTTTAGCTATAGCCACCATTATATTTCCCACCCCTCCTCAGTCATTAGTCAGCAGAGTAGCAATCTGAAGGTCATTCTACACTGCAGGACTAATACAAGTAAGAGTGCTTTTGAGGAGGTAAGTCTTATTTTCTTCTCTGCTATCTGGACAGTGGCTAGGCTACCTGCAGATCAGACCTGTGCCCACAGTTAGTGACTGGACCATCTGTACCCAGACCTTTCCTTTCTTATCTGAGAGAGCAGCTGCTGTGCTAGCTAGCTTTCAGGCCATTGAGTATTGGGCAGTGATCCCTCTACCCAAGTTTTGTGGCAAAGCCTCCTGAAATCACCCACAGCAGCGAAAAATTAAAAAAAAGAAGCCTGAGATGGGGAAAAAATCTTATACTAGTGTTGTTTATGGCATGTTTTTCTACTCAGGCTCCTGTCAGTGTGTTAGCCCTTGGAAATTCATGGGTTTTTACCTAGATGGAGAGAAGGGAACAGCAAGGAAAGGTTTTGGGACAGAAGTTCCTTTCTTTGATGGTTCTGCTCAAGCTGTGCTGTTGAAGGAAAGTGTCTTTTCTAGGTCTTTTACCATTATCAGTTCTGAACTCTTGCCCAACCTGCCTGTCTCAAGCAGTATGGCCATCTTAATTTTTTGAGAGCTTTGAGAACAGGCATCCTACTCTAACCATTTTTCTGGTTGATTACAGATCTGAAAATACACAGCCAGCACTGCTTTTAAGTTTACTCTACAGCAGCCTTTGCAGCAGGGCATAGTGAATATGCCATGAATGAATGAAAAATTGACAGCCTTTCAGGGGTGCCCTGCCATATTCCTCTTCCCTGCACAAGACGTTTTGCCCAGCAGGAGCTGAGAGCTCTTTCTCAAAGAGGCTTTATCCTATTGGAGGTGACTCACTGATGTGAGGCAGCGCCTCTGGGTTCAAGACTCAGCCATAGCCAGGATATAAATGCTGCAGGCTCCTGCAAACATCTCTGTCAAGATGCCACAGCTGCCACCAGCCAGTCCTGTTCCCTGCCTTTCAAAACCTCTGCCTGCCATCTTTTGCAATAAATAATTAATGATACATTTAACAAAACTCATTTTTTCAGCAGGTAAGCACAGCAAATTATGTTTGGAGGTAAGCAAATATTTTCCAGTAAATAAAAACATTTAAGAAACGTTAACGTATTGATAAAAGTATGACAAAGATGGATGGCAGAACATATGTATTTCAAACATCTGTAATACCTCAAAATGGTAGGCAGAACTACTTCTGAGATGCTTTTAGTGAATAGGAGCCTTGCTTTTTTTACTGAGATACTGATTTTGTTTTCTTTGAAACAGTAGTAGTATGCAAAAATGTCACAGGTTTAAATACCCCACCAAGTACTTACCAGGTCTGATAGAAAGCCGGTCATCTCTGGCTAGGGGTTGGTTGTCCAGTGTGTGATGTGTCTTTGTCATAGAATCATAGAATTGTTTAGGCTTTAAGATCAAGTCCAGCCATAAACCTAGCTCTGCCAAGTCCACCAGTAAACCATGTCCCTAAGTGCCACATCTACACGTCTTTTAAATACCTTCAGGGATCACAGGCTTCTGTGTCTCTGGCTCCTGCCTGCTGGTATGGCAGTGGGCATTTGGCTTCAAAGATCCGAGTTAAATTTTTACTTTTTCTTCTTCACTTACTTGTATTTACTTTGACTGGCCAAAGTTAACACTGATGGATTAAATATTTCAGGAAATAGTTGCAACTAGTCCAGTTCGCAGGGGGAAAGTTTCAAAACAGAGGAAGTTGGCACCTGGCGCATAGTGAGGCCTTTGGAAAGGGAAAGGAGAACAGTTCAGGCAAAAAGATCTAAACAGTTTTCCAGGAACAGTAAAGTACTTTACTTCTATGATACAGACCGAAGAGTATATCTGCCATAATCTGCACAAAGCAAAAAGCAGCTGGTACAAGGTTTAGGTACTGCTATTTACTGTTAAGTAAAGTATATGATGTTCTGTTTCAGATTCATTGGCATAGTAAATATCATTTATTAGATGAAAACCAGACAAATTTGAAAGCCGTATTCTGATGTTCTGGCTTTATGTACCAATTAGAATGTACAGGAAGGGTATTTCTTTTGGTGTTTATGGGGATGTTTGTCAGCCAGCTGTGGTGAAAAGGCATGAGGTATTGTACCCTGGCAGAGGCTTTTGGAATAGAGCATCTGGTCCTGAAGGCTCTGCTTGAAACAGCTGGTAACCAAGACCCACTTACTCATGGGAGTAATCGAAGAAGGTAAATATTCCCTAATAAGTTAGGATGACACAACTGGGATCTTAATCCCTCAGGTTTCAGCTTTGACACAGAACAACTCCAAAATTAGTGTTGCAGACATTGAAAAGTCACCTTTGGTTCCCAGAGGCTCCTCTCTTGTGAGGTCAGGTTCAAACTGTAGCTGTACGTGGCTTCTACTAGAGACAGCACTGGGAAGAGGTTTGCCTGGGGCTTTTGTGTGTGGTTGATGCCCTGTGATGTTCCTGCTTTCAAAGTCTGCTTGTTCTTACTCATGCCAGGGGACTTTCCCCCACCTCCAAGGCTTGGGGTGGGGGCAGATGGTGTTGTACTGAAGTCCTCAGTAAATGCCCAGGCTCACCCCTGGGACTTGTACTTTCAGTTCATAAACCACAGAATGCAATTATTTACAGAGGGGTTTACTGCAGATACTGTGAGTCTAAAGAAATGAGAAAAAATACATGTTAATAATAAAACCTTGGTTATTTGTGTAATTCCAACTATTGCCTATATAACTACATAGCAAATGCTGTTTATTCTGGCTTGCAGTAGCATTTAGAATGATTTGGCATTTTTGTAAGTATTTTCTCTTGAACACCAACAATTGCAACATTTTAATTGTATAAAAATGCAAGTTGATTAGCTATTGACTACTTAATGTTTCAAAATGTTAATCTTTCCTTTTTATTACATAATTTTTCTAAAATTTTATTGAAGTGTAGAGGGGTTATGTCATAAGGATTCCTACACTCCTTGAAAATAATTACTGAGGATCTCATAAAGCAGCAAATTCCACCAGCTTACAGTGAAATTTCTTACATTTTTGGGGATTTCTGTTGATTCTAAGTTGCACATGACTGTGTGCCATGGTACTGTTTCACCTTATCAGCAATTTTAGGAGGATTTTATCCTAGAATTTTAACTCTTGTTTTTTGTCAAGTCAATGGAATTGATGGCTTCTGTTAAAATTTTCACCTATATTCTAGAAAAAGCTCTGCTATATTATGAAAATTGTGTGTGGTTTCATGTTTATGGAATTATTACAGAGTTAAGGAGATTTGTTCTATATAGGGCTGTAACAAATGCTTGCCGTGAAATGGACAAGCACATGAAACCCATGAGGTGTGTCACATAAATTTGTCTAAAGAGCTGAAGGCTGGGCTTGGTTCTAAGCCAGATTGATTTCCGCTATATTGCTCATTGTGGATGACTGAAGCGATCTGCAGTTCAATTTCACACTAAGAAGTACTCAATGGTTTCTTCTAGGTTTGATTTGAGACTGGGTTTATTATAATCCGAATCTCAAAATTAAATTCTGAATAACAAAATCACAGAGACTGGAACTAAAGAAGGTATTTAGTCACAAAATATTTCCTAAGTGAAATGTGTAAGTTTAGCATAGCACATATTTTGTGTTATGATGGCATTGATTATTGACTGCTCTTGGGTTTTTAAGGTGATATGAGAATGGCTTTCATTTGTGAAGATTCCACTTGTGCCTCTGAAGGAATATTTATATCTTTTCCAATAATAGAGAAATAACTTGCATTTGTTTTGTTTTCCAGTCTGCCAGCACTTTATGCTTTATGCATAAAGTCCTTTTATGGTCCTTTATGACCTTTCTTAATACATGGTCCTTCTGCTGACCAGGTAGAAGCTAGTGTAGGTGCTATGGTTTCCTCAAGAGAAGTATTTCTTGTAAAGGTGTCTTCCTGTCTTCCTGTCGTGGTTTAACCCCAGCCAGTAACTAAGTGCCACACAGCCACTCACTCACCCCTCATTCAGAGACATGGGGAGGAGAATCAGAAAGGAATATCAAACTCAAGGGTTAAGATAGAACAATTTAATAACTGAAATAAAATAAAACCAAAAGAACAATAATAATAACAACAATAACAGTTATAATGAAAAGGAGGGAGAAGGGGAGAGGAATGAAATCCAAAGGGAAGGGAAAAAAGAAAACAAGTGATGCACAATACAACTTGGCTGCTGCCCAGACAATCCCCCAGCAGCAACTGGTAGGCCCTGCCACCCCACACCCCACCCCATTTATATGCTGAGCATGACATCCCATGGTATGGAATATCCCTTTGACTAGTTCAGGTCAGCTGTCCTGGCTGTGTCCCCTCCCAATTTCTTGTGCCCCTGCAGCCTTCCTGCTGGCAAGGCCTGAGAAACTAAGAAGTCCTTAACTAAGTATAAACATTACCTAGCAACAACTAAAAACATCAGTGTGTTATCAACATTGTTCTCACACCAAATACAAAACACAGCACTGCACCAGCTACTAAGAAGAAAATTAACTCTATCCCAGCTGAAACTAGGACACTTCCTAAAATGTATGCCAACTTCTTTGATGATTTCCATAACCAAGTTCCCCTTTGTCTCTGGAAGAAAGAGGTAAAGGAAGATGCCTGGGACGATGAGAATCCCAATAGAGATAAGGAATCAGAAAGAGACAAGGTTTTCCTGGAAATAAACCAGAGAAAGATAATTTTTTTTCTTCTCCTTTTACAGCACTTTGAACATGATGACAAAATTATGACAATGATGGTGGTTTCACTTTGTAGCTGTTTACATCCAGTTTGTTTTGCCATTGTGACATGAAACTTGCCAGTCTTTGGGTGTGAAACAGCAATGGGAATAAAATAGTTAAAAATTTCTTCTTACATGAAGGGTGAGTGTAACTGGGAGAGTGCCAAGGCCACGAAGGCATAGCCCTTCCCAGCAGTGTCTTCCTGCCAAACTGCTCAATGGTAAAGGTCTAGGCAGGAAAAGCACAGTTAAAGCCTTAGTAACACACCGATACAGTGTACCTTACACACAGCAGAGTGGGAAGGAACACACAGAGACCAGATCCTAGTGATATACATAAAGGCCTTCTTCAAACCCAGCTGTGTGCAGCACCTCAAAAATGCAGAAACAGATGTAGAAAACACAATGGAAGAAAAAACTTTCACTGGAAACAATGGATTGAATGTGTGGTATCACCTCTAATGTCAGGACTGGTAAGCAAGTAAATGGGGTACATTTTCACCAGTGACCTATCCTTTCTGCTGATGTTGAGAAAATACTTCTTTTCAAGCATGGGTTAGAAATAGAAAGAGTCTTTTAAAAAGCTTTTCACAGAAACTGCTGTCATTTTAGTTTCAGTCCTGGTCATCATCTGATGCAAGCCAGCTGTGACCCAGAAAAATGATAGGCCTATCATCATAATTTAGTGTTGGACCTACAGAAGTGAGAATAGAGGGACTAATGATGGGTGAATTTCCTGAGGAAGATGAAGGAATTCACATGAATCTTTTTCCTTTCTCCTTTCACTATTGCTAGTTATTCTAGCTCTACTATGTCCAGGCAGGCCCCAGAAGAGATTTGAGTAAGAGACAGGCAGACTGAGTAGTCAAAATAATTTGAGATGTTGCTTGCAGAAGTATGAAAAAGAGACAACTTGGCATGGGTTAAAAGCACGCAAACATTAATATTGGCAGGTTAATCATATACTGTCTGGTTTATCAGTAACTGCAAGAGATGCAGCAATAGTAAGCATTTGGGAGAATAAGCCTCCTTGAGGTTTAGCACGCTGGATTTGTGCAGCCTGGAAGAATGAATGCTTGAGATGGAAAGGTCTCTTAAAAAGCCATGAAGTAGTGAAGGTGTCCAGCAAGACTACCTGTGAAGGACTGACTTCTTTCAGGACACACTGGAGCTATATCAGAGTTAGCATGGCTGGACTTCATGAGAGGGACAGAGGAATCTAAGGGTCATGCTTTTAAGCCTAACATGGTGGAACATGGTGCTGTGTGACTGGGATGAACAGTCCCTCTGCAACCTTCCAGCTGTGCTTCTGCTGAGACTGGTTCCTGCAAAAGGACCAGCAAAGCCAAAGTGACACTGACCAAGATGACAAGAGAAAATTCTCTCTTCTGTATGTGCAGAAAAGTTGGGATGCCTGAAAAGAAGATATGAAAAAGAGAAAGAGGACAGTAAAATCGGAGAGAAGGAACTGACAAATGAAAGTGGAAATTACCACAGTAGAATAACATTATTGATCTGGTACAATGCCAGTAGTGAACACTGATTGTAATGTATTTTTCTGTATGTCTATTTAGATAGTTACTCACTCCATGGCTTAACTGTTGAGCACAGTTCAGAAGTACCACCAGTCCCAATTGCAGCATATTGTGAAATCTGTGCAAACTGGGAAGAGAACAGCATAGAAGAAGATAAATGTAATATTTGTGTTCTGTTTGGTCTCACACTATTCTTATTTTCAAATAGGTGACTCAGAATTAGAAATTCTTTACAACATTCTTAGGGAAGCTGCAAGCTGTATAGAATCATTGCCACAGGTTGCAAAAAAGAAGCATAAGATTTCATCCTGGATGCAAGCAGCACCTTGTTAGTCTTTTTGTAATCAATGAGGTGTGGGGGCACAGGAGCTGTTGTCAGCAGGTTAACATACACAAGCCAGACTGCCCCCAGCGTTACTGCAGAATAAAAGTCCATAATCCAAACCCTTTCTTAAATAAATATATAGCACTTTGCCAGCTCAGTGAAGCTCTTTCTTTTTCTGTTAGGTAGGTAGATAGTGAATGCCCATTTTCCAAATAAAAAATGGTCAATGGATGGGCAAAAACATCCAAAGCCAAATCAGCAGCTGGTTGATGGCCAAGAGTAAATCCCATGACTGCTCGACTCCCACCCAAATACAACTTCTTTTATGGTGTCTGCAAGCTTAAACTGTAGGTTTTTTTAATGGACACCTAGAAGTTGGTTTAGTGTGTGGAGAGGGGAAGATGCCCAACTGCATTAATGTCAGAGAATTGCAGAGTTATGATCACAATAATCAAAATGCACATCTGCCAGTGCAGAGTTTGGTCTTCTATCACTTCCAACACACTCAGGATTTTGATGTTTTCCATCGCTGCCTTTTGCTTTTGCAGATTATCCACTTGTGCCTGGTGCTCCCTCACCCCACAGTTTCTTCATAGCTGTGCAGAACAAAGAGGAAAGCTTGATACAACTGTACTATTCATGCATCATAATATTTGCACGTGCAGATTTATTTGTATTATTAATTAGCTATTCCCATAAGGTTTCAGACATCATGATATTAACAAGCATGGTATGAGAACACCAGTGACATGTTTATATCCTGTGTTCACAGGATTGCAAAAATTAAGATCCTATCTCATAGTGGTTAGGATATAAACCTTAATTAACACTATACAGCTGTTAAAACATCAGTACAGTCTCTGATATCTCTCTTCCCTGTCTGATCACGTGGCTTTTACTACAACCATCTTGGAAGTGCCTTCCTTGAACATGAACAGAGAAACTATGGTCACAGTCGCTGGCAGCTCTTTGCACTGATAACATAGCATATTAATTAATTAAAGGGCTCTGTGTTTGTATGCCTGTGTGCTTTCATGTAGAATTACAAAGACATGCTGTATCTGGACAGATTTGTTAGAAAGATTTTGTAGTAAATTGATGAGATTATTTATGCAGTTTGCTAACAAGTTGAGATAGCTCACAGCAGCTGTCTGCTATTTGAGTTAGGTGTTGTGGTACCCAAATTATCCCATTTAAAATTACCTTACATTATATATTTTGAACATTTTGACTGCTCATGTTAAGTGCCTGTTTGAGTGGAGACACGGGTGTGTTTGTTACTTGGGCACACCCACTTAAAGGCAGCTGGAGTCTAGCTCTTAGTTTTCTCTTCTGCAGAGAAGGACAGGTGGAAAGAGCTGGGAATAGCAAGTCAATGGAATTAATTTGCAGTTTATTTTGGGAAGCATCCTTTGCATTTTGAACCCACTAACAATGGCTACCAAAATCTTGTACCTGTTTAAAGCTTTTCTTACCATGGCTGAGTAGTTGTTCACAGAGATTTAAAAGCCAATTGTGAGTGACTCACGAATTCCCAACACAAAGAGCGTTACAACCATTGGTACTCAACTTGCAATGAATAGTACAAGGTCATCACAAAAGAAATTGGTGATATCACAGTCCCTGCATGTGTAGGATATCATCTTGTTAGATGGTGCTTAAATAATCTTAGCAGAACATGCAAAGCATCAATGCAAAAAAAGATCAGCCAGATAAAGGTTCTGGATTAATCAGTTTTGCTACTGTTCTTCACATTAATTAATTAACAATCCACAAAATCTTTATTTTCAAATGTACAATTGCATATCACTATCAGGCTACTAGTTAGCAAAGCTTAATAGTATCATAGTTGTACATGGGAGCAGGTGAAAATGGTATAGAAATGCCTCACAGTCTAAGTACTGGAGGACTTTTAAACTTTTTTTTTAAAAAGTTTCTCTACCCAGCTGGAACTTCCTTCAAAGTTTCCATGATGGTTTAGTACAGAAAGTTAATTCTGTGTCTTTTGATTTTTTATTTTGAATGTTACCTCTAATTTTTACAGTAACAAAATTAGAAGGATTATCCACTGCCCATCCTCTTATTTTGAAAATACAACATACGTATTGTATTTTCTTTAGGAATGCTAATTGCAGTAGACAACCTCTCAATTCTCCTGAAAGCTTAATATTAACAGCTGATACTGCCAGCTGTAGTACTTACCAGTTCTGAAAGGAGCTTGTCCATCTTATATTGAAAGGGTGGATGATCCCAGGCAGACAGAATTCTGTTAGACTGAGGAAGTGTTTTCTCTCATGCCTTTTCTGCACCTTCTGTTTAAGTAACCATCTCTGAGACTGAGGTTAATATTTACTTTGTATGATTTCTGTGGATTGATGTTTTTTGCAGCAATTGGACACTGCTTGGAATGGATGGATGAAGTATTTCAGTGACTCAACATGAGAGGTTCCTCTGAATGGGAACATTTTGTAGCCTGACCGCTCACTATGTTGATACAGGGAGTGAAACCGATCGAATATAAAATCTAACCCAGGTTTCAGTTGCTGGAACACACATGCTTTAACATTAAAACCTCTGTGGCTATTCCTTTAGAAGTAGCAAGCACATTAATTTTTAAAAATAGAAAACTCCCTACAACTGAACAGTGATTCAGTGCTCCAGTACAATGATAATTAATATGAATGATTAAACTGCAGAAAGATAGGCCTTATGGTCCTACTGAATATACAGAAGACATGGTATACCTTTAGTAACTATGAAAGAGAATGGAAAAATAATTGACCTACCTACAAAGGTAGAAGAGTTGTGGGGGGGAAGTGATTAAATGCTGCAGTGGTCAGCAGGATTAACAGCTCTTGCATAGCAGCAGGACACGGGTGCTGTGGAGCATAGCAGTGGTAAAATGCAGTATTGTATGCTGATGTGCACTAGTAGAGTGCAATGTGCCCTAGGTTAGTACACAGCTAGCAGACATTAGCTATCACAGCTCTTTTTTTGAGCAGTTAGTTATTCATAAAATGGGCTTATTTTCTAAGTGTCTGCTCTCTGTGTACTCTCTCAGAGTCTTACTCCCTGTCCCACTGCAGGGTTCTGGTCCTCTAGGTTAACCGTTGTACCATGCATGAGGTACCCAGAATAAGGCCGAGAGCACTGTTTACACTACAAAAACTTCCTCCAGATTTTTCTACAACTGATATGCATGGAGAGCACAGACAGTTTGCTCCAGCGGATGCAGGTGAGAGTTGTTCTGTACCAAATGCCCAGGGATCAGGACAGATCCCTGACAGTCATAGAAATAATCAGGACATACAGTTACTTGATGTCAGCTCAAGAAAATAGAAAAAATTGAGTTCTCTCTGTTATTCTACATGGTATTTATTCATTGCAGTGTTCATGAACAATACTAGATTGTGTGTGTGAATACACAGTGTGATTATATGAAGAGATTACATGAAAATTGTTTGCAAGAACTATGTTTATGTTTCATCCTCTCTTCATCTTGCTCTAATCCTGAGCAGAGCTTTCTTATACAATAACAAACACAGGGACAAATCCTGCTTCTTTAAAATGACAGCAAAGGAGAAAGACTTGAAATAAAACTGATGTGTTATTCCTGAAAATGTTTTCCATGTGCCAGTTCTGAGAAGTGGATGCAGTTAACTAATATCTTCCTGCTACAGAGCTGGTCTAGAAATGAGCCATTGTCTCTCACCATGAAAAGCAAAGATGAATATAAAATAGGACTATCTGTATTAGTGACAAGCTACCTGTAAATAATTTTTTATGGATTATTTTTTAGATTATATTTTCTTGAGAAAAGTCCATGTTAAGGCTTAGCCTTTAGTTTGGTTTTGAGACAGGGCTTTTTGTCAGTGGAAGTTGTTTATGGTAGCCTAGCAGAGCTTGGTTCAGAATGTCTTTTCTTTGGTATCATTCTTCTCCACAGTCTGATGATGTTTCTTCTTAAATTGGTGGTTTGAATTCTTCTGTGATTTTGGAGGTTGACTTTGCTTTTGTTCCTGGGAAGAACAGGTAGACGAGAACCACTGAAATGGCCAGGGCAGCAATAAAGATAAAGAAGCAAAAAGGACCAAAAAGCATCTGGAGACAATAATAGAATAAGTGATTTCCCTGACAATGCTTGCCCATCTAGATTCTTGAAAATTGTTGATTTGTCCCTGTGAAGTGAGGAATAAATTGATTTTACAGGAGTATGTATTTACCTTTTCCATCTAGTCTTGAGGCAGGAGATGATGTCTGAAATCTAGTGAGGTTTTCTACATAAATGGCCTCCATAAGCCAGTAGCAGTAAGGGACTCACAGCTTTCATCATCTGCAAGGCATTTCATCCTACTCCCTGTCCAGACCAGGCATGAAAACCAGTTTAAAGTGATAAGAGTCAAAAAATTGAATCAAATTACATAAAACAGCAAAGAGGAAAATCATTCCAGCAAAAGAGAGGTCTAGCCAAATGACAATTCCACCAGTAACAAAAGCGGAAGACTTTGTTGAGATATTCACAGGCAGTGGGCTCTGTGTGAAGAGGAATAATGTAGAGTCAGAGGAAAGTGACAAGTTGGAACTGTGGTACTTCGGCTACTTGATAGTAAATCTAAGAATGGAAGTAGGGTATAGTCAGCTGCACACAGGCCACAGAGTTGTAAACTCAGTAAAAGGAGGATCATGGTACTCAGCTGCAGATACATGGACAGTTCTTTCAGCACCTCTAGGACATTCGTGATTTTGTCGCCTTTTGTTACTAACTTTTCCTTCATCATATTATCAAATTCTGTGTGATAATTCCCTTCTCCCCAGAGTTGCTTCATGGCTACAGAAGAGATAGAATGAAGTACACTCCTCCACCATCTGATCCAGTCAGAGTTCTGTATTTTAAAACTTTTAATAACATTAAACATTTGCAGTTCAGTCCATGCTTTGATTCACCACTCACTTAGAAAAGGATTAGAACATCGCCTACTGGAACATGCTGAGACTTCTCTGCAAAATGGCTTTCAACTTGCTGTTGTATTTAGGAGTAGATCTTAAATGTTTCTGATGACTCCACTTAGTCTGGAGAACTTTAATAATGTAATTATCAAGAAATCTGTAGTTGGCTAATAGAAAAGCTGATTCCCTCTATTAGCTTCACTTTCCCAAGAGTTGTGATTTAGCAAATTAAGGATCTGAAGTTTTAGTTTACCTTTCAAGCAACAAGCTTTGTCTCCTTTTTGCAGCAAGAGATAGGGAAGGGACTCAGGAAGGCATGGCAAGAAGTTGAGTCAATGCCACCAACCCAGAGAAGGGCAATAGCACATTCCACATGTTTTCAGTTCCTGAAAGATCTCTATGAAAGCACATCAGAGTGTATTTATAGTCCAGTACAATTACAGTATATAACAAGTTAGGCATTTTCTAGATCCTAGACTAGCTAAAGAGACAAAATATTCATATAGACCTTGAAAAGATAAACTGAAATAGATGATTTGGCTAGGGAAAGGAAAATAGGCTAATACTTTATTTCTACTGCAAGACTGAGATTTTTCCTGTAATTTGAATATTGACGAGATACATGGAGTATCTGAATATTGGCATATTGGGTCCTTGCTAACAACCAGTTCTTTATAGAGGGTCACACTGTTTCCAGAGAATTGCTCAGAAGCCTCATTCTTACCTCTGTAACATCAGAGATGGCCTACTGTGTGCCAGAGTGGGATGCTCATTTGATTCTGGCTTGAGAATTTATTTTAAGTAGTACTTTTCATCTTACAAAAACTGATTTTGAATCAGCTGAAGACTTGACTGTTTAAAAAGAGTGTAAGTTAATTCTTGCTTCCTTCAGGCTTCTATGTATTCATGTAACATTTTGTTACATTAATTTTGACTACAACTCTATACTACAAAGATTTAACTGTGTATGGTTAGTGCCAAAAGGGGATGCAGGAAGGTGGGGTTACGGTTCTGAAGGCAACAGAAGCTTTGCTCAAGGGTACAGTGGAAGCACTGATGTTCCTCCTAGAGTTTGCTTTTCTTGTTACAGAGACTAACAACAGCCCCACGCTGCCCCTGAGCTGGTGCCCTGTAGCACAGGGTGAGCTTGCTGAGTCACGCCTTGACCTTTCTCCTGCTGGATGTTCCAGTAATGCTCTGTCTCCAAGCCCTCTGCTTGGGTATCTTGTTGCACACCAATACAGTGAAATAATTCAAGCTGAATTCTTCTTTCCACCCATTGCATTTTTATCATTCCTGAAATCTTCATCACCTCCACATCAGCTATGGTCATGTCTTTTAGTCCTTTCCCTCTCAGCACAAACTCTCAAATGTTAACACTTCATCTTCTAAAACACTCCAGAATCTAACTTTCTCTTCAACGGGTAATGCAAAAATCCCTGTCTGTATTTGGGTTTTCTCTTGCTCTTTCTCTTGCTCCTTCTCTTGCTCTTCTCAGTCTCCAGTCACTTGAACACTGGCCACTGCCCTCCCTTCAACCAAATATTTTGATGCCACAGAGAAGACTGCAGCCAGATTGTACAGCTGTTCCCTGTCCTCTTTTACCACTACCACCACCCACTTTATCTTCTAGAACTGTGTCCAGCAGTTGGCAGTCACAAACAGCAGTTGTAGGCAAAAGTGTAAGAGTTGAGCAAGTGTGCACTGATGCTTTCCCTGTGTGTCTTCCAGGCCCCAGTGATGTGCAACCCTGGGACTTTGTTGGTCTGGATGGTGGTGTTATATTTCCTCCTTCCACACATTTACTGAAATCCTCTTTGAACTCTTGTAAACTTTTGTTGTTCCCAACTCCAGTGGCAGAAAGGTCTAATGGGATACTTGGCAATCCAGTGTGACTAATTGCTTTCTGTCAGGACACACTAAAAACTACTTTTGAAATAATTACCCCTCTCTTTTGCTGTTTCTCTCATTTTATCTTTCCTTTCCTTTTAACTTCTTCTGTTTCTTATATCAAATTTGAATGTCATATCTCTTTTTCCAGACCCTTTCATGCTGTGCTGTCCCTTGCAAGTCCATTTTTCTTTTTCTTTTTCCTCTTAAAGAGGTCCTGCCACACTAACAGCAAACCATTTTGCTATATTTAAGGCCGGATTCAGGCACCTTAGAGCAGGGCCATGGGCAAGGAGCTGGCGAGCTGAATGAACTAGAGGGGAAAGGAGGATTTGTTCTTTAAGCTGAGAATGGGTTTTCAAACACTCTGTGGCCAGCTTTTAACATCTGGTTGAAAAAATGTCCCTGCTGAGCCCTGTTCCTCTTCTTCCTGGTGTCTGTTTCTCCCAGAATAGTCATACTGTTGTTTCATTTCTACCTGGCCTCACACTTCTGTTCAGTGCTGTAATATGGAAAAAGCAAGACTTAAATGCCTAGTATAGTTCTTATTTTCCTAAAGAAGAGGACAGGGTGAGTCTTTCCACCTAGGATTTGAACACTACAAGAAATGTGCTTGTTTGAGACTCAGTACTTAGCTCACGCAATACCCTTGGCTTGGAGGGGTTAGGTTTTCAACCATGCCATATGTTGCACTTTCATGATCCTGGAAATCAAATAGATACACTGCAAATTCACAAGGTCTTCTTTAACCTTTATTCCAAATCCATGCTAGTTTATGGCAGTGTTAATGATTTACCATGCTTTCCCTCTTGCAGACAGTATTTACTAGCCAGAGGATAGAAGGGAAGAAGTCAGGAATGCTGGACAAGATCATGCTGTAGAAAGATATGTATAAGGAAATGAGGTTTTGGTGTCTTGTAAGACACTGAAAACTTCCTCACTGGCAACAAGTAAGGTTGAGAAAGACCAGACCAAATAAATAGTTTTATAATAATGAAGGTCTTACCTAATCTTTTCTTTTCAAAATACTTTAAACATTTCTTCCTTTTTTCCCCTGCATTTTTGACTAGAAGAAGGAATATGATTTGAAATATGATGATTGTCATAGGAAGGGTGGCTGTGTTGGGAAGTCCACTGCTTTTGGTATTAGCTCTTGGCACTGCTACAAATATTGTTAGAGGATGATGTGAAGATAAAATTACAAGAGCCTTAAGGTTGTGAAAGAAACTGCCGCTCAATATTCAAGTCCTTTCCCAAATTTTATTGCATGGCATCTGCAACAGTCAGTAGTGAAGATCTCATTTCCAAACAAGACAGACACAATATTACTTGACCCTAACAATACAATCCCAGAAGATGGGCTCTCTTCTGTCCCTGACTCTTCAATCAATGAAAGCCAAATCCAGGCACAACCAGTAAGATGTGTATTCTTAGTCACTGCATTTTTTATTTCCTTATCAGTAAACTTCAAAGCATAAAGAAGAGCAAGAATGTGTCATGTGGTATAGCAATGAACACAAAAAGTTAATCCCTTTTTACCTTGTTTTGTAATGAAAATGTGAAGTATTCAGAGACCTGGAGAGAAAAACAAACACTCAGACAGGCATTGGGTTCTCTGGGAGAGGCACTGCTCTTTTTTTCACCATCAGTACCAGTTACTCTTGGGAACTCAATCCCATTGAAACTCATTGTTCCTTCTCTCTGGCATGAAGTAATGCCAGACTGAAGACATGCTACATAGCAATTGCTAATGAAGGAGGACCTGCTTGGTTTGGATTAGCCTACCTATGATTTCCTGCAGCTCTGCTTTCTTTGCTCATGTTTTCTTTCAGTGCTGACATATCCCTGTTTGTCCCTACAGAAGAATCTCCAAAGGTAGGCAATATACCTGATTACCAAGCAATAGGTTTGGCTTGAGGTAACAGGTCATGCTTGGATGCTTCTCTAACGTAGTGTCTCCTTTATACCAGGATCTTACACTTATTTTACACCTTTTTTCTTCAAACATAGCAATGACTTTCCCTCCTCAAAAAAAAAAGAAAAAAAAAGAAGGATTAAGACCATGCTGCAGGTCATAGAAGTGTGGTTGTAAGCTCCTCAAGAAAGTCCTAGTTGCCCCTATACCATGTACTTGCTCTCAAGTCTAATTGTAAGAGGGGAAAGCATTGCATACTGATTCTGTCTACTGATAGGCACAGTACTCTTCTTCCACTGGATTAAAGAGCCAAACACTTCTTTTCATCTGGACTGAATCTCCTTCTTTAGGAAGGCTCAGCAACACTGACTCGTTAATAGGAGCAGATAATTTCAGTGTGGAAGCCCTGTCTTCTTTTTCTCTCAGTTTCACAAGTATGCTGTACTTCTGAACATTCCACGCTCACTTCCTCCAATTACTGTGGAATCCTGGTTTTGGTAAGAAAAACAGCTGATCCTGTGTTTTCAGCTTACATAGCTGCTAACTTGCAGGGACTGAAAAAGATCTTATTTCTTCATACACTGTGTTTAATCTTTTTCTGCAGAGGATTTAATTCAGCTACTATTTCAGCAGCTGGAGAGAACCGCCAAGTTCAGCCTGCCTGCACCCTGCACTGCAGGTGATTATTTTTAAAATACACATTTATGCTGTTTGTGGAGCAATAGATTCTCTCTTGCTTAGTGAGGCTTCTGGGCGCTACAGTAGTAAAAGAGCAAAATATGGAGTGGAGAGTTTGTTATTAAAGTCTAGTTGCAATCATCACTGAGCAGTTACTCTGCTGTAGGGCTGTCTGTCTCTTCTTTCCACGGTAGTTCAGGCGATTGAACTCCTCCATGACTTCCAGCATGGTCTTTCCCTTGGTCTCTGGCATCACCAGGAAGACAAAGAGAGCCATGGACAAGCAGTATGTCAGGAAAATGATGAAACAGAAACTACCAAGACCTTCCTACAGAAGAAGAAAGAGACAAAATGTGTTCATATAAAATGATCTAGATTTCCTTCTCTTATGATACAGTTTCTGGTTTTGTATTTACTAAAAAACTTGGTCAGGGACTCAGTTGATGTAAATCCTCATTGTTGCTACCTGGGAAATAGCACCGAGTGATAAAATGAACTAATTCTCCTTTCCTGTATTAAGGAGCAAAGCTGTACGCTCTGCAGAGATTGAATGTCATTGCTTGACAATTCGGAGAACTGCTGAGCTTCAGTTACTCTTCCATTTGCTCCGTCCTTCTCAGTCAGTGCTAGACTGGGGAAGATACGTAGTGTGTTAGCTCTGTCCCTCCTTGCACATTCCAGTACTCCGAAGACTTTAGTTTCCTGCAACTTACTAGTGCTGGGTGAGATCTCTGGGACTGCCCATTTTCCACATTAAACCCAAAGGAGATGCACCTAAAGGACAAGGGGGGAAAAGAAGGGAGCCCCTCATGATTATTATGTCTGACAGCGTTGGTGCCTCTGTCACTGCTTCTATGTTTGCTAGTGTCACACTCTGTGTGTAGAGTTAGCAGCATTTTGTGGTTTTGCTATGCTTTCACTAGCTATCTGAGTAAAAAGAAAGGCCATCAGAACTGTGATGAGTTTGGGCTATATCCTTTGCAGGAAGTGTTGAAAAAGAGAAGTATGCTCTGAGTTCAAGAAGGGTCTAACCTCCTCTGAACTGAAACATAACACCCTACTTTGCTTACCACAATGAAAGGGAACAGAAGTCCAAGGATGAAGAGTTGGATCCAGTTTGTAGCCCCATTAAAAACATAAGCAGCTGGTCTGTATGACTGAATAAATATTTCTGTGGGCAAGGGGCATAATACTGCAGCTGAAAAAAATATTGGAGAAAAAAGGAAGTTTAGAAATTTTGCAAGATGGTTCCATAACTCACACTTCATATTGCCACAGAAGTTAATGGTTTCACCTGACCTGGAAGTGTTTGAGGTGCTGCTTGGCCCTTTAGGAGAAAGGCATGTAGGAATGCAATATGAAATGAAGTTTTACCTCCTGCCACAGTATGTAGGGGAGCATCTACTCCTGCACTGAATCAAGAGTAGGGATTCATGCTAACTGTGGAACAGTTATGCCTGGGACGACTTCTAGAGGCTGCAGTGAGGAAGGAATTAGTATATGAAACCATCCCAATAGAAAATACCAACCTGGCCCAATGCCAAAGCTCATGATGAAAATAAAGATGAGTGCAACAGAGCAGTATGGTACCCAGTAAAAGGAATCCTATGGTAGAAAATGAAAAGTAAATAAAACGAGACATATATTTTTTTATCCAGCTCCATTACAAAGATTCATTGCTGCTAATTATGTCAATGTCAAACATACATATGCTTCCTCTGCTTTCAGAAACTACACAATGAGATAGTCTTAGCAGTGATCATGGTTGTATAAAGCTATTGGCTTTAATCTGCATGTACATGGCTGGGAACAGACCTCTGGTAGTATGATGGTTAGTCCCCAAAATACTTCTACTCCCACTACAAAGTTATTTGGGGTGAAGGAAATAGTAATGATATCTGCCTTGCAATAAAACATGAAGATAGGACACAGCTCTATATGCACAAATGGAGTCTTACCTGTAGTGAAAGTGTGACTGTGAGAAGCCCTAAAGTCAAGGCCATAACAATGTAGCTTTTCCACAGCAGTGTCTTCCTCCCTGCACGCTCAATTAGGAAACCCTGCAACCAGGAACACATGCTGTCAGCGGGGTTGTGATTTTGGGGGATAGAATCTCCTGTCTTCCTGTAAATTGAATATAAATGCCCATGTTTGCAGAGTGTGTGGAGATTATTTTGTGTCATCAGTGCAAAGTACTATGGTTGATTTGTTGCAGGAGTTTGATTCCTGAAGCTCCATTTACAGTAGTTCTAAAGATTGAAATGAACCATGCATTACAGCAGAATGAAATCCAGCAAGTCACTTACACAGGCAACTGTGGTGAGGATCTCTGTGATCCCAACTCCCAGGGAGACATAGTGGGTTTGAGCAGGGAGGATTCCAGCCTTTATAAAAACATTGTAGGCATAAAAGTAAACCTGGAAGGAATAAAAATTTGTGAAGGCTGTACCCATGTGGTCATGATTACACTAGCTTCTGTCTTTTCTGACAGAAAATAACTAATCAGGCCTTAACAAAAGAGAAAGTCATATTCTTGATTTCAGTAACTAATCCTCCATGTTTTCACAAGGCTTATTTGCACAGAACAGCTTTTACCAGCAGCTCTGTCTTGAACTCAGTAACAAATACAGCCGCTGCCTTTTTTTTTTTTTTTTGCTTGCTTTTAGCACTGCCTTTGTATTATGTTACAGGTTATAATTCTGACATCTTTTGTATGTTTTAGTGTTTCATGTACTTTGGATTAGGAGCATACAGAAATGTGGACAGTACATACTAAGCAAATGGTTTAAATTATCTTTCTACATCATCTTTAAGCCTTTGCAATGATTTTGCTAGTCACTTTTCTGGATGTAGCACTCCTAAAGCACAAGAAATTCCACCATTAATATGCTCGGTTTCTACTGGTCCTTTGTTGTGGTACAGTTACTGAGGCACTAGTAGGGGTAGAAAGGGGTCTTACGAATCTTGAAGTCTTTCTGAATTTGTGAAATTAATCTGGATTTTGAAACTTCTATGCTTTTACTATAAGCTTATTTTATACAATAGCTATTCCAATACTTAATACTGTCTACTAAAAAACACAGACATATTTCCAGAGAAAAAGTATATTAGGGAGTATATATCAGTAATTGTCACATATATTACTGGGAAGTTGTATATAATCTGAGAGAATGCAAAGTTAAGGGATTTAGGTAAGAGTATGGAAATGCACTGTCAGTGTACATTACAAACCTGACTTAGTTTGTACTGAAATATCTGAACAATTTTGGGCAGTGCATTCTGGAGTTTGGCGATCCAGAGGAGGTTATGCTTCTTTAATTGTTCTGTAGATGAGATTTGATTTTATCTCCTTCCATTCTCTTAACAGGGTATTCCATAGCCTTCAGCTGACACTTGCTAAAACACAGTTCTTAACTTATCCCAGGCCACAAACTTCCATGGGAAAAGATTATAATAACAGATCCCCTCCTTACTGCCACTGTTGCAGTCAGCATTTTACTACTCTTGCAAAGCTTACTTTTTGCTAAGAAACTGTAAACGATCTAGAAAGTAAAGTAGCACGTGTACCACATTGACGCCAATTAACTGCATGCATGAAGAGACAAGGAAAAGAGTGATGAGCTGCCAACGGACAGCTTTGTCAAGAAAAAGATCACAAACACTCTTAGTCTTCTCCCCACAGATGGCTTCTTGCTCTGCCATCATATCATTTATTTCAGCCATATGGTCACCGTCTCCCCAGAGCTGCTTCAGAGCTGTAAGGAGAGGAAAAGAGAGGATGACTCCTGGTCCAAGCTGAGAGGCATGTGTGTCTAATTCAGAAGATTACTTACTTGCCTTGCAGAGTGTCTTGAGCTTCGGGCTCTTTCCCTGTGTGAATTTACAGCAATCTGGGTTCAGATTAGGCGCAGATCCAGTTCATTGCTCTCTATTTTTACCCATAAATCTTAATCATGACCTCACCTTTGGCCAATAGCTGCTTACAGTGTTTCATTGTAAATCATGCCTAGATTCTTACTAATCCTTCCCTAAATACCCTCCTGCTAAAGGTGCAGTCATAGTGCAAGCACCAAAACACAAACAAGGAAAATGACTCCTACATTAAAAAATAGGTCTCCATCTAAAAAGTTTTCTCCTTTGCTAGATAAAAATGCACAAGGGCTGTTTATCTGTTTATGTCAGTAGTTACTGAAGAACTGGAATATTTATGGATATGGCATGACAGTAAAGAGCATCCCTTTCTTACACAGAACCAGAAGGTTTCCTATGCACACCCTGACTGTTCAGGGCAGATTCTGTATTGATGGAAACACAAGCTCTCTGTGATCACATCCCTTAGAAGATCCTGACAGAGGGTAAGGGAAATACTGGTGTCAAGAGAGCACTAATATCAAAACAGAAGAGGTTGTCTTTCATTGAAGTTGAAGGTGGTTTCAGAGCCAAACAGAGTCTTAACAGTTTTTTTCCCAACTGTACCTTTCTTCCAGGCTTTACTGTATTTTACACTTTTTGATAAAATCAATGCTTTGTGGTCCATTTTCTTACCTTTCATGCACCCCTCCTTGTCCTTTTTGTCAATGAGCAGGTAGCGGGGAGAGTCTGGGAAGAAGGGGAGGGTGAGAAGCTGAACGAGGGCAGGAAGTGCATTGGCTGCCATAAGAATAGGCCAGAAAGCATCTACTCCGAGAACTTCTCTGAAACAAAACCAGCAGAGCGAGAAGAGCTGGGCAACCGTGTGTGCTGGCCATGTGATCACACACAGACACAGAGTGGTCCCTTGGCCCTGCTGTGTGTACCCTAGAGACCCAGGACTTTCCAGCCATTTCTCAACCCAGAAAAATGAAAATCTGAATAGGAGGCCGAAGGGAAGAGCAGAGTGCTGTTGCACTGTTGCCACCTGTTGCTCAGTGGTAAGTGCAGCAAGGCTACCTGCGAACTTCTGCAACAGCGGAAGGCCGGCAGGGATTAACAGTGTCCAGGCAGAGCGCTGAAGAAAGAATTTGCGGTGGCTGATCCCTTTGCTCCTGATCCAAAGAGTCTCAAGTTACAGTTAAGACAGGATCCACGGGTTATCATCCTGGTGCTGACTGCTCCAAATAGCAGCCGCTGGGTTTCCTGCAGCTTTGAGAATGGTGTGGCCAGAACAAGGTGTGCCCTGGGATCAGGATAGACCATCTTTGGAACAGGACAAGCAGAAGGAGCCTGTGCTAGGAGGAATAAACCCACCATAGTTTTCTTGGTTTGCATGTGTATTTGATGAGTGGGTGTGCCGGTTTGTGTGTCTTTTTAAGGAAGTTTGGTCGCATCTGGTATTCCCTACTCTTCCTAAAAAAAATAAAAAGGTCAGCTCTTACAAAAGATGGATTTCTTTCAAACCCATTGAAATCAAAGTTTTTTTTCACCTGTATTTTGATCTGTCTTTGCTAGGAAGCAAGATAGTTCTTCAGGATTAAATATTCTGTATGATTTCTGTTTCCCATTCACTTAAGTCAGGAATTTGGGCTGAGCTAATTCAGTCTGGCTGCCTAGGATGCCCTGAAAACATGTCTCAAAATAGTTGCTGATTTGCTTATTCATAGGCTTGCATTGACATATGCATATATTTTAACAACACAATAAATTAAATATATCTCAAACCCCCCTTACCTGAGACCCAGAGCAAATCCTGCAAATTTTCCAGCAGCAACAGAAGTGGAAGCTGTTATGGTAATCAGCCCACGGAGCTTCCGTGGGGCACATTCCCCAACATACATGAGATGTATATTCAGAGCTAAACCTGTAGTGACAGATGACTGTTAGGGCAATTCAAACTGCCACAGGTCTGGTGTTCTGAAGGGGACCATTATGGGCAAAGAATATAGGGTTAGGATCTGAGATACTTTTTTAACGGTGCTGCATACATGTCTGCCTGACATGAAGCATGTTCCCAATACTGTGGCCTTGTGTCTTTGCTAAATATTTCACCAGGCCAGTACGTTCCCCTGGGAAATCTGTTCTTCAGCAGACTGGCTTTCTCTTACAGTGTTTGCTATAGCCACATATACAGGATTGCTGTCACTCCCTTTAATCTCAGATTATATATTGCAGTATCTACTCAGGATGATGTGTGCCTTACTTTGTGCTTGAAACCAAAAAAGTTAACAAATGCTATATATCCCATCAGTAAATTACTTAATATTTATTATCTCAATTTTTTTTTCCTGGTTAATATTATCTTTATCCAACTGCCTAGCAATCGAAAACACTGACAGAATGTAACCTTCTGAGGCATCTGGAAATCAGAATTGCCCAGCTTGAAAACCATTCCCTTGTCTGTAGAGTGGAAGGCAGTATCAGCCACAATGAGCAGCAACAGGAACAACAGAGGTCAGCTTTCTATTGAGTGAGCATGCTCCCCTGAAATATTGCATGTTTTGGCTTTTTCATGTGTTGGCAGTACTTTTTATATGGATTGGAAGATAAAAGAATGAGAAATGGAGATGTCACACATGATTACTTATGTTTGTGTTTTCTTATTTAGTTAAAAATGTATTCAGCAATCAAGTCCTCTGCAAGTTTAGTAAAAATCTGTGATCTTTAGACTCAGTCTGGTAAATCCTTGTGACCTTCAGTCACTACTCTCCCAAATATTTATTACCATAGGTAGGACTGCTAATTTACCTCCACACACTCCAGAGAATAATCTTCCGGCAATGATCATCTCAAAGGATCCACACAGCCTACTGAGTCCCATCAGAGTTGCACTCAGCAGAGCAGGGATATTGGTGAACAGCATGGCCTTCTTCCTGGAATTTATTTAAATTAATGTGAGCATAAATATTGTCCATGTGTCATTCTCAGGATGACAGAAGTGGCGTGAATTGTACCATAGTTAAAGACTCTGTGCCGGCTTCTGAGATCAGCTGCAGTGAAGTAAATGGGAAATGGGAATGGGAAAACTTTGTTACAGACTAATAAGCTAGTTGAGGCATTTGATGCCTCCAGTGGAGCCAATATCTACACTGAAGAACAAGCTTTGTGAGTGGTTGCCTGTAAAATTCACTTTAAAACACATGCACTCCTCATGTGATTTCTCTTAGGAATTTATAAGGGAGAGGGTATGATTTTCTTTGTATTCATTGGCAGATTTTGCCATTCTGTTTCTTCACTGAACTGATCCTTCATCTGAAGCCACCCTGGGCTGCTCACAGTGCCACTCCCAAGACACAGTCATTTATTTTTGCAGTTGTGGGTGTAAAAGAAAGACTAATATAATCACTATTCCTACCTTCCAAATCTAACAGACAAATATCCAGCAGACAAGGACCCTAGAAGCCCACCAATGCTGTAAATGGACACAACAAAGGACCACATCAAAGTAATCATTTCTTCATTGGGAAAGGAGCCGTATCTCTTCAGCCAGGTCTCACGCATGAAACTTTTGATGTACTTTAAAAGAAAACCAGAAACCAATGGACTCAGTCAACATGTTTTTGCATAATTACACCTCTTTTTTACTTCTCTTACTGACTTACTGGTCTTTTAGATAAATTTCTATTGACACCTTGGTTGAAATCTTAGTCCCAGTGAATCAAAGGGAATTTTGCCACTAACAACCCTGGAGTTAATGTCTAAGCAACAAGGTGCAATGAATAAATCAGTGAATAAATGTATCAATATTAAATATCAACTGTCTGTGTCACTAAGAGAGTAGCAGATTGGTCTTCTGTTTATGTGCTAAATCCTGACTGCTTTTCTGCCCGATCTTCCCCACCATCCCCACTTCTCTGTTTGTCTCTCTTGTCCACCTGCTGCATCCTGTCTGATGCCTTGGGTGAAATCCAGGTTTAACTTCAACTGAATTAAGTGAGATCAAGATTTGTCCCTCAATGTGGCTCATTGTGGGGTCTCTCTGACCTACTGTTCATAACCTCCATGCAACTGTCATTGTTGATGAAGGTTCCCAATGTGGTAATAGTACGAGTTCAACATTTTGGGCACGATTCAGGATGGCACACATCTCCCCTAATTTTCCTTTTTCAGCCTGCAGGTATCAGTGCTGACCTCAGCTCTAGAGGTACAGTCATTCCCTGTTCTATTTCACCTTACAGTTACTCAGACCTGGTGTGTGTGGCCAAGCAAATGGTACAAAGGGCTCCCTGAGCACTGGTAAGAGAAGAATGTCCTGTGAGCAGTCCTGTTCAGTAGAGTGGGAAGTGGGCAACTTTATAGATTTCATTCTCCCCTTTCCCAGTTCTGTCACACCAGACAAATGTTAAAATTCCACAAAACATTACAGCAATAGCAGCTACTCTCTAGAACCAAGTAATAATAAGTCTAGTTTTGAGAGCAGAAGTGAAAAAGTTAGTGATTGTATATAGAGTCAGGAATGCATGAGAACACTGAAATATATGCTGGTAGCTCAATTTTTTGAGCTGTCCACGCTTACCTCAGCAGGAGAATTGATAATGGAGACCTGCAACCCATACTGGAAAGCTCCACCAATGCCCAGGACAAAAGCCAGGAGGAAGAGTTTGTAGCTCATTTTCTGGCAAGAAATAAAAACAGCAAACAAAGCTGGTACAGCTATTCAGACACGGCCCCAACTGTCCTGTTTTCCTCCAGGTACTCTTAACAGCTCGAGCAATGTGACACCCCTGCCTCCTCTGAGACCAAGGAGCCAGTGCAGAGTGCAATAGAAGGCCACAGCTACTAAAAGCACAGGACAGTGAGAAATTTGAGGAGAGACAAAGCTTGTAGTTGTCTCCCAGAGCCCAGTTACACACTTCAGTGCTTTTGTCTTCAGCTTTGGCTGTGTTAATCTGCACTATCATAGAGTAACTAGTTGCAGGAGCATGGTGCAATGTGCAAGCATTATGTGCATGATTTCCATCTATTTGTCTTTCCTCCCCCTCCTCTTCCTTGTCCACTTGATATCTCACCTAAATGAACATTTTGCTCAGTGATTTGTCTGAGATTAAATAAACATTTGGGGATTGAAGGATATTCCTTGTTTCATAGTTTATTCACCCTTTTTAGAACTGTATCTGATAGGAGGCTTAGGAATACCCTTGAAATATAGTACTGTGATACATGCATAGCGCATCCTTCCCACACCCACTGCTTTCTGTTACGGAGTGTCCTAGTGGTATTCTGTTCAGCAATGACAGCATGATGCTGCACTTCTATCTGTAGAACAGCTCATATTCAAAGGCAATGCTGGACAATGACTGCCAAACATTTACAACCTGATTACTAATCAGATGAATGCCATGGCTTGAACAGGCATCAAATTTATCCATGTTGCAACACTGTTGGCTTTAAAGGAGTCAGCTTTGAATAAATTTGGTATTTGGCACATGACAGCAACCTCCTGTTTGTCAAAGCACAAGAAATAAATGAGATTCACAATTTCTACTACTAGACATCCTTACTACCTTTCATGCTACAAAAAATGCCACACATCAATACAAAACTCCCCATCAGCAAGAAAATCAGTAAGCCCTATTCTAAGTGCAAATTTAATATCACACCTGCAGTAAATTTCTCCGTCTCATCCCCATACTGTACTGTAACACCACTGCTTGATTTTTCTGTTGCATCTTTTGGGTGACTTTTCCAGTCTAATAGACTTCAAATTCACAAAGACTTTTAAACTTAATATTCATCCTAAAATTGATTTAAAAAAATAAAATGTTTTATCTTTTTTTGGTGTCTGTTCCTATACTTCCTTGACTGGAAAGGATTGTTTTCCACCCTTTGGTGTTTACATCTTTCAGGTACTTTGTTATCCATAACTCTTTTATTGTGGAGACCTTTTTCAGGTTTCCAATCCTCCTCCATCTATCAAATAGTGTAGCTTTTTTGTTGTTGCTGTGCTCTGAACTCCCTTGGTTTGTCTTCAACTGTTATGTATCAGACATTAAATATAAATGTGCTCCTAAATCCATTTTTATTTGCTTTTAAAAAATAATTTCTTGCAAGATATTTGATATCTTTCAGATATAGCCTCATAGTATCATTTTAACCGCATCTGATTCACATTTATTTTTCTTTCTGTACTTAATTTATGCAACAGATCTTTTAGAATAGCAGAAAGGAAAAAAACCCATATGTACCGTAAAAATTCTATTTGGGGAAAAGAAAAAGATAAGCATATACCAACTTGCATGCAAAGGTAGTAATCTCCTCTTGCAGACTAGTTGTTTCCTGACACTTTCTTTGGTTACTTTGGAAAAAGTCACTATATATAGGGAAAGAGGAGCCTGAGATAATATTTCAACACGTCATTTCATTTACTTGCTCAGTGTTTACACTGCCTTTGGTTTGTCACAAAGTTCTTGCTATTTGGTTTGTCATTATTGTGTTGGTTACTGATGAAACTGGATAACTTTGGCGAGCTGTGTATTCATGCCAGGTCACTAGGGAAGAGAAGCTCCAGCAGCAGCTGACAGACAGTACAAGCTGCAGGGTATGAGTAAAGGACAATAAAAAAGGCACTGATGGAAGCCAAAGTCCAGGGACTGGCACAAACTAGAGTGGACTGGCTTGGGGTCCCCAAGTCATAGGTTGAGTAATCATTTATCACATTTAAAGGAAAAGTTCCTGACTACTACTTTGAGCCTCATTACAGCAAAGCCTCCTGAAGCCTGGCTTGACCAAGCCTTGCTAAGCCTGTACCTTCAACTCTTGAATTATGGAATCAGTTAACACTTTAAGAGTAGTGGTCATTGCCTGAAAGTTCAAGTCCCTGTCCCTATAATGTATGGTAGATGCTAGAAGGGTTGAATGTCAGCTTTTAATACTGACTGTAAAATAAATAAATTACATCTTTTATCCATAATTTTATCCATTTATTCATAATATCCATAAAAAGGGTCTTTATCTAGCAGTCTCCAGGATGGTTCTGTTAAAAGGCTTTTATAAGTTATTCAAACAGCTTAGGGGGAAATTCCTTTTCTTGGTGAGTAGCTGCACTTGCAGATCCCAAAGCTAGGATGCTGTGTGTCTTCAGTGTCTGGAAGAATCCCAACCCCAGTTGGTTTGGAAGCAAGGGGTAGCTTTTGAAGAGGAGCATTGTTTGAGGACAGCAGCAGTAACTATTTTGCTCTGGTGTTGATGGTTATTAATCAATCCAACAATGCATGGTTGTTTGATTTGTAAACAATAATATGGACTATGAGTCTCCAAGGATCACTTTTCAAGATGTATTTTTGCCTAACACTTCACATGATAAGAAAATTGACCTGAACAAGTATCATATATTTTTTTCAGTTGAAGGTGTTTTAATTCAGTAACAAGTAACCAACTTGTTAAATGCTCCAATTAAAATGTAACCAATTAGATCAATTAAAATATAACCAGTCTTTGTCTTTGCTTAATCAGTCTAAAGACACCTGATTTCAGGCAACAGCCAGAAAAAAATGCTGGAAGTTGGAATTAGTGTTTTCTGACACATACTTGCAGGACTGGCTCTGGAACTCAAGAAGTCAAGTAAACGTGTATCATTTCTGAACAGGCGTGTTTCATACTGTCAGGTACAGATGGCCTCCGTCGTTCCAGGGCTCTGGGGAAAGGCACAATACTGACATGGAACTAGCTACAAAAGTGGCCAAAGTGAGGACCTCTGAACATTGGAGGACTTTGCCTAGTTTTAACCAATTCTTCTTTGCCCTGTGCATGCCAGCAGTGTGTCAGGCCTCTCCCTCTGCCCAGGCAGTCTTTTCAGTCCATCTTCTGCCTTCCTTGCCTGCATCTTCTCTACTGCCTTGTCTTCTTTTCTTCACTTCTGCCTCCTGTCCTTTCTCTGATACACACCAAAGGCATGACAGAATATTTTGATATTGACAATCATGAGCATACGAGCACTTTTTGCTTTGACTGTGTGTTTTATTCTTTGCATCTGCCCCTCACTGCTGTCTCCAAACTGTAGAAATGAAAAGTATTTTTGCAGTTCCAAGCTCCATGGAGTCCTGCTCTTGATCATCTTGTCTCAAAATGCTGTGTATTTCAAAATCTCAGTGTTGTCCAAGAGGAGAGATACTTGCTGTTGTCCATGTCTGTATATGAATGACTTCTAAAATAGCAGCAACCACAAATGAACAAAAGTTTAGTTTTATTTTTCCTGTTATAAACCTTAGGTAGTGAAAGATAGTTCCTGCACAGACTCCTCTTCTGAGAAATACATCTGCTGCTCCACTCATGTCCAGCATGACAATAATACACCCCAGAGATCTTTACAGCCTTGTCATTCAAAAATGCTGTGTTTTTTAAAAAATGTAGTTTAAAAATGTGCTGAAACTTTACTTATTTTGGAAATGTATGGGGTTTTCTTTGCTTCAACCATCAGCAGTGCTGTGACTTTCATACAAACAAAGCAAAAACAGATGGTTTGATTAGGATTTTGAGAAGAAACTGGAAGAAACTTCACCAGTCAGCCCAATGCCTGTGAAAGGCAGTACTAAATGAGGAATGTTGCCCTGTTCTGTACCAGCTTAGCTAAAAAGAAGCAGTATCACATCTGGGCCTCTTCCAATATGCTCCATGAAGACAAGAACATACTGTAGAGAATGTTCTGTTGTAATATAAATCTCCACATGCAAAATAAGCTGCTGCCATAAGAGCTCCTCACCACATTCTAGTGTTAGCAGAGTGCAGGTGTAAAACCCTACAAGATGCACCAGCAGTGTCTGCGAGAGCCATACAAACCGGACTAGAGAATTACTTATACTCCACAACACAGGACTGGAAGACAAGAAACAAGCCATGAAGAAACCCAGTCCTGAACATTCTGCAAAAAAAAAATGCCCAAAAGTCAGTTGTATAAGCCACTTAACAAGTACTAGAAGCTTTTCTTAATCTATCTGTCACATGTTTTTATAGCTGAAAATAATTAACTGCTTACTATTGCTCAACAAGTAGGGGTCTATTTGAAATCACTTAATAACAGAAACAATGGGAGCACCAAGACAAGGTACTAAGAATTTCATCTGGTGTCTGAAACCAGAATTTAATCATATTAATTTCTGCGATAAAGAGCCCGGATTCAGGGGCAAGGAAGGAAAGGCTCCTAGAAATGGACGTTACTATTCGGGTGGAGGAGAAATATAGAAGCAATTTAGAAGATACTTGCTAAAGCATTGCAGGTGGTGTTTGATGGTAAGAGAATAAGGCATCATTCTGTCACTCTTTAATATGGATATATTACTCAGTACTAAAACTTCTGTTGGGATTTATTAGTTCAAGTACATCTTTTCAAGGTGAACCTAAGAGTAATATACTATCTCTAACCCTACTTCTCTCTTTGTGTCCCTGCAAGAGAATATAGCCACTGCTGAATTTCCCCCAGATATCATCCTCCTTTCTTCTGCTACAATATGGTGGATTTGATCTCTTCAGGGCCTTTATAAAAAACCACGTGGGTCTGAGCTTTGAAGTTCCGTTTCTTGAACTCCTCCGAGATTTCCAGGAAGGACTTTCCCTTTGTCTCAGGAAGGAAAAACCCAACATAGAGTGCAGTGCAGACGCAGACCACAAGGAATGGGACGTAGCAGAAATGTGCTAGACTTTTCTGAGGAGGAGGAAGAAAACAAGACAGTGTTGGTGACATTCTGTACAATGAGAAATAGGCCACTAATCCTCATTCCTGCATGGACTAACTTCACCTAGGGAATATTTCTGTGCACCCTAGAGAGGGCCTTACATGCCTGGATGTGACAGCTACCCAGCATAATTTGGAGAGATTTGACATAGCAAGAAGAGTATCTCAAAATGTTCTTTTCTGTCTTTATATATATATATAGTTGTATAGAATGGGGCCCCACAGTATGAAATAAGACAGAACTGCATATTGTGGAGTTCTGCTCCCTTTCACTTGAGGAATCGCCTTAGGGAATGGTGACAGGGTCTGGCCAAGGGGAATTACATGACTTCTTTAGACCCAGCTATTCTCAGCAGAGGACAAAAAAGGAATATAAGTCATCCATGCCTCAAATCAATCTGCTTCCAGCCTCACATCAGAAATCATCACAGCAAACATAGAGGAAGTTTGGTTTAGAGCAGTTCTGAGCACTTTCCTCATAAAGATATTTTTCATGGCAGTGCTATCTTGCTGTGTGTCTCCAGCTTGTGATATTCCAGGCCCTGTTAATTTCCCTGGTCACTGTCACTTGTACAAAACACTGAAGAGCTGCAGCTGATTGCTTTGCCTTGGGAACTCACCACAATAAATGGAAAGGCTGTTCCAACCAGAAATAGGTTGAACCAGAGCAGAGCGCCACAGATCATGTAAGCAGCTGGCCGGGACATTTGATCAAAAACTTCTGTGGGCAGAACTCCTGTTACACCAGCTGGAAAAAGAAATGGCAAGAAAGTTGTTAATATTGTTGACATTATACTAAAAACAAGAGAACACATACTAACAGGCAAACCCAACATGAAGTGTATGAGAACAGTAAATTATAATTCTGTAAATTATTCTCATGAGTCAACAATGCCTATACAAGTGGTAATAGAGGTTAACTGCAGTGGGAAAGTAGGGAAGGTTAAATATTAAGAACTGGCTAATTATTCAAACTCTCTCATGTTAGAATGAACTTTAGGAAAGGTTTTGTAATCCATATTATTCTCACCAGGACTCAACTGTAAGAATAGCTTATAATTAATTCAACCCTATGGCACTTTAGGGACTGGGACAAGAAACTACTGCCAGCTCATGTGGCATGTGACACTGGCAGCTTGATTCTTTTCTTACCTGACTTCCTTCAAACTCATGTAAGCAAACAGAGCCTCACATCTATTCACACACCCTGCAAACATCTGCATACGCACAGCCTGTGTACTGCCCCCACAACCACAGAAACTAATGGACTTTGCCAAGAAAATGCATGTTAGTAGGCTAAAAAATAGATGGGGAAATTGTGCTTCCAGGTATCTGCAAGTAAATAATCAAATGACACAGCTGTCAATCTCTAGGGTTAAAGTGAAGCATTAGAAATGCTGGTCTATAACCCTAATGGATTGGGCAGCAAATCAAAACCTTGTCCATTTAAGACAAGAATCACCTCCAAGTGCCATCACAAGATGGCTGTAAGGAGCGACAACACAGAGAATGGCACAGACTGTCCCTGCACAACACTGACATACCAGAGGCACACAAGCCCCAGCGAAATGGTTCAAAACAGCTGGCAGAAACTGCCTCATTCCTTTCAGTGCGCTGTGGCTAAAGAAGGCCAGAGAGTTTCCATAAGCTGCTAGCACACATTTCCAAGCCCCTGCAATACCCAAAAGTTTCAGCAAAAATGCTGATGGAACTGACCTGGTCCGATTCCAAAGCTCAGGATATAGGCGAAAATGCAGGCCATGCTGAGATAAGGCATCCAGCTAATACGAGTCTACAGCCACAGAGACCAATGGAAAACCAATGAGGGCACTTACACTTATTTGCCACCACTGAACACCCCACTCATATAAAAGGCAAAGCTCAACTCCATCCCACTTAGATAATGAAGTGAAGTTTGTTACCTGCTGGCTCAGAGCAACCATGAAGACAATGGCCCATCCTGCCATGAAGATATAACCCCCCAGGAGCAGTGGCCTCCGACCAGTGTAGTCTATAATCATGTTCTGCACAAAGTAACAATGAAATAAAGCAAGATATTTGTGTTTATATTTCCTGCCCGCTCCCTCTCCCCATTTCAATACCCCATCCCTCATTCCCTCTACAACTACTTCAAGGATGTTGTCCATTTCTTAGCAAACAAAAAGTCAAAGGAAACAGTTTGCTGGCAGGAGTCAGGCAAGAGGAATGTTCAAGAGGGGATGAGAATGTCCCAGCTGCAGCCTAAACTCTGACACTATCCATACTGACATGAAGCAAGAGTTATGCTTTTTAGAGATTTCAGACAGTGATGACGATGCAGTGTCTGACAAAATACCTCTGCAATAACCTGTCTGGACATGAGTGCTGAGAGACTGCCTGACTGCGGTGCATGAAGAGTCTCCTTAGCAAGAAAAGCAATGTAAATCCAAAATTTGTAATTAACAGCCTCGTCACTGTCAACAGAGTCTGCATATCAGCAGAGTGCATTAAAAGTCTCACACAAGTGACAGACGTGATCAGTTCACAGCTCCCCGTGCCGATTACAACATATGGGATTTTTTCCTGAGGAATTCCAGCCTCTTGGAACACATAAGCTGCATAAAAATACATCTGGGGACAGAAGAGAGGAGAAAGCAGTAAGAGAAAACGTTTGAAAATACATCCCATTGTTTTTCCTGAAGGATCACACAGAGAATGACTAATGTGCTGTCATACAGCCTATTTTGACAATGTCCCTCTGAATCTTGCCATAATGCACAGGTGTACTTTAGGAACCAAGCATGTGAGGCTTGAAGATTTTCACAGGCAGAGCAGACCACTATTCATTCTTCCCCTGCAGCAGGAATGTGAAACCCAAGAGCTTGCACCCATATCTTGCAATACAGCACAGCTGCTGATGGCTGTGGCTGCCAGGCTGCTTACCGAATCATTCCCACAGAGCTGCATGGCACTGCTAAGCACAATGATACTGATCAGCTGCCACCTCAAAGCTGGATTTTGGAAAAGCTCCCAAGGGTTCTTCGCTCTCTGGCCTTTAACAGCAGCCTGTTCAGCCAGCATCTCTTCCAGCTCTGCACTCAGGTCACTGTTGCCTCTGAGCTTCTGCAGTGCTGCAACAACAAGGGAACCTCTTATTCTCTGAACTTCACCTCCAGTTTGCCTGCTTTGCAGGGTGAAGGATTGAGCAGCAAGCGATGGCTGCAGAAAGCTGTAGGACAGAGTCTGTGATTATGGTGTTACTTTCACAGAGATGGCCAGCTGTAGTGCAGCCATTTGAAGGATTTGGGGTAAAGGGAGTGCAAATCCCTCACCATTGTTTGACAAGAAAGTATTTCCAACCAGTGCTATTTCAGCAGCCATGCTTCTGACTCAGATCTCAAGTGACTTCCCTGGGAAACGCAGGCAGTTAAGATGTTCTTGGTATACAGCACGTATTTCCTGGAAACTAATTCCAGCCACACTGTATATGGGGATTTGTATGTTACAAATCTAAGCAAATCCCTTAATATGAATTAGCTTCAGATTTGGTCATGAGCTCTTCAACCAGCATTTACTTCACTTCATAGTTACAAAACATATTTGCCACTGTGGACACAAGTCCTGCCTTTTGACCTTAACATTGTAGCAAAAAATCTTTTGCAGGAAGATGCCTTTCAATTAGCTCAATAGATCAAAAATATTTAAGATTAGAAATATTTTTTTAGTTTGGAAGGAGGAAGTGGTCATAACTGGAACTTAATATGACACTTCCTACATGTAGAAGTTGTGGCACCATTCTCAAAACATTGGGGCCCAAAAGCATAAAAAGCCACAAAAGCATACATTCATCTGCATTCAGTGTTACTGTGGTTGTTCATATAAATTGTGATGGTTTAATCCCAGCTGGCAACTAAGTAACAAGCAATAAGACAAGAGGAAATTGCCTCAGGCCATGTCAGGGGAAGTTTAGATTGGGTATTAGAAAAAATTTCTTCACTGAAAGGGTTGTCAAGCCCTTGAACAGGCTGCCCAAGGAAGTGGTTGAGTCCCCATCCCTGGAGGTATTTAAAAGACTTGTAGATGTGACACTTAGGGACATAGTTTAGTGGTGGACTTGGCAGTGCTGGGTTAATGGTTGGACTCGAAGATCTTTCCCAACAAATGATTTTATGATTCCAGTATCAGTCCACCTTCTCACTGTTTATCTGCCCAGTCAGCAGATCTCACATGCTCAGTAAGAGGCTAACAGTCACCCTAAACTCACCAGAGATGCACGATTCTTTATCTCCACGGTCAATCAAGAGGTACCTGGGACTTTCAGGGAACCAAGGCAGAGCTATGAGCTGGATCAGGGCAGGCACCACATTGCTAGCTAAAAGGAATGGCCAGCTCTCCTCCCCTCCTAGTACCTCCCTAGAGAAAAAAAACACCATAAATCACACAGTACATTTTACAATCTGGCAAGAGCCCAGCATCCTCTGCTGCATGTGGGCATTGGAAAAGAAAGAAAAAAGAGGGGTACTAAAGAAAAAAAAAAGAAAGAAAGAAAGAAAATAAAAAAAGAAGAAAGATTCAGTAAGTATAAACTGGGCTTCTCACTCTACATTACCTGAGTCCAACAATCTGCCCCAGCACTAACCCCAGGGCTGTAAATGATGCAGAGGTCAAGGCCACAGCTCCTCTGAGCTTCTTTGGGGCGCCTTCCGCCAGATACATAGGCTGAATGTTCATGCTTACACCTGGGCAAGGCAGAAAAATGCTGACCTCAGCTTGTAGACAAATGAGTTCAAATGCAGTCAGTCACCTCTCAAGGTTGCCAGCTGGACTCTTCTGTTGCAGAACATGTGATGATTTATCTACCAGTGCTTATTATTTACCCAGACTTTCAATTTCATTTTTATTCATTGTTTAAGCTGCTAGACATAGATTTCCATACTTACAGGAAACTGAAACCTATCAGGGCCTCAGTCCTATGGTTTTTCAGCACCAAATGCAAGGTTGTAAGTGATGCTTCCCTCTGGACCCCCATTTTGAGGGGAAGATCATATTTTAAGTCATTTGTATCAATCATTAATTCCTTGGAAAAACTTCTATAAAAGCTTTAATGTTGGTGCTCATGCTGATGAGTGACTGATAACATTCTTACAAGCAGATAGGGTTCAATTTCCAGCTCAGTTTCACCCAGTGCTCTCTTTCCTGCATGCAGAGTGCAAACAGATACTCACGTGTATTACACAAAAAAAGCCTGCCTAGAAAAGAGTTCTTAGAAACAAAATACAAAATCTGTATCTACAACTTCCTCATTTGTGTACACGTGTGGTCAGAATAGAAGATTAATTGCTTTAATGTCTGGGATCATTTGTATTTAAGTATCTTCTATTTCTATTTGAGATTATCATGTTTATCCTGTTAAGTTTCTCATGTTGCCATACCTGCATTAACTCCAGCGAAAAATCTGCTGAGCATAATCATTTCAAAGGATTTTGCCATTCGGCTGAATCCTGACAAGAATGCTGCTATGATCACAAAGACATTGTTCAGTAGCAGGGACATCTTCCTTCAGAGAGAAAAGACACAGCTGTGAGCACATGTGTGTCAGGTTTAGTTATCAGATAAAACATTTCACATGGCAGATCCAACCTGCCATGCCTGGAAGCTCAAGGTGGGCTGCTCAGCTCCAGCACAGAACATCCTGGTTACCTAAAGCCCTATATGAGGTGTCTGTGTGCAGGTGGCAGATCAGCAGTTTTGGTGTCTTGTTGTGAAAACAGGAATCAGCATTGACAGGTAAATTGCATGGCTGATATAATTAGAGTCATCTCTACTGTCCCTTAATAGCCAGTAATTCTCTCTAGTCCCAACTCACTGCCTTACCTACTCCTCAGAAGTCAGTCTTGTTTTCTCTTATTTCTGATGGGATATGACTTTATTCCAAAGCAGTACAAGGCTAAACCTCTTTTAATTGGATAAAGAAGCCATATCCTTTCCATGAAACAAGTGAGCCATGGGAGACAGTCCTCTACAGCCCCATCCAAAAACACAATGGTGCCTGCTTCATCATATAAGAGGAACAAACCAAAGTGATAGCACATAGAGGAAAATTTTGGGATCAACAAGGAGTGGGGCAAAAATCTAACCTCCTATTAGTTTATGTTAGTAACACTAAGAGCATTTTTTTCTGAAGAGAACTGGGGATAGAGCTGTGTATGAAGGATAGGTAAGGAAAGACAGATACTTATACATCCTGAAATATTTCCATCAAAAACATGGATACACAGCCTGTGAGACATGAGGACTTGGGATGTTACAACTGCTCTTTGCAAGTACCCTCTGTTTTTCCAGTGTAATTTCTATGAATTCACACAGTTCATTTTCAAGAAAAATCCTTGGTCTGTACTGTCATGATCTCCTATTTAAAAGGATGGCAGAAAACTGGGCACAGAAATGATGGTGATTATGTGGGTGGTTACTGTGATAGGGAGTTGACCTGAAACCCTCGTAGCACCAGCTGGGTCAGACTATGATGAGAAGGTAATGGGGGGAAAAGAACTGTTCCTGTTAGGTTTTGAGACATGAAATACTGACATATCAGGTGGTTGCTCCATGCCAGCTCAGAATGTTAACGGCAGACTGATCTGTGATAGAAAACTTGTTTTCATAATTTTTAACTACAGTAGGTATTGTGCTGTAGAGCTCATAATTCCTCTTGAACTAATGGAAACTGCAAAGCTGAATTTAAAATTCAGCACCCTCTTACCTTCCCAACATGATGGCCATGGGCCCAGCAACAACAGCCCCAGTGAGTCCTCCCAGGGGGTATGCAGAGACAGTGAAAGACCACAGCAGCAGTATCATGTTGCTCTCGAGGGGAACACCTGTGCGCTCCAGCCAGGTTTCATTCATGAACATCTGGATGTACTGAGAGGGAAGCACAGTACTGCATAACCATGACACAGAGATGAAGGACACTGAGAAATCTAAGGGCTTCTTTATTAATATATCTGTTTATTCTGTGTTCAAGCCTCCAAACCTCTGGTTGAAATGGCCTCTAGCTCTTAGATGTGTGTTTAACTGAGGGTTAAGAGTGTAAAACTATAGCTGTTGAAAAGTTGTACTTCATTTGTATCTGTATGTAGCTATCTTGGATAATTAAAAATGCATTTCATGGGTCCAACTTTGAATTAAAGGGCAAAAGTCAGTTTCAAAGGATGCAAGTTGGAAGTTGGAGAAGTCCAGAATTAGATTTGCTAAAGCAATTGAAACAAGGCTTTTGAATAAATTCTTGTGACACTAGGTTCTGCTCAAGGGTGGCTCTTGACAACAAAGTCCTGTACCTCAGATGTGAGCTATACAGAGGGAACAACACATCCTTCTGTTCTCACCCTCAGTATTAGCAGACTGCCTATTTTCAGTAGCAGGCCATGGTTTATAGCCAGACTGAGAACACTAAGGCAGTGTCTGTCTCAGAAGGAAGCTCTCAGACTAGCGGTACTTACTGAAGCTGGAGCATTGATGATGGAGATGTTGTAACCATATTGGAAAGTGCCTCCAATCCCAGCAGCACATATTGTCAGTATCAGGATCTTGCTCTGAAGCTGAAGAAGATGGACAGAAAATCAAAGGCTTCCTTCCATAGAACAAAATGGCTCAACAGACATTTGATCCATTCGTACTTTGAGTATTAAAATAGGCTGCAAATGTTGTCGTAAAATGGGAGGTGCCAAAGAGACAGAAAAAAATCCCAGATTTTAAAACTATCTCCCTCTGTTGCAGAACAGTATTAATAATTCATTGCCACTCATAAAGAATTTGGGACTGTTCTGGGGCAAAGGACTGCAAGTGTCTTTGGTTTAATATTTAATGTGTATGCTTACAAAAAGTCAGTGCAAAAACCATAAATACTGGCAGAGACTGGTGTTATAGCTTCAATTAATTTAATTTATTACAAAAACCTGTACTGACTTGATGAATTATTCAAGAAGAATTGCCAAAGTTTAATGACTTCTGCCTCATTTCTAGCTAAGCTTTATTGAACGGAGCTTCTCTGTGATATGGGGGGTTTTCTTATGGCCATTTATATCTAGTGCATTTCTGATTCATTGGCATGCTTTATCTTCTACATTTTCATGATAATGACATATATTTTAGTTTAAAATAGAGTGCCTTTTGTACACTGCCTCACATGTACAGAGCAGACAATGTCTCTCTGTTGAACTTTCTCCTTTCTCATTACACAGTTGTTTCCTACATGTTCCTGTGTTTAGCAGTCTGTAATTGCATATTCAGTCAGAATATTTTCTACATCTTCAGTACTATGATATAGGTGAAATATGTGGCAGACAGTAGGTCCAATGCCATGTTCTAGTCTTCTTGAAGTCATTTATTCATCAGAATTGCCCATTGCTTTTATTGCCACCAAGTAGCGCTGCTAAGCTTTTGGAAGCTTAGGCAGATGAATGGGGCTGCTTTAGGCAGCATCATGGGATATCAGGGTGTTTGTATAAAAGTGAGGTCTCTTGACTTTTTGAAGGTTGTAGAATCAGCTGTCCTGGTTGACACAGTATGGTAACTGAGAGCTCACTGGCAGGCTTGCAAGCAAAAGCATACATCTTTCTTCCCCTTGCAGTAGGATGCCCTGAATGTTACAGTATAAATGGGTGGTTCACATGAGAACAATGCTGGGGCTAACTGTGGAGAGCTGGGGACACTGTGTAGAAACTTTCTAAACAGTCGTGTTGATCTTTTCTCCTCTGTCATGTTTGTAAGCCTCAGGTCATTCTTGCCACTGTTGCCTGGATGCTTTCCTATGTGAGTCTGCCTTCAAATTGACCTACAGCTTCTGTAGAGGAACGCAGCTGAATGTCAGCAGCATAATGTCTCCTTTTGACCTCACCAGTGAACATCCCTTCCTCGATACAGCCACACCACCCTGCTGGCTGGTTGGTCTCTGCCCCCTCCATCCTTGTCAGTTCGCACCTATTCTGTGCCTTTGGTTTTCCCATCTGCATGTGAGATCCTGTGACTGACAAGCTGTGTCCTCGGACTGGGAGCACTATCCCACCCAGGTCTCAAGACCACTCTGAGCTGCTGGAGCTTGACACCTCCTGCACAATGTGCTGGGTGGCCCATGGCCAGGATGGCCTTTGCCAGCTCCTTGCTTGCAAACCCCTCCCCATTGGAACAGCTCTGCGAATGACATGAAGAGCCTGTGCTCAGGTTTGGCTGTTCACCAGCTAGTGCAGGGCACCTCAGGTTAGATTGTGTTTTGCTAGATGAATATGGACCCCATTGACCTTGGAAGAACTTAGATAACCGAGAGCTGGTGAGCTCTTCCTGTTCTACGTACTCATTTTCTTCTTACAGAGCCATCTACCAAAGAAAAGGAAGGTTTTTCCTAGTCTTGCAATAGCTCAAACATCACAAATTCAAATAATCTTAGATTTTTCCTTTCCTCAAAGCCTTTTATCATAAATAACTTCGATATCAGCCTGAGACAGGACATTCTCTGAGGACAGAAATGAAGACAGACTGTTCCAGCCTTGCAGCAAGAAGAGGCCAAGCTTTCTCCTGTCCCAGTTAGAAGTGGGTATGTTTTGCTTGCATTTTCCTTGGCTACACCACCTCGCTGTCTTGTAACTGAGACCTGAGCTAAGGATTGTCCATCTGATATCTCTGCTCTTCCCAGTTATTCTAGTTCTCCAAGTGAGGGAGATTTCCTCTCCCTGCAATAACACATGTCTTTTTTTAATCACAATGCCTAGGAATGTAACACTCTTCCTACTCATTTTCCTGCTTTATGTATAGAGTATATCCCCTCTCAGGTCCTGTATCACAGAGCTCTTTTGTGGCCATCAACTCAAGGTAAATGGTTTGCTTCTCTGTCCAGAAGCCACCAAACAGCTTTGTACTCAGAGCTGACCTGTATTTACAAGGTGACCTTCCCAAACCTTTCTTAACACCCAGCTTCCGCACTGTTGTTCCAGCCACAGTGGTGGTGTGCAGCTGCCAGAAGAGCCATTAGGCTGTCAGCTTTATCTCAAGGACTGTGATGAGTTGGCAAAATAATTCTACAAGAACCTGCTAGTACTTACAAAGCCTTATAAAACCTGAAATTTTAAAAATGATCTGTCAACAATAATAGTAAAATAGATGTTTTTACCAGTCTCTGCAGCTTGTTCATCCTCTTTGGTAGGTTTTCCTCTGTCTGCCAAAGCTGCTGGTACTCTCAGCAGTGCTCTAAAGGATTATTTAAATCTCTAGCATAGGAATGTGTATTTAGTCACCCATTACATTAGAATAAGACACTTGACTTGGCAGGTGTTTTGCCAGCTGATTTACATTCTCAAAAAGAGGCCGCATGTTCATTAGCAAGACATTTCAATTAATTTTGTTGCAAGTACATGACAGTTTGGGGAAGTGATTCAGAAAGATCCAGAGCTGTAAATCCCACTGAAGGCCAGTATGGTTTATGGCATATATTCCCTTTGAAAGCATCTGGCACAGGTGCCCAGTAGTGCTTGTCTGATTAAGTGTGATCAAAGCAGAATTAAACTACAGCTTTTTTTCTGACTGTATTTGTGCTGGAACCTAATCTAGAATCTGAAAGACAGAACAGCTTATTTCCCTTTGTCTTGCCAGTGGCAGGAATGAACAAATTGAAAACCTTTCAAAGCCCTTGTTATGCCAAGCCCTTTTGCTGTACTTCTGTCTGTGTCCCAGTGACATACAGGCACTCCAGCTGTTGCTGACAAGGGGACTGTACATGGATGCACAGAAGGCTGCAGTTCTCTTCCCACTCCATAGCCTGGCATGGAGCAAACAGCAACACTTAGAGCACTCAATTTTGTCACCAATTATCTCTGGCTTTCATTTCACAAAAGGCTGAGGGCTTTGCTTTTACACATGCCATGTGACTTTTTGCTTCTGAAGTGCATAATACATAATATATATTATATTATATTATATTATATTATATTATATTATATTATATTATATTATAGTGCATATTACATGATATGTAATAGATCTACATAATATGTAGCGTTGCAGGTAAGCCTAGTGCTGGGGTGGGCATGGGAAAGTAAGCTGCTGGGGGAAGAATGAGTATCTGATGTTCTCAGCTCCTTTTGAGTTGTCACACCCTCTCACATAGCATCGTCCTGCAGTTCTTTAAGCCTTGTTCTCTATACAGCTTCAGAGAGTGAAGACCCCTTCTGAGGGCAACGGGCAGGGCTGTGTGTGCTGCTTACACCAAGGACTATAACTGGTTTTGTGCTTGGGAGATATTAAGCTTAACCATCACAGAGGTATGGTGGAGGAGACTTTATACAAGGGATTTATGTCAAACCCTGGGAGTACCAATCTGAAACCTGGTTCTTTTTTAAAATCTTGGTTAAAAATTAAATAACTCTGTGCAGTAGAAGCCCCTCCTCTACCCCTGAGAGGCTCCAGCTAAATTCTAATCAGTTGAAAAGGTTTCATCCTGCTGTAATAGTAGCTTCTTCAGTGACCTTTCATCTTTGGTTTTTTGGCTTATCTTTCACTAGTGTGTGTGTGAGCTTTATACTCTTCCTTTGTTAATCACCCATCATTTAATCAGGACACAGTAGCTGACAGGGCTTGTGCAATGGGTTTGGCTCATCTGGTAGTTGCTTATTGTTACAGAAGTGGTTCCCTTTTCCATATAAGCTACAGAAGAAAGCAAGGAAGCAGTAATTGCAATGTCAGGCTTGCTTCTTTCTGTGAAATAGAAAGGCGCTCCCCAGGAGTGAGAAATGGTGTATCCTCATGAATCCTAGAGATGGGGCCTAGTAGAGATGGAGGCATATTGCACTGCCAGTAGTAATAGCAAAGCTGCTGTTTCACAAGATATCTGGCCTTTAGCAGTAATCATGGTATTTTAACATTCTGCTCAGTGCAATTTGTTAGGGGTCTGACAGATTTCAAAGTATTCAAAATAACTGAAACTTTTTTTTTTTAAATGCCTCTTTGTCCCTACTCAGTTTTTACTACACCTGAATGGAAGTATAAACCTCTTCCACATCTCAGAAGTACTTCCTTAGGAATGTGTGAGTAGGGATGTGGTGCTGCATCAGCTGCAGCCACTAAGTGGCAGGAGAAGTACAGAATTGCCCGATTAGGCTCTGAATCCAACATGACAGCAGTTTGCTGCCTGTGGTGTGTGGCAGAGGTCAGAGGACTACTTTTAACAGCGTCCCAAACAATAACTTGTTCAGTGGGGAAGCAGACAATACTGTACAAGTTAACAACCACTGATGTATAATTTAGGCAGCACGTATCAAGAACAGTAATACATTCAAGAACGAAAGTTCTATTTTTTTCTTGCTGTCTATTCTGAATAAGACCAGGCTTGAGTAGATTTTTTCCAGGGAGAAAACCACATATGCTAGCTTAGGGAAGAGCCTTCTCCTTTTTCCTAGCATCTTATAAGCAAGGACCACCTAGTCCAGGTCCTTGTCCCCTCAGACGATGGTGTACAGGAGTTTCAGCTTGTGGCTACCAGGTGGAGTGTCCCTGGTTGTTCTAGTCACTGAGATTTGTTATGGGAGCCTTTGAGGTAGGTGGGGATTATTCCATTTCTAGCTCCTTAGACAGAGGCCAACATGTCAAAGCATGTCTCTGGTTGGATAAGAGGCAAAGGAATGCAGCTCACCCAGGCAGTCTAGTCTCCATCTGTTCCCTAACCCTGAGTACCATGAATCTGATCCATTTGTCTCATTTCTGTTGCAGTCAAACATAGAAATATATCTTTCTGCAATGACTTGGTCAAGGACTTCCTGCTTAGACCATTGTACTGTCTTATTTTCCAAGGCAAATCTGTGTACGTTCTTCTATTTAACAGATTAAGGCAGTATTCAACACAGTCCAAAGGAAATCCTAGAGGCACTGGACACCAGTGTACAAGGGCAGATGCTGTCAGGAGATGCGTTTGCATCTTCTGCTGGGCCTCCCAACAGGCTTTCCTCAAGCCTCTCCTTATTTCACCTCTACATTCCCTGAACTGTGCGGAGCTACCTTCTCTCTCTTTAAAACCCATACCCAGTGCTTTTATGTGGGGGTTAAACCAGACAGCTTGCAAGCTGTGCAATGAAATGAAGCAAGGCAGTCTTAGGTCAGAGATGGGAAATAGCAGGTGAGCTTATGACAGCTCCAAGAGATGAGTGAAGTCCTGTGGGCAGGCAGTGAGATACCATGGATTGTGGCACAGGCTGTTCACAAGCCCCCCTGTTCCAGAAAGGGCATAAACTGGCTGTTGCTGTGGCTCAATCTGTGTGTGCATCTGGCTAGCTGTAAGTGGGTGTTCCTGGAGGTTGTTTTTTCTAGTAACAGCCACCTTGATGAGGTGTGGATGGATAATTTTTTTCCTCCTACATTGCATCTATATGATGTGCTTTTGGGCTGACAGATGTTCACATTGGTTGAGTTTCTAACTGGATTCCTGCTGCACCTTAAAAACTCCAGCATTCCCAATGTTCGGTCCTTATGATCACAATTTCAGAATCACAGTTGGTGTAGATGAGAAGCCTCCAGTCCCAGGGTCTGTCACCAGGGTATAACCACCGCACTGCAATTACTCCTGGCTCTGGAAGCCTTCACATAAACTCAGCAGGTTTCCAGCACCACTGTGGGGACCTGCTACCCTCTTCCCTCTAATACTTTTTCACTGAACTCAAACCTGTCATAATCAAGGTGAAATACGATGCCATGAACATGTGAGAGGAGTTATTTGGAGAATGTAATGGCAGTCTCTGCCTGTAATTATCTGACTTGCAGGAATAAGTAGTAATCCTGCCTAGCATTAGGAAAGACCATCAACACATGCTCTTTGATCTGCCATACACTGAGAGGCTCCTATGTTTTAGAGTGTTTTTAACCCAGGATCATCTGGACCAATTGCAATTATACTGCAAGAGGACAGAAACAGACCCATTTCCATCTGTGAGGCTTGGATCTACAGGATGAAGTCTCCCTACAAACACTACACTGTAAAGCACAGAAGAGATCTGGAGATGCTCCCTGGCTAGTTGTTGGCTCCTTTCCAAGCTTTAGCCTGGCTATTTCTATAAATCCTTCTCTCTTTCCTGTGAGGACCATCACAGTAAAGTGCAAAATACCTCTGTCTGCTTGTCCTGACTCTTGCAGGATTCATTCAGGATACAGAAGACAAGTAACATCATCTACAAACAAGAAGCTTTCTCAAGAAATGTCCAGCACTTCTGCTGTTTTTATGGTGAAAGCAATGTTTATGGAACTTAGTTGTTAAAATGGATTTTCTTTGTAGGAAATTGGTGCCCTGCTGTGACACCATTATTCTTAGTTCCAGCAGTTCACTCATGTTCCTTAGAAAAAACCCACAATTTATGTAAGTTCTAGACACTGTATAAGAACTTCAGGAAATGGGCTTCATCGCAGAGGTTTCTCAGGGCAGGGACCCAATGCTGACAGAGCTTCTGCTACCACACAGAGTCACTGGGATACTTTCCAGACCAGAGGAGATAGATGAGAGATGAGTCCTCTGAGGACAAGAGGGCTGCTGTAGCTGAGGGAACTAGCTGGTTTTCCTTGCCAGCTACGATTTTTTGGATTTTAGAACAGCTCTGTGTTCTGTGCATTGGATCAGCAGTCTGCATTTTCATCCTCCTGATAAGCAATAGAGCTTCTCTGGAAAAAACTGAGAAAGCTCAAAATACTGAAAATAATTGAAATATGCTCTTCTCAATCCATTGTGAGCTGTAGGTCATGCTGTGGCTGAACTACTACTTTTCCTTCCTTCTTTGCATCACTGATGCAGGCAGTTAGCTGAAACTGGGTGATCTGAAGGCCAGAGAGAACAAATGGTTTGGCTGAACAAAATCTTTGTTCCTGTGTGCAAGAGAAGAGCATTTAAACTCTACCAAATGTCAGTAAATGTCACTGAATGTTGCTGTCACAGGAGAGGAAGATATGTGTAGCAGTGTCAGAGTGTCAGATTCATCCTGCTTTCTTATTTAACACCCACTTCAGTTAGAGCTTCTTATTAGAGCTGTCCCCTGGCTTATTGAGGCACCTGGACTAGGACATATAGTCCTCCTTCTGGTGAAAACCAAAGCATAAATACCACTTTTGACTCCTTGTAGAGTCAAAAGGCTAACAGCATCTTCAGTTGTATGTGCTGCTATTGTGAGCTGAACATAGACCTCTTTTTATAAGAAACAAGCATTGTTTTTCAGTTCTCTTGTTGATTTGACCACAGTGCTTATGAAATAGATGTTACTAAATAAAGGCCCTTGAAGGATATTCCTCACTGACAGCTGTGGGAGGTGACCTAGAGTGTAGAGGACAGATCACAAGGCAGAAGAATTTAACAAGAATGATTAAGTGCTGGGAAAAAATAACTGTGCAAAGAAACAGACATTTTCTTGCTTTATGTCTTCAACTCATGATCAGAAGTTGTTTTGGAAGAGGGGCTGTATTTGGAAATGTGATCAGGCTCTGCTCAAAGAGACTTAGGTGAGATCTTCTTTCTCATGATATGCCAGATGCAAAACTGTATCTTTGAACTAAAAAACACAGGAAATAAAAATAACATAAACTTTGATTTACAGCAAACCCTGTGCAAACCACAGGTCCTTGGAGGACTGAGCTCTAAGTGCTATCTTTAGTTTCTTTCTAACAAACAAACAAATAAAAAACCTATCCAATTCTGTATGATTCACTTTCTCCTGACTTTAGTCATCACACGGTAGATTTAGCTGATTTGGGACCGGAAATCCTTCAATGAAGGAGAAAGAATTTATATGTGGCCATTAAACACTGAAAAGTAAACATTTCAAATGCCTCAAGCAGTTAGGATTACACAGCTTATCTATGCACAGTGGGTTCATGGAGCCTTGTTTCCAAAACTGGAGCAGAAACTCAGTGACTACTCTGTGGTGGATCTGGAGCTCTTGGCACCTGTCATCCATGCCACTGAAGACTGAGTCTAAGAGCTGAAATAACCTTCCAGTAAGTGCCTTCTGGCTGTTGTGGCTCACTTGTTAGGGAGCTCAGCACTTCTCTTTCTGAATCTGTTCCTCTTCTACACTGGGGCTAACACGGACCTCAGGTGTGCCATGTCCTGGGGAGCACTAGGGTGGGTGAGACCTTGTACAGAACTTGCATAGTCTTATATCCTGGTGAGGGAGTCTCTCAGTGTGGACAGTGGGGGTATCTTTGTTTTCAAATGAAGAAAAGAATTCGGACTCTACTGTAGGGGGATGGAGCATTACTCCAGCCAAGGGGCTTAGGGTTAGGTGGCTATGGAATGAACTCTCTCCATTGAGTGTCCTATAGCTCAGCTGGAGGACATGCCTATGTATCATCAGACCAGGTATGACTTGTCACAGTAGGATGCGTTGCAAAAGTTCATCAACTAATTTACAAACAAAATGGCAATGGGATTAAAGAGCAGAGGGCACATGTCACCAACTGGACACTCACTGCATGGCTGGGGGCTGGTTTCCTGCCCCACCAGCTGCTGATGGAGATAAGCACCCCTGGCAAGGGCGCCAATGCTCATTAAGGCCTGTGCTGACATGGCGCACAGCTCCTTTCATCCTGCGACCTGAGAGAGTGCTGTGCTGGGCAAAATGGGAGCTGCCGCCTTTAAACAAAGCATCTGTTTATTCTTGAAACAATTAGTGACGGCAGTTAGATCTTGAACTCATTACTGAGCCCAAAACAATTACAATAAAAACAAGTTCCAGATGGGCTCAAAAGGAGTTGTTTTTGTCTTTACTAAATTAGAATGGATTCCATGTCTTCAAGTTCCTCTGGCATTTATGGACAGGAAACATGAATTACACACAATAATTTACTACAAACAAAAGAGATGAATGCTTCAACAGCACATTTATCTTTGCTCATGTGCCTTCTTGAGGTTTATGTGCTGTTTAACTCATGGGGAGAGTTAATAGCTTTTTTCTTTGTTTTCTGATTCTTTGCTATTTTGGTTTGCAGAAACCGAGAGAGGAAGCTGTTGAGTTTCTGTTGCAGGGTTAAGCTTACCTGCAAACCCACGCGGATGCTTGCATATTCCTTAAAACCACCCCAGAAATGGGGGAAACAAAACCAGAGGTAACAGTGGGGTTCAGTAGTGGTCTGTCACCGTGCATGTGCAACACCACTCCCTTTCAGGAAACACATATATTTTTAAAACAAAAGCCAAATGAATCCACAGTGGTGTCTGTGCAATATGTGCTAGTCCTTCTTTTCCAGGAATATTTTCTTGTGTGTTAGTTGTGGATTGTAAACACTTAAAGCACAACAGGTTACTGTCACTAAGCCTGCAGATGCAGGATGGGTAAATACTGTCTGGAAAAGAGAGTTGCCCCTGGTACCATCATGTTTCAGTTCTTCCAGTGAGTGACTTGAGCAAAGGTTACAGATGGGAGTTCTTCCAGTTAGTTCCTCAGGCACCTCCAAGAGCCCCCAGAGACCCTTTTCAAAGCTGGTCTAAAATGAAGTCTGGGCATCAGACATATTTTTAGGGAAACTTTCTGATGGTTTTGAAACTGGTGTTGGACACTGACATGAATTCAACTCCATCCAAAAGGAAGGGGAACCCAGAAGATGGCAGGCAGCAATGGTACATCATTGCTGCTCAGACTTGTGCTTACATCTGCTTTGGGTCCCATGCAGGGCAGGGCAATAGGACAAAGGAGGAGGAAATCAGCAAAGAAACTCCTGAGCAGTGTTTCTGTTTGTGCAGTCCCTCATATCTTCTTGCAGCTGGGACAAAGAGTTTGGGTTTTCTTTTTGGGGGCTTTTAGTTAGATTCCATGATTTTATAGAAGGCTGTGTGTCAGCATTACTATACAGCTGTATAATGTGAACTAAGCTATGTGGCTAGGTTGATGTGAAGCTGTGAGAAGGATGAAACTCTGAAAACCCATAAAATTTGACAAGGATTGTAATAAAGACTGAAGCTGCCCCTGGGCATACTGTAGTGCATGAAGTCAGCTTGGCTCAGTTCCAAAGGGTGTGAGGTCATGGGCAGAAAGAATCCTGGGAACTGGGGTGTCACTGAGATTTGTTTGGCCTCTTTCAGTGCAAGATGGTGAGCTTCCCAAGGCATTTCATCACTTCTCCCCCTTCCCCCATGAATCATAGAAAAGAAGGCCTTAAGCAGAAGCCTGGACAAGTAGAGTTCTCCAGCTCTGCCTGTCAAACAAGGAAAACAAAGAAAAATGAGAAACTGTTAACTTTATTTTTAGATTTCATGCAGTATCTGATTTGCACATAGTCCTCCACAGGGAATAAGTGAGATTTATCATTTGGATTCTCATCTCTGTGGAGCTAGTGAGACTGAGCTCCAGGATGACGACCTCCTTCCAGCAGAGAGGTTCACAGTGTTCATCTCCAGCCTTGGCTCAAACAAAGCAGGGGCAGGAATCACAGTGCTGGAATTCAGCTTCCGGCTGGTGTTGCCTGCAGGCAGTTAGAGCAGATGGAAAACCTCCAATCCCTCATCCAAAGAGGAATGCTATTTATTAGTTTATTTCACTTCTTATTCATTCATTCACTCTCAGTTCCTCAACTCGGTTGCCCCTTCTGCTGGGGCTGTGAGCTCTGTGGCAAGCTGAAGGGTCAAGCTGCAGCAGTGGGACATTTGAAATAGCCACATGAATATGGGCAGCCCTTGGCAGAGCTCCTGGCCCTGATGAGGAGTTGTCTTTCCCTGTAAGCTCAGCTCTCTCACCTGCCAGAGCCCTCACATCCATTCCAGCTCCCAGCAAAAGCCTGTAATGACACAGCCAAGCTTATGGACGCTGCTGCAGTTCCAAGGTCCAAGCTCCCCCTCTGACTCCACTCCCAGGACCCCTAATGCAGCTCTGACCTGGAGGCGGTTCTCCTTCCCCCCAGAGCAGCCAGGTCAGAGGTGGCTCTCAGCATCGCAGCTCCTGGGGTGCTGAGGAGCCCATCCCCTGGTCTCATGGGTGCCCACCTGTCTCTTGTCTTCTGCCCTCTCTCCCCCAGTTTGTTGCTTTAACCTCCCATCCTGTCCCCTCATCTTCCAGCTGGGTTTGGTTCTTCATCACAGGACAGTCAGGGTGGAGGTGGTGGAAAACACAAAGACTGCCTTCCCCATCCTGAGTTCATTTCCCATTAACTGAGGGCTTAAAGGGAAATCTCAGGGCTCATTACGGCTCTGATGACAGCTTAACGTTCCCCTCAGTAAACCCAACACCAGGCTCACTCCATTGGAAACTGGCAAGGCTGTGACATCAGACCTGCCTCCTGAGCACACTGCAGCTCTGGAAAGCATAACCTGCATGAGAGTAGAGGCTGTCGGGCTTATGCAGCCCTTTATCAGACCATCCTTTCGCAGGGTGTTTTGTAGTAGATTTGACACGGTTCTGCGGCGAGCAGAGCCACTCCCCTCCCCTCCTGGACAGCTGGGCGCAAATGCTGCTTCCATTGCCCAGGGCACCCCTACCAGTGCCGCCGCGCTCCTCCCAGTGGCCTGGCACTACCACGCGCGGCCCCGCACGGCCCGGGGAAGCCCCTGGCTCCAGCCACGAGCAAGCGGCAGCTTCAGCACGAGTTACCAAAAGCCCAAAGCCCTTTGCGCCCGGGCGAGGGCAAGGCCCCCTGGATCGTGAGGCCCCTGACACGCAATGAGCCACGCATGCTGGTGCCCAGCTCCCGGCAGCGTGGCCTCGCCGGCGGCTGGCCGGCCGTGGGGAGGACGGGCTACCGCAGGCCGACGGGGGCCGCGCGGGCACCGTTCCGAAGCGCCGCGCCGCTAGGCCCGCACCGGCCCACACGTTGCCCCCTTCTCTCCCGGTGATTGGCCGCCTCCTGGGAAACACGTGGCCTGCTGTTTCCCTTCCCCGCCTTCCCTCAAGCATTCGTCACTGGAGCCGCTCTCTACCATTGGCTACGGAGGCTTGCCCCGCCTCCAAGGGGCAGTGCCGCAGGGGCGCTCCCCCTCCCGACCCGTCACCTGCTGCGGCGGGTCCGTTCCGGGTTGGCGGCGGGTGGAGGCCGAGGGCATAAGGCGCGCTCCGATTGGCCATCTCGTGCCGCCTGTCGCGTCGGGATTGGCCGAGCGCAGCCGCGGGGGCGTGGCGGCGGCGGCGAAGCGTAGGGGGCTGTTAAAGGGCCCGCGGGGCGGCTGGGCGCTGTCGTTGTGCACCATGGCCTACCAGGGCTTCGCGCAGGAGTACCTGGGCATGCCGGCAGTGACGCGGGCCTACACCACCGCCTGCGTGCTCACCACCGCCGCCGTGGTGAGGCCGAGCGCGGTCCTCGCGGGGGGAGGCTGTGGTGGGGCGGTCAG
>JAVJGJ010000001.1:88104136-88134152 GCA_035590215.1 Microhierax caerulescens | reverse complement strand
GAGGCTGTGGTCGGGAGGTCAGGGTCCCTGAGGGGGTTTTTGTGGTGGGGGAGCCAGGGGGCTGGCTGAGGGCAGTGGGTGCCTGGCAGTGGGTGGCAGCTGCTCTGCCTGTCTCTCACAGCAGCTGGAGTTCATCACCCCCTTCCAGCTGTACTTCAACCCCGACCTCATCTTCAGGAAGTTCCAGGTGAGGCCTTGGCTGGGCTTTGGGGCCCCTCTTGACCTTTCCCAGCGACGGGTGGGTTCAGCAGGCTGGGCCCTGGGTGTCCTGCTCCTTAGGGTGATCAGGGAGTGCTGTGTGATCCAGGGGGCGTCCTTACCAGTATTCCAACCTTCTCTGATTGGCAGGAGCCGGGTCACTGGTGTGGTATCCCCTCTTGTCACAGACACCTGGATGGGGATAATTTCTCCCAGCCTTTCCCTGCCATACACCATCTTGGCTATTTCCTTTTTTTCCCCTTACTCAAAACCTGCCTCTTCCTTTTCTGCGACGCTGGCCAGCTGATGTCAGGCTGGGTGGGGAGGGCTTTATTCTAGACAGGTGTGAACAGTGATTTGTTTGGGCTGTGGCTGCTGAATTGTGGCTGTCTGTCCCTTCCAAAGAAGTAGAAAAATCTTCTTTCCTGCACCTGAAAGGGCAATATACTCTGATGTGGCCAGTGGAGGGAGGTCCCACATGAAGGTGGTGCAGCTGTCTGGTGTCCTGGGGTGGTTCTGAGTGGACAGGAATACAACTGGGCAGTGCATAGGGTGATGGGGAGAGACCTGTCTGTCCACCTTTTCTCTCTCCTCTCTCTTCTCTTTCAGATATGGAGGCTGATCACCAACTTCCTCTTTTTTGGGCCCCTGGGATTCAGTTTCTTTTTCAACATGATATTTCTGTATCCTTTGGTCTCAGTGAAGCTCTCTGCTTCCTTTTTGGCTTAGATGTGATTCTGTCCATCCATCTTCCTCCCTAGGCTGACTTGCCTTGGTAGCAGTCTAGGGCTGTGGATTCTTCCCTTGGCTCTTTTGGTCTGAATTGAAGCGATTCCCCTGACAATTGGGCCACTTCTTGCACCTCCATCTCTGCTCGCTGCAAGGCAGCCCCTGCCAAAAGGCTGAAGAAGCTGGCAGCACTGCTGTGGCTTATGCTGGAGAGCAGTGCCCATTCCTGGGGTGAGCCCTGGCTGGAGCATAGTGGATGCCTCTTTCTTTTCCTGGGGTCAGTGGTATGAGGTGAAGTTTGCAGTGTTCTGCTCTGGGGCTTGGACATCTGGCTGACAGCTTCCTGTGATGAAATAGCTTGCAGCTGGCTTATTCCCTGTAAAGTCATGCTGTGGGGACACAGGGTGGCCAGCTGTTAATTTCCTATACTGCAACCCCTCCTTTCTCTCCCACTCTCAGGTACAGGTACTGCCGCATGCTAGAAGAAGGCTCCTTCCGTGGAAGGACAGCTGATTTTGTCTTCATGTTCCTCTTTGGAGGGTTTCTCATGACAGTATCCTTTTGAGTTCATAGAGGTTCTTTGGTGTGTTCTGAGATGCTGTGGATAGTGTGGGGCTTGTCTACTAGCTGTCTATATCATGGCTGTATTGTGTGGTCTGTAGCAGGTACCTGCCTGCTGAGCAGGACAGCTGGCTTGTGAACCTTTGTGGTGTCATGAGGCAGAGAGCCTTGTGCCCCAGGCCTGCCAGGCTCACACCCCGAGGCATGGGAGAGCTCTGCTGGGCATGTGGTGGAGGGGCAACTTCTGGCTGAATGGCACAGCTTGTGCTCCTCCTTTCACCCATTCTTGTCTCCTGGTCTGCGTCTTACCCAGTATGCTTAGAGCAGAAACAAAATACAGGAACAGCTGCCTGTACTTGTGTTGGTGTCTGCAGAAGCGCTGATGCAACCGGCAAGGGGATGGGCTGTCTGAGCCCAGGAGAGGACATGTGGCTGTATGCTTGGGAAGCTCAGTCTGAAAGGAAGCCCCTTGTTACGCTCTGTGAGAAACTGTCCAGCTGCAGCAGGGCAACCGTGTCTGAGCTCTGGTGGGTGGTGCACACTGGAGCACTGCTATGGCTGATGTGAGGCTGGCTCAGAAAACTGAGCTGCAGCTGATGGGAAGAACACAGAGCCATAAGTACAAGGAGTGGCGTGCCCACGTACTGTCTGCTGTCAGTGTGTCAGGCAGTGCAAGCCCCTTGCAACCCGTCAGTGGCTGGAGGTACTGTCACACATCATAAGAAGTTCTTTTGTTGTAGGAGAAAATAGTCTGATTGGGAGAAATATTTCCCTCCCAAGCGTAAAACCTTTTCTGAATATTTTAGTGCTGTTTTATGCAGGTGGCTCAGAGCACTGCTCCTCCCACAGAGCTCTGTGTGAAGGTGTGTGAACTGTCATGGCTATCAGCCATCCTTGGGTGTTTGGCTAGTTAGTGTCTAGGTGCCTGTACTAGTCATGTGCTTGACCATATTGATCCTTCTCTGAAGGTCACTTTTGATGGCCACTTTGTAAAGGTCACTGTATGAGCTCCCCGTATGACTGTATGAGGTTGTAGACAGCAGCTTAAGGAGTGAGAAATCTGTATGTGCCACTCCAGAATATCTTGTTCTGGGGTGGCAGGGAGGGAGATGTGGTGTACTTGGTGGGGAGGGCAGTGTTGGTATCTCAGCCAGCCCAGGAAAGGTTTGGTGGCACGGGCAATGTCTTGCACACTGTGATCAGCTGCCTATAGTTCTGGGCTTCCTAGTCACAAGGCACCCTGTGCTGCCTGGAGGTGATGTACATGGTGGATAGGTTTTTCCTTGACTCAGTAGTTCCTAGCTATTTGGACTCTTTGCCAGCCTTTTTTTCCTGGGCCAGGCTTTCACCATCATGCTGGTGTATGTATGGAGTCGTAGGAACCCTTACATCCGCATGAACTTCTTCGGGCTTCTTAATTTCCAGGCCCCCTTCTTGCCCTGGGTCCTGATGGGATTCTCTCTGCTCCTGGGCAACTCCATCATCATCGACTTACTGGGTAAATCAAAACTGGCAGGTGCTGGGAACAAGGGCACTTTGCGGCCACAGCATGCTCAATTCTCATAGATGCTACTGGGACACTTCACCATTTCTTGTTTTCATCTTATTTAAGATGGTGGGTTTCCTGAAGTGAGCTGGCTGAGGTTTCTGGGTGGCTGGCCTTGTGCCTGAGCTCTTGCTTGTGACCTGTATTTTGCTGTGCCTTCCCCAGGGGCAGAAGTTGGGTATAGTGAGCTCTGCCCAACACTTGTGCTGTGTCTGGTCTCCTGGGTACCTGGTGCTGCCTTCAGGCTGACAGGCACCCTGCCTGCTGGCACACCGATCACAGCAAACAGCCTGATGCTCTGGCACTGCAGCACAGGCAGCTCTGGTGGCAGCTGGGGCATGGGTATACAACTGAGGGGTTCTTGGAGCTTCATCCTGCTGAAGCTCCTGGCAGCTCTGGTTCAGCTAGCAAAGGAGTCACAGCTGGGCCTTGACCTTGTTGACATTTCTCTCCAGGGATTGCAGTGGGTCACATCTATTATTTCTTGGAGGATGTTTTCCCCAACCAGCCTGGAGGAAAGAAATTGCTATTAACCCCTGGCTTCCTGTAAGTAAAGCTGATTCTTTCTGGGCTTTGCTGTGTTGCTTCCCAACCTGGGTCACTTTCACAGCAAACTAATCTGTGACTGTGTGGGGTGGCCACAGGATGCAGTTGCATGCTGGTAGCACCTCAGCTTGACAGTTCATGCCTCTTCTGCAGAGAGTACTGGCACTCTGCACATTATATATGTATGCACACAGGGGCCATAAAGCAATTGCTGGTACTTAAAGCTTTGCTAGTAGAATCGGAGTGTTCTTAACTGCTTGTGAAAATGCTAGATGCAGGTAGGATTTTTTTCTGATGTATTTCAGTAGTTTAGGAAAGTATTATATGTTCTGCTTCATGCTGAGGATCAAAGCTGACCTAGCGGTCGAGGAAGCAGGTACTGTCCTGGTTACATATTAAGCTAAACAAAAGAACAGTTAGTGCTGGTGCAACAGGCTGGTGGCTGTGGCATACAGCCAAGCCCTGTGAAGGGCTAGGATGTTCCTAGGAGGGCTGGGGGTTTTGTCCTCAGGTCACTTTCCTAACTTGCCTGCCTGCTTGGTGGGATGGGCATGTCCCTTGCCAGGAAGATGGTATTTGACACACCTGAAGAGGATCCCAACTATAACCCTCTCCCTGAGGATCACCCAGGAAACCAGCCTAGAGACCAAGACCAGAACCAGCAGCAGCAGCATCCACAGTAACACAGGGGACTTCTCCACATGGCCAGATTCCTTTCTTCCGGTTGGACTTACGCTGTGGCCCAGAGATCCTACTGGAATAACACCAGTTGCCATTCCAATGTGTAATGTTTTACTGTTTGTATGGGTAACTCATCTTCCCCTTCCACCAAGTGGTTCCACAGAGCTTTGCACATAAGAACTGATGAATGCTTATGGAGGTATTCTAGAGACAGGGACTGGAAGTTGTGATGGCTCCTCAGTTACCCAGTGGGGAGTAAGTTATCAAGTGGGGTGTTCAACCAGTTAATCTTTTTTTTTTTTTTTTTTTTTTCTTTTTCATGCTGTTAATGACTTGCTGTGTTCCAGGTCACTCTTGCTCTCTGTACAAAGACTAATGCTCCTGGCTCTCACTGTTGTGAGGCTTCTTTGTGGGCTTTCAATGAAGTAGTACTCCTAGCTACCATGGTAGAATGCAGCTCGGCCTCTTCCTTTCCTCTAAGTCCCCCCCGCCTTTTTTTTGTTGTTTCCAAAGAGTCTTTACATTAAAGTCTTTATTTTTCAGTTGAGTGTCTGTTTCTGCCAGGGACAGAGGCAGCAATTTGCCAGTACTCATCAGAACTTTGCTCAAAACTGACAGGCTGATTGCTTGATCTCTTTTTGGTGGGCAGTGAAGTTCAGGCTATCTGCAGGATGTCCTTCCCCCCTTCTGTCAGCAGGACTGCAGAGCATGAGAAGGGGAGGGGTGTCTACTTGGAGAAAGGGATGCCTGGGAAAGGACAGGGGACAGAGCTGGACACTTGATCCAGTCAGTGACTGGAAGCAACACCTGACACTAGTAATAACGGCCGTCTGCACATGCAGTGTAATTTCACTTGTTGAATTTTTTAGCTCTGAAACTTCAGCTTGGGGGAAAGCAAGTTAGTCCCTACCATGAACAGCTGTCCTAAATGGATTTGATCATTCTTACTAATGCAGCACATGTGTGCTTCTACCAGACCTTATAGCCTTTGGCGTAGATATGTAAACACCATGTCTTAGGATAGCTCGTTTGGTAATGCTGCTGTCTGCTCTGCTAGACAAGCTTGCCAACTACTAAGATCAATGTGAGTAACCAGCATCCCAATTAATGATACAGAAGCCTTGTAGCGAAGGAAGATTGAAACACACACCCCCTCACCCCTGCTGCACGCTTCCCATGAAAACACCTTTCTTTTTAAGAAAAAATCAGACTTCATTTGAACATGCTATTTTGCTGCACTTATGTTTCCCTCTAGTAAGAGGCTGTGAGACCTGTACAAGTGGTAAACTTGTTCTGGAAGACACAGTGGTACTAAGGGCTAAGCAGCCTCAGATTCAACAGGTACTTGCTGTGTGCTTTGCTCATGACCTACAAACACAGAGCTGGTGTTTCAGTCCCTGGAAGGTTTGTCTTTAAAGTCTGCAGACATTCTGTTTTAAACTGCTTCAGAGATGGGACTCTGAAATGCAAAAGCTGGGTTACATTTTTAGCTAAGGTACTAGATTAATATAAGGAGCTGTGATTATAGAGCAAGAAAGCTGCTCCCAGCTGTTCCCTAGTAGTCCTAATCCATGGTAAAAGCTGGCTGTAGTTCTCATCTTTCTGGGACTTGGCCCCCTGGACTGTCCTGTCTTGCCCCTGGCTGCTTGGAGGGGATAATTCATACAGCCTCTCTGGGACTTGAGAAGCAGGGGGAGGTACTTGTAAACAAGCTTCACAGCAACTCAAAAATTGCACTACAGGCACCAGTTCAAGGCTAAAGCAATTTCATACCTGTTTTGGTCCAGTTCCCTGAAAAGGCTGCTTGCAGAAGTACCTGATCATAACAGAAAAGCTGAAGTGTTCTCAAGAAGAGTTGGAGTTTTTATGTCCATGAGGCAAAATATGTGTTCTACATGGGAGGCTAAGATGCAGTAGGAGTCCCAGGTTTTCAACCTCTCTAATAAGGAATAAATGGACAGAGTACCACTCTGGCACAGGCACCTAGGATAAGACTGCAATAATATTATTTCTAAATTGCAAGGTTTTGGTTTCTGCAAACTAACATCTGGAAAAAATTCCCTCCCACCCAGGAACCAGAAGCGGCTCTGCTATTACTCAAGTCTAAACATGATAAACTAAGGCTGGAAAGTTTTTTTGACTGTGCTAGCAGTGTGGGTGGATGAGCAAGGATCATAAAACCTACTGGCTTTATCATAAAGGTCTGAATATAACTGTCAGGCTGCCATCAAAATCTGCCCTGCTTGCAACACTCATCAGTTCTGGCAGTGAACGGTAGGAACTCCATCAAAGAGATGGTGTACCTCAAGAGCAAGGTACTTTTAATTAGCTTTTTTTAAGCAAGTTTGATTTTTTTTAATTTCACTTCAATGGATTTTCTGTTTTTAAAAAACTCCCCAAGGAAAGATAGGTTGTTTCTAAGGTTGCAAAATATCGACACTGCAGTCCTAATGCACTTTGCTTTGGATGCTCTGTGCACTGTAACTGGAAGCTATGTGTGCTGTCAATGACTGCAGCAAAGCCACTCACTGAAGGGAAGCTGCAGTTTCAGTGATTGCAGACTTCAACTTCTGTACCAGTTCAGAAACTGCTGTTTTCCAGGTGCAGTCTCCATAGAAAAAAGGGTTTACCGTGCACTAGATTGACATCTGACAACAATGAATGTTTCTGTGACTCTAGTTAAACTTTTCTACCCTACCCTTGTCAAGTAAACCAGCTGAACACCTCACTGAGTTCATTACACTGTACTATGTGTGGTAACAGTTCAGTCTTTTAGAGTTGTTTGCTTCTTCAAGTTTCCAGTCTCATTCTTACCTTCCCCTGGAGCAAAGGTTTTGGGCTGTTTTAGCTGTTGAAGTAAAGCATTCAGTTTCCATCATGCTTCAGGAAAACTGAATCCATGTGAGCGTTCAGCATTATACCCAAAAGCATTAATATTAGGCCCCAGGATTGCTGTTACCAGAATATCATAAAAAGCTGCAAGATTCACTATTCATTCAAACATACCGAATTCAACCTAAGTAGTATGCATTCCTTTTATTTAAAAAGTTGTCCTAATAGTGCATGTTGCACCTATACAAAAGAATCTTTACACTGTCCACACACAGGTATATAAGGGCTCCAACAGCTGCCACAGGTCTCAGCTAGATCACGTGCTAATGCAGTGTTCTTGGTACGTGGCATTTAGGTGGAGGGGGTGGGGGCAGAAGTCAGCAGTACTGGAAACTCTTGGCAAGTGGAATGTGTGTCCCCTTCAGGGACAGAAAGACCCCTGCCAATCCTAGATCCATTTGGGGAGAGAAGTAGGGATAAAGTCTGTAGGAAGAGCACCAGTCTCACAACAGGAAGATTACCAGGCTGGAGCAGTATTGGCCAAACGTCTCATGCGCCTAGGAGAAAGAGAAAGAGGTACAGTAAGTGCTGTGTTAGTCATGTGAAGTCTTACTAAAATCAACACTTTTGGGGAGGCTGCCAAAGCTTTGTGAATGCTACAGACAGGTTTATTGCCTAGACAGACTTCCTTGGTCACCTGAGAGTGCCCCTGTTGATAAGGCTGCGACAATATTTTCAGTAACAGCTTTTAGGGCACTTTTGCTCATTAACTTGGATTGAACTGCTACTGAAAACAATTCAGCCAGCCATAGCTGGGAAGCAAAATAATTACAAAACTGTTAATCAGCAGTGGAAAAACAAAATCCTGGGAAAGAGCTAAGCCAGCATATTTACTGTTCCCACAATGTATCTTTTGGAGAGATTCTAGCAGTTAATTTTTATCTGCCAGGAGCAATTTCACCAAGTAGGAGCAAGTGCTCTTGACTGCTTGTCAAACATCGCTTAGCAAGTCTCTGATGGGCAGAGCTCCTCCTGGAATCACAACAGTGCTCCCATACTGGCAAAAAGGTTGCATCAGTCAGGCTGGAGCTGGGAGCTTGCCCATTCCTACATCAAACAGCATTTTGCCCTACATAAAAGGAAGCCTTGTGGCAGGATTCTAGGTTGCATGACAGTGCATGAAATTCCAGTATTTTTGATGAATGCCTTTCTATAGAAACAAATCCCCCTGCACAAGCAGAGAGCCCAGGGAAAGGAAGAATTTTTTTTTTTTAAAAAAAAAAGGAAGCTGCTTCAAGCAGGAGATGGTTCAAGTAGAGATTTAAGTATTTGTGCAGCAAGGTGATAACAGTTTAATATCCTGAAGCTAAAGGGATATGAGTTTCTGTTGCAGTGTGCAAGTCTTAAGTCCCACCAGCTGGCTCTCAGTAGAGCAAGACAAACATCAAAGCTTTTAACTTCTCTCTTAGATACAGGCCAGAAGGAGAACTGTCTGAACGAAGGGCAGCACCTTGTATTTCTGTCCTGGTCCCTGATCTTCTTCTCCATCTCGGCATCTGTGAGGGTTTCCAGAAGAGGGCACCACTGGTCAGCATCCCCGGTGTTGCGAATAGCGATTTCCACAGTCGGCAAAGGGTTCTCGCTGCATGGCAGGGCAGAAGGCAAAGCAACATCCATCAGTGGTCCCAGAGCACTCCTCTGGGTTACCAGTCCAGGTGCAAGACACAAGGACAACAGAGCATCATTTACCGTGTTTCAGGCTCAAGCATTCATTCTTAGCCCTGCTTAGTACAGCTTAGTTTCCAGAAGCGTGCCAGGGCTGATGGTTACAATCTTGTAGAGCCTGAAGTTCCTGGGAGACCAACTACTACCATCTCCTTTCACCCCCAGAGAGGGGTTTGTCAAAGCAGCTGTGGCTGATGCAGTTCTGTCCCACAAAGGCCATTATGTAACTGGCTGACAGCATTCAAACCCAGTAAGCACAGGCAAAGTTCATACCAGTTTGTTAGTGCTGGGAACACTCCTCCCACAGCAGCAGCTGAGCTGGGCCTGCTAACAGCGCTCTTTGTCTAGCTTTGTCATTCTGCAACTCTGACTTCCTAGCTGTAGTATGCCTAGCACACCTCTGACAGCTCTTCCCTGGCAGAAGTCTGGCTTTCTGGGAGCCTGATAGTGGAAAAAGCATAATTCTCCCAATTGCCATGGAAAGGGTAGTCTTTTAGGACCTGCTGTTGCAACCAGAAGCTACGGCTACTCCCTGCACAAGCAATGAAACACCAGGCTCTGTCCCAGATCACAGGATTTGTTCCTCAAGAGATCTCTCTGCCCTGACCAGCTGTATTAACACATGCACAGAAATATTTACTGCTTCACTAGCCACTTTTCAGTAAAAGTCAACAGGAACTGACCAGAAGTTGCTTCCCAAATATTGACAGTGGAGCCAGAAGCCCAGCATAAATACAGAGGAGCCTCAGAATGTAAATATTTGCTTCGAATTCTAGGAAGGGGCTCAGCCTGAGCTGCACAATGTGTGTGTGTCAGAGAAACCCCTCAGCAGGTGTGTGCACACATCCAGCCCCCTCCTCAGGAACATGCCTCTGTGGACAGGATTTCAGCACTCATGGGCAGCCCTCTCGTTCCCCCAGGAAGGAACTCAAATGCTAAATTGCCACAGAAACAGCAAATGTCTGCATCAGAACTATTAATCTAGAATAACAATTCTTCAAAGTAATGCTACAATGAAAAATTAATCCACAGCCTTTGGTATCTGATCCTGGAGGAAGCTTTAGTCAGTCTACCTCCAGTACTGCTGGACATCCACAAAGCAACACTCGAAAACCAGGAATTTCATCTTAGCCCCGGACTATTACATATTCCAGGCTAAACGCTAGATCTTAACTGGCTTTTTTGACTTGATAGCATAGTCTCTACCTCATTTACTATGCTTAACAGTGATCACTCACTAAAATTAAATGGAGGTTCAAAAGCTGGCCTCATGCACATAACTTAATTGCAAGCCAACTCAGATACCATGTTTCTTTAGAAAAGAATCAAGAGAGAAACTGAAAAAATCCTCCCTTCTTTCCCAACCTCCAAAGACAGCTCCTCCTCCCCTGTTATTTTCTGGTTAAGAGGACAGTGCTGCCGGCAGAATGATTGAAATGTACTGTCAGCTGTAGGATTCTCAGTAGAGCAAGACACTCCCTCAGCCAGGGTCCAGGCTGCTGGCAGCAGTGTCACTGGCATGCCAACAGGGCAGGGAAACGTCTTCTTTTGGAAAAGGTGACTCCTCAGTCACGTAGCTTTGGTGTGTGAGAGAACCTGTGCCCTCATTCAGGTCTCAAAGGCAAAACTCTGGCTATAAAGTGCTGTGTGCTGCCCCTAGAAACACTTAGTACTGAGGTGGGAATCATCACAGCACACCATCCTCCTGAAAATCCCATATGCATCAGTCACCTGTCTGCTTCCAGTCCTGCCCCGTCCATTGGGCTTTCAGGCTCTCCTTGTTTTGCACAGAGTGAGCCAGCTGAAAGAACTGCCCTGGCTTTCATCAACTAAAAGACAGTTTCACCTCTCCCTCTGATGATTAAGAGGCACATGATTTCTCATCCCCCCCCAGTCCCTTGAGATATTAAGGTTCTTTTGATGTGTCTAAAGCAGACCCTTTCTTTACATCAGTGGAATGACTTTGGAGTAACCACCGCTCCTGTGGTTTGGGAATTCAGGAACTAACCAGCCACAGAACCCAAATACCATTAATCACTCTAAGGTTTCAAAATTACCCCTTTGCTGGAAGAAAAACGGGAAGAGGAGAGGACATGTTTGTACTATGACACAAAACAAGGTTTAAATTAGGTGTGTTTTCCTCCCTGAACAGCTCATGTCTACATACTTTGTTCTGTTTGGGTTCCTTTGCTAGTTTTTTATTCTCCCCCTTGCAATATTACCACAGTCTAAAGAAGGTCTGAAATCCACCTGTTTTAACTACCCATAAACGGAAGTACTTTTTAGTAACCAGAGCCAGATATGTTTTCAGAGATAACAGCATGAAGTCGGCATTAATATGATATATGAGAGAGCCTGGGCAGCACTGACTAAAACTTTACTTGCTTTAAGTTACAGGTACTGATAGGAAGCAAGGAGAGAAATTACCTCTCCCTCGCAACAGTTAATGTGTACAGAGATTAATTTCTTAACTCTGGTATCTGCAATACATGGAGAAGCTCAAGAAGGAGGGAGAGCATTTACTGTCCGCTAAATGTGGACAAAGCCTGCCTCTAATGCAGCAGGTAACAAGAGTTAGGAACAAATGCCCTGTGGGTTGGGAGGCAGTATGCTAAAAAATTGTCAAATCAAATTAACTGGGAAGGTAAATAAAACAGTGAATAGAAAAAGAGGGCTTCCTGGCCAGCATGGTGTTAACAGGGCCACCTCTACACTTCAAAAAGGATATGAAGAAGAAAGCTCAAACTGCTGAGAATGCTCAGGCAACAAGGAGCCCTACTATACCTTACAGAAATTAACTTGCTCCCAGCCATAGCTAGCTTAAACTGTAGACTAAAGTAAACTTCACACTGACTCCAAGGACTGCTCTACCAGCAGGGACACTTTCACTTTCTGCTACTGCAGGATATAACACAGTGCTAGCTCACTTCTGTCATAGTTATAATACACACTGCAGCAGGGAAGAAGAGGCAGTACTACAGGTACCACATTCCCATGTACTACCCTCCAAGTTCCCATCATTTCTCAGGAACACATGCCACTGTTCTGTTGTTACAGTTGGATGTGGTCCCATGCTGGCTCTGCAAATATCAGTCAGCCGCCATGAATAGAAAGGCAGAAGTCACCTGCCCACCTCTGTGAGAAGAAAGAAGGGGCATCATCAGGATGGACACACAATCTTAACAGTTTCAGTAGAAGAGTTTAATTCCCATTCCAATTCATATTGGAAAGGTTCCCCTTCCATTTTCTAATATTAACAACTCTGGAGATCATTTTAGAGCCAAATAGTTGCTGTGGAAGATTTTCAGGATAGAAATAATCTCCAGAGGAAGTGGAGTGAGACTAGTGGAAGAGCAACTACTGCAAAGCAGATCAATGCCTGTTTTCCACAGAAGGCCTACCATACAGAAAACCTTCAGATGGAGGAGGAAGGAGCAGAGCTCACAGCAGCAGCCAGCTGCCCCACAGCCTCCAGCTCCTCCTTACACCCGACCAGGTACTCATTGCCCTCTCCCTGAGGCAGGACAGGGCTGGTCATGTTTCCCTTTGCTGACTAGGCAAGTAATCCTGCTTCCTTGAACTGACCTCTACAAAACTGTTGTCAACAGTACTGTTTCCTCACCTCTGCAAATACATCATTTGCTGAACTCTCAAACTTCCTCGACTGCCACCATGACCCCAAGGTCGAGAAACCTCACAACGCATATATTAAGGGATACTTACAGCCTGCAGACTCAGCAACACGCTGAGGATAACATCAGTACAGTAACTCACCACAGAACACTACACGGCACAACTGGAAACAATTAGCATCAGGAGACAAGTTCCAAAGCTGACTAATCAAACCTGACACTGCTGCATACCAGCTGTGAGAAGGGCCTATGATCAAGCCAACTTCAATATCAGCCAGGGTAAGAGAGCTACAGTTTCAATCAGTCTTAGTTCAACACACTAAAGGTTCAGAGGATGGATAGCTCGTCAGGCAAAGCCAACAAAACAATGTATCCAGGGCTCGTTATTACCATACATCAGAAGATGGAAACACAAGGTATTCAGTCATTGTTAATTACAACAGCCTTTCATTCCGCAGCTGACATTTCATCAGTGTTTGGTCCTGAAATGTTATTACACCCAACAGGAAATGATACTTGAGCATGAGCACAAAAAAATCATAAGGACAGAACAGGTGCAAGCCAGAAGGACCAACTTCAAATGAAACTTTCTGCATCAGGTCAGCTGTTCTAAAATTCATTGATGCGAACACCCATGAAATACAAACACACACCCACAGCCATACCAGGAAGATGACAGTTCTATACCTGAAGGCGTATGTCTTCTGATGCCAACTCAGCTGTCCCCGGATGCTGTAGGCAATAGTAGTGACAAACTCCCCACCCAGACCAAGCTCTGAGCACAGCTTCAAGGCAAACTTTTCCGGTGAATTCTCCTTCTCTGACATGTCCCACTCAAACTGGTCTACAAGGGAGATGTTCCCTACGTGGATATTTAGCTGAGACAAGGGAAGAAACAGGCCATTTGTTTCCATTCTCACAATAGTTCATCAAAGGTAATTTAACTGAGGAGGCAGAGGCTGGAGAAGTGGAGCAGTAACTCCTAGTTCATCACATCCACAAAGCTCCTTAACTGAATTCTTAATTCCAGTAGCATGAAGATGACTCAGCTTTGCTCACCAAGGTTCAGTTCCTCCAAAAGAACACGGCAATGCTTTAACTGAACTATTTCATCATCTCAGGGGCTGGCACATAAATGTTTAATAATCGGCCACCTTGGTTCTGTTCTCAATACAAAGGACAAAATGCAATCTGGACGCAGGACTGGAATTAAGAGCTCCTTTGCTCCAAGGGAAGCCTCTGTTCTCTTACTCCCCCATGAAATAATCAGAAAACCCCAAATGGTTCAGCTCTCATTCTGTCGTCTTCCTGTATTACCTTAATAATAACTCGTTGGTCTGACTGATCTTCTAGAATACTGTCAGTTGGGTACGACTCGATCTGTTGTCGGATGGCAGAGGCAATAGCAGGGACAAAGGTCAGAGGATTCAAATCCAGGTCATCGCAAAGAATCTCAGAGAACATTTCTGGGGTCATTAGCTTTTCTGATACAGAACAAGAATGAACAGACACTGTTAACCTTCTCAGAAATCAACGCCTGCTACTTCCAGAACACATAAAATTCATCTCATAGTGTGACAAAGGGGATCCCAAACACATCACCATTTGCTTATAAAAGGGTGTTTTGTATCAGGTTTGTAAGGATATGCGCACTGACACAGGGACTTACAGCCTTCTTGATTTGCTCCATGGAGACAATGTATCTGTGGTCTAATATAATCCACATGCATAAAGAAGCACACATATTAGCTGTTCTGTATTCAGGGTACTTCAGCTAACAGAATACTAACAGACTAAGCTGACGAACTGGGTCAGGAGGACAGGCCTATTAAAACTCTTCAGCACACGTGTCCAGGAATGACTGCAGCCCATGGAAATGGCAGAGCATTCACTACAAGATATGAGAGCTGAACACAGTCCAAAGTAGGACAGCTTTAAAGCTCTGTATATATGGAGCAAGGACATGGACATTCATGCTTGTTCTCTCTTCATATTTGGTGATGGATACAACCATAGCTCTTCAGCCTCAGGAAACTCTCCTTCCTACATACCATTCATGTTCCACGTAAACGCATCTCTGAGTTTCTGCCCATCAATTTCCATATCAAGCCTGATTGGAACCAGAACCTCCGGCTGGGATGCATTCTCATGGATCACTGCTGGGTCATGGTCATCAAAGCTAATACGAAGAGCAACAACACAGTATATGCAACTAGCACATGCCGCATCTGGCATCCACAGAGGGAAGGCAATGATTGCTGGAAGCAATCCCCACACTCCAACTCCCCAATCAGTCTTTAGACAAGACTCCTCAACACAAGCTTCCAGGGCTATGGCAACTGATACCCATTTATCACCTTTTATTACATCTATCATAATACATTCCTGCAAATACAACAAGGAAGTTTCCCAGGATTATGTTTATCTTTGCTTCCTCAACTTTTGTAATGGAAAATAAAAGTTAGTCATGAGCCACAGCAGCATTTTCCATTGAATACATCAGATCAAACTTAGTGGAATATGTCAGTGAGAGGCAGCCTGCCCTTCAGAGGGTCTGCAGGCTCCTCAAATGACAACTGCTTAGCAAAGCAGCAGAAAGTAGAAAGAATTAATCAGGAAAAGAATTAACCGTTTTCCTGACATAAGGAAAGCCTTCACTCTAAGCCATGGCTGGCTGCTGTAAGGAAGAACCTCAAGACATACAGTTTAACTAAGGTATTCCAAGTTAGCAACCTGTAGGTCTTTCGTCAGAGATGAATCACAATACAGTAACTCATGAGCACTACCCCAGTGGCATGTCATTTTGGTAACTGTTTCCACTTTTCGGAAGCAGGAAGCTGCCTTACCACAGAGGGAATGTCCTCTTCTTATCCCTGCCCATGCGATTCCTGTTAATCGTTGTTGAGCATGGCACTGCATCCAGGTGATGAGAACTGTTGGGCAGGGTTGGCACCCACTGGTTGTTTCTCTTTGCCTTCTGTTCTCTGCAGAAGGAAACTATATTAAACTGCAGGCCCTGAGCACCACTGCTACTTAAGGAATGGTGTAATCTTAAACTTTAAAGTCCTATTATGAGTTCCTGCTATTTTATTCTGGAAGCCTTAACAATATTGCTCCACTGAGAACCCATGTTCCACACTAGCCTCTGGGAAGCCCATTCTCCAGCTCACAGTTTTTCATCAGATATGAATCCAGGTGCACCATTATAAATACTAGGTTCGTATTTGGGTTTTCTGTCTATACTTTATAAAAGGACCACTGAGAAATGCAAGGCAGTACGTGCAGAGTGTGTTCTGCAAAACATCTGTTACAGCTGGAACACAGTAACTGCAAAGAGAGCTGTGTCATCAAACACTTTATGTTTTTCTTCCTGTTGTATGTGGGCAGTAACCCAACCCTTACACTTTGGAGATCTTCATTTGCCTAACACTGCAAATAATTGTTAGCACAGACTGGCAAGCACCCCCCTGCACAACAGCCTGAGCTTATGCAATTTCCTGCACTTCCTGCCCAAGTTGACATCTTCCAAGCAGCTCCATTCTGATCTTGGCCCTCACCAATGCTGGTTACCTGAGGTAGGTAGGAGGTTCTGTGCTGATAGACACTGCCTTATACTTCTCATCATTTCCATCCAAGATCTCTTCCACTTCAGAGGCCTTTAACAGCGTCACGCTAGTGGCTAATGTTGTATAGCCATGATCTATTACCAGGAAAGATGCCAATAATTAACAAGGAAAAGCACTCCATCACAGTGTAGCATTAACAGGCTGCATAGTGAAAAGCCCTCCCTGATGCTGCAGGAAGAACTAAAATAGGTTACTGGGTGGTGTGAGTGTGTGCCCCAAGAGCCCTTTGGGCTTCATTTATCTTCTCTGAGCCATTGAATTTTTGAGCAAGGTTTTGACGTATGGCATTTTGTACATGAGATAAATGGAGATGACAAAACATTCCACTGCTAATTCTGAGCTGTCAGAGGCCTCCACTCTCTGATGTTCTACTACTGGGATAGATTACTTGCGCTGAAGTGACCTGAAGCTCAGCCACAGTGCCAGGCACTGAAGAAATATAATCAGGATTTGACACCCATCTAAACAGCAGGAACAAATGTGACTTTCTTGAGAGCAGGGGTGGAATGTCTTAGTTAATATATGGCAATCTCCACCAGAAAGCCTAGAGAAGAAATACAATTCAACATACAAAATCAGTATAACACCTTGGAAAGGCTGCACAGTGACAGAGCCAAGATTTGCAAAAGGCACCGGTATCTCTTTAGCTTATACAGCTATCCTGTTCATAACATCTTTCATTTGGCCAAAGAGTCAAGACACAGAGAGGGTTAGAATTACATAAGCTTCCTTCAGGTACTACCAATGGATGTAGCTCATTCTTCCAGGGTACAACTTATTTATAGACCCTGGCCATTTCTGTTATGAAATTTACTTAAGATGGAAAGGAACGCTAAAAAAACCCAAACAAACAAACAAAAAAACCCCTTCAGAAATAGGGTCCTTGAACACTCATAATTATTAGTTAAATTTTAAATCTAACATGCTTTTACTTAAGGAGAGAAAGAACAAAACGATTCTTTCCTACTCTGAGCTGCCCTTTGCAATCACATGGTTTAGCTCTGCATACCTACATCTGTCAAAATTATAGAATTGTTAAGGTTGGGAAAGACCTTTTAAGATCATCAAGTCCAACTGTTAACCCAGCACTGCCAAATCCACTGCTAAACCATGTCCCTAAGCGCCACATCTATACATCTTTTGAATAGCTCCAGGATGATGAGTCAAGCACTTCCCAGAGCAACCTGGTTCAGTGCTTGACAACCCTTTCAGTGAAGAAATTTTTCCTAATAGGATGTAAAATCCTATTTTCCACTGCCTTCTAGGAGGAAAAGCCCAGAAAAGAACAGATCCTCAGTGGACTCAAAGGTTGGAAACAGAGAGGCAATGATCAACAGAAAAGCTAGTAAGACTGGGGAAAAAGGGAGAAACATCAGAACAGCTCTTACTGAATTAGAGACCATCTGCTTTTGAAAGTCCTGCAAAGGTTCTGAGAAAGAAGAGTTCAGGCATGTGATCAGGATGCACAATTACAGCAATCACACGGAAAGATCAGACAAAGAGGACTAGACATTAATATATAGTAGAATAGCACCAAAGGTCACAGTGGAGATTCTTCCTCTAGCACAGATATGAATAACATGCAGATAAGACTTACATCTTCTGGGACTGTGAGACCGCTGATTTTCTGTTGGGGGCGGGGGTGGGGGAAGAAAAGAAAGCAACAGGTCAGTAGGATACTTGGAGGAAGGAGACATTAAGTCCAGAATGAACCATTTATTTTTATTATGCTTTAGTCTAAAGAGTGTACCACAAGTCATACTGCCAAGAAATTCAACTGCTTGTTATTAGACTCCCACCAAAAATGACACAGAGGCAGCTATATTCTCACTGTGGCAGTCACATCAGCAGCGACACACCACAACAAACACTGGCAGCCATAAACTTTCAGTCCCTGCAAGAAGCAAAGTTAAGCAAAGACACACATTTTCAATGGGGCATCCTTGCAACATTCCCACCCGTTTGACAAGAGACATGAAGATGCCCCTTTGTCTATAAACATCTCTTTGGAAATACAGTATTATTTTGAAACGTGGCTTTTGCTTTGTGATGAATGCAGCCAACCCCAGGAAAGCCATGACAAGATATTTTGATTTTAGAACATTTTCATCAGTTGGTATTTGTTGCCAGGCTGAAACAGAAGTTACCAGCGCCACCACTGCAGAGTGCTCCATCACTAGGCAATCTGAAGTGATTTGCACAGCCCTCAAGGTGTACAAGCTTCTGAATCACCCCAGTTTTTCAAGGCAAAATTTCAGATTTCAGATAAACATTACCAGAAATGTTTACTCGTTTCTCACCATGTGAGGAGGCTACTATCTTCTTCCTTTCTTCTACGGTGGCTAGTCGCCTCCAGAGTGAAGGATATCTCTTGTACAGGGAACCACGAAACATACGCAAGTAATTTCCCACCTACAAGAAGAAAAGTGGAGAGGTGGCCTGGTGCTGCAGTACAACCTGGCATTCCATTTAAGAGTTTTAGCAGAAGCTAAAACAAATTCAGCTCTTTGTAATGGTAAGAGGGACCTCCTGAAAGGATTTTTTTGGTTGTTTTTTTGTGACAGACTGACTGCACTAGGTTTGGCATCATATAGCACTGTAATTTTTGCAGCAACACAGAAAACAAAGTTTTTATCAGCACTTACTTCACTAGTTGATACAAAAAAACTCCCATCTGTTGACAATAATCAGTTTAATAGGAAAAAACTCCATTCACTTTCACATATTTTTGGACCACCTAACCTTTCTTTACTTTAATTTCTGTTTCAGTGCACAATGATCAGTAGGAATTAAACCAGACCAGATAGCGCTCTCCGACAGTTAGCATTTTTACTCTGAACCTCTGTACCCTCCAGACATTGCTTGAATACAGCAAATGCCCAAAGACTTGTATTTTCTTTTAAAACCTTTGAACATGTAAAAATATGATTGCTGCCAATAATTGCTCTTTTGAATTTACTTACCATCTGTAAAGCAGTTCTGTTCTTCCTGACACAAGATCCACACCTGTGCTACAGCAGGACTTGCTGACCAACAGAACTACTTCTAGACTGTGAAATCAAATTTTTAGACTGCTGGTACACCGGCAGACTGCCACAAAATAAGGTCTTTACTCCTTGTTTGACAAGACTCATTTTGATCTTAACACCTATTTTCAGGTAATTTTTAATCATATTCTCTGTTCTACAGTGCTCGTCGACAGAAATGAATGGTAGATAAAAAAAGCAACCCTTTTCCCCTTCCACGTGTCTGGTATGGCCATCTCACAGACTGCAGTTACAGTTCTTCTTTCAAACTTTACACTTCACATGAGACAGTGAGAAGCCTTTAGTCCCTGCTCACCCTACAGAGCTGGCAATTTAATTTATCCAATATTTCCTTTTTTGCATCGAGCTTGGGGCTAGAATGTTTGGGGGGTTTTCCCGTTTCCAACTGTGATCGTTTCCCCGGTGCTGAAGCACCGATGTTTCTTGCTTCAGTACTGCTCCTCTTCGGGGGGCAGCGGCTCCTCTTCAGGGGGGCTGCGCAGCCCCTCAGCACGAGTAACTAAAGGGCCCGCACAGGCATGGGGTGCAGAAGCGCTGCCCGCCGGTGCTGCTGGCACGGCTGGGCTGCACCGGGCCGGCGGAGCTGCGCTGCACAAAGGCCCAGGCGCGGGCTGAAGTACCTGTCCGCGCGTGAAACAACCCGGCCTCGGACACAGCAGCCGCGGTGCCACAACCCGCAAGCAGTGTCCGGGCGCGGGGCCTCCGGCTGCGGGCGGCCGGGGGCCTGGGCTCTGTCATGTCTCCGCCAGCCACCCAGACCGAGAACGCTGGGCCCGCCACGGCCTGGCCCCGGGCAGCGCCCACCGCCGGCCCCCACGCGGAGCCCGAGCCCCGCCGCCCCGCAGCGCCCCGCCGCCGGGGGGCAGAGGGAGTCCGCAGGGGCTGGAAGGACGCTCCCTCCCCACGCCCGGGACCTCGGTGCCCTCCTGCGGGGCTGCCCTCAGCCCGCACCCCACCGAGAGCTCCCCCCCACCCGGCCCGGCGCCCCGCAGCCGGCTCCGGGCCCGCTTCCCGCCCGGGCCGTTGTGCGAGGGGGCCGCACCTCAGAGCCGATCATGTAGAACTCGCCGTCCTCCTCCAGCTGGAACTTGACGGGCTTCTGCCCGAAGGTCTTGCTCAGCGCCATCATCATCATCGCGGCGGCTGGAGAGGGGCGGCGGCAGCGCCCGGCGTCCTGAGGGAGGGCCTGGGGCGCCGGTGGCGGCGGCGGCGAGGGCAGCAACGACGGGCGGCGCCTCGGCCTACTCCAGCCGCCGCTCCGCGCATGCGCGGCGCACCCCGCCCCGCTGGCTGCGGGAGGGCCCTGCTGGCTGCGGGGGGGGCCCCGCTAGCGGGGAACGCGGCGGGAGGCGGCACGGGCGGGCGGTGCTTAGAAAAGAGGCGGTTTATTGACGCGGGGCGGTACATAAATACAGGCGGTACTCACACACGCGTGTGTACGTGTAGGTAGGGAGTGGGGGGATGTATACGGTCTACAAACGTTTACAGCTGCGCTCATGAGGAGCGGCCGGCACCGAGACCCCCGGCAGTGGGGGCGGGCAAGGCCACCGCCACCCTCCGCGCCCCAGGGCCGCTCGCTGTGCTGACTGCAGCAGGTCACCCGGGCGCGGCACGGATAGGTTGGAAAGGAGAGAAACCGGCCGTAGCCCCTTTGGTGTTATCTGGCATAAGGTTATGTAGCCATGAGGGGTGTGCAAAGTGCGGGAGCGGGGCTGTACAGCGTCAGCCCCCAGCCTGGTGTCCAGGCAGACTAGGAACGGTGGTTTGAGACCCATCAGTGCAGGTGTGAGCAACCCAGGATGGGGAAACCTAACTCGGTTATGAGCACAGGGAGCAACGGGGCAGTGTCCAGCACTGGCACCCAGCACCGTGGAAGGAAGGGGGCCCCTTGTCTATATACAAATCAGTATAAAATCCTAATGCATACTAGTCATACAACATAAAACCGGGAGTAGGGCTATGGCAGGGTCCCAGCAGCCACTGCTGCAGCCCCAGTGAAGTGACCCTGGCAGCAGCTGCACATCTGCAGTCCTCAGTAGGTAGGGTCTGTGTCCTTCAAAGCCCCTGGCTAAGGCTGAGGGAGGTGTCTCAGTGGAAGCCCTCCTCCCAGGTCATCAGGAGCAGCAAGAGACTGCTGTTGTGAGCTATGTAAACATAGGAAATGCCACCGGGTCAGTTCTACAGGATGGGGTCTGGGTTAATTAGGAGAGTGTGACCCCATTCCAGGTTGGCTTGATGGCTTTTAGGATGTTATCACTTAGAAAAGCATGGCCATGTTAAGGGCTTCATGGCTGCTCTTGCCTGTGAGGAATGCAGCAGATGCTTTTACATTGACAGCAACTGAAGCTGGGGCTGCTGGAACTGGAGAGGAGCAAACATTGTCACTTCCTGTGACAGACATCTGTTGTGTCAGATGCTGAGCCTTCAAGAAGGCCAGGAATGGCAGAAGGAACCCTCTGTGTAGCTGCTGGATGTATGGGTGATGAAAGGGGAGTGTGGTGGACACAGGCATTCCCCTCATCTGAAGGAGTTGGAGGAAGGTGTACAGCTGAAGAAGTCTTGGTTGATCTGGCGTGGGTAGCTCTCCAGCACTTTCACCTGGACTGGATCAAACTTCCAGTAATCTCGGCCTCTCAGGAAATAGGCAAAACCTGTGGGTGAGAGAGGAAGTGTTAGAAGAGACAGGGTTCATGCAGCTTAGAGTTCTTTCCTACCATTTTCTCTAGCTGACACACTGCAGCACGTGCAGTACCAAAAAAGAGCCTGGAAAAGGCAAGAAATACTGCTAAGATTCATTTCACTGGAACCCAGACTTGTGGCTTACATTGTTCTTTCACACTATTTTAGTTTTGATGGGAGAGTAAACAGGATGGATTTTGTTTTATAATCCTGGTGATTTAAAATATGCTGTACTCATGTAGTGACCCAGTCCTGAGAGAGCAGAGGACATCTAGGACCTGGAAAGGGCTTATGACAGGGAGCTTGTGAAGACCTGCTGCAGAGCATGTTACTGTGAGGAAGCTGCCATGGGGAAGCTGCATTCCCCATCTGGAAGCAGTGGGGAGCCATTCTACTGAATCTTTGGAAGGAAAGTGGCACCGCAAGAAGAGGCAGTTACCGCAACAGTCATTCCAAGCACCCTGGCTGTCCACAGTGTTTCTGTGGCACTGCCATCCTGTCTTCAGCATGGGGCACACCTGGGAAGACTGGGCAACACCAAAAGCAGCCTGTTCATTCAGGACAGCTGCCTAGGCTGAAGCGTGGGCAGCATTTCTGCTGTCTTCTCATCACTTTCTTTGGTGGAAGCAGTAATAGCTAAATAGGACTCTGACCATTTCTTAGTCAGAAGCTTGAATTTTCTTTATCAGACACTTAACTGTTGATTATTGCAATTAAAAATGATAGAACTTCTCACTTTTATGGGAGAAGCCTCAGTTCCCTACCCACTGGAGGGAGCTTCCCTTCTCCTTCTACACTGCATGGCATGTGCTATGGCTCAGAAATGTCCACTACAACCAAATGCATAAATTTGCTAGGCAGCGGTGTCAGCCTGACTGCCCACCTCAGAGCAGGCCATAACCCTGCTGCACTGACCAAACTCATCCTGAAAAGCCGCGTCAATCTCCTGAGGGACGCCGCGCCAGTCAGCCATGGCCCGGGGGTAGATGTTGTCCACCTGGCGAGTGTGAGGGTTGAAGCGCCAGTAGTTGCCTCCACTGAAGATATAGATCTTGGTTTTCTCAGCCCCCCACACCAGAGCTGCCTGCACAGAGGATGCAGGGAGGCCTAGCTCCACAATTGGGGTGGGACCAGATACCCGTCTCTCGCCGTCATAAATCCAGTACTGAGAATCTGGTGAGGAGACAGAAAAGGGAGACAAAAGGTCAGTGGCTCTTTTGGAGTCTGATAATTCAGCAGTGAACTCACAACTGGAGCTCATGCCTTGGCAGAGCTCCCAGGGAAATCTGTACCTGAGAGGCAAAAACCCCACCAGTGTCATGGCCACTGTCACGGACGAGTACCCAAAGTGCTGTCAGTGCAAGGGGTTGACTTCCTATCTCAGCCCAGCCCAGAGGGTGTCAGTGATGGGACAAGGAGGACCATTTTAGCTGCTGTCTTTTCTCTATTTGTGGAAGTTACAATAAAAGACTTGGCTGGAGGGACCAGCCTCTACCCTGCAAACTCAGAGCCTGGAGGAGAACGTATGTGGGCATGCAGAGGCATAAAAAGGGCATGCGGCTATAAAGGAGTAAGCTACAGAAACCAGGAAGAAGTTGCCAAGCTGAAACAGAGACTGCGTATTTCCAGATTAAATTGAAATAGGAATCTCTGTACTTAGCCTACGGCATGTAATACTTTCCCCTTATCTCATTTTAACTCACGGTAGGAGCCTGCCAATTTTAGCACTGTAAGTCCTTGTGTGCAGGTCAGGTGCTAAGTAATCTGTTTATGCAGGAACATGGCCTGCAGAGCAGTGTGTTGTGCTTTCTGGTACTCAGTCTCACTGTGCGCAGACAGGGAGGGCATACACACCCAGGACAGCTGGCTACCTACATCATTCTGCATCCTTGCTATTAAATTTACACTTGGAAAGAACATTAAAGAAAACATGGAGCTGAAATGGGGTTTCTTGCTGGCCTTGAACTCCAGAGACGGCCAGGAGGAGGTTTGCCCCTGCCATGGGTAATTGTTAATCCCTGTGGTGGCCGGAGGTTGCCTGGCTCTGCAGACAGGATCCCTGTAAGCTCATTTGGTCTTGGGGTACTACAGAAGCTCTGCATCCTCTCTGAGGAGGAGAAAAGATGCTGTCTGTCCCCTCAGCAGAGCCTTGGGGCACAGGCGCAAGAGTTTCACAACAGGTGAAGCTGCCTGGGGCTCCCTTCTGGCACAGTGCTTCCTAGGACAGCTGGGAAGACAGAGCAAGTGTTTTCTTCCTCCTCTGCCAGCAGCATCACCAGGGCAGAGACTCAAAACAAATGTTTGCATTCCAGAGGAGGAGAACGGGATACTCTGGCTGTATCTAAAATAAAAGTGACCCCTCCTTCTCTCTTCCCACCTCAAAAATTTAAACAGAGAAGGAAACAAATAGCAGGGATCACTGGATTGCTGAGGGTGCCCAGAAGGTTTATCCTCCCAGGAACTTGTTGGGTCCTGAATACCCATAAGTAAAGGAGACGCATTTCTGAGCCGTCTGATCCCAGTCCAGCTCTTACCTTGGAAAAACCAGATATTGCCCAGAGGGTCCTCGAAGGTGGCATCGACAGAGCTGGGGATCCCCTGCCAGTGCCGGGAGGCCAGAGCTGGGTAGCCATCCTGCAGCTTTCCAGCCCGAAGCCGCCACACATAGCGAGACTTGAAGAAGAACAGCTCCCCTCGGATGGTGGATGCAGCATCAAAAGTTGTGTCGCAGGCGTCAGGCTGTACGGACTGCCAAAGCATGGCCGGTCAGCTGCTTGGACTCAAGGGACCCCCCTCACCCAGGCTGGGTTCAAAGGATGGGAAGTCCCTGTGTCCAGGCAACTGTCCTGCTTTCAGCCAGTTTTGGTTGGGCCTGTGCTGCCCAAAGGGGCAGGGGCCCCACACACCCCAGGCTGACGAGCAGTGTCCATGGGGTCTGGACCCAGGCTCAGCAGCATGAGTGGAAGAGACAGACACCAAACCACACGTAAGCCTGCTGCTGGCCTCTGGGTGAGGGCGGCCCCAGCTGTGGTGTTAGAGGAGGACATGGGCAAGCTGTTCACTCACCTCCACATTAGTGATCTCATTTGTTTCAAGGTCTGGCTGGGGCGGCTCTGCTGGCTGAGTTGGGGTTGGATCGGGATCCAGTTTCGGTTTCCCATAGAGGTACTGAATACCTTGCTTGTCATCCTCACTCAGACTTAGTGGGTAGCGGAAGATGTAGAAAGGAGACATCAGTGACTTGGAGACAGCTGTGTGCTGCAGGCCCAGGACATGGCCAAACTCATGAGCAGCCACTTGTAGGAGGTCAGTGCCTGCAAAAAGAAAAGATGGGAGATGCTTTTGTCTGCTTGTGTGTGGGACTTATGCTTCCTATGGTCACTTCTACCAATTACCAGCCACTGACTATACATTGAGGTATGTCATTGAGGAGTCTAACACAAGGAAAGAGAAATCTACCTCCACTACCGTGCTTACAGGTTGTTGTTCCTAGATCTTTCCTATGTACACTGTGTTTGTGTGGGTTTTTTAAGGAATCAAAGGGCATAATTAACAGATCCACTGGTTCAGGAGCACCGTGAGTGAATTCATAAACCTCAGGTATTAGCCTGGGTATGTTGGTAATTTGTAATTCTGTCGCCAGGGGCTCCTGCACCTCATTGGCTACCAGGAAGAAAAGGGTTTTCCACACACTTTGGGAAAGAAGAAATATGCACGGAGAAGGAAGTCCGGACCATAGATGTAGGTGGTGAGGTGATAAAGATGGTTTTTGTCCACTCAACCCTACAGCAGTTGTCGGCTACAGTTGTTGTATATCAGGTCACATTTAGATCATGTCCGCTGTGGAAGATACCAGCATTGGCAAGGGAATGCTCTGGGATTAAAACTTGCTAATAGCTGTTGTCACAGAGACAGCAGAGGGAGCTCATTTATTCCTTGTGTGTGGACTGTGTCAAGAAGGTGACATTTCGAAATAAATCCATAAAAAAATATCCAGTGTCAAGGGCTGGGCCTTCTTCACCAGACTCAAGTAGATTTATGGGAGATCATGTTTTAGGAACACATGACCCTGCAGCATTTAGAAAAGGAGAGGGAGAAGAGTGGATTTCAGTATGCAAAAATATGTCATTTGGCAGGTGTTACTTAGCTTCCAATGGATCCTTTTTGAAGTTGATATATTTCAGGGAAAGCTGGAAGAGAGGCACATTAAGCAGCAAAGCCTGTGAGCAGAGGCTGTTTGTTGACAAGTCCCAGCATATTCATTCACTCGCTTTCAGCCAGAAATCCTTCAAGCTGCAGCCCAAGTGATGAGAAAGGCAGGGATGTGAATCAGCCAGCCTCGCTGCTCCAAGCAGGATTTCACTGCTGGCTCCAAGGGAGCAGGTCGCTTCTCAACACCAGGATGGGATGGAACAGGATGGGATGGGACCAGGAGCATGCAGCTGGGAAGAATGCCTGGGAAGGGCGGAGGAGAAGGTGAGCCCCTGTCTTCCTCTGCTGGTCAGCTTCACATTGAAGTGATGAATTTGCACAGCACTGGCCTAATTAAATCAACATATCTAGGTCAGCTGAGAAAGTGGGATTTCTATTCAGTGATTTATTACAAACTTTCAGACACTTCCATTTAGCTTGGCAGGCTCCTCCCTTGATGCTTTCCAGTGTTGGCAGATCAGCTGTGCTATTGTCAGATTCTCCGGGGTAGATGAACAACAGCATGCCTGAAGGAGCTGTGCTGGGGAGCATCACTGTGTCCCTCAGAGAATGTCCTCCACGTGGAGTCCTGCTTCCTGCACGGCTCTGGGGTGACCTCAGGACATACCTTAGCCCTCCTCGTAATTCGGCTCTCCCGTCTGTAAAATGAGCCCAAGGATTTCCCTGTCTCACTGATAGCTGAGTCAAGGATTTATTCATGTTTATATCGTAATGCTCTTTTCAGCATATTAAATGGCAATTAGCTGCAAAGAGCCTTTACAACATTTATTTGTGGAAGATGGGTTGCAGGGGGAAGGCCACAGAACAAGGCTGGATTCTGGATTCTGATGAGAACTGACATCCATTTTCAGTTCCTAGCTTGCCTCTGACACTGTCTTACTGTGTGGGAGAATGTAGGAAATTATTCAACAACATAGCTAGTCCCAACAGAAGGTGAAAAAGGGCAGAGCCCACCCTTCCCTCAGGAGCAGAAACGCTTTTGTAGAAAGGTCTGGTGCTCTGTGGTTCTTGTTTTAGTTCAGCATGAGCAGCGTTGGAGACATAGCAGTCCTGTGCCCCACACAGAGAGTCAGGCTGGCACACAACTGACAATGACGTGGACTTTGGGGGAGCCCATCAGAGCCCTGAATGCTGACATGGACAAAATGTTTGGGAAACCCCTGAGAGGCAGAAGTTTAACTTGGGCTTTGTGATTGTTTGTCACTGTAGATAAACTGGGAAAGAGGAGGATGGGCTAACTTGGGTTAATTTTGGTGGGTCCTGCTGACGCTGATGCTTTGGGCACTGATCCAGGTGGTCCCAGGCAGTACTGCAGTATCTCATGAGATACTGTGACACCAGACCCTGAATGCTTGAGCAGAAAGCTACCAGCTTGGATTTATTATTAGCAAAAAGAAGCAAAAAAAAAAAAGAAAAAAAAAATCTTGACTTGATGCAGTATTGTTTATGGTCAGAGCATTCCCAGGCCACAGGGACAGAGCTGGAGCCTGCATAGTTTCCCTTTATGGACTTGTTTGAGGGCAGATGGTGAATGGTGTGCGCAGGGGCTGAGGCTGTGCTTTGGAGGACAGATGTGTCACCTGGTGCTTGAGCCTGTTTTCCTTCATCCTTTCCCTACTTTATTTCTAACGGCTCCTGCCAATGCTGGGTGCACTTCCCAAATGACAGGGCACGTGGCTGGGCAGAGTCATCTTTCTTGCTCTCCCTGCACAGGGGGAGCCCACTGGGAAGCCAGGGTCCTGGTGCTGGACACAAACTATGCTGTGGCTGAAAGATGAGAAGAAAAGACATGAATACTAACAGTAGGCTTGTAAGTGGTGGGCAACGACAACGCACACCACAAAAAATGATTGTTGCCTCTCAGTTTTACAGGGTTCCTGTTCAGACCACAACAGAATCATTTACAAGTGCATCAATAAGTGTCCTGGAGCGTCCACAGTTCCCCTTGAAACAGTACCATACCCAGGTTATTCCCAATCGTCCAGGTCTCATCATAGTCAAAATGGACATCTCCCTCCCGGTGTGTCTTGGGGAAGAACGCGTGTGCCAGGATCCCTCCAGGCCCATCAAAAGGCAAGTTGTCTCCATGCCAGTACCTGGAGGGAAGACACATTGCACCTCAGACAAACAGCCATGTACCTCTAGTGAACAGCATTGTATGGCCAAAGGTGGGGCACCACTGTGGGGGGCAGCAGCTCTCACTCCCATCCCAAGTTCACCCCACCAGTCCAGAACAACTGCTCAGAGCCCTTCTGATTGCCACAAACCTGGTTCTCCATTGGGGCACTAAGGAAGTAGAGCTCAATCACACCAAGCCCTGGGGAGTTTGTGTGTTTTCTCAGGGATGTTTCTCTCCTCCCCCTTTTGAGCTTCCAGCCTGAAGCTGACTGTGGAGCCTGAAGAATTAAGGAGGTGACTGCTCAAGGCAAGATGAAGTCAAAATAGCAGAGGAGTGGCAGGGGGACACGGAGGGGCATCCAGCAGTGAATGCAGAGAAACCCTCAGGTCCTCACTCAAGCCAAGCTCACTGTTGACAAGCAAAGGAAGCCTGTGAGAGATGTGGCCACTTTAGAGAGCTGAGGGAAGCACAGGCAAATACACAGCATGCAAATTGCATCACTGCTTGGACGGTCTTCATTGCCTTTATTAGTTTTGTGCAAACATGCAGCAGAGGGAAGTCTTTGCCCCCATGTGTATTTTGCCAAAAGTGAATTTCAGGGCTGGGAGCCAAGCTTCATTTAACCAAGAAACTATATTTGTCTTTGGGCAGACAGTTACATCGTTTAGTCAAGGGACAGGATGGAGGACCTGAAGATGGAAAGTCAAAACAAACACTTAAAAAAACAGCCTGCAGGCAGAGAAACTTAAATGTACCAGGAAAATTAATGAATGATCAGTAACGGTACTCTGCACAGCCAGCATGGAACAGCTGCACTTACACCAAGCAGCCCACAGCTGACAAAAAAAAACCCAACCAAAACCAAAAAAAACCCTGGTGTCTGAAAGCAGATATATAAGCCTCCATTTAAGTGCCTAAGTTGTGTGTCAGCAGCTCTCGGCTCTGCTTAGAGGCTTGGGGTCTTGCGTGTAAGGTTGCTTCTCTGTCTAGGAGGAGGGTGCTGCTGCCCACCATGCTCACCTTGTGAAATCAATGACAATGTCAGCCTGTCCCTCCTGCACCTCAGTGAAGGTCAGCGGGGTCACATCACTCCAGACTTTCAAAGCTTCCTCGATGGTCCTTCTCACTTTAGTTTTTACAAGTTGCCATGGGAACCTGATAATTCTGAAAGGCAACAGACACTGGATGAGAAGAGCATCACCTGCTGTCCCATGGACACTGATATCATGAAGACACTAGCTGCAGGATCAACATCACTAGGGCTGCCACTCTCACTCAGCACCAGAACATCTCCAATCCATACAACCATTGGTCCAGCACCCTCTTCCAAGTAACATGTGCAGCAGGTAAATCTCATTGGTGTTGAAACCCTCTGGCTGGTGGGCCAGAGGTGAGCTCTCGAGAGCTTTGCAGATCTGTGTTTTTCTGAAGTGCTGCAGCATTTCCCAGGTCTGTCCCTGTGAGTTCACCCCCATGGAGGTGCCTGGGACCAGTGTGATGTGATTTCCCCTCCTCGGTCTCTGCATTTTTTGCCCCTGGAAACCTGGGCTCACTCAGAGCAGCTGCTGCCTCTTCTGCCCTCCTATAACAGGAAGGCTGTAAGCCAGGGGTCCTCAAACTTTTTAAATGGGGCTGGCGTGCGGATTAAGTGGCAGGCAGTCATCTGCGGCTGCTTACTTCCCCCCCCCTCCAACCCCCGGTAGGGGGGTGTGGGGGGTTCTGTAAATACCAGGGGGCCAGATTGAGGACCCTGGGGGACTGTATCCGGTCCGCGGGCCGTAGTTTGAGGACCCCTGCTATAAGGTCTGCCACAGAGGGAGCTTTCTTTCCCTTCCATTAACAGTGTTGGTGTGTGTTAATTTCTGTTTCTTTCTGTAACACTG
>JAVJGJ010000001.1:88093951-88104036 GCA_035590215.1 Microhierax caerulescens | reverse complement strand
GACTGTTGCCAAAAAAAGAAAAAACCAAAAAAAAAAAGCAAGAAGCCTATCTGTTATCTACAGCCCCCTAATGCTCCGAGGAACCGTCTCCTGCATTTAATTCAACAAAATATTATTTACAGGCTGTCAAGGTCTGTACAAGTGTGCTCACTTTTCCACTCAAAGTCCAGTGGGCAACTGGGGAGGCAGCACAACCCTCCCGCAAAACTGTTGAGCAGATTCACAATTGAGAGTGCGTGGGGTGACCAGGGCAAAACTTTACACTGAAGTTGTGTTTATGGGAACATCAGTAACAGCTGAATACGAAGGTCTTTTTAAAATAAACTGTGAGGTGAGCCTACAGCAGGGTGGCTGTGGGGCTAAAGGCACAGCAGGAGAGGGGTGGTGGTGGAGGCTCATCTTGGCATGTGTCAGGGGTTTGATGTAGGGAAGTGAATATATGTGCACGGAGTTGTTGATGTGGAACTGACCAAGGGGTGATGCAATGGCTGTGCAGAATGTGTTTGGGCAGGGGTGGGTGGGCAGCTGTGTTTATGGGAGTATGTGCATGAGGGGATGTGGAGGTGCTGGGTACAACCCTGCTGGTGGTTCAGCATGTGGTTTCCTTGCCCCCAGCTTTTATGGTCACATCACAGCGTGCTGTGCTCCAGGGAACATCAGACTGAGAGGTTTGGGGGGGGAGAAGCAACCCAGCCTGACTCCCATTTCAGGCCTGTCTTACTTGTAGGTGAGGTCGGTCTTGTCCCAGCGTCCACCAGAGAGGACAAACCTCTTCTGCCGGTTCCGCCCATTCTGGCTGTCCAGCAACACTGGGAGGTCCGGTACGCCGCACCGAGGTGGGTTCCAGCGTGCCACCTGCTCATCTACACCCACAGGGAAGCCCTTGGCAGGCACACCAGTCCCCACTGCGTTCACCAGGGAAGACAGCCAAGGACTCTGCTCCTTCCAGGTGTGATGCTTTCGAGACACATCCTAAAAGAGAAAAGCAAAGCCATGACTTCAGTGCCTGGGAAGAGACGTTCTGATGCAGAGTCACAAATGTTTGCCCACAGCAGTCCTGCACTGGTGAGTTCCACCCCTGCCTGGGGCTGTTCCCCTGCTGCTAGGGAACAAACTGCTTCCCACAAACATCCTCCCTTCCCTGGGATCTGCTGCTCCAAGGCCAAGTCACACCTGCGAGACAGTGTCATGCCACCATGGCATCCCCTAAGCACTGGGCTATTTTTGGTCCTCTTTTCCTTGGCAGCTGACCAGCAGGAAATGTTTTTGCAAGCTGTGGATGAGAACCAGACCCTTCAAGAACGAAACAAATCACTAGGGAGTAAATTCTCCCCCTTTGCCCCACATACTTTATTCCCTGCTGGCCCTGGGTAGAGGTGATATTAATAGAAGGAAGCCTTTAGTACCCAGCACACAACTGTGCTCCCCATTGTCACTTCCATAGTGTCCCCTTGCTGTCCTGGCACAGTGAGCAGGTTTTCAGCATGGCTGGGAGTCATTGCAAGCTAGAGAGCAGGACACATGGATCTGGGGCATGACAGCCAAGCCCATGGGGCAGAGAGCAGCAGGGACTGTCCCCACAGCCCCATTACTGCCTGAGGTCACTGACTCTGTTAGGTAGGGTGGGACAGGACCATACCCTGTAGCCTCATTGCACCTGTGACTCTGCTTGGGGATAAGATCACCTGGGCTCTCCCACACTTAGTTGGAAAAGCACAGTTCCTCTTGGCAACATTAATTAATGCTAATTAGCTGATTTCCATTGGTTTCTTACCTGACTGCAGGACTATGGGGCCACCATGAAGCATTACCTAAGCGTAGTCCCCCACCTGCTGTGAGGCACGTGCAGTGAGAGACACTTGGTCCCTGCATCACCACACTGCACAAACACAGACTTTTTTCCCTGATTCTTTGCAGGCAAATTCAAAGGTGTTGGAACAGCAGGAGCAACTGAGACACTGCAGTGACACATCTCTACTTGGACAGGCAAGTTCCATCCTACAGGGCTCCCAAGTGAGAACCTGGGGTTTAGGAGTCCCCTTCCCTCCCCTGCAAAGAGCTGTCTCCTTCCAGGCCAGCTCTCCTGGCTGCTGCCCTGCCAGCGACGTGAAAGCCAGGATGGCATGATGCCAGAGCTGCCATGATGCTGTGTAATTCGCGTGCTGCCACCACTCTGTTCCCTACAATGAGCCCATTCATGCAGGCTGGAATGAAGTGTGAAGCCCTTGGCATTAATTCCGCTACCGAGCTCCCAACTCTACAGTGGCCCCGTGCCTCTGAGCAATGCACAGATGGACAAAGGAGCCAGGGAGGTCACACAAGGGTGCAGTTTAGGGTCCATGTGTCAATTTAGGCTTTCCATGTGTCTGTCACTACTCCAGCCTGCTGGTTTATCCTCCCCAGCCAGGCAGATGCCCTTGGTGGCTTGGTACTGCCAGCCTTTGCCTTAGAAACCATGAACCCAGTCCTGGTGTCCCAGTGCACTCTCACACACTATGGGAACCACATCATCAACATGTGCAAAGCAAGAAAGCTGGTTTACATCCTGAACAGCAAAGCCTACCCAAGCCACCAGCCATGACATCGAGAATCCATCCAGTGCTTCAGTGGGAGGAGGGAGTATGGGCTGGCCTGTCCCACATGTGCCTGCACTGGGCTGCTCCTGCTGCATGCTGGAGCCCTGCCAGACCAAAGGTACCTGTCTCTCTGTGAGGAGCTCTCTAAGAGTTGCCTGGCACCTTGCATAATGGCAGCTGTGTTTCCAAAGCCCAGCCTGGAGGGCCACTTGGCTCCTTGCTCCTGGGTGTGCTCAGGAGTACCCACTGCCACCAGAGGCAGGTCCTGCTACCCGAGGGCATGGGGTGATGAATGTGTCTGGTTTCCCAGGACCAGGAGGTGCCGGACAGCGACTCTGAGGCACATGGGGAGTGGAGATGGATCCTGGGGAGAGCTCTCGCTGTGGAACTGGGACCACTGGGAAACCCTCAGGAGTTGCCCAGGTAGGTGAGCAGGCTGAGGCTGACCCAGAAAAGCTTACCCCTGTTTTTTTGTCTTGGCTCTGCTGAGTGCATTCCCAGGTCTCCCGGGAAGGCCAGTTGCTGCCTTACCGGCTGGGGGCAGTGACATATACCAGAGATTACTGCTCTTCTCCAAGCAGGAGCAGAGGGAGAAGGAACTGCCTGTTTCCTTCTCACCCCAACAGATGTTTTAGAGGCAGACCTGGGGTAGGCTTTCTCTCTTCTCTGGTTAGCTCAAGGCCACTGGCATGAATCACAGCTTCCAGTTATCCAAACCCCACCTTGCCTTAGGCAGGACCCTTCCTGCTTCTGCCTGCTGGCCCTCTGCTGAGACCAGGCCCTGGGAGCGGACATGGTGTGGCCCGACAAATGGCTTTGGGTGGAGGCAGGAGGCAAGACCTGCCTGGCTGCCCCATGTACTCACTGTGCCCCTATACAAACAGCAAGTCTCTCCTTGTCATCACTGCACCAACATTAGCACCATAGCAGAAAAGGGCTAGAAAATGCCACTGCGGGCACGGCCGGCAAGGGGAAATGTGACAGGCAGAAACCACTTGCCAAACAATGCTCAGAAGACACATCAGGCTGGAGATCTTGGTCTCCTTGGCTGGACACACCTCACTGCAGGCACTTCCCAAGGTGTAGATAACATCCTCTCGCTTACAGTTGCATCCTTCCCACCCAGAACTAAAGCCACCCACTCTTGGGAAGATCTGGCTTTGTTCTCCTGAGCTATGGTATAATGCCCCAGCTGAATGATTAGGGGTTTGCTTAGGGCTGTGCTGCTGCTGAAGCTACTACAGACCTGTGAAGAGAGGATGAGAAGGGTTGCTGGGTAACTATCAGGGCATCCCCACTGCTCCCATCCACCACCAGAGGACAAAAGCAAAGGCAATTCCCTGCAACCCAGGGCAGGCCTTCAGACCAGCTGAGTGCAGAGCCAGCTAAGTGTGTGCAGCCTCTTGCACTGCCCTTCCTAGTAAAACCCACAGTCGGGGGGTTGCTGCGCATGGAAACAGACAGTTTTTAGCCCAGGGAAGATGCCAGGGCTTTGCAATAGAGACTGAACAGCAAAATGTCTGCACAACATGAACACAGAGGGGCTGCCAGGCCTGAAACCAAGGGTCGAGGGCAGTAAACACAGCAGAGGAGCGAAGCTATACACAAAGAGGGCTGTGCTGCAGGCTGGCCACAGTTCCTCACAAAGAAAGTGCCTCTTCCTGCAGCCTTGTGACCAAAAGGCTGAAAGGCAACAGGAGGGAAAGGACAGATCCCATGGGAGAGCAGAAACCGCAGTGGAGGTACAGACTGCTCACTCAGTTCCTCGCAGCTATATCAGCCCTCAAGTGATGCGATACAACAGCCATCACTTCTGGGTCTGCTGGGGCCAGATGAGCACCAGCCAAACTTCCCAGGAAGTGTCCCAGCCATCCCAAGGAGCTAGAAGCATCTTTAACCTCATTGTGTTGGGTAGCACTTGCCCTCCAGAGCCTCCCAGGAGAAGAAGCAGACGGAGTAGCACAGCTACATGAAAATCAGCAATGCTGTGTATAAATAACCTCAAGAGCGAGGCCAGTGCCTGGTACTGGCAAACCCAGTGCTCTCCTCTGCCTGGATCCATCCTCTGCTGCCTGCCCTGAACTTAAACTTGCCTCCTCTGCTGTGTACCTAATTACCTGGGCTCCTGCCTGCTTCTGCAGCATGGACATGAAAGAGCCCCCCCTGCCCCCCGCCTCCCGTCAGACAGGAGTGCATGGACAAGTTACAACATGAATCCCATCAGTCTTAGATATTTCCCCTGTCATTTGAGGCTGTTTCCTCTTCTACTAGGGGATGAGCTCATGTGCCTTCTCCCCATCTCCCTGTCCTTTCTGCTGCTGCTTTTCCATTTCTTTCTGTTACTCAGAATGTTTATCAAGGCCTTGGTGTTTGTTGCCTGTTTAGCTAGTAACATTATCCTACTTCCATCTATGAGCCTGCATCTTGGAGCGCTCCTGCCCTTAATTCAATGTGTGGAGAGCAAGAGCAGAGATGCTTTCTCCTGCAGTTCTCATGTAGACAGTTCTCTCACCCCATTTCTGTCCACTGTTGGATGTCTGTGCCCCCCAGAGGCCCAGCACCCCCTTAACAGCCTACAGCAACGTTCCTGTCTGAGATCAGCATTGTTGTCCTCATGCACAGCGTAACATAGCCAGCTTTACAGCCAGCCTGCCTCTCAGCCCAGCATAGATTTTCAGGGGTTTGATTTAAAAGTGCAGCCACAGCTGATGGTTAGTGGTAAAACTGGAGCCAACTCCACTCTAGTCAGGTTGTGTCCCAGAAGCAGACTGGCCTTGGAAGGTGCTAATGCTGCAGCTGAAATTTCACAGCAGAAACAGATTGTTTATGGTCTGGTCAGAACCTGAGCTAAGCATGCTTCTGGTCAAGGCAATTAGTGGAAACAACAGAAACTCAGTGGAAACAGTGCCCAGGCAAAGCCACCAGGTTTATTATCCTGCCTTCCCCAGAACAAGGTAGAGTCTCCCAACCCCTCTAACTATGAAGTCTTTGCTTACACAAAATACTTCTGCTACAGGACTAGCTCCTTCATGCTGGACTGTAGCCCAATCCTGCTGCAGACAGGACCAGGGACAATGCAAAGGCTGAGGCCAAACTTCAGCCAAATGAGGCCAAACAGGAGGTGCCACAGTGCCTGGCCATGCATACACAGTTGGAGGTTCCTCTTCACTCACTTCCCATACTCTGTGGCACCATCAAGCACCACCTCCTGGGGCCTGACAGTTTGTTTCCAGATTAGTTGGTGGTAGTTGTTGTTGGCAATGAGAAAAGGAAAATGTTTATTTTTCCTAAGCAACATGGAACATGAAACATTATGGACTGCAAATGTTTGTGCCCACAGACAGAATGAGAAGACCCAGGCTCTGATGTAACAAGAAAAAGCAAATGAATAAACACCACAGGACTATTTTTATTATCACTTTAATTACGTGACAGTTTGTGAGTCTAGTCCATCAACAACACCACAACCAAGCTGCTGGTGTCACCCAAGCAACAGTTTGCCAGAAACAGGAGTACTTAAAGCAAAAAAGCCCTAGGATGCCAGGATAGCAAAAGGTTTCAAAAGTGCTTCATCTGATGACCTAGAAATCCCCTTGAAACCAAGAAACCACTCTAGGATGTGGCATACTCCAGGTAGAGGAGGAAGGGGGTTGAGATGTTTTGTTCATTGTGCAATTACATCCAAGCTAAGGTAAGCAATGAGCTACCAGTGCCCAGCCCAAGGACAACAGCCAGGGCATGTCCCACAGAGTACAGCCACCTGGCACAGTGCAGTCCTCCTCAGAGCTATGGGGGGATGTTCTGCCCTCAGGGAGCATATGCTGCTCAGATGTGCAGACTGGGATCTCCACACCCACAAGACAAGCACTGTTCCCCTGCCCAATGTCCTGGAGATGTCTGATTTCCACCCCCACACCCCCCCCTTTCTAATTCTCACAGAACCACTCTTGTAAGATGGTGATGTCTCTCACCTGCCCAGATCCCTCCAAGATAAGGAGAAAGTCTGGTCACCTGTCCTTGGGGATCTCATCTGCATGAAAGGTAAACCTCTAAAAACATGTCTGTGGCCCTCAGTGAACCCCTGAAGTGACTCAGTAGTGCTTCCATTCATGTTACAAGCTGGGCCATCCCCGATGTAAGAATATCCAGGAACCCTTCATTTACCTGTCCACGTATCTGGGATTAGTAGGGAAAAGCTGACAATGTCTCTGGTGTGAAAAGTCTCTGCAGAACAATTTTTCCATGGAAGATTCTTTTTAAACAAGACCTGTACAGCGTACCCTTCTTCTGCTGAGCCCCCCAGGTTATGGTGCCAGGGCAAGATACACATAGGGAAAGCAAGTAAAGTGCAGCGTGAGGATCATCCTCAAAGTGCTTCTCTTCTCCCTACTCTGTTCTCCCTCCTCAGTGAGCACACTTTACCAGCTGCACACCCCAAGTCTTGCTACGCTGCAGGGTGTGCATGAGCGTTGCATGTGAAAGCACAAACATAACAAACCCGCTGGAAAATAACTGCTTACATGTGTCTTGAGTCTCTCCCACAGCACAGGATAAACATGCCTAAAATTACCCCAGCACTCACTGGCACTATTTAAATAGCCAAACCAAAGAGTGCAAATCAAACCCTTCCTGCAGGAGCTGCCTCAGCCCTGAGAAAGGTGGGCAGCCTCCCCGGCTCCTGGGCTGCAGGGAAGGCAGCACTGTGCTTCCAGTGGGGAACCTACTGGCTTCAGGGCAGGAGCTGCAGGATATGGGTCCTGAGGGATTATACTGGCAGCTGGGAGGGTGCCTACCACTTCTACACAGAGAGGCGGTTTCCCAGCAAATGGACTGACTTTGATTTCCCAGGGGAGCCAAAAGCAATGCAGGAATTCAGTGTCTGCGCGTGCACTGCCCCGAGGACTGCAGATCTTTTGTTCTCAAGTTTTACAGTGGACACCAGACACAGCCTGTATTCTGCTCTCAGTTTTCTCTTTCTTTCTTTGGGCATTAATGTAAAAGTGGAGGAGATCTACAGGGTTTGCTACAAAGAACACAGGTCCTGCAATTTGCCCTGTGTAGCCTGGCTTTAAAGTGAATCTTAGCCCTTGATTCCCTCCCCCCTCAGTTACTGCTGTTGTGACTTGGTTTTGCAGCACCGAATAGCCATGGTGCAGCACCCTGCTGCACCTAGGGCAGTCCTTGTCCACCCTATCTACTAGCACAGCTCGAGGAAGTCACCGTTCTCTGTCTTGTAGGAGTGTGAGACTGAGCTTTTCCCAGCACAGCCCCTCGGCTCCTTTCTCATTCATCACCCAACAGCAAAAGATGCCCAGACAGGAAATTAGCCGCTATTAGACATAGGGAAACATCTCTTTGTGAGGTGGCTCCAAGTAGCCAGAGAAGCGAACATGCATGGCAGAGCTCTCTAGTAAGAGTGTAGAGAAGGGCTGAGGCCAGAAACACAACACTGTGAGCCCAGCAATCCCGTTTCAGCTGTTCCACACTGACATGCATACCCCAGGTGGGAGAGGAGTGGGGGGCACAGCTGTCAATTTACTTACATCATATGTGAGAGCAACCACCATGATGCTGGCTTTATCTCAGAGGCAGTAGAATAACCTTCAGAAGCCTTGACACCAGATAAGGAACTCAGAAGGGCAGCTATTTGGGGTGAGAGAACTGCTGTTTGAGAGGAGAAAGCATCTGCCCATTTCCAACCCCAAACCAATGCAGTCACCATCTCTGCAAAGACTGAGTGAAATACATTGATCTGAAATCCCCAGCTCCAGATGGCTGCTCAAACACACAAGCACAAGATATCCCAGAACAAAACATACCTGTAGGAGCATCACCTGGAGTTACTCCAGCCAAGAGGAAAATATTAGCACTCATGATGCTAATTAGCCTGGGATGAGGAAGAAACCATCTCTAGGCAGCAGACTACCAAGTGTGGGGACCTTCTTCAGGAGTGTGGTGGTGGATTACATGGACCAGGAGCCTGAGTAGACCTGGACCCCTGCATTAACTCTGTGCTCTTCAGCAGTTTGGTGTATTCCCCCTATTCAAGGGGCACTGGCCAAGGCAGATGAGACCCAGCAACCTTTGCAGTCACTCAGCAGATGTGAGCACTGGCAAAAGCAGATGAATAGTGCGTGTCGCAGCTGGACCAGACCCAAGTTCAGCCAGTGTGAAATCCAGGCTGGCTTCCCCTTCCCTGGGAATCCTGCACGGGTCCTTGCTGGCAGCAAGATTAGAACCAGAGGTTGTGCAGGTCCCTCCAGGAGCAGCAGCTTCACAGCTTGGACTTGGCAGAATCTGAGGCAGCCCCCACCAGTGGTCTCCAGCTTTACTCAGGTGGAGCTCTGTCCTCCCAGCCCACCCCTTGCTGTGTTCAGATGGGGATGAAATCCACAGAGCAGTGTCATAACTGGGGTGCAGCAGAGTGCTACTGCCCGAGCGCTCTGCCTCACCTTCCTCAGAGGCAGAGTGCAGCCAAATGCAGGGACATTTACAAGTATTTTTGGGGTCAAGGCTGCTCTGTGCCAACTTCCAGCCCACAGCATATTTAGCAGCCAACTTAGAAAGTACTCAGATGACAGAGTTGATAATAAAACCATCGACAGAACCTGAACTAATCCCCTTGGGCTGCTACCGGGTATTTTCTCTGTCATTATTTTATGGTGCACTAGCGAAGCACATGTATATAATAACCCGATTACACAGGCAACATTCCCAGCACAAGCAGCTCTCTGTCTTCTCCCGTCCCCCAAATCCCTTGCACGCTGCAGCAACTCTCCGCCGGCGGCAGTCCCTGCTGCTCGCAGCTCCATCCCAGGTGCTGGGATCTGCCAGGCGTGTGCAGGAAGAGCGAGCCCCGCCGCTGCCCTCCTGCCTGCGCCTTCGACTCACGCCTTTAGCCTCCCCGTAACGCTCCTCGGCACTGCCCGCACAGCAGGCGGGGGTGCCGTTAGAGGCAGCCAGTGCGCTGCTGCCTTCACAGGAAGGGGGATCCCGTGTCCTCTTGTAAACCCTCCTTCTCCCGTTTTTCCCTTGTTTTCCCCTCGTTTTTCCCTCCCGCCGCAGACGGGAGCACGCCTGTGGAAACTCCCCTAACATGCCGGGCGGAGCGGGGGTCCCTGCGCCGGTGCCTCCCGGCGGCGCAGCGCTGCCCGCTGCCGGCATCCCGGGGACGGCCTGGGGGATGGAAGGGGGGCGGCTCACCCCGCTCAGCGGAGGCTCTACCGGGGAGATGCTCCTCTCGGGGCCGCACCGGAGAGCGACGGGGCAAGGGGCGGCTGGGACTCGGCGGGAGACACGGAGCACCGGGGGTGGGAGGCACCGGGTGGTCCCGACTCACCGGCTTGTGGCGGCGGGCGGGAGCGGCGGGCGCGCAGTGCAGCAAAGCGGCGGCCAGCAGCGCGGCAGCGGGCAGCGGCGGACGGGCCATGCCGAGCGGTGGAGCGGGCTCGGACATGGTGCGGGGGGGGGGTCCCCGCTGAGCTCTTTATACCCCCCCGTAGCCGCATC
>JAVJGJ010000001.1:88068521-88082657 GCA_035590215.1 Microhierax caerulescens | reverse complement strand
GGTACGGGGGGCGGTGTCGGGCCTGGGGCCTGGGGAGGGGCTCTGCCTGCCCGCTGCCCCGCTCTGACTCACTCCTTTCCACAGCCCGGCCCCCGCGGCCCCGGTGCCGGCGGCGCAGCCGGCGCAGCCCGGGCTGATGGCGCAGATGGCGAGCACGGCGGCCGGCGTGGCCGTGGGCTCCGCCGTGGGACACGTCGTGGGCAGCGCGCTCACCGGTGCTTTCAGCGGCGGCGGCTCCGAGCCGGCCAAGGCAGCTCCGTCCCAGGTACGAGCAGGGCTGGGCCGGCGCCCTTGGCGTGCCCTTGCGAGGCCGGGCGGGGGGCTGCGGGGCGGGACCGGCGCTGGGAGGCCCGGGGTGCCGGGGCCGACCCCGCCGAGGAGGCGTCTTCCCTAGCGGCGTCGTTCCCGCAGGAGCCCCGGCAACAGCCCGCATACCAGCAGCCGCCCTACGGCCCCTGCCACTACGAGATGAAGCAGTTCCTGGAGTGCGCCACCAACCAGCGAGACCTGACCTTGTGCGAGGGCTTCAACGAGGCCCTGAAGCAGTGCAAGTACAGCAACGGTGAGCCCGTGCCCTGCCCCGCTGCCAGGGGCCTACCCGGAGGGACGAAGGTCACAGAAGCAGTCTGCGGAGGTTATAGTGCCCTTCGGGGTTACAGGAGTAAGCGGTTCTGCCGCTCCTGTGTCTTAGAACATGGGAGGGAACTGGGAAGGGCAGGAGAGCAATACTGACTGTGCCTCTGAAGGCGAGGAGGCTGTTGGGCACCCTCTTAGAGGTTCCTCTCTTGCTGCCATAGGAAGCCTGCTGCTTTCTTTACTTGATTCTCTAACTCCTCCTGCTGCATCTGTTAAAAGCAGATGTCAGTAGCTAGTCTTGCCTAGGGTGGCCAGGTTAAGAGCACTGTTTCCAATTCCATTGCTGGAACATGCACCTAATGCTGAAATTGTGCTTTCTCCCCTCTAGGTGTTTCTTCTCTCCTGTGAAGAATCTGTCCCTGTGTAGGGAAGAGGAGCCTGATGTAGAGCCTGGCTGCCTGCAGGGAGCAGGATGGTCAGGGGATGAGCTGGAGGGAACAGACTGACCTGATGGGAGTCTGCTAGTGGTAATTCTCTTCTGGGCTGGTAGGGAAGGAGAAGAACGTTTGGACCTGTGGGAGTTTGGAATGCAGATAGCACTGTATTATAGAGAAATAAAGGAGTCTGGATCCATCACTTGTGCATGTTCTTTAATTTTCAAACTAAAATTAAGCTACCAAGATGTTACGTGTCAGCTGCTTAAAGGGCAAGGCATGGCAGGGTATTTCCTGCAAACAGGAGGTGCAGCCTCACAGGGACTGTCCCTGCATGACTTGACAAAAGTAGATCCACAACTGAGCAGAGACTTGGCTGCCCTCCCGGCAGAGAGGCTGGAGAGAGGTAATCTGAGACCTGTCCTATGGTATTCTCAGTAACAAATTATTTTTCCATTGATGCTCTCTTCCTGAAGAGCTGTTCTGACCTGGGAGCTAAGAAAGTATGACCTGTCTGGCTGTATGACTCACATACAGTTGGCTGATCTTACTTAAAAGCTTTAGCAGGTTATGCAATGTTCTCAAGGTCGCCAGGGTCAGGTTAAGTTATGAGCCACTCTCCTCCTACAGTCACCATAGCAGGACAGGCTCACGAGTGCTGCCTGCAGGCTGGCTCCAGCAGGAGACCTCATGTTGGTGCAAAAGAGAATTCTGAGGCTTCAGCTGGAGTTCTGGTGACACAGCAGTGAAACCATGGTGCTTTTGGATGCTGAACCACTGAATTTTCATGGCAGAATTAAGCTGTTAACTGCTGAATACTGGGCAAGTTCTCAGCCCCTTGCCTGGATCTGTGAGGAAATCCAGGTTTGGATGGTGAAAGCTGGCAGCACATACTGGAGGCTGGTATTGGAAGTCCTGTGCCTTCTAAATGTCAAGACCTAAATTCTTGGTGGTAAATGACATCCTGAGCTGTGCCTGGCCTTTCCTGGGGTGCCTTGTGATCTCTTGAGAGGTGGGCAAGAGAAAGAGGTGCCAGAGTCAAAGCCCAAGTGTTTCATGTGCTGAGCTGCCCCAGTGTGAGCAGGGAGGAACTGCTGCTATGCAGTTGTTTTAACTAACTCTTTCCAAGAAATAAATACTAGTCTGGTGTTGGTGTGTGCTGGTTTGGGTGCAGAAGCTGTTAAGAACCATCAGGAGCACCTGCAGCAGGTGTGTGCATTTCTTCTGACCCACCTTGGCTAAGTGCTGGCAATGCTGCTTCTGGAGTTGGGGAGACTCTGGGCATCTCGACCAGTTTTTCCTGGTGACTGCAGCGGACAGTCTCTAGAACACCATCGTGCCAGCATGGTGATGGGGTTGAAGGCAGATTCATCCGGTGATCTAAGTGTGTGCTCCTCTGGCTGCTGGTGCAGGTGGGCTGGACAGAGGTGCAGTTCATTTTGCAGTCATTTGGGAGTGCAGGCCACACCATGGGGACACAAGTGACCCATTGAAGCAGGAGGCTGCTGCTTGCGCCTGGCTTGTCAGGGTGCAACTTTGGGTATGGTAGTGTGAACCTCCACAGAGGAGCCAGGGGTGCAGGCGTGACTCCTCTCCCCGCTACAGCCCTTGTACACCACCCATCATGGGTGAGGTGGGTGCCTGGCCCTTACCTGCTGGGTCCAGGTAGTGTCTCCCCAGGTTCTCTAGCAAGAATTCACAGCAGGTGGCTTCAGAGCTTTCTCTTCCTGCCAGCAACATGGGAGAAATGGATTAATCTCTCTCCTGCCTGAAAACTCAAGACTTATAACCAGGGCAGGTGGTTCTGCCCAGGAAAGGTTCTTCCTCCCACAGCAGCCACCTTGGACAAACAAGGTTCAGCTCCAGCTCTTCATCTGAGCTGGCTTCTGCCTCCTCGGAGCTACTGTGCTGTGCTCAAGTGACTGCTGAATAGAGCCCCTTTCCAAAGCTGCATCTTTGTTTCCAGGAGGTGACAGTTTTCTTGGTGTGAGACAGTTACTGGAAATGATGTGACACCAGCCCACCAAAGCAGACCCTTCTCGGCACAGAGGCTGTGCTGTCTCGCCAAGAAACTGAGTCAACCCTGAGGACATAGTGCTTGCTTTCCCAAAGTTACTGGTGAATTCAAGTGCAGGATTTTCCGCTTTGCTGCGGTTCGTCAGGGTGCCTGTTTCATCCAGAAGATCAATGCAGTCTGGAGGGAGAGAGGTGTGGTGCAGAAAGCGCAACGTGCCCCTGTGTGGCCAGCATAAGCCTGTGGGGTTTAGAGGTATTTTACTTGGCAAGTTATGCTTTGGAGAGAATCTGTTCAGGCCTAGAGGGAAGGAGGTTTGCTGCCCCCTTCCCTGTGTTTTGGGATGATCCTGGGATTTCCAAGTGGGCTGTTTTGTTACCCTCTGCTACTTCCCCACAGGTGAGTGCAGGTCCCTGCAGTGACTGCTGCTCAGGGGCGCTCATACCTTCAGGCCTGTGCTGACACTTCCTCTTCAGGTGAGCCGTGAGATCAGGACGCAGCACTGCAGGTTCACATCTCCTGGCAGGTGGCTGCAGACAGGGAACAAGACCTGAGATATGAGTGCAGTCACCTGAATGTGGGAGCCCCACAGACACGGCAGGTGGCACAGCAGGTAGCTGAGGAGTGCCTGCTGTCACAGCCAGCAAAGGTAGGATCCCCGCGTGGCCATCACCAGGGCTTTGGACTGCTGTGTTACAGCCATGTCTGCTGGTGTTTGGCACTGGGAATGCTCCAGGTTAGGAGCAGGGATGAGCATTTGTGACTTGGGGAAAATGGTTCTGATTCATCAAGTGTCTCTGTCCTTTATTTCATCAAACAGGAACAGGAAAAAGCAGCGAGCCCTGGCCTTTGCCGGTTCCCTTCCATAAACTTGTGCCTGTCACAAGGGGAAGGAGCTGGAGATCACGGCTCAGTCAGCTGGGGACATTTTGGTCGTGAACTGTCACCGAGTTTACAACTGAGAAATCCCCAGAGCTGGCACACGTCAGTAGTCAGGGCTGGGGATCCAGTTCAAATAGCGGAGGGAGCAAAGGCTTTGGACCATGTGTGTCTGGGGTCAGGCAAAGGCTCCCTGCCAACTGGGCAAGGTCAGGACAGGGTCTGCTTGTTCTCTCCCACCAGCTGCAAATACCTGTTCTCTGAAGCTGAGGGCCAGGATTTGAGCCAGGGAGCCCTTCCCACACAGCTGGCAGCAGAGGAGCTCTGCTGGCAGCTGTCACTTCTGCCCTGTGGCTCTGGTTGCTGTGTCTAGATGAGCAGAACCCTGTCCAGTGATTGCCCAGAGCTGCAAGGCTGGGAACTCACCCTTGCCTCTGGCCTCCCTCCCTGCAATTAACTTAGCTGCGCTGGGGTGGCTTTCCTCCACAATTCACTGTGTAAAGCTTAAAGAGCTCCCATCACATTTTTTTTTTTTAAGCAGATGAGGCAAAGGATGCTTATGTACCCTGGAAAATCTCTCTCCTGCCCTGTTCCCTAGCCGCTGGGCATTGCTGTGCATCAGGGTGCAGGGACTGCTGTGTGGCACCTACGTGCTCCACATGCCTCTGGCAGGTGGACAGCAGCCCTTGCCGCACTCCTGTACTGCAGCAGCCCTTCCAGCCCAGCTGCGCAAGGTGCTGTATGGTCCCATCAGGTCTAACTGGCACCTCTCTACTTCATGGCACTCCAAGTGTGGACCATGCTCCTTGGCATCTGTATTAGAGCTGTTCTGATTGCCCTGGTCACCACCTTTCCTCTCACTGCTCCCAAGGGAGGCTCTGCGCACGGTTGTGTGGGTAATTGCTTTTGTTAGACCAACTGATAGAGAATGCAGAAAAAAATATATGAGCCATTGGGCACACGAGCCATTGGGCACACCAGCCCTTGTTCAGAGCACTGCAGTGTAGCAATGCAAGTGTCCAGCTTCCTGCATCACATCTTGGATGACGGTGGTGCTTCCTTTTCAGGATCCACCTGCGCTGGAGACACAGCGCTAGGGCGTTCTAAGGAGACAGGCTTCTGTCTCGGAGCTCCATTTTCCCTCAAACCCAGAATACGTATGGGCCAGTTGTGTCAGGAACCACTTGCAAACATCTTTGGCCTGGGGACACTGTGGGAGCAGGACTGGGTGCTGCAGAGGGGAGGGAAAAGGACACCCCTGGATGGTGATATGGTGGAACTGGCGGGGGCTGAGCCTGCCTGTGGAGGGCAGGAGGTACCCAGTGGCTATGAGACACTGCAAAGTGCCTGCTGACCAGCCTGCTGCGGAGAACTGCCACAGGCTGGTGGCTGGAGGGTGCAAAGATGTGCTGGGGTGAGGCCAGCCCTTGGCTGTGGCTGGCTGCCTAACATGGCACCTCTGGGCCCTGTGATGGGTGTTACAGACAGGAGGGGAATTACGCTCGGTGAGTCTGGCAGCCCTTTGCTGTAATGGTCTGCTGTCTTTCCGTGCGAGACATCAGCTATGCTACAGCCATGTCTTACTGCACCAGCTCCCTTGGGAAATGACTTCTGGCAGGTGACTTCAGCAGCCACCCCTGCATGTTTGTCCACGGCTGCTGTCTCTGAGGCAGCCCTGGCAAGCAGGCAGCGCTTTCAACATCACCAGCAGCTCCTGGCCCATGCTTTTGAGTCATTCTTGTCTCAGCATTGCAGCTGCATGGAGAAGGGAGCAGCAACTTTTCCTGTATTGCTTCTGCAATGAGACAGCTGCTGGGGGGCTTCTGGCATGTCCTGTCTTTCGTCCTCCCTGGTGGCAGCAGAGCCAGCTGGTCCCCAGCCTGCTGCAACCACAGGGCACCCTCTGGCATGTTGGCGCTCAGGCTCCTGGCCTCCTGCGCACCTGATGGCAAAAGGCCTGAGGCAAGAGGTCTGAGTGTAAGGCCACAGGGAAACCTCTCTGTTCTCCCTATCAAAGAGGAGAGATGGTCAGTGACACCTCCCCACCGTACCCCAGTGCCAGGGGCAGAGGGTGGTGGGGTGGGCTGTGCAGATGCGTTGGGTGCAGCTGCAGGTGCCCTAGCCTGGGGTGAAGCTGGGTAGTGGGTCCCAATGCTCAGCTCTCACCCCACTGCTTTGAGCCCCCTCCCTGAAGCCCAGCTGCAGCGAAGTAAGCAATGTGGGGAACTGGAGTCCCCAAGCCCCCTGTGTCATTTACATACACCTCACTGGTGCCAGCAGCACAGCAACCTGGGTCCGTGTAGCACCACAGACTCTTTCTGAAACAGCCTCCCTTCCTCTGCTTCCTGCAATGGCCCTGGGCTTCATGGTCCTGCTCCTGGTGGAGCTGGTGGGGACAGGTAAGGGTGGTGTGGCTGAGCTAGCTGCTGTCTGGGAGGGCACTGTGGGATGGTGGGCAGGACTGGGCTGTACAAGGTGGATGTTAGTCTGAGTACAGCATTTTGCTCCAGGGCTGCATGGTATGATGAGCAGGACAGAGGCTGGGTAATTGGGTTGCTTCAAGGGAGCAGGGGGACATCTGGGGGCTGAGGGCAACAGGGGACATGGCTCAGCTCATCAGTAACTGCATCCTTGGTGCATGCAGCTTCCAGGGCACAGCCTGTGCTGACCCAGCCATCCTCTGTGTTGGTGCTGCCCGGGCAGACTGCTCGGCTGTCCTGCATCCTGAGCCCCCAGTACAATATCAGTGAGTTCGGCATCTCCTGGTACCAGCAGCGCCCAGGGCACTCCCTGAGGTATCTGCTCTATTACAACTCCGAGCGAGACAAGCACAAGCCTGCCAAGATTCCTGACCGCTTCTCTGCTACCAAAGACCTTGCCAGCAATGCCTGCATCCTCATCATTGCATCTGCTCACTATGAAGACAATGGCAACTATTACTGCGCCCTGTCACATACCTTCAACTGGTTTTAGAAACGGGGAATGAAAGCTTTCTGCCTTTTCCCTTGCAACCCTGACACAAAGCCTTCAACTGGGAGAGCAGCAGCCCTAGGAGGAATGGAAAAAGACCCTCTTGCATCCTTAAGCAAGCCCAGCAGCACTGTGCTGTTCCATGAGGTGCAGCAACCTCCTCTTTGTCCCCAGACATCCAACATGGAGCATCACACAGCCTGACACAGTGCAAACCCTGGCAGAGCTCAGCCCAGAGACACACAGGAGTGGGGACATCCTGCTGCGGTGGGAGGATGTGGGCTCTGCCATGGCCTGTCTTTCCTGGGCTATTCCAGCTCTTGGCACAACCCGGAGTGATCCTGGCTTGCGCTTCTGCACAGTTTAGCTCACCTGATAATAAAGGTTAATCTTTAACCTCATGGCTCGTGTCATGTATGTGGAGCACAGAGGAGCCCCTCAAGAGTCTCTGCGGGGAGCGGCCATGCCCTGGGGCACCCCAGTTAGGAGGGCAAGGTGAGGGGTAGGAGGGTGAGGCGAGGGCGCTATGCTGGACTTCGGTGGGATCCCTTAGGCCTGGCTGGAGTTGTCACCCATCCCGGGCAGAGCTCACCTTCCCTAAAGCCGGAGATCGCCCCTTCCCCCGCCCACGGGGAGGTCTGTCCCGATGCCGTAGGGGCCTGTCCCCTTTCAGAGCACCCCCAGCACCCCCTCACGACCCCCAGCGCCCGCGCGCGCCTCCTCAGGCGGCCATCTCCTCACAGCTCCAGTGCCCCCCACAGCTTCTGAGGGGAAAAGTTCGCGTTTAACCACATAGACACCTGCGGGTACCTCGTACGAACATTTTCACACAGAAAGATAGCACGTTTTTCCACAAAATTCCCACAGACTTCATTAAAAACGCTGAGGACGGGACAGACATACCCCTGCACTCTTCACCGCCGCCAACCGCGCCGCCGCACTGCGCGGACTCAGCACCGCGCGCGCACAGGGCGGGCTTTAGCACCTCCCCAGGCGCCCGCGTCACGTGGGGAGATGCCTGCGCTGCTATTGGCTCGGGGGAGGGGAAAAGGACGTGCGTTACTTCCTGGTTCCCGCAGTGCGCGTTGTGGTAACGACCTGAGTGGAGCTGCGTGGTGGAGTGGGATGGTGAGCGGCCGCCGAGGGGGCCGGGGCCGCCTCCCCGCACCCGGGAAGGGGGGCACCCAGCTCTCCCGGCTTGGGAGCAGGTGGGGTGGTGCGGTGCGGGCGTGCTGAGGGCTCAGCTGCTTAGAGCTGAACCTGACAGAAAGCCCTGCCGGGTCTGTAATGGTTCGCCGGAGTTTGCGAATGCCTTGTGCTGTTCTGTTAAGTAACCTGGGTTAAAACTCTTTCCCCCTGCTGTGTGCAAAGTTGGTGTTAGTATTAGGGGACCTTCATATCCCATACCGGTGCAGTAGTCTACCGGTGAAGTTCAAGAATCTGCTGGTTCCAGGAAAGATTCAGCACATCTTGTGTACAGGAAACCTCTGCACCAAGGAGAGCTATGACTACCTCAGGACTCTGGCTGGGGACGTCCATGTTGTTAGGGGGGACTCTGAGGTAACGTTCTTGCTGCTGTTAATTCTGCAGCCCACCTTCCTGCATGCTGTGGTTGTCCCAATGAAACCTGGGGAGTCCTTCAGCATTAGCAGTTCCTGAACTGTAGTTCACCAGGCTAGGTAGTAGGAATGAGTGAGACTGAGGAAGCAAAATTACTCTCTAGATCCTTCTTGTTGCACTTGCAACAGAGGGACTGTGTGTGGATAATACATGCACCTGATTCACGTGAACATTGGCACTAATCGGTCTGTGATTGTTGTGAGGCCATTGGAGTCCCCAGCTGGCTCTATAGTTGTAGGAACTGAGGGCTTATGTATGTGTGTTTATTTACTGTTGGGTAGCCTTGAGGCTTCTGCAGTCTGTGCAAATTCCCTGCTCTTTACTTTGCGGTTGCTCTTGCTGGGCGGTGGCATAAGCATCCAAAGCATCCAGTGGGTGTGCATGTTGAAAGAGGCCCTGTGTCCTCAAATGGCAAAAGGCGGGTTTGTCTTGAAATGTAGGAACCTGCATTATGTAGGTGAGGGGTTTTTGTCTGATTTATAGGCTGTGCTTTTCTCCTCAGAGCCTAAATTATCCTGAAGAGAAGGTTGTAACTGTTGGGCAGTTCAGAATTGGGCTGATTCACGGTCATCAAGTTATTCCTTGGGGTGATGTGGCCAGCCTGGCATTGCTGCAGAGGCAGCTGGATGTGGACATTCTTATATCGGGACACACGCACAGATTTGAAGCATTTGAACATGAAAACAAATTCTACATCAACCCGGGATCAGCTACAGGAGCCTACAGTGCTTTGGAAATGTGAGTGAGGGGCCCCCTGCGCTGCCCAATGCTGCAGAGCCCATAGGTGTTACCTGAAATGTGTGTGTTCACTTGTGAGTGTCTGGCTGCTGTGCTGAAAAATGCTGGTGAGGCACCATGAGGAGCAGGAGGTCAATACTTTCCCTTCCCAGGGAATGGGGTGGGGCTCCCGCTTACCAGGCTTTTATGTAGCCCACATATTGGGTATGGCAGTCCGTCACTGGTGTGTCTGGGGCTGCTTGCTGGGCCTGGAGATGGGAGACTTGCAGCAGCTTCTTGTCTTGCTTTCTAGTCTCTTCCCAGAAGCTGCATGCTAATATTTGGTAGGAAATCAGACTTCTGGAGACACTGTCAGTGTAAGGGTCTGAGCCTGACATGACTTAGGCTGTTTAGTTGCCTCACGAGCTGTTCCAGGCTAAGTGAGACACTGTTGTTGGTGCCTGCAGACTGCGGTGCTTCCCAGATCCCTGCAGCCCCTGACAACCAAGCATGTTGGAATACATAAGTACAAGGTATGTTAATAGCAAGAAGTGTAAGCTAATCAGGAAGATTGACGAAGTATGTTTTCTTTCCAGGAACATCGTCCCTTCATTTGTACTGCTGGATATCCAGGCTTCCACAGTTGTGACTTATGTATACCGGCTAATTGAGGATGATGTCCAAGTAGAAAGAATTGAGTTCAAGAAGTACTGAATCGTGTTCAAACCTGCTTGTTGAATTCTCACTGCCTTTCCAGTTAAGTCTAAGGGGAGGCAGGCCACGGGGGGGTGCTGCTGCTGCAGCGTGTTGGACTGCAAAGCAGCCACAATGCTTCATTGCTTGTGAGCTGGTAATAAAAAAGGTTAGTCTTGGTTCCCAAGCAGAACTTGGAGTAGAAGAAACTGCTGATTAAGAAGCCTATGGAAAATATCCTGTGTCTAACGAGGAGCAGTTATGTTCCTGGCCTAAGGAAGTCACAGAGGGTGTGGTACCTTGGCATTGAACCTGTTCTGTGAAATGAATGTGGAATAATAAACCTCTATTTTTCTGTCACTGTGCTTCTGAAAGGTGAAGCGTGGCTGGAATTTGGTGTGAGGGGAAGCTGCTGTTTGCTTCATGAGATACAGCTCTGAAACACTTTGGCATCTGTTAGGGATGCCCAAAGGCTCTGACTGCTTTGGCTCGAGTGGTGAAGAAGGGCAGGGGCAGCTCTAGGAAGGTGGCTGGGGAGAGCTCTGCCTGCGGGTGTGCAGCTGGCCAGACCTTCCCCTCCTGCTGCAGAGGCCTGAGCGCTTCTCGTCCCCGTGGCGCTGCCAGCAGCGGGTGCCTGGGGGTGCTGGGGCCGGGGGTGCGGGAGCAGCAGGCGCAGGGAGGGCGCCCCGGGGCTGCGGGGTGGTGGAGAGGGGACCTGTGTGACTGAGGGGCATCAGGCCCAGGTCTGCTTTACAGGGTGGAAGCAGGTGTGAGCCGAGCCCCTCATGAAGTCTCTGGATTAATTTCTGCCTTTTCCAAGGTTGTGGAAAGACGTAGTGGATTTGGGCCTAGGAATACAGAAGCGTTTATTTTAGATACATTTTTGACATTTAAAATCCCTGTAAAAACTCAAAATGTGGTGGTGAGGTGATGAACGGGGTAGATGTGCAAATCAACAAACCCCATGAAGTTCCGATGCACCGCTGCTGTGTGACTGCCTTTAAATGACATTCATATGAGCGTGCATGTGTGTGGCAGAGAGAACAAGGGGAGATGCTGAACTTTAACAGTTATGTGAACCTGCAGTTTCCTGCTGGTTTAAGCATACTTCATCCCCGGTATTTGCTAGCACAGAAATCTCAGTAATCATAACTGCTTGTTCAGCATATCCTAATTGTTTTGGGGATGTGTGGCAGTATGGCATTGATATTAATTACATGTCATTGTTCCTGAATTAAAATGTTCCTATTTACTAACCTCCTTCCTCATTACAGTCCTGAGCCTCTGGAGAGTTTGAAGTTCATCTGTTTGTCAAATACGTTCTGTGAGTTAATTCTTCTGTCACCATTATTGGGTTTTTGTAGCCACTGTTAACAGCCCAGGAATTGCCATTTCACTCAGAAATGGATTGTCTGACCTGACTGTCAAGGATTATGCAAGTAAATAAATGAGCAACTTGAGACATGTGTCTGTGCTAGGAATACCAAGCCCAATGTCACTGTTATGTTAATAAGTTAATGGACTTTAATAATTTATAATGGTTATAGATGGATGCTCATTATGAAATCAGTTGCTTTGTTTTCTTTTGGTTTTAGTTAACAGCTGCTCAAATACTGAAAAGCCTGACTGTTTTCAAGCTGACAACTACTTAGGACCCAGAACAATTTATTTTCTTAAATAAAGGTAAGCAAGAAGTTATTTTTGCCTGAAAATTGTGTCAGATTTTTTAATGTGTCTCCCATGCTGAAGTGGGATGAAAGGTCAAAACTCATTAAAACTTCAGCAAATCAGAAATCGACATGGAAAGATTCATTTGGTGTTTAATTTTTATAGGCCTTGATTTATCCAAGTGCCTAAATGCACGTTTAATTTTCTATATCTATAATTTCAACCACTTAGGGTTTTATTGAGTCAAAAAATTGATGAGGTTTCTGGGAGTCTGGTCCTGGAGTGCCTGGGGAATAAATGTGACAAACAACATGATTTACAAGAGTGCAGTGAAGCCGTGGACCTCTACCGCTGCCTCCTCTTCACCAGGCAGTAAGTGATGCTAAGAACCCGTTCTTCAAGGATTAAGCTGTGCTTTAAATGGCACATACAAGACTCATTCCAGGCTGCTTGTCTGGAGTGCTTGCAGAAGTGGGTGGCTGCAACATCTGAAAACAGATCTGTCGTTCAGACCTGTCTAAAGCTGGTGCTGTCCACAGTCACTTATCTTCTCGATGAAGAGAGGAATCAAACTTTTTTACTGTTGTGTTTAATGTTTTCCTTTCTGGAAACTCTACAGGCCCTTTTCTGTAGTCTTGGGGTTCCCTTTCTCTGCCCTGCTAAATAACATCTGGGTAATGGAGCAATCAACTCGGCTGAAGATTTTTAGATGCTTTCAAATTGTCTCGGTCGATGTTAACCAGGATTTCATTCCCATAATCCCATGGCTGTGCTTGGCAGCTTGTAAATCAGAGATGTACGTCAGTGGGAAGGAGTGGATTCCTTCTGTCTTAATCTGCAGCCTCTTATTTTTATGACTGCTTTGTATCATCAGTCTTTATTTCCATCACAAGAAAAAAATGTCTTCCCCCAGTGGTTGCACCCAGATGAATGTGTTTTATTCTTGGCAAGATCCGAGGAAGGCGATTTACAAGGGTTCTGGGCACTCAGGACACGGGAGCGCTGGTGCTTTTGAAACATGCGTTGCATATGATGGATGGGCCATATTATCTAAATGCTAATAAATACTGAGCCACAAATTGGCTCAATTTTTCTTCATTCCTCTGCTGCCTGTGGTTGTTGAATGACGCTAAATCTAGCCTTAGACACATCACAGTACTAATTAGTTCTGATTTCTTTCTTTGTTCTTTCTTTCTGGTAGGGCAACATGGATGTGCTGCCTCTGGGCATATTTACGTGACAGCCCCGTCGGCTTGCTTCCACCATGAGTGCATGGTGTGGTTTGGTGTGAGACAGATGAGGTACAAAGCTGGTGTAAATCTCATCTGGCACAGGGCTCCTGAGCATCATTTAAAATGGCCAGTAGGTTTGTATCTCTGAGTAAAGTCTGCAGAACTTTCCCATGGGGATGATGTCCTTTGAATGTACGTTTGATCACATACATATGCATCATATAATTCGCTCTGTTGGATGAATGCTTGCTACAGCATCTTCTGCATCAACTGAAGAACAAATCAATTGTTCTTTTTAGCATTCCAGAATGTAGATTCTTAAAGATAAGCTGATGGATATTGACTTCTTCCATTTTGACTTTGGGCCAAAATTTTAAAAGCAAGTGCGAGACTTCTGCTTAAACAACTCTAAATATACTCCTGCTGCTGGCAGTGCCTGAGCAAAACTGCTGCTGGCAGTACATACCTGGACCTGCAGAACCCCTTATGTCAAGAGTTACAGCAGTTTGCAGGTGGATATGTTGGAAGTGCTGGTGATGTTCACAAGTATGCCTACACATAATTTGCAAATATATCAGAGCTGCTTTTTGAAAACCTGTCCCCAAACTCTGTGAGGCAGAGTTCATTTGCAATTCTTTGTATTCAAGACATTCTCAGTAATAGCACCTGTTGCTTTTTGGCCAGAAAACAAACAAGCCAGTTTGCATTGATGCTACACATGCATCCTGCAAGTCTGACATGTTATTCCAAATTAAACAAAAAGAACAAATAAAATTCATGGCTCATAGGAAGCCTCTGTGAAGGCTCTCTGGTACCTTCTGTGAGCTTTTGGGACCAATGCTGACTTTGTAGTGGATGAAAATGTTCAATAACTTGGCACTTCAGTACTCAGAAATAATATGTCCTTTCTTAAAGACCTGGTTATTAAAGATTCAGAGTCTTTTCAGTCTACTGTGAGATCACTAACAATTTTCCGTCTCAGAGAATTCAGATGTTTGCTAGGTACTTGTGGAAAAAAATCCTTGCAATTTAGTGCAGGGGGAATGGGCTGTCTGAATCAAAGGCAAAATGAACAAATACATATTTAAGATACCCACCACTTTCATATGTTTATTCTGTGAAATACAGCAGCAATTTTTTTCCATCAGTAGGTTTTTGGTCTTCTACCAACAGACTCCAGAAACTGAATGTACTGAATTTAGCAAGCAGAGGTTATGAGTGACTTCATGACAGTCTGTGCATGGGGGGAGCAAAAATTGTTTTTCTCTTCTGGGTGGCAGACAAATGCATAACCTAATCTGAGTTAAAGAAATACTGAAGATAGGGTTCTCAT
>JAVJGJ010000001.1:88026043-88044097 GCA_035590215.1 Microhierax caerulescens | reverse complement strand
ACCAGCCCTGTTCACCCAGGGCACCCCCAGTCCTGGGGGAGCTCAGGGCTTTGCCCCCCAGGCACGATGGGCTCTGCTCCAGCACACCCTATGGCTGGGCAGCTTTTGGCTACAGCCAGGCTCTGGGGGACCCGTCCCCTGCTCAGCTGTCACACTTGCCTACCTTCCTCTTGGTCAGACAAAACCACAGACCCGTGCTCACACTCACGTCCTGCTCCCCGGGCTTAAGCACTGTCTCCTTCCCTTCTCCTCTTGTTACTCCAGGCAGATTTTTGCCTGGAAACCCTGGGAGCCACAGCCTGGCCATGCCGCTGCCTCACCAGCTCCCCAGCATGGTGCTGCTGGGTGGCACCACAAATTACCCCGTGCCTTCGTTAAGGGACCACTCCCCATGGCCCTGCAGCGGGCACATGGCCGGCTCCATGCTGCCCAAGCCGCTTCCCACCGGCCCTGCTTCCCTGCCGAAACCTGCCCTCGCTGCCGGCCTGGGGACATTAAATTGCTGGTAACACCAAGTGCTGGTCCGGCAGGGATAAGTGGAGCCCAGCGATTTACACGCACCGGCCACGGCCGATATGCCACGGCAGCTGGGCACGGGGCATGTAAACCCAAGACCTATAAAACAGCTGGGCCGTAACAGCTGATTAAATGCTCGTTGATCCTTAATTAACCTTTTACAAGCTATTTGCATGCTTTGAGACAAAGTGCCCCCAGCCATGCTTCCCTTCCCCAGCACCGGCAGGCAGGGCTCGCCTCCTGCCCAAACGGAGCCGTCCGTCCTCGAGCCGGGTCCCTGTGCCCCCAGCCCCCTCGATGCCTGCGCCTCGCTGGGGTTGCTAATCCATATTTTAAATCCAGGATTTAATTTGCTTCAGGTGAAAGGGAGAAGGCTGCCCCAGGAGCACCCAGACCTGGCTGGGGCGGGAGATCGGGGCCAAGCTGCTCCAAGGGGCTCCGGCACCCGTCTCCAGTCTCTGCACCAGCACGCTTTCAGGCACGTTAGAGGAGCTCTAACCACCTACCTTGGTGTGATACGGGGAAATTTGCCCTTTTCCAAGCCATGCTCCTGACTGCAGCCTCACTGGTGCTGCTCAGGGTGCCCACAGCCAGGCTGTGGGGAGATGTGGGGGCCTGAGCCCTGCACAGCCCCAGCACACCCCATCGTGCATGTGGCACCACTCACCGCATTTGGGGTCCTGCGAGTCGTAACACCACTGCCCTGTGGGAGAGAGGAGAGCTCAGGGCAGGCAACAGAACAAGGCACCCACTCCCCAAACCCACCCACAGCCATGCCCAGCCCCCCAACAACGGGGGCACTCCTCACTGCAGCTGGGGGTCCTGCTGGCACTCATGTTCATACTGGTTATTCTTGGCGCTGGTGTTTTCACACTCTCCCTGCCTCCCCCGGCTGCTCCACAGGGAAACCTCCCTCAGCATCACTCCAATCCTCTCCAAGGCGGCCAAACCTCACTGCTCACAGGGCTCCTTCCCCCCTGCTGTGAGGCCATCCCCCCCTTACCCACCCTGGGGAGCTGAGGCAGCCCCTCGTCCCACACCAGATGCCTTGCCCACCCTCCAGCAGCCCTGGGTGAGCAGGGAGCTGAGGGGGGGGCTGCCGCAGCCCTCCCCTGGTGGCTCCCGTGGGTGGGCTGGCAGCAGAATGCGGTTGCGGGGGGCTGCAGCAGGCAGGGGATGGCGTTGGGCAGGCCTGCACCCACACTTCAGGGACAATGGCTCACCCCATCACTCAGGGCTACCAAACTCCCACCAGCACTGCTGCCCGCACTCGAGGTGGCCGTAGGGACTGTGCACTCGGTGCTGGGTGCTGGAGCAGCAGACGCAGGGAATGCTGAGGAGATGCTGATGGGATGCTGAGGAAGCCAGAACCTGGCTCCTGCTGTCTGCACGTCCACCCAGGGCCATCAGCTCTGCAATGGGAGCCAGGAAGCGCAGCCCTTCCCTGCTCAGCTCCTGGTCCTGCTCCTGGCAGGAGGTACAGAGAAACCCGGAGCTGCCTGGGGCCAGCCTACATGAGTAGTCTCTGCTGATGACCGAGGGACTGTGCCAGCGGGCCGGCTGCAGGCGAGCCAAGCCATGCTCTCACGCCAGCCGCAGCCGCTCGGAGCAGCGGGACAGAGGCAGCCCTGCCTGCCTCCACCTGTGCTGCTCGTGGCCCCAGCCTGCAGCACCGCATCCAAGTCCTTACTACGGCAGTACAGGAGACACCAGCCCCAGAGGAGAGCTGGGAGTGGGATGGTGCAGGACTCAGAGGGTCCCCAGGGCAGGGACCTCGGGCTTTCCTCCCTGTCCAAGGGGAAGCCGAGTTCCTGGGAGACCCCCAGAGCCACATCCACCAGCCCTCACCTGACCTCGAGCATCTTCTGCCAGGAGCCAGGGTAGTGCTTGCTGCCACCAGCCTGACCCAAACGCAGGTGAGCACCCCAGCGCCTCAGCCCCGGGAGAGCCGCCCCAGTTTGCTCAGAGCTTTTGTCTTCCTTCGTGGTGTGGGGCTGTGGGGCGGATGAGCTGAAGCCCAAGACCCAAATGCCCCAAGGGGACCCTGGCTGGCCTGGACACCTCCTGCCAGGCCAGATAGCCCAGCGTGGGCTGGGACCTCCCCAAGCCTGGCGGCACAGCGGGGACGAGGATGGCGGGAGGGCAGGGGACAAGGGCAGGGGTCGGCTCCCGGGCCAGAGCAGGTGCCCCAGTCCCTACCTCCAGCCCTGCTGGTGCAGCTGCCCCCAGCACCCCGGCCCCACGTCACCCCCAGGCACAGGGGAAAGGGGAGGGGATAACCAGGGCTGGCACAGGCAACCACAGCCCCGCAGCCCGCGACCCCCGTCCTCTCCCACCGTGGGGACCCGCCGTGTCCCCTCCGGCCACCCCAGGCGCCCCGCGAGGAGGGCGGGAAGGCGGCGCATCTCACCTCCCGCGGCTGCTCGCACGACGAGAGGCAAAGTCAGAAAAGTTATCCCCAGCCCCTGTGTCCCCATGCTGGCGCAGGGACAGGCACCGGTGGGCAGCGGCCCCGCCGCGACGCCCCGTCCTCCGCAGTGCGCCCGGGCCGGCGGGGCTGGGCGGGAGGCAGCGCTGGCAGCGCCCGGCAGCCCGCAGAAATCCTCCGCTCCAGCCTGTGCTCTGCTGTTAAATATTCATCACACGGGCTGAGTTTTTAACTCCTCGGCTGCTAGGAGGGAGCGGGGGAGCGGCCCGGCCCCCAGCCAGCCCCTCTGTGCTGTGCCAGGCCCCTGCCCGGGATGGCAGCCCAAGGGCAGGCAACAGGGACAAGGCAGGGGAGGGGGGGGCTGGCAAAGCCCCCGGGTGCGGCACCGGCCCGCTCCCCGCGGAGGGGTGGGGGGGTGGCCCCCCGGTGCCATCCTGCCCTCCGTTCCGAAGAGAGGGCTCAGCAGCATCCCTGCTGTGCCCCATCCTGCCCCCCTGCACGGTGCTGTGGGGCCACAGATGGGCCCCAGGGAGGCCGTCAGTAGTCAGAAGGGGCTGGGGGCACCAGCTCTGCCCCATCCCCTCCCCACTCCTTGCAGGACATGCCATGGGACAGCCTTCCCCCACCCCACCCCCAGCTTTGGCAAACCCCAGCCAGCATAGGGTCCTGCATCCCCCACGTTCCCATTGGGGACCTGATGAGGGGCAGGCAGTGCCATGGGGATCACGGACCAAATCCAGCTCATCCCTGCCAAGAGAAGCCCCTCCCTGGGCAAAGCCCAGCAGGCACCCACAGCACCCCAGCCGCAGGGCACAGGTGGTCTCTGCAGCCATGCTATAGGGGACCCCCCGGAGTCACTGAGGAGCAGCACACAGGTGGGGCAGCATTCAGCCCTTTCCCCTCCAGCTGGCCCGGGCAGGTGAGCAGCATTAGGGCAGGAGCTCAGCACGCACCTGGGCATCACAGGAGCCTGGTGCAGGCACCCCATGCTGGTGAGTGCAGGTATTCAGCTCCTCAGCAAAGAAGCAGTGCACGTCGGCCCCGTTGCACCCATCCTGGCAGGTCCCACGGGAGCCAGCGCCTTGCCAGCGGAGCTGAGCTCTCACAGAGGGCAGGTGGGAAGGGGGTGAAAACACAGGAGCAGAGTGTTGTCACGTTCTCCTAAAATATCTCTTGCCATCTTCAGGCAGCAGTGAAAGGAGGCCACGGGGCCCAGCCCGCAGCTCCTCTTGCCGGCACTGGGCCCTGGCCGGGAGCGATGCCTGCCAGGATGAGCAAACCCGGCAGCAGCGCAAGGGCAGTGGGAAGAAGCCTCCTGCTGCCAGCTTGGCCAGCAACGGGCTCCGGCTCAGTGGAGCTGCTTGGCTGCCACATGCTACAAGGGGACAACACACCCAGTGGGACATGTCGTCTCTGGGGGCTCTTCACAGCACCTTTCCCCCTGCTGGGCAGAGCCAGCCCCAGGCAGGTGCCTGGGCAGCATGGAGCCACGTGTTTGGGCACTGGTGTGGGGCACAGAGGAGGGCAGCAGTGCAGGCCCCCCCCAAGCTGCTCTGGATTTGTGCCATGGTTGATGCTTGGCCCCTGCTCCGGGGATGAGGTAGTTTGCAGAGGGCTGCGATCATCCTTCCGGAGCAATCCACAAAGGGCGGGCAGGCGAGGCGGAGGGTCTCACTGGGTCCGCAGCCTGCTGCAGGGGACAAGAATTGCTGCTCCAGCACCCAGGGGGAAGCCGAGACCTCCCTTGAAGACACGAGCCCACCAAGTGGCACAAGCACCCCCGCCATCTGCCTGCAACAGGACAGCCCATAGTACCAGGCAGTGCGGGGGAAACCACAGACCCTTGGGGCTCAGGAGCTGATGGACCCACTGTCCCTGGGCTGTTCCCCCCTAGACCATTGCCCAGGATGGAAGTGGGTGCCCACCAGGACGTTCTTTTCAGTTCTCAGGCTTCTCCAGTGGTGATTTTGGCAAGGAGAGCAAGAGCAGAGGTGTCACCACAGAGGCCGCATGGCTGGGAATGCCAGCAGCACCATGCTGCAGCACACAACCCAGCATGTGACGGAAGCAAGTCCCTTGTCCTACCAAGGGCTCTGCCAGGACAAGGAGAAGCACATCCAGCCCAGGGACCCACAAGAGGCCTGTGTGGCTGGAGGGGGATGCAGAGCCACGGTGGGGCTCAGCATGGCCCTGCCAAGGGGCAGGAGTGAAGCAGGGAAGCAGAGGGAAGGCACAGGGAAAGGCAATGGCAGCACCGAGGTGCTGTGCCGTACCCTGCTCCCTCCCGTCCCCAGCTGCCCTGCTCCCTGGGGTGCACCACTGGCTGCTGGCACAGGCACCAGGCAGCAGCAACCTCCAGTTTCTATAGGAACCAGATAAAACCTTAAAAGAGCTGCTCTGTACTTGCCGCGGTGGTGGTGGTGAGCTCACAGCCGATCCTACACTGTGCAGTCCTCCTAGAGACCACATCCATCATCCTACTGCCATGGAGCCGGGAGGCGGGTGAATCCCTGCAGATGCACGTAGTCACAGCACAAAGGGCAAGAGCCATAGCAGGGGAAAAAATACCGCTGAAAAATAAAAATAGTTACTTAAGCTGCAGCCATCGATCAGTCGTGGGCATGGTGCCACCCTGCTGGGAACCCCCACCACGTGTACTGTCAGCAAGCACTGTACCAGCACGCAGTGGAGGTGCCAAGAACAACTCCTGGAGGTAAATCCTGCGCTGCCACCTGGCCAGTGCCCCGGGCTGACAGGGACAGTGACAAGACAAAGGCTTGAGCTGCCGGAGTGTGGTTTGCATCACCCAGGGATAGGTGCACAAAGGGTTGTAGGCATCCAGAGAAGCAAGTGCAGTGGGGCAGTGAAGTTCACTGGCAGTAAATACTCCAGCCACTTCTGATTTTCCATGAAGATCTTTGATCTCCATACTAAAGTGCTGCTAGCCCAGGCAGAAAGCCGGGAGCAGAGCAGGGAGCACAGCAGAAGCCCACTGCCGCTGCCGGCACAAAGGAGGCACTGTGGCTGGCAGATGTGCACTGGCCACATGCCACTGCACAGCCCCTTCATTCATGCCATGCCCCCACCACCGCTGGGGTCCATGACATCTCCCCCCCCCCAGCCTGGCACCCCCGGGGTCACTGCCAGCACGTGGCCCCTACACGCGTCCAACCTGTGTCCCCACGTCCCTGGCATCCTCCCAGGGGCTGAGCGCCCTGGACATGCCGCACTAAGCATAGCTACTAATTACCCTCCCAGGAAAATGCATTTTAAGCTGGTAAAATGCTGGCTGCCCAGCAATGCCCCTGCCACAGCATCCAAATGCCAATGCTGACGGTCGCCCCCCGCTCCCCGCGTGTCCCTGTGGAGCAGCAGTGAGCCCCGAGAGCGGTGGCCTGTGCTCCAGGCACTCCTGGCTGCTCCCTGCAGCCGCAGCATCGCCCCTGACCCCAGGCAACAACAGGGCAGGAAGGAAAGGCAAGTTGTATCTGCACAGGGTCTTGCAGCACCAGCAGAGCCCCCTGCCAGACTGAGCCCCTCCGCGTGCTCACAGCCTCAGGCAGCTGCTATAGAGGGGCATTTGTCCCCCCAAGACCAGCAGCAAAGGGTGGGCTGCGACCCATCGCCCTCAGCATCGGCATCTCCCAGCCCACGGTGGAGATGAGGTGCTGGGTCCTGGGGGCTGCACTGGTTCGGGTCCAGCAGTGATGGAGGCAGCTGCGGTGACAGCTGCCCTCTGCGGGCACAGGAAAGGGAGAGCGGAGCCCTCTGCGGGCACAGGAAAGGGAGAGCGGAGCCCTCTGCGGCACCGTGGTGACGATGACACCGCACGCTGGACGGCTTTCAGCGATGAACGCATCCTGCGGCCACAAGCAGGGCACAGGGACAGCCCAGCCATGCTGCGGGGACTTGTGCCGCAGCACTCGCTATGAACACTGTGAGCCCGGCAACTCATCAAAAAACGAGTGAATGTTTCCAGCACCTGAGCTCCCAGCCTGGAGCGTGGGCAGGTGGCACCGGGGCCAGGTCTGGACCGTGCAGAACGGAGCTGCCGCTCGTCCCCTGCACCCACACCCAGCCCTCTCAGGGCAGGCTGGGACCAGGAGATCAATTGTTAATTCTTCAGCTACTTCCCCCAGGTAAAGTGCATTTGGCTCTGCTTGGCTCTGGAAAACGCGATCGCAGCACTCGTACCGCAGGCCATGCGCGGAGCTGTCTGCAGGCCAGGGGTGAAGACACAGGGGTCTGCAGCCCTGCGCCCACTGCCCAGCCTGCTCCAGGGGAGAGGCAGGGGCAGGTAGGTGCCAGCAGCACAGCTTTGCCCACTGCAAAAGGCCCTCCAGCCAGCACACTGCCACACCAACGTTTAGAGTCTCCAGTCACATCGCTCCAAGTACGTCACCACCCAACAGGTGACTTCCACAGCAAGCACCCAGCAGCACCGCTGAACACCTCGCCTGGACACAAGAGATGCGACCGTTCGCCTCAGACCTGGTACCGCGCCGCCCGTACCCCACCAGCCTGCCAGCGCCAGCCACGCAACCGCGTGAAGAGGCTGATTTATCCAGCACATTCTTTTGGGAGGGTACTCGCCGCTGTCGGCCAGCTTTGTTAAATAATTGAGTGTTACAGGCTCTTTCTGGAGAGGCAGCAGCACCTCGCAGCTCGCTGCAGGCGGCGGGGACAGGGGCAGGAGAGCCCCCCCTCCACCACACACCCCAGCTCACCTCCCTGCCTGTGGTGTACGGCAGCCCGGGCTGGTCCGAGCAGAAACACCATGTGCTGTGCATCGCCCCGCAAGTCAGCCGGGGCTGGTGCCGGACGGGAAAGCCCCTGCACACCCACAACACACCGCCAGCCAAAGCTCCTCCTGCCAGCCCACCACTGTCACCCCAGCACCCTGCCTCCAGCCCCCCTACCACGCAGGAGGTGTAAAACACAACGAAGGAAAGGGTGGAGGTACCCAAAACCTTCCTCCAGGAATCCGACGTAAAGTTTGGAGCTCAAATTTTGGAATAGCTGAAGAGGGAAGGACCGCGGGACCTCTCATCAGGCTTTTCCACCAGCCTCCCCAGTGCCTGCTGGGCGCCCAGAGGCAGCATGGCTCACTGCTAACACTGTCCCCCCTCTCATTACACAGCAGCCACCGACTGTTCATTGCCCAGAGCCCTGCCACCCCACACGGGGAGCTGGAGGTCTGGACCACCCTCTCCCATCCAGCACAACCACCTGCCTGGGGCTCAGCATCTTCCCACAGGTTTGGGGAGCACAGCAGGAAGAGGCTGCACTTCAACTTTCTGGGTATAAACCAACTTTCTTAAAGTTACACTAATACAGATAAATTCCACTGGAATTTGTACACAGAGAGACTTCAGCAGCATCCCTGCTTGAAGTTAAATGCATTTATCGATCTTTTTGCAAGATCACAGCTCAGAAGTGTGATTTAACAGGACCTTCCTTCACAACGCTGAGGAATCACACTGATGCAGAAATCGGGAGACACTAGAACAGGCCATTTCTCTTACAGAACACAATTTATTTGGCATTTGGATGAAATGTTTCTCACAGCATCTTGAGAAAAAAATGAAAGATTAGTGCCAACCCCAAAGAAAGATGTTAAAACAACAAACAAACAAAAAAATCCCAAACAGTGTCACAGGGACTGAATTATTATCGTATCAAATTTAAATTCTACATGGTATTTCACAGAATATCAAAATCTTTTATACACTGCCACAGTTAAGTCCAGTCACAAACCAACTACACAGGAGAAGCCTGCAAATGCAGCGTTGGCTAAAATTATTTTCCAGGAGAAGGTAAAAAGCAGTGTCTCATTCTCTCTCGCAGGCTCCCAGGCATCCTCCAGCCCAGCAGCCAGGGTATGGCGCAGCACGGCTATGAATGTAGCCCAAGCACGCAGCATCTCTGCTGGCATCAACTCCAACCTACTCAACATTCAAGGTGCATAATACTGGAAAATTAAAGCTATGTTGTACCGTAGCAGGCAGGTAATGCAGACTTTTGTTAGGGGAAGCACATCTTTACCACTGAAAGCATCTATTCCAAAGAAACACCCATTTCATTTGGAACCTGGGAACATCGGAAGCAAATGTATGAACTTTGATTCACCTCCTCTACACTCATCTGCTCTAATTTTAGGGTCCAGCTCCCAACTTGCAAGGAAAACTTAAAAGAAATTTCTGTATATTGCATGTTCCTTAGCTAGGAAGAAAAAAGAAGTTTCAGCAACTGAAAAAAGAAGAGACATGTTATGTACTGTATGAGGCAACATTGTCTGTGCTTTGCCACTGAAAAAGCCACATCTGAAAGATAAAAACATCTTTAAAAACAGCTTCAAATTCATTTAACATTAGATGGGATAAGAATGGTAATAATTACTGGTCACAAAAATATTTTCTTCCCAAGTGAAGCTTGAGATGCATGAACAGGCCATCACCCCACAACACCTCTGGAGGCTGAGCACCCGCTGACTGTAAGATTAAGCCTTCAGAAAAAAAATTCCACCCACTTCATTCTTCTTCTAGATCAGTGTCCTGTCATGAATGGGTAAAGAAATAATCTGAGGCTCAAAACTAGACACAACTGAACACTACGCGGACAAGATTTTTGTACATCTGAATGACAGTTTTGATTTTCTAGCACAGAATGAAACCCACCATCCCTCTAAAATTACAACACTCTACAACTCATCTTGTAAAATATTTAGAGGCTGCTGTGAGACTGTACAGGTATCACCGGTAACACCAACAGAAGCGAGTATCTAGGGCTGTTCTTGAAGGAACAGCCGAGACCTCAATATGGCACCACAGTACATTGTAAGGATGGGGAATCTGAGGAGTGGTTTCATCTGTGGCCACAACGAGAGGTGCAAGCCCAGCACACAAGCCAGTGCTGCAACTTCACAACACCTGTGGTTAAGGACATCCCAAGAGGAATGCACTCCGTGCTGCTGGGAATGATGTAATGCCACCTCCCCCCTGCGTCTGAGGGACATTTGGGATGCATCAGTAGTTAAGAAAAACATCCAAAGAAACAACAGAGGGGTTGTGTGTGTGGGAATCAATGCACAAAGGAACTCCAAAGATCTCATCAATCTAATGGCAATCAAAACAGAAAGGTCTTCCCTGGGCAAGCATCAACTCTTTGTAATTGGTGCTCAGGACAAACTGCTTACCAGTCACCTTGCCAAGGGCAAGGAAGGTTTGCTGAGGAGTCAACCGCTGTCAAGAAAACTTAACTCTTCCCCAGTTGGTCCAGAAGTCTGAGTAGTTGTGACATTTTCTGCTACAAAGGAGCTTACTTCAAGAGAAAGTACTCAATGTGAAAAAGCTACATTAAAAAGGGAAAAAAGAAAGACAATTTTATTGCCAAATTAGAAGCTCACCGAGAGGTAAATGAGCTGTAGTGAGTGAGCTGCTCTGTTCAAGGCAAAATTTCCCTTGTTTACAGTTAAGATGAAGGAGGACAGGGGAAAAAAAAGGAGAGAAAATAGCAGCCTCTGTGCCAATACACAAGTGGGAAAGGCTCAGAAGCAATGGGGGAAATAACACACCAAGGCTTCTACAAAGAAGCCTCCATTTGGAATAGCTACAACCAGGAGCCACCATTAAGTTGCTAGTTGTAACAGAGCTTATTTTCAAATAAAATTAACTACAGAACCAAAAGTAAAATAAAAAAATATTGAACAGATTCCCGCAGTGTTAGAAGTGTGAGGTAAGGTATCTGTTCACCTCAGCCAGAAAACACAGCTTCAGAGACTAAACCAAGCCAAAAGGCTTTTTGTTATTGCGCTAGGATACTACAAAGAACAAATATTCCATCTGGCTTCAAAAGAAATTGGAAATTTTCTATTTTGCACTGCTAACAAAATATTTTTCAGGAACAGACTGTAGTAGCACAGACTTTGCATCCTACTTAAGTGTACACTATCACAGCCTGTCCTACAACAGAGTGTAGCCAGCTTGAGAGAAGTATTAACCCTAAGAGCCTAGTTTACATCCCAGTGCTTAGCTTCATCCAGCTGGATGCAGCACAAAGGTTACCATCTACAGTATGTATACATATATATATCGCCACCCAGAAACACACACACGCACACACACATTCGTACCTAGAAAACTAAAGAAAAATCAGTACATACAATGTATAAAACGTATGAATGTGCTCAAAAATGCACAAAACCCGCTTTATTTTCATACTTCAGAAATGCTTGATCATTTGTACGCATGGTTCTGACTACTGCTATCCATCCACTTCATTAGACCAGGACCTGAACTCAGAGGAGGAGACGCTAAAGGCTCCCACATGGTGAAGAGTTGCTCCTCTCGGTTCGTACCAGTGCTGTTGGAGCCAGTCACACCAGAGAGCAGGACGCGGGTGGTGGTATGGCTCCAGGCAGAGAGCCTTCCTAACAGTGCTTCCTCCCACTCATGTGCCAGCAGCACACCCCAGAACTGTGATTCATGCTCTCCGATGGATTCAAGATCGTTTGCAAGTGCCTGAATGTCAAGACACCAGATACGATCTCAATAACAAACCTCACAGTTTTCTGTGCAAAAGGAGCTGAATTGTCCAGACCAATCCCCAAGTACAGTATAAGCCTATGGGCAAGACACAGAATAGAAAGTAGCAGCATATTCAATGGGGAAAGAGTCAGCTGCACTGGGAAACCACAACAGTGGGTTAGGATTTGTCATAGATGTCTGATTTCTCATCATTACTAGAAAAATAGATCACATACCCACCCCGCCACGCAGTGTTTTCTTCCTGTCCCTCTAGGCTTGCACCTTTCATAAGGTAACAGAAGAACACTCACAAGGGGCATTCTTTACAAATTCCTTATAATCCATCTCATCTGCTGACTGCTACAGTAAGTCAAGGAGAAGCAGAGGCAGAAGGAAGATGGAGAGAAAGGATAAATTATTTGTACACTGAAATCCAAGCTTAAAATCACCTATAAACATTATTTTGCACTCATAAAACCAACAGTACTTGACTTTGGGTTTAGTGAGAGAGTGAATTAATCTTTTTGCCATCTGAAATTAACTTAAAGAGTTCAGTCCGAGGGGGAAATTTAAGATGACATATCAGACTGAAGGAAACTGCTTTATTCACTAAGTACACCAATCTCATTATAACCCACCTCCTGGGACCTGGATAAATTAAGGGGCACAGGGGAAATCCCTAGAATAGGGTTGGCCATTTATGGGACTCTGATAAGGAAAAAGTGTCCAATTAGAATTAAACAGCACATACACAGTGTGTTGATCACTGTTTTTACATGGCATTTGCAGAACCGTAAAGAAGTGAAATGGAGAGGAGGGAACACATTTGCATGCTAAATATAGCATGCAATAAAGTAAAGCAAGAACAATGTCTTTTATCCAGGCCAATCTTGTGCAACTGTTCACTAAACTTAACTAAAGGAGTTAAACTACAAAGAAAAATACCTTAATCTCCCTTACAGGATTATAACAAACAGGGGCTTCATTCAGTGAAGTCAGACTGCATCAAAGTTAATTGCTCCCCATCTCTTCCCTAAAGCACTACCTAAAACATATGAGGATTCTACCAAAGGGACACAAGTGTTACACAGACCCAGTTTTCTTTATGGGCCAGACGTTTACCCAATGAGATTTTGCAGCTACCAACAAATAATTGTAATTGCAAATCCTAGTTTTCTTAGTACCCACTTGTCACATATCACGTAGATCATTCATCCGTCACTCCCTAAGGTGTTCTCAAACAGCAAGGCAGATCAAAACACACACGTTTCACACTGTGTGAAACTTACTTGGTGACATGTGTTTTAGCTCCTCAAGTGTTCCCATTCCATAAAACAGGCCCCAGTCCCTTCCCTTGCAGTTCGTCTTCTCTGCCTTTTCCAAGTTTAGCACTGAAGCAAGAGAAAGCAATTGAAAGGTGACTACCCCCCACCTTCCTTTTCCATTGTCTGTTCCCTGGGTCCAGTGGATCCAGTCAAATCCAAGCAGCTTTCTTCTGGTTTTTTATTTTATAATTTTGTTTCCTCTCAGGTTAAGAAAAAAACCAAACCAAAACACCCTACCCATACTTTTTACCTCCTTAGAAGTCAAAGGAATTCTCTGCACTCTTTTCCATAGCCAATGGAAAAAAAGGAGCAGTTATACAATCCATATTTACAGGACAAACCAATTAGTGAATGACTAACAACAGCCAAAAATCGAGAGGCACAATCCTAATCTAGAACATAAAAAGCAGTGTTCAAAAAACAAAGTGGAGATTCCTTCTGTAGTTCAAACCACGGATTAGTGTTTGTCTGTGCAAACAGTTGCTAGAACTCTGACTGGTGATCAGCTTTTTACTCCTTTATACAATGGTATTGAGAGAACAGTGGCTGTGACGGCTGCCCGTAAGAGTTTCTGCCGGTGTGTTTTCATTTAGCGGTGTGTCAGGAGGGACAAGAAAGGTGCTGCTGTCAGCAGAGTCTTCCAGCTCCACTGGAGAAGGACCAACTGAGGGGGGAAGCGATCCCTCTGTAAGCTGTGGGGATACATCACAGTTTCCTAGTGATGGAGGACTGCTTTGCACAGTCTGAGAAAGAACTCCATCTGCAAAGGACAAAAAACAAGCAGCATCAGAACGTGAAGCATTATCATTTCACATTCCTAAATAGATTTACTATCTGTGTTTCTGGAAGCTCCAAGTTTTTCCTGGTTTTGCATTAATGCACAAAGAGATGACAGTGCAAAAGAAAACTATGTAGCAAAAATAAAACTTCAATATATAAATAAGATACTTGCACTAATCAGGCTCACTTATCTTGTGAGATATGCTGCTACAAAATCCCAGATTGGAATGATTTCTACAGTATGTGACTATCACAGCTGCAAAACTGAAGAGCACTGGGTGAATCATTAGAAAGTGGTATTTTTGGTCAATTTTTGGGGGGTGTGGGTGGGAGAAGTGGGGAGGAGAGGAGCAGCTTGATATATTTTATTCTAAATCTCCTGTACTTGACATTTGTTCTACTTTTTAATACCAGTCTCTACAGACCTATCGCCAAAAGACCAGAAAAGGTACCAGCACAGTGGAAACTAGGTAACCAGGCAACCCATCCAGGGTAAGGCTTGAAAACAGGTAAGATACGAGTTAAACTGCTTGCAGCGTGGATTCCATTTGTAATTTAGGTGATCCAAAGAACCTTTAAGAAGAACCAAGCTTAATGGTACATTTTAACAAAAGACTTTTCCATTGCAGAAAAAGGAGATTTTATTGTGAAATATTTTCCTATCACAATCGCCGAAACGCTTGATTATAGTTTAAGAAAACCCAACAACCTACCATCTAGCCAAAACGAAAAAGAGGAAGAAAGGAGAAATTGTTGCCTGCATACCTGGAGTGGAACAAAGGATGCTGTCTGGATTGACAGAAGCCTCATAAGGAGGAGGTGGGTCATCTGGATGTTGAATATCTGGATACTTGTAAGCAGTATAGGGTGGAGGCGGATCATGAAAATGAAATGCCCCGCCTTCCCCATCATCTGAAAGATGCAGTGGAGTAAGGCCAGTTCCAAAACCATCGGGACCATAATCAAAACCAGGCATCCTGCGGCCCAAGTTAAAATGGTGCACTATTTCAAAGAGAAGAAAAACAAGTGACTTTAGCCCATGCTTTCCTCTTCTTCAATTTAAGGCAGATCTCAACACCTGTCTCCATTTTTTACACCCAAGGAACTCACATCTCCTGAAGACCTAAAAAAAGTCTACATAACCTACACAAGTAAGCTCACTGCGATTACATGACGACAGCCAGGGCCTCCTGCCCCAGCCTGTTTGCCCTGCATCACATCTACATTTGATTCTAACTTCTTCAAGCTAAGGGGATCACTCACACATAGAATATATTTCAGATTTGTACCACATACAAACAAAACATATTTTTCCATTATTGGCTAAAAAAGTTCCAAGTCTGAAGAACCTACCAAGACAAATGCACAGGCACAGTCAAGCAAGACCGTGACGTTTCTCACCTTTACATACATCAACCTGTCAGGAAGGAGCATGATGCACAAGGTAAAAGTGTTGACACAGAAGTGTTTTCTTTGAATGTGGAGTGGTTCAGAGAACCAAAACTTTTACAAACCATGACCAGCTCCAAGCTGCCAGTGCAGAGCTACATTTGGGTGCAGTACTGACTAGAACCTATAGCCAGACCTCTGCTGATGATTTCCACAGATCTGTATTTCTTCTGCTCTCTTTATTCTGAAGCACATACACTACTTAGATCAAGACTCACTAGACACAGGCTACTTACAATTTGCTCCAATCAAAGACTCTATGCGCTCTCTCCGCCTCTGACGTAGCCGGTGGACCATGAAAAGCAGCAGAGAGAGGATGAGGAAGGAGGAAATGCAGCTAACAATCAGACGCATTCCACCAGCCATCGAGTCAAACAAACTGTTGCCATCTGTTACATAAAACATACAGAAGAAGCCTGTTACTGTTGTTCAAGACTATTTTTCTTGGTGTTCTGTCAGTAATGGAGAGAAATGCAGAGTGAAGATTCATTAGCCTGGTTTAACATTTATCTGTATTTCAAAAATGTAAGAAAATTATGAATCATCAGGTGATTTAGCTATTTATTCCAAGGAGATCTAAACATTTCTAAAAATATCTTAATCAGCAAAAGGGACAAGGTGCTGATGGCTTCAGGTCTCTGAAAATAGGAAAAAGGAAAGGTTAACAGCATTCTTGTCTCCCTGGCATGACTGCTGATGTTATACCGAAGAGGACAGCAAGCCTGGAAGCTACGGGAAAGGCCTAAGAACCAGCATATCTACACACTATTCCTACTTGACTCCTGAACACCTTAACTTTTACATCAACAACAAAAATCTCTAAACATCACCAAGATCTGGTCATCTAAATTCCATGTGTCATTGGTACATTGGTTAGCACCATCAATTGACAGGAACTAAAAATACCTTAAAAAGCTGAATCAACATGATAATCACCTTTCAGGAACTGAAGGGATTAAGGTAAACAGGAATTAAATCTTTTCCTAGGATCACATAGAAAGCAAGTGGCAGAACATGAAACAGGCAGGAGCTTAGGACTTTTGAGAGCACTATACCGCTGCTAACCAGATCCACACTTAGAAGGCTGTTGTGACTGCAAATTCTCACTGTTTTACCAGTACAGACGTGACAGGTATTAGTTTTTCACAATTCAACTAATCACACCTGGTTATGCTTAAGTAGCAATTGCACATACAGATACTCTACTGTCCTGGTTACAGCTGGGATTGAATTTTCTTCAGAGTAGCTGGTACAATGCTGTGTTTTGGATTTAGTATGAGAATAACGTTGATAGCAGGCTGATGTTTACATCGTGCTCAGTATATAAACTGGGGGGAGTTGGCGGGGGGCCGCCGATCACTGCTCAGGGACTGGCTGGGCATCGATCAGCAGGTGGTGAGCAATTGTATTGTGCATCACTTGGGTTTTTTTTTCCCCTCGGATTTTATTTCTCTCTCTCCCTCTCCTCTTCATTGCAATTATCATTGTTGTCTTTATTATTTTTACTTTATTTCAATTATTAAACCATCCTTATCTCAACCCATGGGGTTTACCTTTTCCCAGTTCTCCTCCCCATCCCATTGGGAGTGGGGAGTAGTGGGTAGTTGTGTGATACTTAGTTGCTGGCTGGGTTTAAACCATATCTACACAAAGAAAAATTACCTAAAAATGACTGTGTTGTGTTCTTTGCACCAGTTTCCTGTTAAAGAGCTCTGAATGAGAAGCACACCCAGGTCAGGTGTGGATAAGAAACAGAAGAAGCGGCTGCACAACCTGGTCACCTACTGCTACAGGACACAGGCACTACCAGGCACAAGCCCCTCTCCCCAGCCGCCGTGGTGCCACTGCACTCCCTACAACAGCCAGCCAGAACCTGGCCACCTCTCCTCTCAATACTTTTCCTTTCACTAACAGCCACTAAAGCTGTATCAAAGATTCCTTACAAAAGCAAGCTAAAAACCTTACAGAAATTCTAAGTACTGGCTTGCTACAAATGCTAGTAACATTAAAAAAACCACCTAATTCATACATCGTCAAAGTACATGGCTAACAGGCTGGTATTATTACGTAATGCATTCCTGGCAACAAGAAATTCATTTAATAGTGCACCATGCATGAAGCTTGAACATCACACCCTCTCAAATCTGGCTGTGCCGTACAAAAGCCTGTGCTGTCAAACCTTTTAGCAACTCTTACTGTCAGAGCTTGAACTGATGCAGTCACACACCTACCAACCAGCACACCCTCCTGAACACCACAGACCTGCCGTTGTTCCTCCTCCATTTCATGGCAATGCTGACTTCATCAACATCATAAATTAGTGCTAGTAACTGCCCTAAAGAAAGTGACTGAAGTAAAACATACACACAGCCAAGCATGACACAATCTCGTAGGCAAAAATTCTGACTTCCATGTAGTCTCTCTTTAGACCAGCTACAACTGCTAATTCTTGGACCTTCTGGGGCACCTTGGGCCTCTTATCACACTGCTCCCAGCCTGTGAGAGCTTCTAACATCCAACCTGTTTGGTTGGATAAACTATTGTCAAGTCCTAGATTTATAAAAAAAAAGAAAGACAAAGATTCAGCCTGTGCAGAACAAGGTAAGTCATCACAGATCTCCATCCCACGTAAATACAAAGAAATTATTTCAGAAAGACTATTTTACACTCAATCCAGTAGTAATACCCTGCAACTGCACCAGTTTAGTCATTAGAAAAGCTTCTGTAGCATCAGCTTTTCAAAAGTATTTTATTTCTTGTATTACCTTTCCACAAAGAGTTGCAGGTCTGTCTAAACAAGAGCCACACAGAAAAATTATATTCTACCACATCCATGGAGAGCAATAGACAGATTACCTTGGTTTCAGCATTAGTACAGGAAAGATTTTCCTCTGCTATTTATCTTCAACTAAATAGTTGCATCTTGCAAAAGAGTATAGCTGTGATTGCCCAGCTTACTCCTACAACTGAAGAACTCCTCTACTACCAAGTCCTTGAGTAATAGTTGTTATCCACTTATAATCATTGCTCA
>JAVJGJ010000001.1:87992951-88026035 GCA_035590215.1 Microhierax caerulescens | reverse complement strand
CACTGCGAGAGCTGATTACCTGCCAGCCCAACAGCAGGATTTATTTCCCCCTAGTCTCTCCTTGGGTGATTAATTTACTTACTGTTGATTAATAAACTGTTTTCTTTCCTTGAAACAGAGCTTAGGGAAGATATATGTTAAGAATTGGACAAAGATAAATACATGCTGATTAAAGAAAGCAATTCATTAATTTTGCCATCTGGAAGAGTCATTTATAAACACCCAGAAGGAAAACTGAAATGCTTCATTTAAAAATTTCAGTGTTTATCACTAGCTGAGGTAACTTCATTATGAAGGAAGTCTGACAACTGCTTGATGATTCTTCTCTCAAAAATTAAGTTACTAAAAAAACCAGAACACTTCAGGCCAGAGTATAATGAAACAGTTTTATTTAGCATCGGTACAGAAAGAAGAGCTTAAGGATCAGAAAGAATGTGGTAAAATACACTCTTCAAATCAGTATTCATGAAACAGTTAAGACCCACAGCAACAAGCAAGGATTAAAGCATGAGGTTATCCCAGGTCATCTTATCCTGTCTGCTGGATGATGCTTTGCTGACACTGTTCCTGAAAATAAAAAAAGTGAAGACAAAGTCTCTTAACTGCTGTAAGAGTGGGAGGAAGACTCCTCTTTTGTCCCCACTCTATCAGCGACCAACCTGCAATACTAGCTATGAACATCTGTTAAGCTTAGCCCTCAGAACAAATGTGAGTGACAGCCAGGAGGAGCTAGTGGTCTTCAATTTCTGTAGTTGAGACAAATCAGAAAGACTGCAAATTTGGAAGCCAATAAGCACCCTTTTTTTGTAACGGAATGAAAGAACCCTCTGACCTTCCACTTTTCCATAAGAGTTCAGAACAATAGTTCCTTAGTGCACTCAGATAAGATTAGGTTCTTTCAAAATACCAGGAAATAACAGTATCACAGAACAGTTGTGGTTGGAACGGTCATCCTAGTCCAACCCCTGCTCAAGCAGTGTCAGCTAGAGCAGGCCATGCAGGACAGAGTCCAGTCGGGCACTGAAATCCCCCCCCAGATGGAGACTCCACAAGCAACCTGCTCCAGCATTTGACCACCCTCACAGTAAGTTCCAAGTAAGAGACACTTATTTTCACAAGTCTCTTTACAGAATAATAACACCCCTCCCAATCTGCATCCCCAAACAGTAACTGACAAACTGTTCAGAGTCATCTGAAGACTTTACTGATCCAAAACAAGAAGTGGCACTGAGATGCCAAATCCAATAAACAAGGCTGCACGTCCTGATTATTACTGAAACTATTTATAAACTCAGCTTCCCACATGACCCCTGCATGCAAACTCACACACACACACAAATGCTCGTGTCCAGAAAAAAGATCCTTAATTAAGTGAAAAGTCTTTTCGTGACAACTAAAGACAACAAAGGAACCATGCAAGATGCTCTACTAAAAATCCACAGTACTGTCAGCCTCCATACAGAAAAAAAAGCTACTGCTTCTCCTATATAGGTAGCATCAAGGACAACTAATAATTTCTAGACACAGCCTGAAGTGTTTCATGTCCTGTGATTTGGTATCTTTCCCCACAGGGGGCTTGTACTCAGCAATGTTGAAGCATCGAAAAAAAGATGTATCATTTCAAAGAAAGTTATACCCAAGGATAACCAATTTGAACACCAAACTAATTTTTCTTGACAAAACTGTAGCAGTCATCTCTTACCTGGGTCTAAACACGTAAATTTGCAGCACTCCTTAGGGTCTTTGCGATACTGCTGACACCCCTGGGGCCGTTCACACAAAGCAGCCACACACATTTCAGGTTCACCATTGTGACATGTACAGCTCAAACAGGGATCATTCCCTTTTGGAGTGAAGTAGTAGCCTTCATCGACAATGTTGTCTTTGATATCGACGCAAGTCTGGCCTAGGACAGAAACGTACATCAATATCCAAGTGTCTGTGAGCCAGCCAGCCAAAGTCCAGTTTATTCTGTTATACAAAGTGATTTGTAAACATAAGCAGACCACCAGTTAAAAGCCACACCTTCACATTAAAGCAGCTTTGAAAACAGATCTCCAAAGAGTGGGGAAGATAATGGATAGTCTGGGAGCACGCAGGGATGATTTACTGCTCAAAATTGACAAAGTGAGTTTTAAGTACTTAATGGAATTGACGCACTCAGTTGCATCTTGATCCCTGCACAGCAGAGGAAGTTCAGATGTCTTTGTCCACTGTCCTTTCCTCCCACTGAAGGCAGGTACCAAAACCAGAGGGAGGGAACACAGACAGCACTGGGACCTGCCAGCTGAAGCAACTGCTACAGGAGGGTGGCCTGCCCCCTCTACCTCGCACAGGTCTGCTGGGAGGGTCCACAGGAAAGTTCAAACTGGAAGAGACCTGAAGAGGTCTCCAGCTCAATCTTCTGCTCAAAGCAGGGTCAGTTATGACAACCCAGCAGGTTGTTGAGGGTTTTATCTAATCTGGTTCATAAAAACCTCTGAGGTTTTTTGTGTCCGCAGCTGCACAACGGCCCTAGGAGTCTGTTCCACTCTTGATTACCCTCACGATGAATCAATTCAATGAATTGATCAATGAATTGATTCAATGAATTCATCAATTCGATGAATGCCCTCACGATGGCATCAATTCAAATCTCACTTCAACTTAGCGACCCTTGACTCCTGCCACACACCACTGCAAAGAGCCTGGCTCCATCTTCTTGATAACCTCCCTGTAAGTACTGGCAGGCTGCTCTCGGATTCAGCCTTCCCTGCTGCAGGCTGAAGGAGCCCCACTCCCACTGCCTCACCTCAAAGGACAGGCACTTCAGCCCACATCACCCATCCTGCTGGCCCCCACTGAACTTGCCTCCATTTGTCAAGGTCTTGTCAACATTTCACTTGTACTTTGAGGCCTGACATTGGACACAGCATTATTCTGCTCAGTTTATACATCTGATACCCTCACCCTCTGGTTAACGTTTTGGCAGAGCTATTGACTTCATCTCAAAAAGATGACCAAAAAGGTCATCCTTTGATCATATTTTGACTAAACCCATGTCCTTCAATATCAGATACCAAGATTTTATTACATCTCAAGTAGACAAGGCATCATCATGTCTTCCTAATTTTCAGTATTCCAGGTGCAAAAGCAGGCAAAGGGCTGGATTTTCCTCCCTTGACATTCTGTAAGTCTTTTTCCTGCTTTAAAGAAAGAGCAACCTAGAAAAATTTCAAGAACTGCAGTAAAAGTTCAACTTGAAAAAAAAAAAGTTCATCTTTTTCCTTGCAAAGCAGCACAATCTATATCATGTTTCTTAAGGATTATCTGCAAATACCACCAACATCTCTGTTGGTATCAAGCCTTTTGGAGTAAAGAAATACAAGATACAGATTGAAAGCCATTTTTTTTTTTCACTTGAAGTCTGCAGCACCACTTGCTCCCCCCGCCCAGTTCTAATAATTGTCTGGAAAGAATTTACCAGAATTTGCTATATTCCAAATAAACCAGAAAGAAGTGTTTCGTTATTTTCATGTGAAGCTAATAATTTATGATAGTAAAGTGCTTTATTTTGGGGCTGACAGAGCTGCTTAACAATCATTTTTTAGTGAAAAATCTGTACTATGGCTGACTACCACACTTTGTGATGCTCCTATTTATAAAAACCAAGCAGACATTTAAAAAACGCCCCCTCACTTTTTTTATGTTACTTTCACTGGGCAAAAGTAGAAAGGATAACTAACAGATTTCCTCCTATTTATTATATGCATACTTAAACATGCAGTTAACACTGAACTAAAACCAACTTACTTCTTTTGCAGAGGAATGAAGATTTCTCATAGCAGTTTTCAGCATACCAGCTGTGTAAACCATGGTGCCGAAGGGTAGGAAAATGGAAACACTGAAGCTGGGCACAAAGAACATTTTCCTTTTCAGACATAGCCGTACCAAAGATAGGGTCAGGGGGTAAAAATACTTCTGAAGAGCCTAGAACAAGATGCATTGATATAAGCAGCCTGCAGGTATGCAATGCTTTAGAAAGGCTCTGTAATATCACTCATTTCATGCACAGCAACCCTGCTACAAGGCTACTGTCCTCTAGCTTTAGCTTCCATTAGCAACATTCCTCCGGGGAAGGCAAATACCAGGGAGGGAAGGGGTGACTCAGAGAAAAGAGGCTGCTGTTTTCAAAGTACTGGGTAATTTTGTCATTCTGAACCAGTAGGACTGACGTTCCAATATCGCTACAAGTGCTGCTTTGCAGAGTCCCATGGGGTTTGCCTGCCAATAGTTATGCACCCTTTCAACCAATGCAGGCTTTTGCCATGCTTGCTACTAGTGGAGCAAGGACCCATGCCAATCCTGTACCTGACACCCCAACCACCTACAAGTGCTTCCAAAGAGGTGTGTAGATCTATCCTGTGCAGCACACTGCAGAGCTGCTCCTCAATGTCTCACACGGCTCATTCAGAGCGCAGAGCAGTGCTATGCGGAGAACAAGGCTACAATGCTGCTTCTGCAGGGATAGCACAGACTATTTGGTCCGCCTAACTCATGCAGTTGTTAAGAAACTGTATTGTGATGGGTTCCAAACAGTGCAAGAGGTGTTGCAGACCTTTTATAACTTCTAAAATGTTGTTTCTGTCTCACTTCACCATTAAATCTGCCGGTATGCAAAGCTGCAGAGATTAATGGGAGACCAAGGTACAGCAACTGTAAAAATTAGCCTATATGTTTTCAGAAGCCTACTTGTCAAATCTGTGTGCTTAAACATTGATTTTAACAACTCTTACAGTAAGCATATTACACAGTCTTCTCACGTGTCTTTCAAACACTATTAGGTATGATGGTTTTTTGTTTGTTTTTTTCTTAATGCAACTAAGTCCTCCTATTATATTTTTGAGGGCTTACCGTCCACGTCTCCCAATAATGGATTAAAATTTGCAAGCTATAGGACCCTAAATCACTTTTCAAACAGATGCTGCGGATTCAGAGTCTGCCTTGCTATAAGTCAATGAAGCTTAAATAAAGTTTTTCAGAAGCTACTGAACGCTATTATGTGCTGTGTTTCATATGGCTATCCCTTTATTAAACAGAAAACTTGCAATCAAAAGAATATATGATATTGAGAAGGCTTAAATTTATATAATGTATCGAATAAAGTACAGCTTACAATAAAAACAGGTGTCACGATTTTTCTGTAAATTACGCCGCCCTGGTTGTAAACACTCTGTCAGCAGATGGCAGTGCAGTCAACTTTCCAAAAATCAAAGGAAGGTACTTTTAAGAATGTGGATTTTTTTCCCTTGGGCTTCACAGAAGAAACCTACCTATACAAACAGTTTTGTGCAGAGCAGAAATCCCTATTGTGACAAAAAGTTGGACTTTCCTCCCTCCCTCCCTTTCTCCTGCTGTCCAAAGACATCTTTAGGTGCTTTATTTTAAGGAAGTGAAGAAAATGTTCCATCCTCTACAAGAAAGAGTAACTTTGTCTGAACATTCAGTCAACTCTGTTTACTTGAATGACAAACGACATCAATAATTTTGTGCATGGCGGCACAGTAAACAAGTACTGTCATGAGAAAGTTATCCAGAGGGTTCTACTACTTCTCATGTGTCAAAGGATGTATTTTTCAAGATGCAAATGTTCAGCAAAATTCTGTTCATAATTCTGTCTCAGTACCTAATGGACAGTTCCTCTTCCAGATTTTCCATTACTGAAAATTGTATAAGAGAAGAAAATTTTTCAGCTTAGTTTCCAAATGCTACACTGGAATTCACAGTGCTGGTGCTTAAAAACCCCTACACAGTAGTTTCCTTTTTTTCAGCTTAATCAAGGGGAAAGCCCAAATAAATGGAAAACCATGTTCTTTCCACAAGATGTCAATGTGAAAAACTATAAAACTTCTTACACTTGAAAATAAGATGTGTATCAAGTATTAAACTCTTTCGTTTCGACATTGTAAAGCAAAGCAGTTCCCCTACACTATCACCAAAAGACATTACATTGTTCTTGCACAAAATATTCATGCTTTAAGACAGCTTCCATGGGCCATCTAATTAAGTAGTAATTTGAGAGGCCTACCTTTATAAGCTACTTCCCAATGACCTTCCAGAGAGTGATTTCGATTGGTGATCACATACTGATATCCAACCCAGAACCTACAAAGAAATTAAGTTAGATTTTAAAGCTACAAGTCAGAAAGATACTAACAAACTAAAATATATGACACAGAACCTTCCAATGTCTTCATACTTAAAAGCTAACTTTCAAAACATTCTGATGATTTTTTCCTTAACATTTAAGCCCATACATTGGCAATGTAGAGAGAGACACTACAGTTGAGGAACAGAGGAGAATACTTGATAGTTTTCTACACTTACAAATGATCATTCACCATGTCTTTTATTCATTTTAAGCACCTTATTTTGTTGTTATGGCAGCACTTCAGTATCTCGAACACAAAAACCACACAAAAGCATCCAGAAGTATTTTGTAAACATATAAACTTATGTCACACTGTTCTGGATCAAACCACCTAGCTTTCCAGAGATAGAGACAGACCATTATTGAACCACTCCTGGTGATCCATGATGTCATGGCAGCTTATAAGACTGACAAAAAACCCACAGGCAAAAACCAAAAGGAATTTCGTTTGTTGTGAACTAACAAAATGAAATATCTAAAGCCACTGGAACAGTTCTTGCAACTCAAAATAGCTTTTTATTTCATTCTTATCTCAAACTTGTGGTCTTTGTTAGAGCTACTGGTACTTATCAGAAACAAAAATTCTGTTGAAAAATTTAAAGAATTACTTCTTATACAAGGTAGCACAGCAGTAAGTCACTGTAAAATCCATCTTCCCTGTTGCAATTCAAGAATACTAGTACACTGTTGAGACAGCCTGAAGATAAAGAGACTGTTGAATTGTAGCCTACCTGTTAATGTTAATTAAAACACAAAATACAGATGGTCACTGCCAAACAGTCAACCACCACGCTCATACTGATTAAGCTGAAGTCAATTTTACCATTAAGATTCTCTAAGCAAACTGAACTACCAGAATTTTTATCACACAGAAACCTTACTCATGTAATACAAGATCTTTGTCCTTTCCTTCCTACTCACCTACGCTGGTCCTTCCTTACAAATGTTTTTTCTTCCAAGTCCCACTCCTGTGCCAGGATAAACCTTAGCTCTTGGTCTGCAGTGAAGGTGGCGAGGGATCCGTTCACCCGCTGACATGTCTGCACGGCATCCCAGTAGTTCTCCCCATTTAGATACACTCTGTAACAGCTGGCTGTGCCCTCATAGTGGTGCCATCCTGTTGGGCACTTTCCTAGGAAACATGAAGAACAGAAGGGAAACCATTCCCCCCAAATTAGGATCTTCAAAGATAATGCATCCTAATCAGTCTATGACAACACAATGCATAATCATTCAGATGTGTACACACAACATACTGTGCATATTTCACCTCACCAGGAGGAGGTATGTGCATTACAGATCACAGAAGACTTCCTTTACTACAGATTTTGATAAAGGAATTTTTAATGTATCTTAAAAGATGGAACTCCTAGTAATGTTTCATTGTACTGTGACAGGCTTTAAAGTCTTTAATTGAGACTGATGATCTACTGTGGAAAATATTTCCCTGCACATCTTTATAAATCCAGTCAGTACGATCAATCCAAGCCAAAACAAGCAGCAAGAAGCAGGAAGAAAAAACCAGAGGTGGTCAATTTAATGACTGTATCTTTCTATTAGGTGGTTAGCAATACAACCAACTTGCTGTGAAGTTTTCAACCTACTTGTACAAACAGTCTCAGCAGTATTCACATAATCCTGCTCCCACAGTCAATCACTAAAGACAATGGGGATTCTAAGGCAATTGTTGTTTGCTCTGGAAAAGCATCACTGCGAAGGGGATCTTTAGGAAGTAAGGAGGTGATGGCGTGAACTGCTGTGCCTGCTTTCTCTCAATCAACTCAACTAAGGGAATATGCAAGAAAAGCCTTGAAGCATTTCTGGATGAAACAGGCCCATGGGCTTCTGACAGGCATTCTTGAGGGTGATGGGTAACTAACTGAGAAAATCACAGAGACAGGCAGATGAATTTAAAACAGACATGAAATATTATTTTAGCACCTGCATTTGCAGTATTTATTTTGCACAACACCTAAGAAAAGAACTTTAAGTTCACATATTGTTTTATGTTCATGGCATACATTCACTAAGTTCCTGTTTTCAAGCCTCTTAACTCCCTCTTCAGGAACAGTGACCTTTGTCATCAAATAATGATACACAAACTTAGATTTTAAGCTTTCTAATTAAATGTCTGTCTTTATTCTCCATTTATATGGGATCTTTTAAGATCTACTTCACTCCACTAAGATTGGACAGAATACAGTACCAATCAGACTGCAGAGCATATCAGATATTGCTGTATCAATTTCTAAATTGTTTTATTGTCCTCTATACATTTTACTAACATAATTTAGCTACTGGAATCCATGACAAATTGAAATACTTATTTTTAATAAGCATTTTTGTCCTTAAAAAAAAAAAATTAACAATGAGGTGAATTTTTACCTTTGCTAATCACTTGTCTTTTTCAGATCATCAGTCCAAAGCAATTGTCCCCAGTTACTGCCATACTGTCTTCCCATTATGTCCCCTTCCTAACCTGTCCCATCCCTCCCTCCAAGGCTAATCAGTGCTGTCTCACACTCTCAGATCACTGGATGATCCCTGGAGCAAAGAGGGAACCAAGATAAGAGGGAGAAGGCAGGGGAGATTTAGGTGTTTTGGGCCTGGAGAGATTCAGAAGCATCCTGGTTTCAGCCATGATAAGGCAGCAGTCACTACAAGCTAAGATCGGCAGGAAGGACGCTTGCAGGACACTTATAACTCTTTAGATAAGGCAAGGAGTAGGATGCCGACAGTGGCACAAAGAGTGCTGCAGGTGAGAGGGTAGGATGACACTGAAGTGATATTTTTTAAAGATTCCTGATCGACTGATGTAACACAGTGAAACCCGTTCAAGTGCTACATAGTTCCGTAACAGATTTTGTCTTCAGAGAAGCAAGCAAAGAATTTCCTTAAGTTCCCCATTCCCTAAAGAGTATTTTTCCTATTAAAAATTATATAAAACTCAGAACATCAGAGATGCACTTAATTAACTAGTAGTGCAACATCTTTAAGTTCATCTTCAAATTTACTTCAATCAAGAGCAATCAATTTTGGTTTCCCCCCACCTTCCAGGGGACAACCCTCCATGCAAGCTCACATCAAGACACAAGGGCTACGCTATATCCCCTGCTGCAGGCTGAAACCATCACCTAAACCATGGGCTTAGTTATCTGTAATTGCAATGAGTTATAACAAAAAAATTGCAACTCTGGTTTCACAAAAAGAGAGGATTACAGAAGTAGAATTCTTTGCATGTATTGGCCTGCTGTATAAACTATGCAATATAACAGGACATACACAGAAGAAGTGTACAAAAACCTTAAAAAGCACTGCACATGAATAAAATCTGGTCAAAAAGCTATGCAAGAGATAAATCTATTAATTTCTCAATTAAAAAAAAAATGCCTAAATTGCTAAATTAATTAGCAGAAAGATGGCCCAGATTTCCCAGTCTGCAACTTACTGCTAAATCGGACAGGCTGTGCCACATTGACAGTGTGAAAACGGGTTGTCTCTCCTCCTCTCCCTCGATTGTGCCTGGAGTCCACATTCTCCTTCCCATGGTAAGTTCGCTGGTCCCCTGTCAAGCCTGAGGACCAGAAGGAATAGTTAGTACTGGTGAAAGATGCAAGCAAAGAGAGATTTCCTTTTATTAAACTTTCTCTGGGCTTTCATTCAAGACATACAAGATAAATGACAGAGGTAAACAAAGATGGTAGATCCCTGCAATAACAGCTTGGCCATTTTACACAGTACATAACCAAAATACCTACAATTGAAAAGAACCAACAAGCCATTACACGAGTCTTGCAGAATAAGCTAAATCCTTCCGCAGATCCTCAGCAGCCTGCAGTTGTACGCAGGACTTGATGCTTGCCATTTCAATTGCTGCAGCAAATGCATCACCCCCAGTGCATTTTATCTGTTCCTGTTTACAGAACTACCCACTATCCAGCTGCTTTGTTTCTCAGTTTTGCATTCAAGGATATAAGACAACTTTTCCAACACATTTTTCAACACATTCTGAGTTCTAGGACAAAATCAAAACCAGGAAAGGAAACCCATCTTCAGCCGGAAGAACAAGGGTTTCATTCACTCAAGCTTCTATTGGAAACGTTAGTTCATTTTTTCTGAAACAAAAAATACACACATCCTCATCCCAATGTCAGGGCTTCTAACAACTATCCATGACAACTGGATTCAGTAATATAACACAGTGCAAGATGTTATTCCAGAAAAGGGGTTCTCCCAGCTACTAGGAGTAAATAAGGAACACACAGTTCAGGTGGAGACGCTGCAGAGTAAGCCACAGCCAGCAAAAAACTAGCAAGGTCCTAAGTAGGAAGGCTGGTACAGTGCTGGGGAGAAACCTCTGAGGAAGACTGAGATGAGCACCACGAAGGATTAATCTGGAAACAAGGGATTAACCTTAAAAAGAGAAAAATGAAGAACCAAGGAACCTATGAATGTAAGCATTAGAAATATCTACCGGTATGTAATTTAATACTGCTAGATGTTATTAAAGGTAGAGTTTAACCAGCGAAGAGCTATGCAGACATTAATTTCTATATTAAAAAAATCTTAATTTCTTTTAAAGCTGATTAGCTCTATTTAGCCTATCTAAACCAAATAAACCAGTCACCATCCCAAATGAAGAGGAGCTATGTAGTTAAACCTGTCAAAAACGACTGTACCTGTTTGCAATATATTCAAAACGGTATCAGTAAAACTTTCTCTTTTCTAAAAAACAGCAATTTCATGATAATTTAAACCCAGAGTTGGGGACTGTTCTGTGTATTCACTGGCGGGAAAGACCTCCACAAGACCCACCATCAAACAATGCACTCCCTGGAACAAATGTTAGCACCAATGAGCAAAAGAAATCACTAGCTGGAGCCCAGGAACAGCAGAGTAGCTTTGCATTCATCTGGCTCTAGCATACCGAGTTTGCCCTGGCTAATGGGATAAGCAAGGGATATTTAATTATCACGTTATCCTAGGAATTACACGTCTATAGAGATCACCCATTAAGAAATGGCTGTGCATAATACACTCACAGGGCCCTACAGGAATGAAATAGTAATTCTACTGTTCAATATTAAAATACGCTATTTATCACAGGCAAGAAGGTTGTGCCAAGAAATTCAGTTAGTGCATATTTCAAAAGGACACAAAATGGTAAAATAACTTGACAGTGCAGATCACTGATTATTTTTTATTACTTTAGAGGCCAATCTATTTTTAGTTTTAGAATCTGACTGTTCTTAATCCTAACTGTTCAGTAGCAGTATTTACACTATGATTTTCAGAGCAATACTGAGACACTAAAAAAGCAAATCTTCAATTATAGTAAGACTTTAAAAATAACACTAACTACTGTAGAATGCTTTATCAAAGATGGACTGAGCTCAGCATGGGAAGTTCTATTTTCCCATGGCATTAAATGGTAACCACTAAACCCAAAGAACCAGTAAGAACCGAACGCATGAAGAATTAGCTCCCTTTCAGAAGCAACAGCAGATGCAACACCATATGGCTGACCCTCCACGGCTAAATAGAACGCCCACAAGGACTTAACAATTCACCTCCTCTGGGAATAAAACAGAAGTTCACAGGTTTTAACCTTATACGTTAAGAAAGGGTTACTTGGGGTAACATCTTAAATGGACAGAATTTATGCCAGATGCTTTGAAAAACAGCAACACAGATCCCACACAACGTGAGTGCAATCAGTCCTCACCCAGGAAGCAGGACGCTCATTCCTTCCTCAGCATCTGCCCGTGTCAGCAGACTTGCCGCTGAAACCAGGCAGGACTGAAGAGGCAGAAAGCAGCCACCACAAGCCACTTCTCCTTCAAGCCCAACACTGTCAGCTGCTTAATAAACTGGTGCTCTTCAAATATTAAATTGCTCCTATTTGACCTGAATTTTCAGTCTGTGAGAAAAGCAATGATGACAAGTTTTTCCAGGGCAATAAAGAGATGCTAACAAGCCTGTAAGTCGCTTGACTGCCATGAAAAGCTGTTGCAGATCCTGATGGCAGAGGCGTAATGGGACTGATTTTCTACTGTACTTCCTCAATACTCTGCAGAAAAATTTTTTATGTACTTTGCTGTTCCTGCTTCCTTTATAGAAGTATTTTTATCTTTAAAAATAAATTAATAGTGCCATGGACTAAGCTTTAAGATAACAACCTAATACAAGAGTACCACAACCTAACAACATTTAGGTATTTCAGAAAGGAAAAACCATCGTTTTTATTACTTATGCACATACTTAATATTCTGAAAGGTATCAAATGTTGGAAAATCAGCTATTTTCCAAAATCTTTAATCTTCCAGATACTACAACCACAAGCAGTGACAGTAATAGTAGCATTTTTACTAGCCAAGGCAAATAGTTATGTTTCCTTTGACTTCATACAATTTTAAGAGAAATGTAATTTACTTGTTAGTTGGTGGGGAAAAGGGAAAAATGGGTTCAAGGGAAAAGTCTTGGGGCACAATTTTTTTTTCTCCCTTTGAACACCAAAGCATAGTGGACATAAGCATCTTCCAATCTGTTTCCAAATGTCATGATTAGTATTCACCCAGCTCCTCCTATTTTATAGTTGCTATCTAATTCACTCTAGCATGATTACAGTCTAAGTATAGTGCTATTCATCAAGAAAGTTGCCCAGCACTGCTGATTCTGTGACTATTTTCAATTGTTTACAACTTCTAGCTACCAGTTCAGAATGGAAGTTTGCTCTGATGGATGGCTCCTTCTACATTTTGTAGTGGCAAACTTTTTCAGATCTGAAGCAAGGCAGCTCAACAACTGTTCAGAACAAAGCTTGACAGATTGGAAGGGGAAGAAATTTGCTTACGGTTCTAACTACCTTTTAGCTGAACAAGTGATGCCACTGCAGCCTGCAAGACACAGCCCTGGTAACTCACAGAGAAAGCTCTGTGCCACACTACATGTTTTGCTGTTCCTGTGGAGGACACACAAAAAAAACCCACAGAGGGGAAAAACACAGTCCAGTTTAAGTTTGAAAGCAGCATGAGCTTTCCCATTATTCATAGAGGCTGGAAAGAATTTGGTTATGTTGTCCATACTCTTCTGTGTACATCCACGAAGATTACCCTGCAGCATTTATCCACAGAATCTCAGTATTCAGTTTCTTTGCACATGGTATCTCATTAGGGGAAGCCAAGTGCCCAAGCAGAGCAGAAAGCTCCCTTTTCATCCCCTCCAGTGCCTCCATCATTTGGACCAAATAAAAGGAAGCAAAAAGCTAAGTAGTGCAAATGGAACATGAACTGAGACCACACAAAAGTGAGAGCTGGCACCAGCTGTGACAGGAACAGGCTAGAACGTGCCAAGTAGCACTACATGGTGGAATAAACATGACACCAAATGGAAAACTGTGTTTGGAGGAGCTAGAAAAGAAACTGCAATCTGCCACACACATCAAAGACTGCTTTGCACCAAAAAAGGGTGAGCTGACAGAAGACACTGACTGTAATATACAGAGGTCCTTGAAGGGTCAGGACTCATAAAGGGGTGAATATTGGATTTTGGGGAGTTGAACTAGTTTCCAGAGTTACTGTGTCACAGATGACAAGTCACTCACGCCAAACCCTTCACAAGGATAGATGTACTGTGTCAAACTACACCAGAATTAAACTGTGAAGCAACAGGTCTTGCCATACCTTATTTGTTCCAAGATAGGAGTTGCTCCTGGTTAAACACATAAGAGTCTCAAAACTTACACAAAAAGCTGCCTTGTCCTCTTCAAAGCTTTTGTCCAGTACACTACTTACTAAAAGGTTGGAAAGCTTTTAATTCCATCTGCTAATTTGAGAGGTGAGGGAACTTCAGGATTAAATCCAGTTTTGTATGTGAAGATTTGGAAATAAAATTTCCAAAGTCCCAGAGAGGAGTGATTCTTAGCAGCTCCATGCTTTGTGTTATTGACTGTATTATGCCAGGAAATAAGATGCCAACCAAGAACAGCACCCTGCTGTGCTGAACACTATTCAAAGTAATAGACTGACCGTAAAGAGCTTATAATTTAAACACCACAAAGTAGGGTAGAAATGATGCATCATACAGGAGTTCAGCAAGGGCTCAGAAAATGATCAGAGGGTTTTGTCATTATTACCTAGCTTTAAAAAAGGACACGTACGGAGAAGTGCAAATGTCAACCAAATGTTTCAACCAAACACAATATCCTTGCCGAAAGAAAACACAAAGCTGTTTATGATCACTGCAAAACAGTGTGCTGCAGTTGCTGCTTTATCAGTTACTGGCCGTACCTTCAGCTGGCTCCACAAAGGAGACTTTGCAGACCAAAGAGGATATAGTGTGTGTGTGTTCTGGGGCAAGTGACCTCCAAGTCTGCACATTCCCTCCTGATACAGTATCTGAGGAAGTCCTTAAGGCTCAAGATCAGCATTTACGGTTAGCTTCCTAGCAAGATTGTTTCTGTATGAAATTAGGCTCCCAATCTCAACATAAACCAATGTAAAATGGTACCGTTTGCCATGGAACTGCAGGGCAGTTTATAGGACTGCTAGCCACTGCTGCCCCAGGACCACCACTGCCAGGATGGCCAGCTGTTCAGTGCCAATTGCGGCCTCATGCTCAGGGGCAGGGGGGACATGTAAGAATTCAGCTCGCTGAAACTTTCCAGTGTTCTTCCTGATCAAGCAGGTCTAGAAAATAACTTACAAGGAAGAATGTGGCATTAGGCAAGGATGTGCACTACAGGGCAATCTGAAGGTTTTCAAATTCAGATGCTGAGAGAAGCCCAAGGACAGCTGACAGTACAACCTGATCACTTATTCCTGGGGAAAACTCAATTTATAAATAAATAAAGGAAGGAAAATAGAATGATCACCAATATAACTGCAAGCTGAAAAACTGATATGGGTAGGATTTATGAAGGGCACTGGAATTTTTAAGATACCCATTCTGTGTTCATGTGTAACAGAACCAAACATCAAGCCTGTAGCATAAGAATAAAACGCTGGTAAAGAGCCAGAGCTGTACTAAAGCCTGCTCCAGTCGTACTGCTGCAAATGACCAGAAGGCCTGCAAAGGAACTAGGGTATCTGGGGAAACTGATCTGATGTTCTGGTAAAAACAAAGCTGCAAATCCAATGAGCAGTAAAAAAGCAAACTGCAGAGCCCTTCCTTCTTATGGGTTTAAATACAGAACTTCTATAAAGGTGGAAAGTTATGTTACTGCTTTTGATTACTTTTATAAGAGGAAGTGATTAGAAAGAATAAATTCCCATTTGTAAAAAAAAAACCCAACCTGTTTAAGAAACTAATGCCTCTTTCTATCATTTCACAGAATACACAACTTTGGGATAAACTAATTTTAGGATCAAGTACTGTTGATATGGAACAGTACACAAATTTCATGAGCCTCCACTGCTTAAGTAGAAGAGAGCTGCAGGCACATGCTACATAAACTCCCACAGCAATTTTTAGTACACTCACAAGAGCAAGCAGCCAACAGTTTTAGTTGTATCAGAGAGATGAATTGCGAGTGATCACTGCTGCTGATTCCACAAATGGTTTGTGCACCTAGTGAGGAGGGCAGGAGAACAGCACTTTACACATCGCAAGTTTAGGACTGGAAGAAATTCCACATTTGAAAGGAAAATGGTTATTCTGAAAAAAGATTGCAAGAATAAAACCAGCTATGATGACTATCCTCAGAGAAATCTATGTCCTAGCAAAAATAAGCATTTCATACACTTATTCAGATTGCCAATGAATTAATAATGTCTTACCTAATTGTGTTCTAAAAAAATTCCATAAGAAATTATTCTAACACAAAAGTCTTACGGTTTGGGTTGTTTCTTGTACTTCAGACAACACATGATTACCAAACTAATTTATTAATAAATGATCCTCTTATTAAAATAACTTTGTTATTAACATGAAATCAGGCCTATAAGAACTAAACCAACATGCCAAATAACTTACAATGGCTTTGTAGTAAACCTTTGAAAAATACCAACATAACTGTGTAGTCATTGAAACACACCTTCACCACCACCACAAGAAATTAATTCACTGCCATTGATCTTTTCCGAGTTGCTCACTTTGGAGTGTGCCATTAGTAGCTCAAAGGCTGAAAAGTAAAAAGCTTCCTAACCAGACTCAGGGCCCTTCCTTGCAAGCTTTCTTTACATGGTTCAGAGATTTCATACCTTTTAATTTAAAGACATTTTAATTCTCCAAGTTTCACAAGTCCAGGTGGCTTCACTAACTGGTTCTTTTAGTGTTCAGCCTGCCTTTATTGAAATTAAGAACCTTAACTAAAAAGTATTTAAATTTAGCTGAATCATCTTATGATTGTTCATTAAAATCCAAAAGTATTGTCTAAATTTAAAGCTGTATCATTTCTTATTAATTCAGTGGCCAAAGAAAGTTACCACTCCTGAGCATGACTATGTGCTACTATTATTAGCAGCATTAACTACCCCAATCAATGTCCCAGGACTTAATCTCTCCTATGACTGGTCACATATGTATTGCTTTCCCCAACATCAGAAAATTGTATTCTTACAAACTTCTTCTGGCCTCAGATTTACTTTCATTTATGTTACTCCTTTTTATACTCCAGCACACCATTCACACGCACACCAGCCTGTCCTTATTCTTGACAGTTCTGAATAACACATGCCCTTCAACACCCATTTCAGGTCACAACACTATCCCACCAATTTTTTGCTATAGGTATAATAGAGTTTTTACATCTTACACCAGTAGTTCTTGTTCCTCTGGTTTGCTGGCTATACTCCTTGCATTACCGTGCAAATATCTCAGTTCTTTCATAAATGCCACACCCAGCTTTCTGGCTGTTTTACTGAGCACAGCCTTTTTACCAATTACTTATCCAATTACTCTTCTCATCAAGTGAAATACTTTCCTTCTCTATACTGTCCATCATTTTCCCCTCTAGTATTCTTTACGCATGTTACTCTTCTTCCTGTGTACAGACATGGTGGTGAATCAAGCCTTGCCGATGCATCTCCTTTAATTTTTTAACTTAAAGTTCTTCTCATGTCAGGACAGACAGTCCAGTGAGACCTACACTCCAAACACAAAAGCAGAGTACATCTACTGAGAAATGTTACTTCCATAAAATCCTCTTCCTAGCCATATACCAAATATCCTTTGTAATTCCAGTCCTTGAGTCAACATCATCCTGTTGCATCCTCTATGCAGCAACTTAAATTGCCAACTAATACACCAGGTAACAAGATAAAACCACTCTTTTCTACTAATGTGCATGTTTCAATATTCCCACAAGTAAAGCTTTCAGTGCTTTTTGAATAAATTCAGACACTAACATGACTCTGTTTTCCCCTAACCATTAATTCCCATTAACCTCCAGAATTTTATTATGTCCCTAGTTTTTCACATTTGGCCAAAGTTAGCTAAAAAGGAGCAAGAAAAACAGCACAACTATAAAAGCATCTTTATTTATGACATCTACATTATCAAGACTATCCTTAAACAGAATATCAATGGCACAGCAACTTTCAGTGTCAGAAGAAAACACCAACACTTTTTTCTCCATGCTGCAAATATATACACTCGCACAAACTAGCCGAAAGCTTTCTAAAAAGAGCACTGAACACATTCATGATTATATAGAACCATGATTATATAAAAATTTTTGTTTGCTTGTTTTTTTAAAAGACAGCACAGTATCCAGTTGCTTTAGCAGAGAACCACTGCTGGTGATAGGTTCCTGAAAGCATGTAATCACAAGAGTTTACGACGAGCAAATACACCAGCTTATTTGGCAGAACAAAGTTCTCCACTTAAGCACAAGAAGCATAATCAGAACTGGGAGCTGTTCTGATTATAATAAAACACGCTCTCTACCGAAGTCCAACAATGTCACCCAGAACAGTCTGAGTAATATACAACCAAAACAGTAATTCTGAATTTAGACACAGACCTAGGTGTCATTTTTGTTTAACTGCAACATTATTTCTTCCTCGTCATGGAAGTCTCTTTTTAGATTACAACCTCTTCTCATCTCCTACTATCTGAGGATACCTACTCAATCTGTAAGAATGGAAGGATAATTCAGACAAGCAAAACAGTTCTTTGTAGCATTAGTTCACAAACTGAAGAGAATCCAACTCAAAGTTTGTTAATAATGGGTACAGTTCTACCACACAATCTCCACTTTCAAATAAAAATTAGCAAGCAATCTTAAAGAGTCAAAGTACTTCTGCAAAACCAGCCAACACTGAGGTAAACAGTCTTCTCAGCTTTACTTACCTGGACAGTCAACTTCATCACTCTCATCCTCGCAGGTGGGCCATCCATCACACTGCCATTTTGAAGGGATGCACTGGATGGTACCACTCCGACATGCAAACTCCCCTGGGGTGCAGCGGAGCTCTAGGAAAGAAGAAGAAAGTTGTGCTGTTTGAAGTGTTTATTCTTGCAAGTCTGTACATATGTTATTCATCCATCATGTAACATATTACTGAAGTGTAATGGACAAAACCTCCAGATAACTCAGCATGTTCAAGACTGCTTCATTTCAGATCATTTCCATGTTTTAAACTGCATGTTTGTGGTTTTAATAGACAGGTGGGCCAGTTTCCAGTGCTTGGGAAATAATTCTCTCAGACATCTGCGGTAACAGACTTCCTGATAAAGATACCACGTGAGCAGCTATCACCATAGAATTACCCTTTTATTTCTTGTGAGGCACTGAGGATTACTTGTTCACTTTTCTCAGAACCAAAGTTCAACACAAATACGCTACGGTAGTTAAGTAATAGATTACACAGTAAATTCAGAATCCTATTTTCATTCCAATCACTACATATTGGACCTGCTAGACTTGCACAAATGTCCAGCCTGGTTTAGAGCAGTTTCATAGAACTACTTGTAAAACAATTTCTGTATCAATGAACCTGTTTTCACTTTCTAGCTTAAGCTCTTTTGTAGAATTTCTCCATATGAAGACATCCTTTACAAGAAACTGTCAATATCTGCAAACATGTAGTTCCTGCTTCTGCAAGATTACTGCCTACTTGCCATCATTATACTGTCAGACCTAATTAGCATTATAAAAAGTACAAATTTTTCAAAGCTTCTTTGTATCAATTCCATCTATTAAATGCCAGAATCTAATAATTCAGCTTCATTTTGTGTCCCTCAAAACATTTTGCAATGAAAAAACCCCACATCTGCCTACACAAGCGAACAATTCTAAGCTTGTTTAGAGGTGGCAGGTCTGCAAGTCCCCATCAGCACCCACAGGCTCACTTTCACACCAGACCAATACTGCCCCACCTTCCTTCTGGACTGTGGTCAAATTTTCCAACCAATGTTTTTGAACAAGGTAGCACATTTTCCTCTCAGCAGGCTGCAATAATCCCAGGTAAACTATGTCTAGAGAACAAACACTTTTTTATTTTTAAAAGAGAAGAGTGTTTCAAAGTAAAACACACTCGTTCCTGGTTTTGAAAGAATCAAGTAGGTATCCGTTTTGCAGGGAGAAATCTCTAAAAGAAAATTGAAAACACAGGTATGTATTCACTCATCCACCGTTTACAACCTAAGAAGAGGGCTATAATTGCAGTTGTTGCCTTCTTGAAACATACATCTAAAAAAAAATCAAGACAGAGGTCACCTTTAATTGTTCAGACAACATGACGAGGCATAATAAAACCTGTTATCATGCACTCACAATAAAAGCTGTACCCATATACCTAGTAATTGCTATAGGATATTGATAACAAGCTTCTAATTCAATGTTAAGATTAAAATTCAGTTCTATTCTGGTTTCTCTTCAAAGCACAGACCTGCTCTTCTAGAAAAATAAGAAGTGGACACATGCTTGTAGCAATCATCTACCCAGAGAAAACATTCAGGTAAAAAAAATTGCTAAGAAATCACACAGACTTGCCAGAATACTGATGGCAACAGACCTTACAGCAAGACAAGAGTGTTCTCACCCATTTAGAGTTTTACTCAGTCCAAACAGGTAACGGAGAATGAGCATGGGGGAAATGTAAAAAAAAAAAAAAAAAAAAAAAAAATTAAAAAATTATAACAGTTTAGGTCATAAATCCCCCCAAATTAAAAAACAAAACCCAAACCAAACCCCCAAAATGAAATAATTCATTTAACCAAAAGAGGGAAATTTATTTAGCCCAAAGGAGCACACCACCACCACCTCACCACCCCAGTTAGGGTAATAAAAGGTTAAACTTCACTTGCCCAGTGCAGCAAGAGAGAAAAGTTAAAAAATATCTTTAATTTGGGCAGGGGGAGGGAGGGGGAGATGGATGGACCACAACAAAACCTCAAGCTGAAATTAAAACTATTCAAATTTCAAGTTCACAGAAAAGCATCGACTTGTCATTAAATCATTGCAGCTTCTTTCACCACTTTTGCGCAACATCAGCACATAGTAGGTTTCTTAGAAAGTTCTACTATCACAGTTTCAGGTACGGATTTTACACTGGAGTCTGTGGTAGATATTTTGCACAGGAAAGTCTATTCTCAGCCCAGCTCCCAGTTTCCATTGCATCTACCTGCAGTTATCGCAAAATTCAATACTTTAAATAAACTCTTATATTTTTTACTGCTTGATTTTAACAGAAGTCACGTACACACCCTGTGAAGAAAGTTATTCCACAGCCCTCTGGTGTCGCAGGCAGCACCCACCAGGAAAGCACTACAAGCCAACGTGCACACAGGAAAACCAGTAAGGAATACTTCTGTCTCTACAATTTCATACATTCTATTGCTGTTTTATGTACAATTACATATGACTGGTTCAGATAAAAGGATGACTCCATCCCAATATTACAGGCATTTAAAAAATGCCAGTTACATGCTGTAATGTCATTACTTCCTGTATTATAGACACTCCTGTCTGAAGAATGTGGATACATGGAAGAGTACAAAACACTTCTATTAAAACACCACTCAACCCAGCTGAACAATTGTTCCCAATGGAAGCCACATATGTCAGATGCACTAATTATTTCAGACCAAGAAACACGAACTGCTACACAATTCTATTGCAGAGGGGGGGAAAGTGACACAAAGAAATACTGTGAAATGAAAATCTGTATTCTGCAAACACTGCCCATAATGCCTCCCGAGCCATCCTAACCCAGGGCCCACATGTTACTGAATTACTTAAGTCATCATGCAGTTTCTGGATGAGTTTCACCTGAATTGTTTTGCTTCTGTGTGCTGCCTATTGTGGTTTAGCACAAAGAGAAACAAGATGCAATCATCTGAGAAAATCTAACTGCCTCTCACCTGTGCTCAGGGGGGGTCTGGATATACCCAATGGCCTCCTTGAGGCCTGATGCTTAAAATCAGCTCTTTTGGCAGCGCCTTCCCATCGACGGGAATACAGACTTCCACTGAGGTCCCACAGTATGCACACAGGCAGGCTGTCACCCAAAGGTGGTCCGGCAGCGGGTGGGCAGCAGCGCTGGCTGAGCACAAAGGGCTCAGCTGAGCGCAAGGGCTGACTGCCGACACCCCCTCGGCCCCACACGCCAGGCTCAGGACTGCCACCGCAGAGCACATCAGCCAGCCAGGCCAGGAGCCTTCAGAGGCAAAACACATAGGTAAAAACAGATGCAAGCCTATAACGATCCTGTGAGAAACTCGGCCAAGGAACAGAGAAATTTGGGAGAGGCGGGGATGCACAGGACAGGTGCTAGTCTCCACAACCCTGTCATCCATTTTGTTTCAGTAGCTTATATTTAAATCAAAACAGCAGAAAAATTAAAACATTTCAAGCTTGCCTCTTTACTGCAGAAAAGGCAAGTCATGCTGCCAGCAGCAGGGAAGGATTCATGAAGACATATGAGCAGTAGCAATCAACAGTACAACACAAAGTCACCATCCATCTTTCTTGAAATGCAAGTAATCACTTAACACATGGTCTGACTTTGCACTTTCCAGGAGCGTGGTAAATAAAAACCGTTTCTTCACCCACATAAGATTTCCGGTTCTTCAAAAGAACAGCAAAGCTTCAAAAATAACAGCCCCACTTCTGTCCCTAAAGCCCGATATCCCCCACTATTCATAGCTATTGATGGCAACTCACCGCAAGAAAGTATGAAACAGTACTAAACCCACACATTTTCTACCAGCTGTTAAAGCAGAAACATTTTGTATTTTCAGAATTGTTAGAAAATATGTAATGGCACAAGTTCAGCTACAAGCAAGCAGCTGTTGGAGCACAGGCACCAATACAACATTAGCTAAAGGCATTGGCAACTGCCTAGACATGAAAAAATGGAAAGGCAACCACCTCCAGCATCAGCATACGACGTAATGAGTTACATCAATATTATGGTTCACATATGAGATTTTAACATAAAAGGCTTCTTTTTTCTTTTAAGGATCAGCTACAGTCTTCACTATGCTACAGCATAAAATTTAGTACACTGAAATCTCATTTTAGAGCAATTAAATTCATCTGGCATTTGCTGTGAAGGGAGGCAAGTAAAATGCTGGAAATAGCAGCAATTGTAGTTTTAACACTACATAGTATAAACTTAAAAACATCACAAAATTTGAGCAGTGTGAGAACGTGAAAACACTTCAAGCAGCGAGGTATCATTATATACAGTCTTTTCAGTTTACCATCTCAAAGCATTTCTACAATGTTAACCCTCAACAATCTTGCCAACCATGTCATCTTTCTGTCAGCAGTTAGAATGAAGTAGAGAATCACATCATTTGCTAAAGGCTACAGATAAGAAGAGCCTACGAGCAGAAGTCCTGAATGTTGCTTCCATACTACCCCAACAATAGGGCGTTTCTTCCCTAAAACCCAAGCCAAGCAACCTGCACACGCCTATCTGAACAAATGTCTGAATGTCAGAAATACCAACAATTAACAACGTGTTCTCTGGTAACACTTCACCTGCTCTCTCCAGCAACAGTTTATTAAGAGCTACAAATTGGTCATAGGAAGCAAGGAACTCCTTACCTTTACATAAAAAAAGAAAAATTGAAATCAAGTTCAAACCATGTATCAGTTCTACATGCTTACTATATAACCCAAGATAAAACTGTCAAGAGAAGGCCAAAAAACCCAGTAACAATTTGTTGGGACACATTATTAGGTAATATCACCTGCCCACAAATGACTCACCTAAAAGAAGTCTCACCAAAGCTAGTCATGGACCTGTAATTTGAAATTTAAAAGAAAACTTACAAAACAGTTGAGTATTTAATTAATCAAATACCAGGCATAACAGGCAAGACAATAAATAAATTCAAACAGTGCCACATAAACAACAAGTCTTCATCTTCTTTAGCTGCCAAATACTACTTTTCTATGTTAGTCAGTGACAAGTCAGGATTTTTGACTTAAGAGAAAACTCTAGGTTTCATACAGGGAAAAACTCTAAGTTTTCAAACTGGTTGCTTACAGTCATACAGGAAGCTTTTGTTCTGAAGATTTTCTGAATTACAAGTTGAATGCCTATGTTTTACAACACTTACCACGTGCTTCAACACAGAGCTCAACTAGATTTTAAAATTTTCTTTACAGCATGTTAATTTCCAGATTTTCTGCCAAGTACTCAAAATAGATATTTACAAGAAGCATTATCTACAGGAAAAACTTCATGACATACGAATAAAAAAATACACATATACACACACTGCGTTGATTTCCAGCAGCTTCACCTTTCATAAAATAAACACCTTTTTGCTGTTATAAAACAATCCAGGAAGTCCCTTCAGGTTTAATCATCTCATCATTTTAATAAAAAAAACACATAATGTCATCCTTCTGTGTAATTGAGAACATTTTCCTTCTGGAGCTTAAGCACTGGGAAGCCACAGTGCACCCTTCCTGCAGCAGATGCACACTTGGTCAGCATGCCACCCTGGGTGCTACACTACATGCAACTTGCATTTTCTACTTCTTTAAGTTTTTCAGAGGTGTATTTCGACTAGGGCATCTCTTGCATGCATTTAAACTGAAACCAATGTCTTACCTTCTTTTTTATGCAAAAGGTAAGGGACAATAATTACTCAAAACAATTATTTTATTTGAAAAAAGCAGAGGAGGATCTATATCCTGTATCCGAGACTGCTTTTCAACACAGTAAATCTCATTTTAGAACTTCCAATATCAAATCAAGACTGTAATAAGCATGAGATAAAATGCTGATTCAAGTCTACCTTGCTAGTTCAGTTTTGAATTCATTCATAGTGAATTAATTTGATCAGTTAGCTTTGAAACAGTGCGCTTCAGATCAAATTAAGCTATTGTCTGTCCACATTAATTTTAAATCGGTTCAGCTAAAGTTTGTCCCCCTGCAATCAGAAAGATTGTATGCTCAACTAAATCAGCAGAAACAGTTATACAGATTCAGTATCAATTAATGTGGAATTGGGCCCTCATAACAGTTGTCTGCCAATGAAGCTAGATCATCTACTAAGGTGTTTATTTTTTTAAGTATTCTCTCTAATAGAAGACGTTTTCTGGTATGCTGGGATTACACACACATCTCCTCAGAGGCTGAACAGCTAGTTTCAGTCCTGGGCTGTCCGGTAAACAGAGCTGGGATGGGCACCTCCATACCACAAAAAAACCCTTGATTACTGATCAGAGTCACTGCGCTGACCCACAAAAAGCTGTACCAGGTCACACCACCACAGGGGCAAGAGAAGCTGCAAGGGTGGAAATGGCTCTCAGGAATGGGCAAAAACCAGCCAGCTATAACAATTTCTGCCAAGTAACAGATGCCAACTGCTTATGGACCTCAAAAAAAGCACCCTTACAGTCTACAAACGCTATTTATTCATCAAAACACTTCTGCAAAGATAAGGTGGTGGGTAAATGAGAATGCTTTGACACTGCCTTCACAGGATTATTTATCCTCTCCTTCAATCATCCTTTACAGAGATGTAAAAGGAATTCAGCCCAAAGAAATACTACATCCAATAAAAATGACAAAGGCCCTGTCTCAGGTACATATCATAAACATCTCCCATAAAGCATTAGGTGAACACATAAAAGTTTTCAAAATCTAAACTTCAACCTTATATTTTCAAGACACTGAAGCTTACCATTACAGAAACTAGTGGAAAAAGGAACACTAGAAAGCCAAAACTCTCCTAAAGCAGAAATGTATCCTTGACAGGCAGAAGATTCTCCTATAGCTACGTGTTCCTAACTCTGATACATAAACCATTAGCGGTACAAAAACTTTGATGTCTTGGCAATCCACGATCTAAGAGGTACAGATGAGGAGCCAGAGGCCTAAACCAAAGCCTCCAAAATGTGTCAATTCAGGAGAGTGCTTCGGTACAGAGATTAAACTCTGCAATCACTGATTTGAAAGTCTGGGTTCTTCTAGTTGCAATGACTTAATATTTCTTTATTAAAGAGATTCACCAGTCAGTAAAATGTGATACATTAAAGATATTCTTTCTGTAGCTAAGACTACAGATACATGTTAGATTTTAGCATTTATATAGCAAGTATAGATCTGAATCTCAGTTTTTAATAGAAAGAAACACCACTTTTCATTTGCTACACTAATTGCTCTTGTCTGCTGAGCTTCATTTGTATGGAAATTGAAATCTGATTACATGTACAAACCAGCATTTAATGTTATTTCAATTATTAGCTATTACTCTGAAATGCATGTATTAGAAAAGATAAGCTCAAAGTACATGGCTTGGTTTTGTATGTAAGCTTTAACGAACAATGGCAGTTTTGTGCGTACCTCATGTACTTTGCTTATTTTGGTCACATTCCTCAAGGTTGGATCTGGTAGATCCTCTGGCATAATTTTATATTTACAGACTGAAGGTAAACAGAAGACAAAAATACTTCCTGCCTTCTCAGTGTAAGTCACTCATTGTGCCAAACCTGATGAGCCAACCTGTAAGAGAATATTCTGTTCAGATTTCAAGAGGCAATTACAGCTATCAAAAACTGATTAAGCATTAACAAAAATCTTAACTAAAAGTGCTTAGGCCAGTAGCTCTTCTTATTCAGATTTTAACTTGTCCAACAGGTCTTTCTTATATTTTATAATACTAAACCTCCATCCTTAAGTTAAGACCTGTACCTACATGTTGCACTATCATTCCGTATTTTAACACACAAAGTTTACCATAACTGAAAACTGCTTTTTTTCTTAAATCACTGTTTCTGTATAACCTGGCCCATGCTAAACTGTACAAGCATGATCAGATCCTAGCATCTTCAGCAAGAAGCCTAGCCCCTTAAATCCATCACTCTGGAGATTTTGCTCAACACCAGTACTCAACAAATGCCTGCAAACAAGCATCAGAAACAAAACAACATAAGGAACACCACACCCACCATCATCACAAAAACAAATACAGATCCATACCTAATATTTATGCTCATGAGGAAACATAACAGAACCAATACCTCTGTAAGTAGTAAGTAATAAAAGCTTTAGATTATTCTTAATATTCCCAATACAACAATACCACAATGGTTTTCTTAATTTAATCCTCAGCAGATACGTGAAAAAAACTGTCTTTAAGCAAGTGTCTCTGCACTTGAAAAGCAGTTTTCGTAACTTGGACTTCTCTCAAATCCACAAGTGTAGTTCACCGGAGCAGGTATCATATCTCAAGCAAAATTCCTGAAAATCTGCCAGCTTGTGAAGCGCACGGCTGTGCTGCCTGGCCTCTGTTTGTGGTGGCTGGAAGTCAAAGTGGCTGAACAGTTTTCAGTGACAGAAAGCTGACTACGAACTGCACTTGAGGATGTTCTGACACAATCTTTGAACGGGTTTTCTTGTTTTTGACTTGTCTCCGTGGTATCAACAATCCCACGCAAAGGCTCTGCTCTCAGGCAAGTGAGGCTGTACCTACATGGTATTTCCCCTCAGCTCCAGATCTCAGAGAAGTTTTCACCATCTATTCATCTCCCAGCAGGTTTCTTTATGTCACTTGGTGAATCTTACTTCAATTACATGCTTTTAAATTTATCCTTACCCCACCCACTGCTGCATTCAGTGTAGCAGAGGGAGTACATTCAGTACTTTATAACAAAGCCACAATACGAGAAAAACCGACTGTGATAACACCACCTTATTTTCAGAGAAGAAAACTATTTGTGAAGCTCACAAGTCACAAACAGGCAACTATCCATTCCACAGATGAAGTTTATTACTTTGTTTCCTCAATAAAATTGGTTCTGCTTACTGTTCTTCAAATTAAATCCTGCAGCATAATTGGAATTAAAAACCTACAGAACAATTAAAAAACTACAGAACTGAGCACTCCGTTTTCATGTTCAGTTCCTCAGAAGATAAAATGCTCACCTGTTCACCTGTGCTACTGAAAATGTGCCTAAGCATGATCCTTAGGTCATGTAGCTTTGGCTCTTCACGGCCCGTGTATGTGCAGGAGGGTATGAAAACACAACAGCACATAGCACAGAGCTCAAGGGAAAAAAAAAAAAAAAAAGAAAGAAAAAAAAAGGGCCCTGTGCTACTCTCAAATTTAATTTCAGCTCCTGAAAATCAGAGATTCTAAAATCATAATCTGATTTAGCAGGAAAACATCAGTTCCAAAAATAAATAACACATGTTAGAGGCACTGGCATTTTCTGCATGACCTCAGCATGCAGTTTCATGAAGTAATTAAAATTGTGACAGCACTCCTGCTGAAAATTGTAAATCCTTAATGAATAACTAATGAACATGCTGTATTACTCAGCGTTCTGTCATAGTAAGTTACACTAGATGACCCTAACATCCATCAAAAGATTTTGCAGCACGGTAAGGAACAGCAGCAGACTCCTCCACCTCAATCCCTCCTATCTGTTCTCCAGGCACCCAGCCCCCTGAGCCAGGGGGACAGGGATGGGGAGCAGGGTGAAGCCCCTATAAGCCAAGGGGAAATGCTCAGTGACCTGCTACACCACTTTGAGAGACAAACAAATCTACAGGCCAGATGGGATCCACCCAAGGGTGCTGAGGGAGCTGGCAAAGCGCTCGCTGAGCCACTTTCAATCATTTATCACCAGTCCTGGCTAACTGGGGAGGTCCCAACTGACTGGAAGTTAGCAAATGTGACACCCATCTACAGGAAGAACTGGAAGGAGGATCCATGGAACTACAGGCCTGTCCATCTGACCTCAGTGCTGGAGCAGGTTATGGAGCAGATCATCTGGAGTGCCATCACGCAGCATGTACAGGACAACCAGGTGATCAGGCCCAGCCACCAGGGGTTTATGAAAGGCAGGTCCCGCTTGACGAACCTGATCTTCTGTGACAAGGTGACCCGCTTAGCGGATGAGGGAATGGCTGTGGATGTTGGTTACCTAGACTTAAGTAAAGTCTTTCCCACAGCATTCTCCTGGAGAAACTGGCTGCTCATGGCTGGGACAGGTGTACTCTCCACCAAGTAAAAAGCTGGCTGGATGACCAAGCCCAGAGTGGTGGTGAATGGAGTTACCCAGCTGTGCCGGTCACACGTGGTATTCCCCAGGGCTCGGTACTGGGGCCAGTCATGTTTGGTAACAATGATCTGGACAAGGGGATCGAGTGCACCCTCAGTAAGTTTGCAGATGACACCAAGCTGGGCAGGAGTGTTGATCTACTTGAGGGCAGAAGGCTCTGTAGAGGGATCTGGACAGGCTGGACTGATGGGCTGAGACCAATTGTATGAGGTTCAATAAGGCTCAGTGCCGGGTCCTGCACTTGGGTCACAACAGCCCCACACAATGCTATGGGCTGGGGAAGAGTGCTGGAAAGCTGCCTGGTAGGAAAGGACCCGGTGGGGGTGTTGGTCAACAGCCAGCAGCATGCCCAGGTGGCCAACAGCATCCTGGCTCCTATCAGAAATAGTGTAGCCAGCAGGACAAGGGAAGTGATCATCCCCCTGTACCTGGGCAATGGTGAGCCCACACCTTGAACACACCTTACAGCATGTTCAGTTCTGGGGCCCTCACTGCAAGAAAGACACTGAGGTGCTGGAACATGTCCAGAGAAGGCCACCAAAGCTGGCAAAGGGTCTGGAGATCAAGCCTTATGAGGAGCAACTGAGGGAGTTGAGTCACCACCATCCCTGCAGGTATTTAGATGTCGCACTTAGGGGCATGGTTTAGCGGTGGGTTAATGGTTGGACTCTGTGATCTTAAAGGTCTTTTCCAACCTAAACAATTCCATGATTCTATATCAGTGTTATACCTACACCCTGCACAAGCTTGGAACTGACCCAGTTTCTCCTTGCTCACAAGTGTCATTCAATGCAATTCATTGTCTGCTCTTTGTCTGGAGGGCAGACTCAATGCCAATAAGGATAAAAAAAAATCAAAACAGATAATAAAAAAAAAGCTAAGGCAACACAAGAGACTTGGCATTCAGCCAAAGCAACAACATCACAGCTTTTTGAATGGAAACCCTGGCTATGATTTCCTAAGACTTAGAAAATACAGGCGTTGTGCTTTATGAATGTGGACACTTATTCATAGGACTGAAACAGAAAAAATGTTATTTCCCAATTCCCAAGCACTGCTAAAACCACACAGAAAATACAACTTTCTACTTGAATTAATTAAGCCAAAAATATACCATGAATTAAGCAATGCAGCATTCCAAACTGAAAACCAGTTTATTTTCATAGCAGTGAGGATACCAGCAAAGCAAGAGGCTTGCATTCCACACTCTCAACCCCCAAGAAACCGTTAAATTATGACAGTAAGTAAAGAGGCAGAAGGGAAAAGCAAAATACAGCACTGGTGCAAAGAGCACTCAGTACAAACAAAACCAAAGCCATGGGTACTTGAGAACCCTTCAATATGGCTCAAAATTAAAGCCTACAGTTCCTGTACATCAACAATCTTGTTCAGGACTTCAGATGGTTTGTACAGCCTTAGGTGGGACTTAAAGCATTTTAGTGCAAGCGACCTAAACCTATGCAAATTTTTGTCCCTTTTCTTAAATAAAGCCCGACCAGTAAGTGGACTGTGAAAGTGACGATCACACCTCACAATTAAATTCACTAAACAATTTCCAGCAAGCTTAAGGAAGGCAACCAAAAAAATACAGAGTGCAATGCAAGTTTTGGAAAGCCTACAGACAACATAAGGGAATGAAGCAACGAAACGACTGCCCTGCCCTTTCAAAGGGCAGGAAACCCCCATGTGGTCTGCATCGCTCAGCAGTTGTCAGCCCACCAGCACATCATGTGTCACATTGTCACCACGGTAGGGTGGCTTCCCAGGTGGCAGCAGAGGGAAGCAGTGACCTGGGGTAACTAGACCTTTGCATAAGACTCTGCAGGACTCCCAGCTTCCTCATCCCAGAGGATGTATTGTGGACAGACAGAGGACACATGGGAAAACATAGCCTTAATAAATCCATGGTGTGACGCAAGGGTACTACAGCAGAGGAAGTATAGGGACATAGGAGACAAGCGCACTAGAGTCCAGGTTTCATTAAACCCCACTACTTATGAAACATGCTCATGGATGCTAAGAAAACAGCACTAATCCTCACGCAGAATTTAAATACAGTCACACACACAACATTAATTCTCCCAACAAATGCAACAACAGAGAAAAAGTCCATTAAGAATGACATCAGTAGTGAAATACTCAGCAAGTAATCCTGTCCAGAAAAGAGCCCCATCAGAAACAGTACCTTCTCCCCTACAATCCATACAGTCGGGCTGGGACAGGCAGATTATCCCACATACACCACAAATACCTAAACTACCTGGGTAACTCAGCTTAGCTACTTCCAGATTCCAGATTCAATCCCCACTTCAAACTTTCCTTCTCCTTCTTCCAAACACAGCTTTTATGACAAGATCCTCATACTCCACTGCATCTAAATATTCTAAACCACCATATTCATGTACACATACTCTTCTTGCTCATTTGCAGTTCTTCACAAAGCTGGGGTCATTCTGAACAAGGAAAAAGCATCTGGTTCTCAGCTGTTGTCTTCACAAGTTTTCAGCAATACCTGCAGTGTCTACACTGGTCCTTCACCTATAGAATCTCAAGTGCATTTCAGAGTCACCTCTGGGATGTTCATAACTACACAGTGGTGCCAGCAACCCTTGAAGGACCAGTTTGGTAATGAGAAGTATCTGAATACCAGGAACTTTTTTTTTTTTCCCCCACAATTTCTGACAGTCTCTGCACAAGACGCTTGCTGAAAAGCCTCTAAAAAACAGTCTAGAGAAACTGCTGATAAAAGTGAACTAGAAAGTGCTTCTGTATCTTAACCAATTACCTGGTAGCTGCCTACTCAAAATTACCACAAAAAATCTAAGCATGTAAGATAGTTTGACTCCTCTTCCAACCAACTGTATTTTCAGGATTAGAGTAGTACACATCCTATCAAGTCATTTTGGACCAATATTTATTCCTATGCAAACCAGCTTTCATCAAAGAAGCATCATTAAGGAAAGAAGCTGTATTCTCTTTGACCAAATAAACTATCAGTGTTAAAAAAAAAAAAAAAAAAAAAAAAAAAGCTAAACCCCAACAAATACTCCATAAAGATCAGAGTCTTCCAGAGGGAAGAAAAATAAAATCCAAAGTTTTACATGAACTATATTAGTATTTAATTTAGATCAGGTTTCAACAAGAAGAGTATTCAGATGAAACATGATAACAGCAATTCAAGAACTGTGAGAGCAATCAAGGCTAATTTGTAGCCACCATCAAAAACTGAAAGTAGGAATTGCCAGGTTTCAGCACTGTTAGTTAGCAAGCCCATTTTACTTTTGACAAGACAACACATGTTCCTACTTTGTAGTAAAACAAAAAAGCTAATATCTCATCTTTCCGGTTTGTTGCCCGCCCCTAGTCCAGGACTGAATAGTATTTAACCATACAAGAGCAATGCAAACAAATCAATGAAAACATGTAATTTAAGGCCAAGTATGTATTTACAATACCTCACTGAATTAAAACACAAAGAACTGCAATAGTCTTTAATGCCAAACAGGTGACAAAATCCTACCTATGAAATCAGATGTTTTTAACCACCCTACTCCACAAAAATAAATGTCATTTCTTAATTTCAAAACCAAACGAACGTGGAAGCAGCTCTCTACAGGGCCCTAAGGAAGGCCATGGTCTTGAATAAAAAACGTGGTCTTAAATAAGAATCTAACAATTCAGGGAGACAGGAAACATGCACATGAGCACTATTCAAGTGCAGGTTGCACTAAAAAAAGCTTTTGCTCCTGTCTCATTTTTTCTTCACATCTTGTACAAAATTTCATGAGCAATCACCTAGAACATTTAAAAGCAAAAATCTGATATACAGAAATATTCTGACCTCACATACAGAAAACCCGTTTTATCCCTTGCACAGTAGCTGGTGCAGTGGCTATCATGTACTAGAGCAAATGGCTCGTGCTTTGAATAGCATTCCCCTGCTCAGCTGAAGCTGAACACGGCAGGAATGCAGCCAATGTCAGTCACTGATGCGTTTGTCCACATTGTACGAGATACTGTGCTTTCTTCTTCCATAGTAAAACAAATACCTAAACAGAAATTTCACATATCAAACCCATAAGTTTAACAGTTCTATCAGAAGTCAGGAAATAAAAGTCCAACACATTTAAAAAAGCCAGCTAACCCTTTAAGGGTAATTTTCTTATTCCCCACACCTTATAACAGCTCATGAACTGCCAGTGCTCTTTGGCTCTTCAACCAGCTTCTATCACGCACGTGTCAGGTACTACACCATGAAACTTGATCTTTGCCATTTTTAGCTGTTACATCAATAGAAAAAAATATATTCAGCTCCATTACTGCTCAAAAAGGCATAGATGAGCACTCCTATACTATAATGCCTTTGAATCATTTCTCTCCAATCCACTTACTACCAGTAGTTGGGGGGAGGGGG
>JAVJGJ010000001.1:87967947-87984647 GCA_035590215.1 Microhierax caerulescens | reverse complement strand
CGCGGGGCAAGGGGGGCGGTGGCGCGCGGGTCCCCGGCGGCCCCCCCCCATCCCTCCGTGACCCCCGGGTCGCCTTGCCCACTCTGTTCCGTTCCCCCGGGACGGCTACCGCCAGCCACCTCCGTTCCCCCCAGAACTGCCTCCACCAGTGTCCTCTGTCCCACCGGGACAGCTTCCACCGGCCCGTCATGTCCCCGGCATGGCCATGGCCATGGCCAGCCACCACTGTCCCCCCGGGACGGCCTCTACCAGTCCACTCTGCCCTCACCAGGACGGCAAACCCAGTCCCTCCGTCCCCCTGTGGTGGCCTTGCCCTGTTCCCTCCATATCCCACAGTAGCCTCCACCAGTCCCCTCTGTGCCCCCTGGATGGCCTTGCCTTGTTCGCTTCATCCCTTGCCCTGTCCCCTCCATCCCCCAAGGGTGGCCCTCACCAGTCCCCTCCATCCCCACCAGCCAGCCTGTCCCGCCCCTCCATAACAGCCTCAAGCATCCTCCTCTGTCCCCCAGGACGACCCTTCCAGTTCCCCTTCATCCCCCCTGATGCCTCTCCCTGCCTCCATGGGGACCTTGCAGCCCTGTCACCAAGTGCTGGAGTTTCCCCGACAACCTTGGCCATCGTTTGCCTGCTTCGTTAACCTGCTCCCGCTGCCCACCACGGGGTGACAGCCTGTTTTCACACGTCTGCAGGGGTGACGCCAACAAGCAGCAGCCGGCGTGGCACATCCCCGCAGCCAGGGCCCTGGTGCCAGCTGGAGCTTCCACCCGCCCTGCAGACACCGCGCGCCCCATCGCCAGGCCCAGCCGGAGAGGGAAGGCACAACGAACGCTAGCTGGGCGGCTCCGATCGGTGTTAATGGCCCCGCACATGACAGATGCCTTCAGGAATCTGACCCTGGGTGTTGGTGCACGTCACGCCAGGCAGGGTGGTGGCTGGTGGGGCCAGGGAGCCCAACCTGGGCAAGAGGCATCAGCCCCAGTGCCACAGCTCTCCTGGTGCTGGGGGTCAGCCCAGGTGACGTTTGGGATCAACAGGCAGTTTTACCTCTAACACCCACCTCCCAAATTGAGCTGGAAGCTGCTCTTGATGCCGGGAAGCGAAGCAGCGATGCTCAGGCAGTGCCGGGCAGGGCTGGATGCAGCGGCTGACCCGCCGGGGCCGCTGAGGTCAGCAGGGGCTGCACAGTGGTGCTTCACTCTGCGGGGTATTCCAGACTTTGCAGTAAAACCTTATTCAGAGTCAAAGCCAAAACCTGGGAAGCCACCTGGGAAGTTTTTATATGTTTTTAGTATTTACAACGTCTTTTCCACTTCTACGTCACGAGCTGAAGTTTTCAAAAAAAACACACTGAAATTCCAATAAGGACCATTTTGATCCAAACCTACACACTCCCCATTTCCTGATTAATACCAAGCACTTGCTATACCCAGCAGGAAACCTCCCTAAGGGGTATTGCTGATGGATGTACAGATACCTCTGCTCTCCCATTTCTTCTGCTTCTCAGCCACTGCCCAGGTGCAGGCTGCTGTGACCTGTGGGCAGGGGCATGGGGGCTTCTCTGGATTTTCTTGGGCACTCACCCCCTCTGGTCCTGCAGGAGCTGTCGCCATGCTCAGCAGCATTAGGAAGATGCTTTTTCCAAACCTAAATGTGAAGTTTAATGTGACAGTGGAAATTGGTGCCTGCCAAGAGCTAGTAAATGTTGCTCCCTGTAGCAAGGTAGCAGCAAGTGCGAGCTGTGGCTCCATCCCCTGGAGCTGTGAGCCCTGCGGGGCCTCAGGTCTGCGTGGCCGGGGACATCTGCTTGGGGACCCACTGGAGTGCGTCACAAGCAGCAAGAAGCTGACTGAAGATTTAGGCCAAAACCCATTTTGCCAGCTCTCATGTGCTGCCAAATACCATCAGAATCCAAGTGTCCATGGGGACCTGAAGTGTGACGACATCCTCCAGCACAGAACACGAGCATCAAAGTCCCCAGCTTTGTTCCTCCCAAGGGATGCTGTTGGGGGAGGCTGTTCTCAGCCTGGCTTCCTGCAGCTCAGTGGCACGCATGTCCCCAGACTGATCCAGGACATTCCTTATCCACCTCAAGCCCATGACACCCAGGCCTGGGCATTAACACCATACATGACAATAGAAATGAATGTCCTATGATGCCTCCACCATGAGAGCAGGGCACTGGCTGCTTGTCCCTGGCTTTTGTCCCAGGGAAAGGCAGCCCTTGTTTCCCCAAGCCGCAACCAGCAGCACCCCACCAGCTCCGAACAGAGGCAGGTCTGGAGCACACACATGAATGGGTCGAGCACCGCAACCCATACAGCACCCTTGAATGGGCAACCAGCAGCCCAGCCATGCAGCAGGGCAACAGCGAAGGGTAAGAGGCTCCCATCTCCCACGCTGTGCCATGCTGAGCAGCACGGGATTGCTCACGCCCTGGCCGGGCTGCAGGCAGCTACAAGGCAGAGCTGCCCGGCACGCTGCACCAGCCCCGAGCCCGCAGGCAGGGGCACCAGGGGAAGCTGATGTCCTAGGCAGGAGGTGCAAGGATAGAGCACGCTAGTGAAAACACGCCGAGCCCCAGCATGTGTGGGACCTGGCACGTCCCAGACACTCCCAGTATCCTACTGGGAAAGTGCATTTCTCTAACCAGTGAGTGCAGATCACCTGTGCCCAAAACGCAGCACAGAAAAGCTGCCGTGCCTGGGAGCGGCAGAGGGAAGGGGCTCACAGGGAGGGTGCTGAACATGGCTCTCACCTCGGGCGGACCCCTGAGCTGGGTTTGCAGCCGGCTGCTGTGGGGCCAGCAGCAGCAAGCCGAGACTGAGGCAACAAATGCAAATATGAGGAAGTAGGAATTGCTCCATCTCCCACTTTCCTGAGCGAGTGGCCCCATTTCCTTTATTTTTACAGAGAAAAAGCCTGGTCCTCTAAAACAACAAAGCATCTCTGACCACAGCTTCCCTTCTGAGCTAAACAATCAGAGAAGCAGAAAACGGTGCAGATCCCCAGCCCTTTCTTGAACCCACTTCCAGGTGGGTGCAAAGCTGCAGCCCTCTGAAAAATGGGGAAAAAAAAATAATCACAAGTCATCAAGAACCAAGATGGGTTTTCACACTGTGAGGCATATTTTCTGCTACTGCTACAGCAGCAAAAATATCTGGCAACAAAGAATTTACTAATTCCCTAATTACAAATAGCAGGGGCTGAACTGCAGCAGGAAGCAGAGACCAGACATTACAGCAGGTGTTACAAGAACAGCCAATCTGAAAAGCACTACATCCCCTTCAAGAGATCCAGTTTTATAGCGTTTCACTGAAAATAAATTACATTCCCAGCAAACACATGAAGGCCCTTCAGTGTGGCAGAATCAAGACTGTGATTTTAGTAGGGCTGTGTAGGTTAATTCACTTGAGGGTGAACACAAAACCAACACCATCCCACAGGTTATTTAATGCAATCTGTTTTTAAGCATGCATTGCACAACATGGAACTAACCATTCTCAGATACCATATTCCCCTCTTACTATTCCAGCTACCTCTTGGTACGAGCATGACCAGTTTGAAATGCCATGGAATACACATGCACCATCCCGCTCCCAACCACATGTACACCCCATCCATGGTTCCTTGAACACTGCCCAGCCTTTACGTGCATCCCATGCCCAGAAGAAAAAGCTCCTGCACCTGGCAAGTGGGTAGGAACCATCTAAAACAGACAACAGAGGAGATCAGGCACAGAGCTTGAGCCATGGACACTGATCACAGCCTGCTTCTGCCCACCCAGCCCATATCCCAACTTCTCTCCATGTTGCCACAGTTGTTCTTCTCTAATCTGTCCCTTTCTCTAACCTTCACCTCCTCCAATTACTTTTTCCCACTGGGCCCAGCCTTGCTACGTCTGTAGCCCAATTTGGTGTTTCTGATACCTCTCACTGGGTCACCTCCACCCAGCCAGGTTCCACACCCCAGGTGGTCACCATGTGCTGCCTTAGTCATGGGTGAAGCTCAGCCATTGCCCCAGGTCCTCTCTGTAGTGGTCCAGCAGCCACCTGCTGCATCCTGCCATCTCTTGGCACATCTACTCCTTTCTCCTGGTCCTTTCAGTGACCCAGACTGCGAGCCGTGGCCTGACCACCTGCCTGCACACCCTAACTGAGAGGTCCTACGTTTTATGGGGATAAGCAGATCATGTGATCATTATGAAATAAATAGGGTTTTCTTAATTACCTAAGAACTTTATTGCTATTTAGCCAGTTCAGTCCTTAAAGAACATCTCTGAAGGCATGGAAACTTTAGTAAATGGATTCCCTTTACATTCATTTATGAGTACCTGAGAATAAAGTTTTGCTCATAAAAACCAAAGTAACTTAGCGTTTGATTATTTCTGAACTAAAAAAAGAGCAAACCCTACTAATTTCTCACAGTCACAATTCCTAGCAATACCATGTTGATCAACTGATTTTTCACAAGGTGCACTACAAAAATCGAGTCCCTTGGAAGGGTTTTTCAGAATCAGGCACATGAGTTTTGGAAGTAGCAATGCAAACTGCACAAGAGGAAGCTCTCCACCAAGACAAAGAGCATCAAACACCTCAGACCTTACAGAAGGCTGCAGGCACTGCTCAAAGTGCTGTGGAAGAGCATGGATGTTCCCTCGGTAAAACATCACCCGATGATAGCCAATGTCAAGACAGCCAAGTGTTACACAGGCTGTCTTGCACTCAGGCATGGTGCAAGAAATGTACGCAGCTGGCTACGCCTGCTTCCTGCTAAAAGGCACTTGGTGCTTCTGCAGGCTGGATCACACCACGCTCATCCCATACTCAGAGGTCAGCTCACAGTGGAGCAACCACAGCTCTGAGTGCAGGCTACGTATGACCGAAACTGCTCTCCATTTTATTAGCTAATTATAAAGATTAGCGAAACGTTTCAAAGGAAGGAAGGGAGGAAAAACCCAAACAAAAGCCCCTGTGTGGCTGTCAGAAGTACCACTTCTGTTCTTCAGAATGACACTGTCATCTACGCTGTGGATGAAGCCAGATCGTCCCTAGCCCCTGTGTTGTGATCATCAACACCATCAAGTCTTTGGAGTCACACACACAACAGCTGTAAAAACAAATTTGCAAAAGCTGAAATCAACGCAAAGCAAAAAGCCCCAGAGGCTGATTGCAGTGAACCAATCAACATGCAAAACAGTAATCCTCAGTGCCCTTCTGAGGAAGGTGTTGGTGTGCCTATTTCTCAAGAACACCAGAAGCTGGAAGTCAAAACATAACTCCCCCACTGAGTAAGGGTTTACGAAAAAGCCAGCTCCAAAGCCTACAATCATCAGAGCTACAAAATGGAGGGGCTGGGTAAGCAATAAGGAAACGAACTTAAGAGAAGCCACCTCCTTCCCCTAACAAGCCCACAAGAAAAAAAAACCCCAAACAGTTCTTGAACACAGCCCCAGTGAACACAAGAAAAGCAGCATCCCACCCTTTTAAGGAAAGCTGGCTGATGAGGAGCAAGGCCACTGGACAGCAGAAGCAAGTCCACAGGGGGCTTGAAAGATCATCCAAGTCATACAGGAAGACAACAGACAATAAATATGAAAAGACTTGGGTATATTTTAGGAAATAAAACCATTTAAGCTACTTCCATCCCAGCAAAAGTAAATATAAAGATCATTTTACGATGAAGATTGAGTTCAACTGATGTCTCTCAGCAGCTTGATGTTAAGTTTTGCCCTGGATGATACCCAGCAGCTTTATAAAAGGACCGAAGAGTCCCATGCACCATGGTGGCTGCCCAGGGTGCAGGCGTGGCTGGGCCATGGCTGCCTGTGACATCACAAAGCAGCTTGTGCTGGGTGCCCATCTGCACCAGCACCCTGGGCAGCCACCATGGTGTGCGGGCACACCACCTGCCACTGCGTGTGATGCACACCAGCACCAACTCACGCAGCTCCCCCCAGCTCTCCCACCATGAATGATGCTCTGGTGCTTGGAAAGAAAGGCTACATCCTGAGCAACACGCTAGGAGAAGGCTCTTTCGGCAAAGTGAAATCTGCCTACTGCAACTCCTTGAAATGCAATGTGGCCATCAAGATAATCAACAAGAGGAAAAGTCCTCAGGACTTCCTGGAAAGATTTCTCCCCAGGGAAATTGAGGCTTTGAGACGTTTGCACCACCCCTCAATCATCAAAACCTATGAGATTTTTGAGACACCAGCTGGAAAAGTGTACATTGTGATGGAGCTGGGGGAAAAGGGAGACCTCCTAGACTACATTAAGAACACAGGAGCTATGGAAGAGGACATCACTCGCATCAAGTTTCAGCAGCTGGTTTCTGCCATCAAGCATTGCCACGACTTAGACTTTGCTCACAGGGACCTGAAATGTGAGAACATCCTTCTTGATAAAGACCTCAACATCAAGCTGTCAGATTTCAGCTTTTCCAAATTCTTGTCTCGGGACAAACACGGAAGAACTATTCTCAGCAAAACCTTCTGTGGGTCTGCTGCATATGCAGCCCCTGAAGTGCTACAGGGCATTCCCTGCGACCCCAGGATTTCTGACATATGGAGTCTGGGTGTCATCCTGTACACAATGGTCTATGCTTTAATGCCATTTGATGATTCCAATGTCAGGAAAATGATCTGTATTCAGAAACAACACAGGATTTCCTTCCCCAACTCAAAATATCTGACTTTTGAGTGCAAGGACCTCATTTACCACTTACTCCAGCCCAATGTGTCTCAGAGGTTGTGCATAGATGAAGTTTTGAAACACTCGTGGTTGAAGACTCCAAAATCCACCACCTCTTCCCCTCTGCTAGCTGCAGAAGAGGGTGAGTATTCCCAAAATCCATGTGAAGGAAAGCCTGAGCATCAGCAGCAAGGCAGATCCCACTCTCCAGAAAGGGAAGGAGAGGAGAATGAAACTGGATTTTTTTAAGGATGGCTGGTTTTAACAATACCACAAAGTTGGTCTAACTTGTGAACTACTGGTTCTCAACTTCAGCTTCTCTGGACCTCCAGCAATAGTCTTTATCTTTGGCTTTACAAAGCATAGCAAAAGACAACACAGTACATCTGCTAAAGTGAACTAACAGCTTAACGCTATTATTCTCAAAAGACCTGTCTCGTGATATGTTTTGCAGGCATGAGAACTTACTGTCAAAACACATTGGAAAGTTTCTTCCAGTGCTGCTGACACTTAACAGCTCTTACACTCATGTTTCTCAGGTTCCTACTACACCGGCTGCAGAATTCACACGTGCATCAACCACATTTTGGATTCAGTAAGAGGGCAGGTTATTAGGAAGTGTGAACTGATGCCTGAAACTGTATGCATACCGTTTTCATAACATACCAACTCTCTTGACAGGCCCGCTGTATATTCAGGAACATCAGTTTAAACTTAAAGAGAAGCCCTCTAAAATTCTGGGTCATGTCTCAACGTATACATGGTTGTATCCCCCCTTCTGCAAAGTACAAAACCAAAGAAATTTGACAAGCTGGAAGAAAGTCCAGTTCAACTTTTTAGGAAGGCTTACATTTTATAAATAGACACATCTGTACAGAAACATATTTAAATGCATGGCCATCTTAAAAAGAAATGTATCTTTAAAAAATTATCACTATTTTCCAAGAGTCCAGAATCTTCTCTGCCATTGCAGGAAGCATCATTTTGCCATAGCAGCCCTGTGCATGCCACCTATGCAGTTCAAAGGGAAGTTATACCACAACAGGAGATACTCTGCTTCCAAAAAGCACATCACAGGCTATTTTAGCTACATAGAGTAGTGCTGGTCCCAGGTACTGTAACCACTGGCTTCCATTCTGGCAGCTGTATCTAGACACCCCTTACTACCGGCAGCTGACAACATCCAGCTTGCAGACAGCTGATCACAGCCAGTTCACTACCACCTTGCTGGTGATTGGAATATTCAGAAGAAATCAGATGCTTTCCTTCTTTTAGGAAGCTGCAGTAAATTGTCTGTGATCGATGTAGTATCCTGAGATACCGGCGTCTGAGATACTGTCCTAGACTGTGGTGTGCTTGTGGGTGTATGAGACCCACCTGCTGGTGTCTTGTAACCAGGAGTTCCCGTGTGGGCTGGGGAAGGCGTATAGCTGGCTCGCAGGGCTTTGTCAGTATATTTACTTGCAGTCCTGTTTACTAGTCTTTGCAAAGCTGGTGACATTGCTGGGCTCAGGCCTTTCGGAGTGAGGCTGGAATAGAATGAACAGTTTTAAGAGATTTTACAGTAAAAATCTGCCATTTACCAGTAAGAGCATGAATGCTTCCACAGGTGAACTCAGTGTCCACCCCCCCACACTGGCTGCAGACGTCATCCTGCCTGCAAGTAAACACAAGCCTGTCCTTCTACAGAGACAGGCAACAGAAACCTCCTACATCCCTCCCAAACCAAAGTGGCACTGCCTGCCTTTTCCTTTGAGCTTGTTCTATCCTTCCTGCGACCCAGCAAACCAAGACTTATCATGTCTCCTCTTAGCAATAAGGCAAGACACCGATCCAGATACATTGCTGGGTGGCTGCAGGGCAGAACAGCAATGCTCACAAGAGGGACAGCCACTAGCCACCTCCCCCCAGAAACTGAGGTTTTTAATTCTAAAAACCTTTTAGTTTGACTGTACCTCTTCCTGCTTCCAGTACTCTTATTATTCCTCCCTTTCTACATATGTTGATTTAAATCTCATCAGAAAATACTCATCCTCAGTTCTGCTGTCAGAACAGAAGTCTCACCTGGCCAAGTTTTCTGTCACTTTTCGAAGTGCCTCCTGCTTCTTTGCTCGGTTTTTAGCTGCCACTTCATTGGCCATCTTCAGTCCTAACCTCTCACGGCGCCCAGGCTCCAGGATCTATAAATGTATCACACAGTTCACTCACCAAGGCACTCATACGAGAGCTGCTGCATAAATGAGTCAAAGCACCTCCACAGCTGGATTCCAGCCTACAGGGATCTAAACCAGGGAGAAGTGGGGTCAGCCTACACCTCTCTGCTACTATATAAAAGCCAGAGAGGACACAGAGACACCTTCAACCTGCCTTGGCAAGTAACAAAAACAGTAAAACTAGTTCAGTCAAGGAAGCAGCCATTACTTCTGACATTTCCTCCTGCTGTCTCTCCTAGACAAACAATGTCACCTGTGTCTTGCCTAGCCTGGCCTGTAGCCAGCCAGCTCTCAGGCAAACACAGACATTGCTAAACAGCAGGAGAACCAGTCAAGAGCTTCAGAGCACATACATCAAATTACACCCTTCTTAAACTAAGAGTCTCAGGCAGCTCACATTCAATGACACCAGCAGGAGACAGGTGGCATGCAGGGTCAGGTGCCATTAGCAAAGCCAGAGCACCTTTTCTACTCTCAAGCGACACACTTGCTTCAGGCTGTGACAGCCAGAAGATCAAGACAGAAGGAAATTCTACAATTTCTACCCATTCATACATTAAAATCGGAGAAATCAGTGTCTCTTCAGCTTCCTCTCAAAGCCCCTGTCTGGGCCCATGATCAAATATGGTGTCTCGCTCTCCTGCCAACAGTGTGTGTTCCACCTCAGGTATCTCCACCAAGCAGCTTTCATGTGGAGCCATATCCACACCTCCACCCTCCAAGCAGAACTTAGATTATTAGTCTCAAGGACTGGGAACACAGCCCAGGGATGTGTCATGCTCCCACAACAATGTTAATCTATTAGTTACTCACTTGCCTTTCCCTTCTTAGTCCTCCCCCCTCAAAAAAGAGTGACATGCTGACTCACGACATGAAATACCTTGAAGGCTGGTCCGGGTGTTCTGTCCACATATGGTGTTTCTGACCCTTCTAGACGCAAAGGGGTGCTTTCGATTTCACCCCATGTCATAAAGGGAGACTCATTAACACCTAAAAAAAAATTTAAAGTCATGCTTATGCAAGACATTTGACTATCGATTCACCACAAAAAAATCTATAGAGAAGCAAATTATGAAACGCAGCAAATTCATCAACACCCAAAGGAGCCCCCCCACTGCAGGGGAAATCACAGCCAACGTTGAATGTAATGCAGGGTTCCCATTAAAAGGGCATGACCTTAAGCTCACAGGACTGCCTGTGGCTGTATCGCCCTCAAAGTTACAACATCCAAGCACTATCCTTTCCATGTGTTTATTTTTCCATTTGGTGAGCTTTGCTGAGTGACACTTTCATTTTTTCTTCTACAGTACTAGTCTTCCCCTCTGCTATTCTACGAAAATTCCTTCAACACAGGGAACTATTTAAAAACAGGGAAATGGGCAGAAGAATTAAGATACATGAAATAGCCAAACGGACCCTCAATTGATCTTGAGGCTAACCTGTACCCAACGGTGACTGCACCCTGTGTAACAGCTACAATCGCAGAATAGATTCTAAGAACCAGAGTAAGTCACTGGCTAGAAAATCCTGCTGTCCAGGGTTTGGAAAATGCATTCACAGTTGAGAAAGGAGGTGCACTCCAAATGCCACCTACAGGCTTCCCAGAGGAAAAGCCTCAGTATGTTCACCTTTTAGCATAACAACAGAAGACAGGGAAATGTAACAGCTGCTGAAGAACAGCTAAAAACTCATATCACATTTCAACTGGAAGAAAAATAGTGATTGTCTAATTGAAAGTATCCTGGGGCTAATACATCTGAACAAAAGAAATCTATAATAAACAAGGGTATTCAGACAAAGGAAGCACCTAGAAAGCAGTACACCTGGAGGAAACCAGTATGTTAGACTGCAAAGGAAGCAAGATATGCCATATTCCTGAGCCAGGCTGAAATGTCACTCAGCAAACTGCTGGACATACTGACGTGAATGCTCCTTGTTTTGAAAAATGAGCACTTGAACTCTTTGGAAGCTTAATGTTTGTGAAATGTTTGAATCCTTATCTTTAAGCTCTAGAGAAGCATCATCCAGGGATAAAATACACAGCCACAGCATCCCAGTTGCCAAGGTATGCTCACTGTCCTCTAGGTGATTCCTAAGCAATGGCACAGCAGCTCATTCAGAACCTCTTAGGTACAGCACAGCTTCTCTTGCTAGTGTACTGGACTAGGATTTAAGCACTGCATCAAGCTGGCATAGATGGTACACAAGAAAGTCATCAGCTCACGAGGCACATACAGACAGAAGGCTTACCTCCTTGTCAAAACCAATAATAATACCCCAGTATTGAACAGACAGCATAAAAATAAATGCAGTAGCAGTCCTCTTTTATCAGAAAAATGTAAGAAAAACCTCCTACCAGGGGCAGGAGATGGGGTAGCCACAAATCCATAGCCATTCACTTTTGGAGACTCTTGGGGTATCAGTTCTTTCCCATCTGGTCCCACTTTGCCCTGCTTGTACTGAAATAAAAAAGACAGTACCATTCATGAGCAGCAAGGTGTGAGTCAGTTGTATCTAGCACACACAGAGTTCTCCTGGTCGATGAACATCAGAGGGCTGAGCCTAACAAGGTTTTAGTCAGAAGCAGTAAAATTATCCAACCTGAGCATTGAGGGCTGCAGCTTGCTGGAGCTGTGATTTGCTCACGGCTTGGCTAAAAGGGTCCTTCACAAAGCGGGTGTTTCGATGGACAACTTCCCTGGGCTTCTTAAATACATCATCTTCATCAGGTACACCTTGAAAAGCAAAACTTTTTTTTAAGAGAGGGCTCAGGTAACACTGGACAGTATGCTCTAAATGTCCCAGCCAACATGATCACACTTGCCACACATTCCTACACAACACAAAATCCATTAGCAATTGCAGGGTCTATCTCTAACAATTTAAAACAAAATTTGCATTAGATATGCTTTTTAATACCTGAAATCTATTAATTAAGATCAGATTTCATTTTTTTCTTTTTAAGAAAACAGCTAACAAGACTTTGCTTTCTCTACTGGTTTGCAGAAATTATCAGTTGCACATTTATAGCAAAAAAATCCTGCGTTTACAAAATGATGTAGTTTTCTACAGCAACCAAGGGACCAACAAGCCCAAGGAGCACTCTTTGAGCAGAGGCAAAGAATAAATAAAGATGACAAGAAAGTGCTCATAAATAAGAGCAAACTGGAAAGAACTTTGGCTCCTGAAAACAAGTGCTTCTATTAATACAAATAATAAGCTTCTCAATGACAAACAGAACATGATCAAACTTTGCAATCAGAGGCAGAGGACAAAGGTCCAAATAAAGAAAAGGGTGTGGGGGGAAACTCCCAAACAACATTTTTAAACAACTTTACATATCTGAGCATCACAGAAGAAAAAGTGCAGCATTACCAGCAAGAGCTGCTCAGTCATCTATAGAAAAACTGTAAGCACTGTTTGAAGTCAACCCACCTAGAACCAATGCCTCTCCTGAGAAACCTGTACGCCTCACCTGTTGGATAATACATGAGGGTGTTTCGAGCTGTGTATTCCCAGGTCTCCAGTCCGGCTTTCACATTCTCCAGAGCTTGCTGCTCTGCTGAAGGAAGTGCCAGCTGATCATTTCGTCGCTGAAAAGGCGATGAAACAAATTAAAAGAAAAAAAAAATCAGGTCTGAAAGAGACTCCTGCCATCTTTTAATCAGGCATATACAACTTGGAGAGCTCAATCACGAGCTCAGCTACCTGCCCTAGCACACTTTGCACCTGGCACAGCACAAGCACTCTCTCTCTCTGGCAAGTGGCATTTGAGGAAAACATCCTGTTTCCAGGTGAGCTTGCAAACAGCTCCATATTAAGTTCTGCTACAAAATCAAGTAAGACTAAAGGATTATCTTATCAGAAAGATTATGACATTGTTTATTACATCTTGTAACAACACTTGTGATATTTCAAACTTTGTTTTTTTTCCTCTACTACCAAAATTCAAATGAAGCATTAATTACTAAATAAGGGAAGAACAACATATGACAAATCTAATATAAGGCAGTCTACAAGGCTTTGGCATGTACCTTGGAAGAGTATTTGCACCATCCTAGTTTCATGCAAACTGTCTTAGCTAAGGCAAATGGTAGCAGAAAAACAGACACTTCTTCAATCCTTAAGAGTTTCCAAACATTTCCATAGGCAGTACAGGTATGGAAGCATTTGACATAATCAAGCGATTATTTGTGTGCTGTTACCAGCATAGTAGTATCACTGATACCAAGAAGAAACTAACAGAATGCAGTCAGCCACTGACAAGTTACTCCATTTTAAAATTCTCAACTAATTAAACTAGACAATTACTGCCAGAAGCTATATATTAAAGACATTGGCTGATGTTTTCTTTAAGAGGTATTGCCCATATACATTTAAATAGCAGTGTTGTCACTGAGTATGTTAAATGAGGCATAGCAAAGTTGTCTGCTGCACAAACAGGCATGTTGTGCAAGGAAATGCAAGGTCTGAACAGAACGCTGGCTGACAGCAAGACACAGAACATCAGCACAAGATCGGGTCCGGTGACTTCACCTTGACCTAAACCAACCCCTGCACTGCCTGCCTTTTAATTCTGGATGAAAGCACTGCGGCAAAGAAGATGCATAAGAAGCCACTGAGGGCATTTTTGTTTGCAATGCAACAGACTCCGAGGGTTTACATTAACTGGGATAAAAACAAAAAACTCCTAACAGTAAACACTCATGTCAGTGCCAAACTTCACTAAAAGGCACTGCAGCTCACATCCATCCCTGACACATCTCGCAACTGTGCCAGCTGCTCACTGCTGATGGAGAAAGATTGACATGGCAGCCCCAGAACAGCTCCTGAACCTCCCACAAAGCTAGCTGTGGAAGGCAGCACAGCCAGCCCTGACGTGTACAGTACTTCAGCAGCTGAATGGATTACTACTGACTATAGAAATAGAAGACTGAAATAAGACAATCTAACTGCAAATAATAAAAGGCTGATGGACAAACAACAGGAACTGTTCTCAGCTGCTCTCCTTGCTATTGCTGCTTATGGAAGAGACTGCCAACAGTAATCCTTGCATTTTGTGCAATACTTCACAGTCTCAGAGCTTTAGGAATGGACTGATCCTCAGCAACTATGTCAACACTGTCCCTGTGGTACAGATGGGGAAAAAATAGGACTGCAAAAGGAAGCAATGAGCTGTCACAGCCTCCAGGAAACTCAGGCTTAGCTCAGATTTAGATTTGAACAGCCCATGGACCTACTGTTCAAAATCAAGACCCTTCTATTCTTATTCAATGATGAATAACTCATCAGTCTAATGCAACAGCCCCGTGCTCAGAGCCAATGAATTCCCATCCACACTTCTAGCAGGATTCCAAAACAGAAGGTAAGACAATATTCTATTTAATCAAAGATTAAAATGTAAATGTAAATGTAAAATGGTGTTTCCCTGCTGTGTCACTTTGGAAGAGCAGAGATAGAGCTGAGCCACGTCCCTACCTGGGCATACTCCTCTTCTGCACTGTACAGCCAGGCATGCTTGACTTTCTCCTTCTCTTTGGCCACTTCCATGATCTGCTCAAATGAAGCATTATCTTCACTCGTGTGCTTTGCTAAGAAGCTGTCCAGACTTGGAAGTGCATCTTTATCATCTTTTTCTGCTTCTCCTAACAAGAGGAGGGAAGAAGCCTGAGAAAGGTTAATACTTCCCACTCTATAAGAGCGCTATACATAACTCTTTAATCCCTTCTGACAGTGAGCTTTCTACAGACCCACTAATAATTCGTATGAAGCTTGGTGAAAAAAAAGAAATATATACATGCAGAGCGGTACAATAATAATTTTTTGGAAGACACATAACCAACTTTCACATAAAACTTTCTATGTCATTTATAGCTATTTGTGTTCACAGGAAAATTCACAAATGGCCAGCTGCTAGCAGACATTTTTAATATACTCTATGAATAGTTCTGCCCCTACCATCTTTGCTTACTTACAGCATTAGTTTCAGGTGACACAGGAAAAATTTACTGCCTTCAAAGAGATCAACTGAGTTAAGAATTTACACGGCCATGAAGAGACCCATAACTGAGAAGTCACACACATGACAAAACATTACATGAACTTCAGAGTCATCATTTTCACCTACTAGAAGGTTAAAGGAAACTGCCTTAAACATCTGCTAAATACCTAAAATCTTTACAGAAGGCAGAGCTCACAGAAGTATTTTCCTGCTGCTGAAGAATTCAACTAGAGAAACATCATTCTCCTACCTTCCTCTGCAGCTTTGATGCCAACTTTGGATTTATTCCCCAGGGGAAGGGCACCTGGATGTACTTCTGGGGTTTCAAATGTGGCTGGAGTAACATCTGTGACAGAAAAAAAAAAAAAAAAAAGGTTCACATGAGCACAGGTTACTAGAGCTCAGAATAGGGCACTTGACACAGCACAACTTCCACCACAGTAAGGGTCACGTGCCAAACAAGTCACAGAAGACATCAAGAGAACAACAATTTAATTAAAAAGTTGTGAAAAGACTCCAAAATATTCTGCTCAATTCTGTCCCAACCACTGAACAAGATTTTGTTCTCATCTAAGACGTTATTTTCCTCCTGCTGGCAAAAATTCACAGGAGAGCCACAGCCCAGCGTACTTGTCACACTATCCACAGCTTTTGCCAAGAGAAGCAAGCAGCAGCATAACAATCTTAACCTAGGCCAAGGCCAGAACCTGCAGTAGGGGAGGAAAGGAGACCACTTGGTGACATGTCCTTTGCCTCAAGAAAACTAGTTATTTAAACCCCACTGTGAAAGCTCAGCCAGGGGCTGAACACTGAACTTGAAGGGAATGCACACACACAACAGGGCACTGGATTCCTTCTGTGTGAATCTCTGATAATTACAGGCTTCCAACACTTTCTGTCCCCAATACAGGAAAACCTTACACATCCGTAGATGCAACAAGAACCCCTAAAATTATAGTAAGGATTCAAAATACAACTTAGTGTTTCTGATAGTATAATATTGCATATTAGAGCATGTAATGCTCCCTAGGGAGCAGGAACTTGGCAAAAAATGCCTGTGGGGAACAGCTGTTCAACAGCTGGTTTTCTCCAAAACCACTCCCTCAAGAAAGAATTCCTAAGACATCATCAAAGAGAAATTCAGATCAGTCATCAGACACTGGCTACTGCCCAACGTGGTATATAATTGCCATGCAATGTCAATCTTCAACCTTCGAGATAAGCACTGCCTGCCAGTTAAATAAACCAGAACAGTAATACTAGATATAAAACCCTTACGCTCCAGTGAGCCGGTTCTTACAGGGTGCAGGTGTGTCCCTCGATGATTTGCCCAAGGAGGAGCCAAACTTGATAGCTATTTGTCTCATTTTCTCCAAGTCACCATTTTCTTCAGCCTCCAGATATTCCTTCTGCGCTTGCAACTTCTCCACATCAGGAAAGAAATCTCGCTGAATGATTTTCTCTAAACTCTACAAACAAAGAGACAACTGCAAGGCCACGCTGGAACACCTCGGAATGCCAGCCCAGCTGGGGGCCAGCTGCGCGCAGCCCATGGCGAGGGGGGACACGCAGCCCACAGGACGACGACGACGCGCAGCCCACGGAGGGGACAACAATGACGACGATGAACAGCCCACGCGGGGGGGACGGACACGCAGCCCACGGAGGGTGGGGGAGGAGGGGGACGCGCAGCCCACGGGGCGCTCCAAGCCGTGGCCCGGCCGCTAGCAGCGCGCTGAGCGCCGTGGCCGCAGGAGCCCAAGAGGCGGCCCCAGAACTGCCCCGTCGCCAGGCCCC
>JAVJGJ010000001.1:87857827-87920790 GCA_035590215.1 Microhierax caerulescens | reverse complement strand
CACCTTCCTGAGAGATCTAGACTGAAACACATAACTATGCTAACAGTTTTGCAGCATTTTATTAGTAGAACATGAGTCAGGATCTGTCATTACCTTTGGAAAGATGCCCAGGGAAAACACACAGTATTGAAAAACAGGAAAGCTGTACTAGCAACAAACTTTTTGAAGGCTGAATGGTTGCTGAAGTAGATGGAGCAGAATAAAAAGACTCCAGATCCATTGAGCTAGATGACGGGGTGCACCTGCAGGTTGCTATAGCAAGTGTTAGTTCACTTGGAAACCCACAACCTAATTATGCACCAGTGTCACAAAGCACTCTGGTATCATTAAGCACTCTCCAGCCTTATGTTCCACAACATTCTATCACAAATTCAAGATGCCCCAATTTTACTTTGTGGGAACAAATGAGATAGAAGCAGTCTTGGGATACTCTGTAAAGCAAAAAAAGAAATACAGTGAGCTTAGAACCAAGTGACAAGCCAAACCATTTACAACAGGAAGGACCCAGAAAGACTGAAAGATGTTCTACAGACAAGAAATCCACCCTGTCACAAGGTAGTATGCACACTTTCTAAACCGCTTGCTATAGTAACCTGATACACACAGTGCTACTTGTTCCAAGATTTGCAAGATTTCTACATCTTTTTTTTCCAGTACAGCTTGGATTCACTATCACGCTGGTTTAATCATGCTGAGAGTTACTCAGTGGCCAAATTCTAGCTTGTCAACTAAAATGTCGCACACTGAAGCATAAATATTAACTATACAGCAGCTGAACAGTCAGCATTGCCCAAGTAGACCATGTATGCCCAAGTATAAGAGTTATGCATGCTCATTAAGTGGGCATCAGACAACAAAGGATTTGTTTGTGAGGCTTAATTCAAAACCCAGAAGAAATCTCTTATGCTTCTCAGTAACTGTTGCTTGTTTTGCTAGGGAAAAAAAAAAAAGTTGTTACTTGTTTTATGCAGCCTTATTAAGGGATCCATGTCATACTGTAAGTGCCAGCTCTCAGCACTGGAGTTGCTAAAAAAAAAAAACCTATTAAACTGAAATTAAGTTTTGGACCTTACAGTTACTACTGTCTTTCCCCTATCATTGCTATAATTTGTACAAACTTGAATAGGCTTCATCTACCTGTAATTTTTATCTTTTAAGAAGCAAAATGACTTAGGAGCATTTTCTTCTGCTATGCTACCTTTTAATTATAGAGCCCTAAAAAGTGGGGTGGGTGGGGAGAGGGAAGGGAAACAGGAGTCATATAAGATACCACAACATTATATAGCCAGTAAGAAACAGAACTTACCCCAGCAATGCCTTCCTCCTGAGTTTATGGGGCCTGCTCATCTGGCTGAACAGAGCCGACAGCAGCCGCTTCCACCAGAATTCTACTTCTAGCAGCTTTGTTAGACATTCTTCCTCCCCTTTCACTTGGTGTTTGTACTGAAAAAGACCAGTAACCTTTAAAGACGCAAAGAAGCAAAGGACAATGTAAGAAGCTCAAATGCTAGCACAGAGTGCGCAGCTGAATGCTGGTGAGAGTTTTATGCCAAGAGGAGCACATGTCCTTGCAGTCATTTGCAGAGAGATTGGCTTCCACCTAGCTCACAAGACATTAAAGCAGCTGGACAGCAATGCTTGTCAATTACTTATCATTTCTGATGCCAGATTGTCAGTTGCCTAAAACTTGCCAAATTGGGGAGAACTCACCTAAGGTCTGACAAGAGCCATTACAGAAGGAAATCCATACTCTTGTTCCTCACAGGTAAAGGATGAGTCTGTAAAAGCCTGTATGTAGGTTCAAGCAAGTTACTGACAGTATCATAAACCCAAAAGTTAAGTCTTCAGATGCTGCACTCTGCAGCATGTTCTGCACAAACAGAGTATTCTATATGATGGCACTAGCTCCATCACACTCAAGTGATGGGAATTCATGAGCAGCTGTTTTGAAGGAAGTTTTCTGCAAAATAATTTTATCCAAGATGTCAAAAACTTGGTGGCCACTACAACTTCCTAAACTGGATTAAATCCTCCGCTTAACCCACTGAAAGAGAGGTTAACTGTTAAAGTCAGTCTCAGCAGGAAATAAACAGACAGTGAAGCATTCTGGTACACAAGAGTGTGTTCTGCCCCTTAGGTACAGCTGCACTGCAATGGTAGGGAGCATATGTTTTTAGATGCCTTTTAGAATGCAAGATCACAAAGTTTATAAAAGCCATTACAGTTCGCAAGAGCTTAAGATACCAGGAGAGTAACTACAGCAAGACTATTCATTAGAGCCGGCAGCTTTGCTTTCCTTGAGAACTCAGTCATTCCTGTAATTAGACTTCTAGACTGAAGCTATTAAGGATCCCCAGGCTAGCTCAATTCTCTACAGGTCATGAGCTGATCTAATATTTAATCTAGTAGTTTACTGTATTTTACCATTAGCTTGTACTTGCTATAAAGTCACAGTGAGTTTTTAAATTGAGAGGAAGGAAACTCCTAGAGTCATACTAACCCTAGAGCTTGTTTCTAGTTCCAGCTGACTTATCCAAATTCCTTTTGACCCACAAGGAACTGCTTACAACAGAAGTACCACGTCTGGAAAATAGATGCTACCTGGCAAATTCCTGCTAGGAATAAGTCTGTACAGAGTGCAGATTTGCTTGAACTCATTAGCTGCTCAGTATTTCAAGGTGAGCTGCTGGGTGCTGATCAGTACAAAACTGAGGTTAGTAAACACTTAAGAGCACTCTGGCCTCTATCAGGCAGGTGCACACCACATCTCTTTGCCATTGCTGCTGCAGCACAGTGACCCAAGAGAGACAATATGCTAGTTAGGGTTTTGCCAAAGCATAGTCTGCTGTTACTAATTTCACAACCCTGGCAATTTCTACGAGTTGGCATTTAAAGATGTTTTGCCCTGTTCAAGAAGAATTCAGTACGAAGAGGCATAGCTTACCAGTACTGCTGCTATATTAATATATTTTTGTGGAGAAGACACTAACTGCAGCACCTCCTTCAGCACAGGACTGAGCTTTTCCAGTCCTATGTATGAAATCATGTAAGCATGTGACCATCTCCTGCAGCATGACCTCCACATGTGACAAAGCATGCCCATTCATCCAGTGAAGAGACAGAGACGGGAACTCCCTTTTAACTCAACTGTTAAGACATCCATGTTAGGCGCTTTAGCACAAGTTTCCCTTTTCCTGCCTGGCATCCTTAGTTGTCAGATTAAGAAACCTGATGCTATTAGTGGTACTGTATTAACTACTAACCAGTCCCCACCCCCAAGATATTAAGACTAGAACCACACAGTGGATACTGCAGTTTTACATTTATAGTTGGACTTTTATAATATTCAAGATTAGCACAAGATTCATAACCATAAATTATACATTGTTATCTAAGTACATAAAACGTTAATGATACATGTATTTGAAGTGGCACAAAGTAATAATACATCCCTGTTGGCATTCTCAAAGAGGTGGGTGATGGACACGCTGTTGGTGCTACTGCAGCATAGCAGAACGGAGTCACTGCACCCTGTTAATTCAGGCGGTGCTGACTCTGCCCACCAGACAGGGTCAGAACATGGTGTGGCAGGAAGCCAACGCCAGAATCAATTAAAGGTGCAAATAAAAAGTCAGGATTACGGCCCGCCCTACTGCCTCAGTATTTTAGCAGTGCAACCCCGCTCCCCAACCCTGACACTGTGCTCTTGCATCTCTAGTACTTTGGCAGCCCATGCACACTCCTATGTTCACTTGCCACACGTAGCTGAGGTTTCCTTTAGTACCATTTAATGTCAATAAGTAACATGCTCTCTTCTTGTTAAACAAAAGGATCTGGGAAGTGTTTGCTCTCTGGCATGAGAAGATTTATTTTCTTCAAGTCTCAGATCTACTCCAGAAAATATAGAACAGACTCCAACAGCATTGAACCCCAACAGCATTATCATCCAGAAAAGGAAACTTTCCCAATATTTCTCTAAACATTCAGAGCACGAATATTAGAAAGCCCGTTTTCTTTTGCACGTAAGACTGCAAATAAAATGGGGTAGTCAGATGTACACAAGCTTTCAACAATTCATTATTAACGAGATGCTTCACTGAATTGTTAACAACCCTGCTACTTCAGTAGCTTCAGCTAAAGCTTTAACAACTTTGCGCCAGGCAATTTCCCAGCTGCCTTCAATGGGCTCTGCAAAAGAAAGAAAAATATGCTCTCTTCCCCCGGCCTCAAGCAGTTATTGCTATATGAGTTAGTGAAATAGTGCCTTAACTTCAGACAAGAGTCTCACAATGTCATTAACAAAAGCTGCCTTTCAGAGGTTGAAATGTAACCGGACAATAATCAATAAATAACAGTAACAGGCATCCCGTTGAAGTCTCCTCACTGAGCCAGGCAGCAAGTGTGTTCAGCCAACAGAAGGTCATCTGTGCCTTTAGGACCATTGTACACTTCTTGGAGAAGTTAAAAAGGGACGGGAAGGAAGAGAACAGAGACAGTGAAGGTCTGTCAGAGAGCTAGTTACATATTGAAACCATAAACAGGCGGCTGGGTGAATCCTGGTGCTGTGTATCCATATGGGAAGTTTGCCTGGGGAGGTACTGCACTGGGGCCTGCTGTTAACATCAACTGCTGGCCTAGAAAAGCATAAGAAAAAAAGAAAGTTAGTTTAAGAACCCAAGCTTCCCTAATGCTAGCATACCATGGGACAGGATTATGAGGCTTTAGCTAAAAATCAGCCACTGTGCAAGCATACACTAGCAAGTCACGCTATTACTCAACACGCACCACAGAGTAGGCACCTGGGCCATCTGCCCTTGCTACCAGAAAACTACAAAAGCAAGGCAGGACTCAGAAGCAAGATGAGCATCAACTCATCCTGACATGATAAACACTGCTTTTTGAAGAGACCATACTGAAAGCCAAATAAACTGATGCTATTTAACTCATGCATGGTCAGAACTGAAAAGTAAAGCAATTCAAGCAAATAGTTAGGTCTGTTAGATCTCACAGTCTGGAGAGTGCTGCAAAAGGCCTGAGCATACCTTGACAGACTTGTCTTCATCGCTATGACCACACATGCCTCATGCATATGTTAAATTCAGGTTAACATTTACATCAGACAGTGAACCAGTCACATCCTTCCCTTACCAGCCACTCTAGGTGCTTGTTAGCAGAATGCCTCTTCAGAAGGGCTTCTAAAATAGCAGCATACTTGAGGGCAGCCATGGTTTTTTGGCTGTACGTGTCTTAAAATGGGTGAGCTAGAGAGCCAGTCTGCCTTTCTACTTGGAAAAGCAGAAAGCAGACACATTCCTCTTAGACAGGAATAACAGGAGGAATTTGCATGCTCTGTAAGTTATTCCTGGGGTTGTATACACCTTGGTATGTCCTGTCACCATACTGAAAGACTATTCCTTAGCTAGAGTTCTAATCCACGTAAGAGGAGCAATACTTTAGCTGAAGAGCAGAAGGACTGTAAGAGTGAGATGTCATTTGAACATACAGAGTTCAACTAGCAGACAACCATGTTACTATCTAGCTGAAACCAGTTTACTTTGACTGGAGGTAGTAATTTAAGTTACCTCCACAAAGAGAGACCAGAGTCACAATAGGTAACCAATTAAAACCAAGTCTTTCACCTACCAAATACTATTGGAGTGGGTTCAGTTACTTGTTCCTCTTCTTTTCTTAGGCTTTCAGAAGCATCAAGTTTATCGACCTACATTGAAGCGAACAGGAGATTTATGAAGGCCTTGTCTAGGAACCGCACCATCGTGCGAAGCTTTTCATGCCTGGTACCTTAGCTATCAAGTGCTCCTTTTACTAATGCAAGTTGAGACTACAGAAGTCTGCACGTTCCCAGCAAGCAATGTTGTAAACCTGCCCTCCCAACTGCTTTAGATTTATTGCAATAAATAATAGCTGTCAAATGCAACAGAGATCATCATTAGCTTCAAGCAAAGCACTTTTTGGGGCCCTATTCTAGTCACTGTTAACTCTATGACCGAGAAAACAAGCCCATCAGATTGCAGTTCAAAGCATTACCTCAAATGGGCATAGCCTAACCTACACATATATTAATCTGCAAATCCTCTCCCCTTCAATGAGAGCACCCAGATACACGGAAATATTCTAGACTCACCAAGTCTGATATTATCTAGGACTACAGCCTAACCTGGGCTGCAGAGTGCTGGTTTAACTATATTAGTATTCAAATAAACTCCTTCTAGAGGAAACTCTAGAACCATCATGGAAAGTGGTCTATACTATCAGCTTTATATAGATCCCAGTGCTGTGTCAAGTGAAGGTCTGTTCATGTTAAACACATTTGTGGAAGTGCTAGAGTAATGCAGGAGCCCTGAACACAAATTCCAATTGGGGGCATAATCTGAGAAGGCAACAGTACCTTCCTTCTCTCAGGTTTAACAAGTTACGTCTTCCAAGAGAGATCTGTTGACACTGAAGACTGCAAGGCATTAAAACAACAACCCTACACAGCTTCACGTCCAGATACAGGCAGTACTAACATCCTGAGCAAATCTACATTTAGCCCAATGCTCTCTTTCCGCTACTCCTCATCTTCTCCCACTGCAAGAATCATATCTGGTCTGAGAAGTGCTGCAACAGAGGTCTCTATTATACTTCAGAGATGTTATCTAGACCTGGTGTTTAACAGTTTACCAGAATTTTTGGAGTTTGCAACTCAAATTACTAACTTTAGTGGTAGTAGGTCTGTAACCAGTTCATTTATAACTGTCAGCTAAAGAGCTCTTCAGGGTAACACTCTACATATTGGTGCTACAAATGCTATCCATATTACCATAGATCAAAGCAATTGACAGCTACCAGTTTCAAACTAGTTGTATTGCTCTACTTACGACCTGGGATTCCCACTCTCTCTTGGATTAGACTTTCCTCTTTACTGACCCTAAAGCATTAAGAACTTTGAACAGCAGTGCAGTTACTCCCTCTATTGGAGAGCCAGCAAGCCTGCTGAGAGCAGGCATCCTGAAGAAGGGACAAGAGCAGCTCTCCAGAAAAGCCTAAACAGCTATCTGCTTTGCTGCCTATAACTGAAGTTGTTCAAAAGGTTTCCAAATGAGCATCATCATACTTTGTGAGCCTGGCCCCTTCTGGGACATGGGCTATCCTGTGCTTTAACACCTTTTTAGGCATAAAAGAAAGGTAAGTTCTGGAAGACACATACACCCTGCTGATAAACTAGTCTATTATTTTGTACTTTTGAAGTTAGTTACGTGACAATTTTAGACATACCACACTTAAGGCCCATTCTAATTCCATGTTTTGCAGTTAATTCAACAGACTAAATTAGTTCCACTGTAAACCACTTTCACCATGCAGATTTTCCTTCTGGCAAGTTATCCCGTATTTAGTACACGTAATTACTTGTAAATCCAACCAGCAGTTTAAAAAGCATTATTTTAGACCTAAACCTCACGTGGAAGAGTTTGGGTGAAGTTGTGTGGCAAGTTTCTCCTCAGTAGAATATAAGGAGGCAGCAGTGTTCAAGATCTGTGCAAGTACTTTCATGATACTTAACAGGCAAAAAGTTTGAATAGTAGCATTAAAGCTTCTGTAAACTCAACATGCCTGAAAGATTGCACTCTTCAGTAATTTACAGCATAACAAGCAATTTGCACTTAGAACACATCCTATTACATGGCAACTGCTTTTGTTTACTCATGAACAGCATCCTCCCTGCCACAACGTATCTGCAATACAGTGAACCAGGGTCTAAACACTCAAGACCTGCTCAATCACTTGCTTCTGTTTCCTATGATGAGGAGCAGAGTCTGGTTGGATTTTCAAGTTGCTTGTGAATAGTTACCCTTTTAGCATTAGAAAGTGAACAGGAAATGAGTTAGAGCTAAATTACACTGCTCTTCTGGCAGAAGCTACAGCTAGATTCCTGTAAAAGAAACCTAGGATATCGAGGGACACAAGTGAACACAAAGAGTTTGAAATCAGAGTGTCACCTTATAGAACAGCCCATCAACCTGCAAGAAAATTCAGAGGGGAATACTTAACATGACTTGATTAGAAGCAACCTGAATCACTTTTAGATTACACATTTTAATGAAGTTCTTTACCGGGATGCCCCATGCAACCCTACAGCCTTCTAAGGAATGATCTTAGCTTAGTATCTCACATCTGTTTGGCACAAATGTTTCAGGACCACGTATTATCAGAATCTCTCCTGAGGACTAGCTATTGGTATCAGCATTGTACACCAGACCACACATCTAAAGTTCTGCTTTCTTTTTTTGAGGGAAAAAAAAAAAAAGTCTCAGTAGTCTACTCCTATGGCTATATTCTCTGCAACAAGAAAGCTGAGTACTTCAATAGTTACACAAAGTAAAGAGTGATACCTATTGGCCTCATCAAGTTTTCAGTTTGATCAACTATGGAGCTGCTCTGAAAAGCACAGTTGCTTATGTCCACTGTTAAAAGCAAAAGTTTAACTAGACCTCTTTCAAGTCCAAAGGCATCCATTTATAAGTTTTGCCAACTAGCCTAAAGGTATTAAACCCACAGAACTTCATAGATGACTTAGTCTATGAAGAACAACAATATTTCAAATACATGCAAAGAGCTCTGGTTTGCACAATGCTAATCATCCAGCACACTGGAAGTCTTAACTTTTTAGCCTATGCAATACTTACTTTGGTAAGGTACTCTCTCATCACTTGGATGAAATAAGGCATTGCAAAGTCCATGATGTTATGCCTCCATGCCAACTCAAGGACTACATCTGGGTGCAGCAAGTCATAACATGTGAAAAGGCAGGCTGCAAAGCACTCCTGCTTGCCTTCTTCCAGGAACCACTGAAGCAGCTTCTCAGCCAGCTCAGCGTCTTTGGACTCTGCAGCATACTGCATAGCATCCTACAGAAAAGGAACAACAGTTAAGCTTGACCCTTGCTTGTCAGTGTCTCACTTTATACCTTACGTGCATGTTACTGCTAGCTAGATAAACCAGATTATTTGCCATGCCACGAAGTCAGGTCTTTAACAACACCAGGCATGTTCTGTAGGAGCAAAGCTACAGAACATACACTCAGTTAAGTCCTCTTATTTTGAGGCAACCCAGATACTTGTATTACCAGTATTCAACAGGCTTTCCTTAAGTACCTGAAGTGACCTGATTTTTAGTTTTGTAGCAGAGCAGATTAACAATCTTTCTGGTATCCCACCTACCTCACCATTAGATATTAAGGATTGCCCAGAGTAGAAGAGATTATTGCATCAACTGCTTGCTAGGTGGCAAGACAGAAGATTATTCATCAGTTCTCCTACAGAGTAGGCAAGGACTGGCCTATGTGAACTCACTACAGGCTTGAAAGCTATCATTGTAATCCTGCTTCATTTATACCCTTACAAAGGCATAAGTCTTCAGTTCTATGGAGGATGTTCTACACTAATATGGAAAACTGTATGGATGTCATTGATTGATAAAGATAGGTCTACAAGTACAGGATAACATTACAAAGTTAGATTATTAAGATACACATTTGAAATTGCAAATTCTTCTGCTCTAAGAGTCTTCCCTTAAACTAAGTGAAGGGTTAAGACTAATTAGAAGTCCAGATTTGAAACTAATGAAATGTTCAGTACCCAGAATATCTATGCTTCATAGCTCTGACTTTTTTGACAGGAAGAAAGTCAGCATTAACTCACCTTATATAGACGGTCTTTCTTGCACAACTCCACACTCTGTTTCCAGCGGTTGTTACCCTTATACAAGTATGCTGCAATACGCCTAAATTCAATTAGTTCGTGCTTTTCCAGACGCTGAGCCAATGTTATGTTATCAAAGTTGTCATAGGCATCAATGGAAGCTCTCAAACCCTGTTTCAGAGAGAGTTGTTACACATGCTTTCAGATGGTAATAAGCAAGAACTACAGCAAAGAAGCATATGAAGCACAGTGCACAAGCTTTTAGGTTCTGCCAGCTGGAAACTGACACTACAGCTACAGCTTGTTTACCCTGCGTGTTCCATACATCTCTCCAAAAGATGATTTTTAACAAAGCAAGATGCTAAGGTCACACTGATTTCACTTAAGGACAGAAAAGCTAGTTACCTTTAAAAGACAAAGTGTGTCTTCCAAATAGCAGCCAATGAGGCAAGAAGCAAATCTGTTTACAGAAGTGTTGCCCAGCAAAGTACACACCTGACACTGACCTTTATGAAGTCTAGAAAAACAACTGTGGGATCTGCTCTGCTTGCAAATTATCAGTGTCTCAAGAATCCTGCCTGCCAAGGACCAGATTCCATCTCCCCTACTACTACACTGCCTAAATTATCTTCTACTCAAGGAAATTACTGTGTCAGCTACAGAACAACCAAACTATGGCCTCATTTTGTTGAAGAGGAACATCCCTCAGGCCTAGTAATCCATTTTGTGAGGCTCACCTGGTAATCTTCCTCCTCTGTTAAGAGGTTGTTCAGTGCTTCGTTAACTCCTTTGTTGTTGTGGTTCTGGACTGAACGCAGATAAGGCTTTACTAGAAGTAGCTGATTAACCTGGAATTAAGATGTTTCATATACAAGATAAATATACGAATTCTCACACTTCATACTCCTAAAATAGGTTCCCACTTGTTATTACAAGAGTTTGCGCTTACCAACAGAACCCTTCAGACAAAGCACCTTGTACTGCCAGAAGTAAAAGAAAACAGCCTTCCAGGCCAGTTATGCTAAACTCTTCCTGTATCAAGCCAGGACTGGGCTGCTTCTCAGTCCTTTGTACTGGAGGCAAAGCTAACCGACAGATGTCAACTGTTTTCCAGCCACAGACTAGAGTGTCTTAACTTGAACAAGAGAGTGTTCTACATGTTCTACTACATGTGGGAAAAGTGAAAGTAAAAATAGTTACATCATCCTGAAGAAACTGCTAATACTCATTACTATGAAGAGATTAAAAGTTTTCTTGTCATCTGCCAGCTCCCAAACTCACCTTTGAGAAAAAATTGACTGTCCTGGTGTGATCCAGTCGTGGAGATAATACAAGCAGAAGATCATTGATCAGCAGAGGTTTGTAGTCCAAGTAGAACTGCAAGGCTTTGTAGTACAGCTCCACATTGGCCACCTGCGTGGTTAGGCTAGTTAGTACTTCAAACACAAGTAAGCCTAAGGTCCTTGGTTCAGACCACTTAACACAAAGTTTATCTGACTCTTAAGTAAAGCTTAAGTTTCCTTCTAGAGGCCAGAAGTGTTACACCTACATGCAGAATTCCTGTTCAATCTTACGACTGCTTCCTGTGCCATCTGCTTCCAGACAGTGAAGACACAAGCTACCAGGGGTAGTACAAACCAGTTCTAACCTAATCCAGTTAAGAGATCCTGGCACAGATAGCCCACTACTGTTAATGTCAGCATTTGCTGAACTTCTGAAGCCAGTAAAGGTTGTAGCCTTAACCACTCTAAGTTGTTGCCTTGAAACCCTAAGACCAATAAGAATGTGTTCAGTCTTGAGCCCTGCCTAAATTAATTATTAATTCATAATTAATTACGATTATTTTTATATTATATTATATATAATATGTATTATATATATTATTATAATAATTATTAATTCATTATTCTCTGCTGTATTCATGGGACTGCTAACACCAATTTTCACACTGAAACAGCTGCAAACTTTTGCAGAGATCTTTCAAGACCAGTTACAGCCCCAGACTTAAACAGCAGTCAGCTTAAAGGTATTAAGGAGGTTAGGCCTTTTGCTTGTGACCTATGATCCTGAGCAGGCTCTGAAAACATTGTGCTAGCTGCTGCCACTCAATAGAGGTGCTGCACAGCAGAAAGTGTAGTGTATAGGATTAGATTAATTCTTGCGCTAAAATGACTGGAAGTTGGTTTAAGTACAGCAGGAAAACTGAGTAGCTTAAGCAAACCCATTTTCTAAACAGCAATTCTGCTGTGTGTTTTTGCCTCTGTTCTGAAAGAAACTTTCAGCATGCATTCAGTTAACTAGCTACTTACCTTGGCAATTATGTCTTTAAACTGCCCTTCTTTCCAGGCATCTGTGGGATGATTCATCATAGTAATTATTGCATTATCATACTCTTCATATTTGTCATAGAGAAATACAAGTTCTGCCCAGAGATGAGCCTGTTCTGCAGCTCTGAGAACCTAATAAAACAAAAAATCAGTCAGTTTGATTAACTGACAGCTTTCCACCTTCACTTGCAGTACAGCTACCTTACTTTATACCTTTGGAATATTAACTCTAGACCAGAAGAGCTCCAGATGCTCCCTCATTTTCTGAGGCTTGAATTTGGAGTATAAGATGGCAAGTTCAGTAAACATTCCCATGTGAGCACGCTCTAGGCCCAAAGCAGCTTCCAAAAGGGCAATCAGTTCTTCAAAGTAGCCACGATCCTAGATGTTAAGAAAATAAGGATTAATTGCAAATTCATAACCAAATGGCACTTAAAGCTTACTAAAATGCATATTTGCTGAAACTTAACATGCTTTGCTTTTCTCTCCAAGTAAGAGCACTTGGAGATTTGTAAGACATGGTTCAAATAAGACAACAGAATTGCAGAAGAATGGCCAGTGAGAACTACCACTCTTCCATTTGCTACAGAAAAAATGCATGAAAGCTATTAGGACTTGGAGATGGGAGGAAGAATAAACTTAAGTATCAGTCCCCAGAGAGTACTGGGGTTTATCTGTGACCACTTTACTAGCAGATACACAAATTCTGTTTAAAGTTTTCTAGGATATTAACAGTGATCTAACCTGATAGTAACTGATCAGCTCTTCAAGTTCATCAGCATGGATGACAATGTGTAAGCCACAGATCTGTGCCAAGCGGAATTCTTTTCCATCCACACAGGCAAAGCAGACCTGTAATGAGAGTTAGCAAACAGTTAACACAAGAATACTGCAATGCTTAAACTCCTTATATTAAAAGGAAACTTAATTAGCAAAGCTTTAAAAAATTTGAGGCTTATGTACAATTCTAAATAGATGTTTCTGGATTTATAATCTCTGCCATTCATTTTACACTTTTGAAACTCAGCTTTGTTATCTTGGCCAAGAGAACAGCTTGTAAATCCACAGACACACTCTATGGCCAGAAACAGTTAGCAACCTACTATCAGAAATAAAGCTACAGCTCAGAAGCAACAGTACAGCACATTCTGCAGACTATTAAAAAACAAGTTACCTCCTTCCAAGTCCTTGTGCTGTTGGCTTTGCGGCCACTGTCCACTGCTGCCTGATACTCTCCAAGGTGCACCAATGTCGATGCCAGGCGAGCAAAGTTGGATACGTTGTTATAAAGTAGCTTTGCTGCTTCATACATCCCCTCTTCATAACAGCGATCACCAACCTGGTTTAAGAGTCCAAGGTAAACAAGGGTAACAGCAAGAATCAGGAATCAGATAAGCAGCAAGTCATACATGTTGTATGTATGTGGATCAAGACATACCTGTTGTATATGGGCATTATTAGGGCCACTAATAAACTCCTCCAGCTCTGACAGACGATTAGTTTTTGCCAAAGCAAAAATAAGTTCTGTCTCTACATAAGACTCTCTAGCTTTCTTCCTGGCCATCTGTAAGAACTTGACTAGGTCCTCCCAGTTATCTTGAAGAGAGAAGAGATATTTAAGATCTTCTGTTTAATCATTCTGTATTGCTTCACCTTGCCCACCTTAGGAAGCTTTCACCAGTAGCATCAAGGGTCGTCTCCACCATGATACTAAAAATCATTCACATTAGTTACAGAATTCCCTGCTAAACACCAAGTCACCTTCACATAAGGTTTAACTTCTTGCAACTACTCTAAAATCCAGTTGGCAAGCAATTCTGTCACATACAGCTATATAAATACATGATACTTGGCTATATTTTAGATTGTAACAGCCCAATTTCTCTCCACAGGAAGGTCTATCTTTGGTGTAGCAACACAGACAAGCATGTTGACAGGAATCTAAATGACTCATCCGTGCCATGTACTGACTGCTCCCATTTCCTCTGAAACAGAATTCCTAAGTCTTAAGGATCCCTGCTGCCTGATGTAGATGCAAGAACATAGCTCACACTCAAGCAATCATAAGTTCAGGAATGCTTTGCCTTACCATTTCTATTAGCTGCTTGAACAACTTCCATGTAGGCAGATGGATCATCTGCCTTTATATAGGAGTCAATTGCTTCTTTCACCAGGTCCTTCTGGAGCTGTGCTCTGGCTAGCTGGCTCCATACCGCTGGCTCGTTACATCTCTCTGCAAATTCATAAGCACGGTCTAAGTTGCCAATGTGCTCAATCAGCACCTGTTTGAAATTGAAGTTGCAAGTTAAAAAAATTAAATTTTAATATAACAGAACTCTTCCTTCAAGTGTTTATGCTGTTCTGTGTAAGCAATTAAGCTAACTGCTTTTAGAGCAGCCATTTCTTTCCAATGAAGTAGAGGCAGTGAGAATAAGACTCTTATTGCTAATCCTTCTCTGCCTTACACAAGTTAGTAAGGCTGGCCCAAAGACAACATCTAGTAGCATTTACTTCTGTGTCTTTCAAGTATGCCTCCATACTTGGTATAGAAGGTAGCCACTGAGTCAAATGCAGCACACACCCCCCAAGTGTACAGTGCCTAGTGCCAACACCAACTCTGATTACTTTGACCAGATGAGCCTCTCCAATCATTAATTTTGACTTTGTTCTGCACTTTTTTGCACATAATCCCACTTCTCCCTGCAACTTGGTATCATATGGGAACTGTACTCTTAAGTCTCAACGATTTCAGTGACAATCACTCCTCGAGAATCAATATAACAGTACACTTCCCATTCTCTCTATTGCTATCATTCTATACCTCCATAAAGAAATCACGTCTCACCTGAATTGCTGAAGTATTAACATCAAATTTTCTGAATATAGCAAAGGCTTCTTCATATAGCTCATTACTGATGGCAATGTTTGCAATATCTGGGGCATCATAGTTATCCAGCCGATTGATGTATTCCATCACACGAGTGCGGTCAGCCTTAATGGCAGTCAGGATCAGCAAATTCTGGAGATTCCTTTGGTTAACAGAAGGCACAGGCTATAAGTAGCGCAAGGTAACACCTGCCTAAGTGACATGTATTGAACATGCAAAAAACCACACCCGCTTGCTGGCACTAGCTACCTTTCATCCCCAGATTGAGATGCACTAGTATTTGCCTTCAAAAAGAAACTGCTTATAAATCAGTGTTGTCCTCTCACAACACATCACTGCAAACTGCAGAGTGTGAACTAGCTCTGTTCTTAAAGCATGGAGTACTTCAAACCCTGCTTTTTCACCTCACTGTACACATGTAAGAGTGCTTAAGTCCTGCAACCAAGAGGCCCACAAATAACTTGGGTCACTTCACAGCCTAGACAAAGGCATTGAATAGGCTAACCTTGAGGACAACGCTCTCCTCTTACCTGTGTTCACTGAATACAGAATTATCCAAGACAATTTTTTCTAGTAGCTCAATCAATTCATTAGGCAGGTCAGCAGTCATGAAAGCTTTCACAGTTACAGAAACCTCCTCTGGATCCTGTGTCTCTGATAAAGCTGTTTGGACAACCTAGATTTGAAGGCAGAGAAGTATTAAGCGTTTTCCCCAAATAAGCAATTTGCCAACCTATTCCAGTGAACCACAGACTAAGGCTTCAAAACTTTGAGAGTATTTTGTCACAGACAGCAAGAAAGAGCTTTATCCAGTATAGAAGTAACTATTAAAGTCACACTTTGAGTCTGTATAGGGAGCAAATTCACTAGAAGTATGTCACTCCACAGGACAGAAATATCATCTTACTGGTAACTAAATTCTCTGACTATGAAGGTCAGAATTAATACCTGCCACTCAAACTCTTAGAAATTTCTGTATGGTTGAGATAGGGCCTCAAGAGATCTTGTAGGGGAAGACAGCTCCATAGTATTTGGGATATCCTGAGGTTTCCTCATACTGACAGTTTAGCTTCTGCACTGTACCTGGTCAATAAGCTGCCGCCTGAATGGGTTGTTTTCTTCCAGAACATTTGCCCACAGCTCAGGGTCCTTCCTGCGCACCAGATAGCGAGCCTCACTTTTAAACAGTGAGTTCTCATTGCAGACCTAAAGAAGTTACAAATATTGGCATTAATGTTAAGGGTCAGTACCACAAGACAGCTTTAGCTAGCTATGAATCAGACAATCTAGAAGACTGACTAGAACTAATTGCTGACCAATGCTAAATGCCACAGACAGGTTCTTACCCAACCTCTGATCTGGAAGGCTCATGGAGAAGGTCTCCAGCAGAATTCCTATAGCTTCTCTTGGTTTTGACCGACACAAATACTGTGACAGTGGCTTCACAGTAACTATTTGCTTCTGTTTGAAGTGAAGACCTGCAGAAGCCTGGAGAACTTAAGTTTTAAATCTAGAAAAGGGAGCCACTTGCCTGGGCAGTGTTAAGTAGTGAACTGAGGAATGGTGCTGGTGTTTAAAGATAGAAATAGGTTACATATCTGGCGTCATTAGCTTTACACTAGAAGTGTGCAAAGTAGCAAGTGGCTTGGATTCCCCCGTTAAGGTGTTAAGGGTACAGAATAAATGTGAAATCTCCTACAGAACTGCAGCAAGGATGAGTTATGATCCTATTAGTGCCACTAGCTTCCAACTAGAAGAGTAGAAACCTGAAGGCCTATTCCATCTTCTACTAACAGGTCATGTTTTGTTAGTATCCAAATTAGCTCTTGGAATCTCAAGTACTTTGCTGTAAGCAAATTAGTAGTAGCCTAATTTTACTTCATGTTGTACATCTAGTTGCAGGAGCTGAGCCCTCTTCTAGGAGCAACAATGTCTCAAGAATAGTTCTTAGAGGAGGAAGATTTTTTTCCCCCTCCGTAACCAGAAATACCCACTCAGAACATCAGTTCAAGGAATAAACTGATACTGACAGGTTTTTACAGTTAACCAGAATGTCGAAGCTTATCCTAGCAGAAGTCTTCTAGCAAAACAGTTCAGAGCCACCTTCATATCCTGAAATAAGAGCCAAATGCAGCCAGCCTTTTTCTTCTTTTTTTTTTTTTTTTTCCCCAAGCTACGGAGGAGGTATTACTTCCAAAAATAGCTGTTTCAGAATGGTAAGTCACCCACTTTCAGCAGTGAGCTTAGGTCACCACCATTCTAGCACTCACAGGGTAGTTCTTGCCAGGGAAGTGTTTACTTCCTTTCAAAAGGGCAAAACAAGCTAGTTCTTGCCCCTACACAGCTGACAATCTTTGCATATACTAATGCAGAAGGACAGGTAGGAGGAAAATGTTTTCTTTCTCAGCAGCCACAAGCACTACAATCTGGCATTAAGCTCTGGTGTTCAGTTTAAGACCAAGATGTGTTTGGAGAACCCTGGGAATTTCACTTGCCCTTGAACTTCTGAGGGAGGTTCTAGGAATCTACAAGCTTAAGATAGGAGAGGAATGCTATCAGAGTAAGTCCTTGTAGTTTGATGGTCAACATTCGTTTCCCTCATTTCTACTTAAGTTTTGGAGCAACTCTGAAGATCAGCCACAATAAGGGAAAAATATAAGCCTCATTCTAGTTTCAGGGAAGCTTTTCCTCCTACCATAGTCAGGCTAGATGACAGCCTGTCCCATCTGCTGATGAAGTGCACAAGGTTCAAAAAAGTCATATTAACAAAGGTTTAACAGTAGGCATATTTATTATCTGGGCCAAATAATTTAATTCTGAGTGGAATCAGTAGATGAAAGCCACAAATGGTACTTTACAGTTGTAGTGTTGTACAATTTTAGTTCAGGCATATAGCACAAGAACTCTTATCAGCAGAAAAATTACTGTCTCCATGCAGATGAATCCTGCCTACCTCAACTCCAGAGTGAGACTCCAAGACAGGATTCTGCAAGTGTTAGACAAATAGCCAGCTAGGCTTCCACTTCAGGCAGCAAGTTGTTCTAGCATGTTGATAAATGCAGTTTTGCTAACCTTTATAAGTTCCAGATCACACTGTCCCCTCTCATAAGCAACGCAGGCCAGATGAGGGTCTCTCTTTTCACAGTATTTGCCAACTACACGGCTGTCATAGTAAGGATTCTCACGAAGGAACCGCTCCGGATTATTGTTACTGTCAATGTAGATTTTGGCCAAGGCATTGTGAGTCGCAGGTTCTTCACAGCCTTCATGAATCCTTGATTCAAGCCATGGCAACAGCAACTTAAGCCTTTGAAGAAGCAAACATTTTAGGTTAAGTCAATCTGAGGTATGCTTGACCGCTACCCATTAATACCTGGCATTCAGTTCAAAAAATTCTGCTGGTCAGACTTAAAAGCAGATAGAGCCCAGCCAGTTATTTCTCATGAGTCTTAAATGAGTGGAGGCCAAATCTGCAGTTTAACATCAGGGAAGGTTGCAGATGCCAATGTTTTTGCAATGTTACTTTTCAATTCCTTTTCTATTAGCCAGCTCTTCATGCTTAAAGCCATTTGTTAATTTTACAGGTAACTAAAAACTAGTTAGACAAGCTGTGATTTACTCCAAAGGCACATCCCATGGTTGGCTGTAGAGGAAGTGTTCAAAAGCCTTGTTATTTGTCATGCAATGCTGTCAGGCATTCCTATATGGCTCAAATATCAAGAGACTGACTAGAAAATCTAAGCTGCTTTTCTATAAAGAAACATAAAACAATATTAGGATTGTATCATTCAACAAAATTGCATCTAATTCCATTTGGGTGTACACCAGAGTCAGGATGGTATACACAGATGCATTTTCATTACCGATTTCTTTTTTCCACTTCAGCCACCAGCTCATCTGTTGAGAACTGGCCTCTAACCACCATGATCAAGTTCTTAATGACATCTTCAGAACAATCCACATCAAGAAGCCCTCCAACCACTGCTGGTATACGGCTAGGATTCACCTAGAATAAGCCACCATCATACAAATTAGTTATTACCATTACTAATAACTGACCCCCAGTCTTCCACATGGGGAAGTTCTAGTTAACTTAAGCTGTGCTTTAGAGCAGTGAATTTTACATTACTAACACATTTGTATAAACATTCCAGGAAAAACTACACTTACAGGTTTGTAATAAATAAAAGGCTTATTGGAGAACCTGTGCACTAGCAGTAGCTAGTAGCTAAAAGATGTTGCTTTAGTCTACTAAAATGTTAAGTTCCTTCTAAGAAAGGAAACAGCAAAAGCTTAAACTGGATTATTCCTTACCTTCTGTACATAAATCTCTATATACTTCTGCAGGTTATTGCGATATAAGTAGAGCACCAGGTCATGAACAAAGTCAAATCGATCACAGACAATGATCAGAGGAAGCTGGTCTGTAAGCTTTGCCTCCTGTATTGGGGGGGGGGGGGTGCGGGCAGGAAAAGAGTAAGTAAGCAACCACCATTTGCTGCAGCATTTTCAAAGCAAGAAAATCTGACCAAGTTCCTTTAGCACTAGAAGTCATAACACATTCCAATTTAAGACTACCAAGCAGGTAACTGACTTCAAAAGTAAGTCATCCAATATGAATACCATGCAGCCAGTGCATCAGTTGAGTTTTAAGTTTAGGATCTTCATGAAGTGCCATATTAGGCCTACATCTCTAGCTTCACAATGATTATCAATTTACCTATCAATTCAGGAGATCGTTGCTGGGGCAAGAACTCAACACTACAAAATGAAGTGACACTAAAATCCTATTTTACCCATCACAAAGCATGTGAAATGTTGTAGTACAGGCTGACTCTAGTTTTAGAAAGCTTTGTCAAGCCAATATCCTTGATAAAGCTTCTGCTGAATACTTCAGCATAGCCTTTCCTACTGCCCGTCTGGATTCACCCACTGTTAGGTGACAAGATATTCATGAGTTTGGTACAAGTTACATCATACAGGCTAGTTTTAAAAAGACTTTTTTGTTGTAGTGGAAACTTTTGGTTTGTTTTCCCAGAGGTAGCCTAGAAGGACCTGTTACACGCCTCTTATTAGAGGATCATATTCATACAGGATCATATTCCTATTGCAGCTACACAGTAGACTACTCGTAGCCATGCTAGCTAAACCTTGAGCTGGTATTTCCCTCTATTATCTGCTGCTAAGCAAAACATAGAAGACTGCTCAATCCATTGGACAGAATAATTACCTTCAGAAAGTTCTTCACCCGTTCTGGGTTATAGCAGTTACTTTCACGGCAGATTCTTTCCACTTCCTTTATCTGACCAGTCTTGCAAGCTGCCTGGATGTACTTGAAGTGAACATCAGGATCCTGGCTGAAGTTTACAATGGAACCCAAGAAATAGAACAGTCCTAGGAAGAGTCACATGTTTTTAGCACAGTTAAAAGGGTAAGTGAAGCAACTGCAGACTGGACAGGCTTCAGCTTGTGACTTAGTTTCTTAACCCTCTTGAGCAAAGATCAGAAAGGAAGATGAAGCCTGAACGGTGCATGTGTGTGTGGGGGGAAGTCCTTCTGATTTTTCCTGTGGTTGAATGAAGGCTACTCTCTCAGCAGGGTTGAGCTGTCTAGAAGAAAGCTACCCCCCAGAACTCACTGTGATAAGCTATCTTTGATAAATTCATCCTAAGGTCCAGCCACGTGACAAGCACCTCTCCCATAAAAGCTACAATTTTACTACTAGTTTCAATCAAGTAGGGCTTCCAAGTAAGCTGCTTCTTTCTAATACTGTACCTTCATAGCTTTTGAAAGATTCAAAAAGCTCCACAAGAGACTGGGTACCAAGCTGTTCATGGTATTTAGAAGCAACTTGCACGCAGAGCTGTAGGTTTTGCCTAATGTTGGCTGACAGCATGGCACGCAAACACTCCACAGAGTCTTCAACTGAGAGAGAGCCAAAGAAGTTCACAAGCCACTGCAGGGAGAAACAATTTTTTCTCAGTAACTTATATAGAATGACTGATTTCTAAAATGTGTACCCCAGCTACTAGAGCAGTCTTCCACACATTAAGACCAAAGACTTAAAAAGAAACACACTCACCACCTTTACAGCTACAAAACATGCAGTTTTAAAGTAAGGTTTGAAACACCCACCCAGGAAACTAGGTCAGATTTAAGCCACTAAAAATACAGATTACAGTTTAATCATTAATTGGACAATTTTTTTGAATCATAGCTACATGTGCTACTTCAGTACCTACAAATCATCTCAGTGGCTGCAGGGATTTTAGTAGCTACACAAAAGCTAAAGAGTGTTCATTTTACTTAAGCTTTCATTTTCTTACCCTGTACAACAGACTTACCTCAGGATTCAAGAGATGAGTATGAACAACGGCACGTTTAATATCATAGAGATCCGTGTAGTGTTCCAAAGCTCGCTGGAGCAAACCTGCTTTTTCACATAACTGGGCAATATGAGCACGATCATAGTGTGTAAACATTTGATTTCCAAGAATGGCATCTGCAACCTAGGAAGTTACGTTTCATATTTAGACTGTCAGAGAACCATAGCAGCTCAGCCTAAAAGTTGTTGAGAAGTCGCAGCAGTGACTCATTAGTAGTCTTTGATATTGCTAAACATAGATATCAGTATTAGACATCACATTATTGTGCAAGCCTACTACTGTCTCTCCCTCACTTTTTGGAGGAACTAGGTTAAGAGGTCTTACCTGCGGGGCATGAATTAAATTCATTTCCAGGAGACGAGTCTGAAGGTGGCCTTCTGCAGGGCGGTTATTTTTCAGGGCATCCAACAGAAAGGATGTGCACTGCTGAATAAGACTGTTCTCCATGAACACATCCACAATCTGTTGAGATTGGTCAAGTTAGAAAAAGGGGTCTAGATACACACATGCACATTTTTCTGTATATGTTAAAGGTCTGGCTAGAAGGCTAGAACAGGAGCTCACAGCACCTGGCATGCTCTATTCCCTTTGTTTTCAGGGGATTACCACCACGGTAATAGAGAGACAAGTTTCACACTCTGTCTTCTTTTTCTCTAGAATGTAAGCAGCACATTACTTTGAGCCATTATGCCAGATCTTCCACCCACTCTATTTAGTTTTAACACAGCATGCAAATCCCATTCCTTCTTTCTTGTTGGGATACTTGCTAAGGAAAATCTAAGACTCGAAACATTTCTAAGTAGCTGCAATTATTTGATGTAAATTGTTGCCTTATTTCTCTACCCATTTAACCAGAAGTGGCCACTGGCAGCCAGCACTCAACTTAGGTGTATTTGCTCATCTTCCTGTAAAATACTCTGCATGGGAAGAGTTAACATAAGCTCTGTTAAAGCTAATGGTAAGACAGTAACAACCTATTGCTTACACTAAGACTGTGGCAGATCACTACCAATATTACAGCAGTAAGCCAGAAAGCTTCCACAAGAACTTAAGAGCGCACTTGCCTCTAAAGACTTAATGGCAACCTAACTTGACTAGTTTAGTAACTTTTCTAGCCAAGTCAACTAAGACCTGAACTGGTCTTACCAGTCCCCAAAATGGTACTATGCTATTACCTCTGTCTAGAAAGAGACCAGTACTCTTGTTGTAGGCATCACCTGGTTAATGTTAGCCAGCGGCTCCTCATCCTGTACCAGCATCTGAGAGAACTGCAGGCCTTGCTCTGGACTGACTCTCATCACGCTTCTCAGTAAGAAGATCCAGTCTGGGGTATAGCCAACCTAGAGATTTCAGAAACAGTCATGCATACCTAGGAACCTTTACACATCTTTTATGCCTTCAAATTCCTTAGCATAGGCACTATGTACTGCTGTGAGGTTGCTAAGCCCATCCCCCATCTTCCAGAAATTCTCAGACAAAAGCACTGCTTGTCTGTTGACACAGAAATTCAGTATTCACCTACTTAGTAACTGAACTTGTGCCAGGGAATTTCTATTGTTAAGTAAGAAAAACTGCTAGGGATAAATCTTTCAACAATCGTAAGGCAATATCTGTCAAATAAGGTCCTAAAGTTACAAGTGGACATCAGGCAAATTGTTTTGAAATTTATCCAAACAATAAGTCTTATAAATTTAAGAACAAGCTTATCTTTATTCTCTAGAATAAGCTTGAGCCGGTCCATTAATTTAGTAGCTCAAAAATCTGAATGTTCTGAATTAATTTTTTGCACACTGCTCAGACCTTAGTTATACACTATAATTTGCACTTATGACAATGAAGACAACACTGTTTCTCAATCTTACCTACTTATCAATCTTAAATGACAGGAACCAAACTTATCTCATGGAAGACAGCTTAAGAATGTACACATTAAGATAGAGCCTAGCAGGTTGTGATAAACAACTTTACCTTTTTAGCATACAGCACTATTTTCTGGAATTGACCAGTTTCAGCAAAACACTGAATCACTTTGTTTGGCACATTAGCACGAAGATAGACACTGAGTGCAAGGGTTGGGTCAGCTGTCTTCACCAAGTCTCCCAGCTCCTCTGAGCACTCCAGCTGAAGTCAGAAGCAGTATTTTGTCAAGCAAAAGAATTCAGAGATCAACAAAAATATTGTTCACACTCTGTTGTTACAAGACAACAGAATTAAGCCAGTGTCATGATCGAGCCTACCTTGTCTTCCTTCAGCCACTTCTCCAGAAGCTGCTTGCGGCCCTGCTGTAGGACAGGGCGGCAGAGCTCCAGAGACTCAAACTTGTTGAGCTGTCCCTGGTCAAGCAATATTCCAAAGTACTGCAGCAGAGGAGAGGCCTGCCCAGGCTGAGCTGGTACACTCTGGAACTTCCTGATTGTATCACCAGTACGTAGAATTCCCTGAAGAGGCACAAGACAGACAGAAGCAAGTTTTAATTGGTGAAGGCTGAATAGTATTAGTCAAAAAACAGGTGTTAAGCTATACACTGAAGCATCTACTCTTAAGCCTTCAGGGTGGAGATCTTCAGACCAATGACATTCTAGCAAGAAGCCAGTGGCCACAGCAAGTCCAATCTATGGCTGGAAAAGTATAGCAGATACTCCTTTATGGGCTACAAGAGTGAGTTAGTCAGAACCACCACTGACCTGCAGAGAACTAAGGCTAGCATTTCAGCACTTCAGTTTTTGACTATCAGGTACTGAAATCCAAGTAAGCTAAGCAAGTCCACTAAGCTAAGGCAAATCGCCATGACTTCTAAGCTTTACCTTTGGAATTATTTACCTTCGGTGCAGATGCTGCTACTTTAGCAGCATCTGCATAGCTTCCTTGAGCGAACAGTGTGTTGAACTTTCTGGCAAATAACTCCTCTGCCCCAGCTAGATTACTACGTATAGCCATACGCAGTCCCAAGTCAGGATTCTGCAGAACATTCGTAGCATAGTTCACTATGTTATCTTCCTCAACACATACAGAAAGCACCTGGAAAAGACAAAAGGCATAGAGTACTGTCTTTCCACAACTATGAAATACAGTAACCAAACAGCTACGCAGCCCATCAGTGCATCAGTAGATTATTAACAAAACAAGTTCTTCCCCAAGTAGTTCTGTACTAGGAAAGGTACTAGTCTGACTGTAAAACTGACTAATCAAATAGTTACTTGCTACTTGTTCCCTTCCATGACAATGGTTGCATCAAACCACTCATTAGGTTTGTTACATTCCATCTGAACTTTAAAAGGCTCAAAACCAGAATACTGGATTTGTTACCTGTCCTTTTTTGTTCACACCAATAATGCCTGAGGTAGGTTCATGAGGAGCTGTGACAAAGATAGTATCAGCACTAATACGGTTCATGTAGATGCACACTCCAGACTCCAAGTCATACATGTGAATATATCCATATTTCGTGATCAGGTAGATAACACCATGCTTAATTCCAATCTGCAAAAAGATAAGTTTTTATTAGTCAAGACTAAGACTGTAACGGTTAAGACAGCTGCCTTTAGCCTACTCACAAGACAGTACTGCAGTGACATGCCTTTGCACTGACATTAAGAACAAATATAGCTTCAGGCTTCTTCCTTACAGACTCAAAGCAACGAACAGCTTTGTTAGCCATTTGGAGCCATAGCTCCACTGAACAGAGAGACTGAAGGCAAATTAAAATATACCTGCAGCAAAGGACATACTCTTCATCCTAATGAGCCAGGCTGAAGAAGAAAGCTGGGGCATAATTAGCATTATAGTCTAGATATGTCAGTACAAGTTTATTTTCAGAAATATTAAGGGGTAATCGCACTTCCAACAAGGCCTACCCAAAGCACCAGCAGAACCTAAACCAAGATATAGAGTATCCCAGTTTACCTGTCAAGTCACTTAAACTGGGGAAGCTTTCAAGCCAAAATGGTCTTCAGTCAAAGAAGGAATCCCATTTTGGAGCAAGTCTTCAGATGTTTGGTTAATTAAGCCTCCAGCTGAAGTACAGAGCCACATGAGTCCTGCCATGTAGACAGCTTACTTTGTTTACCTTAGTTTAAGGATTTGTGAAGCTGGTCTATTAGACTGGTCAGCAGTTGCATGCTCTGAGATAGTTTGCTTCTATTACACAATGTCTAGCCGTACAGACATGCTGAGTGACATTTGGTCTGTCAAGGCAACCAGATACATTCTTTCCTAAAGAACTTCCCATCAATTTCCCAAGTTGCCTTCCCTTTGACAGGAGGTATGCTGATATAGGACTCCCCAACTCCATTTGTCTCTTAGCAAGGTCTACTGTAGATGAAATGGACTTGTGTGAAGCTACATGAAGCCTCATAACATTTTTATCTATAAGCCTGAACATCAGTAGGAAGTTCAATAGCAAAAGCAATGTTAGAGACATTCTGCTGGAAGACACTATTGGGGGTTTTCTTGGATCTGTTTTTTTGTTGATGAGGAGGAGTTTTCTTGGCAGGGAATTGCTGGAGGGTTTTGTTTGGTTTGGTTGTTGTTTTTAATAAAACCTTAAGTTGACATACCTGGACAAATATGGGAACAGCCTATATATTCATTTGAGCTACTGTTTTAATGTGCAGGCTGCTTCCCATAAATCTATTAACACCCCTCCCAGAACTAGGAGGAATGACACTGAAGCACTACTAGAAAGCATTCTTTACAACAGAGATGGCAACTACTTACCAGGCTATAAAGCTGGGGTTTGGGGGTCAAATATTTACCTGCATTGCCACAGGAAAGTCTGTCTGTGCCTCAGGTGGGAAAAACACATCAACAGCTTTCTTAACAAATGGCTGATTTCCAGTAGCTGGCTGACCTACTTCAATTATGTGTAGCTAGGAAGAAAGAAGTATATGTCACAAGATTTCCTACAAGTACAGCCACATGAAAGAAGTTTCTCTCTTCAGATATGCTACTGAAGTAGACTGCCATACTTGGCTGATGAATACCTGCCCAGTCCTGAACCGACACAGTCTGGGGAGCTGTGCTCCAAATACTTATTAGAGGAAAAAAAGTTCTGGAACTCGATAAAGTAAAAATCAGGAAAAGATTAATAAAAAAAACAATCCATGCTTTCTATGGAAGCAGACTACAGAATATGTTTCTATTCAAGATAACCTGTCTAAGATGAGTGAAACTCGTCACTTTCAACAATTTTGAAGGACAAGAGTAAAAAGCTCACAACATTTTAGTGTTATCTCAGCTCTTTACAGACTACTCTGCAGTTGCAGCATATTCAACTGCTGTTGAAGTCCACTGTCAGTTTGATGCGAACAACCTACCTACAGCATTAAGACTTACCTAGTCTCTCTCTCTGTACTAAATTCAAGACACAAAGGCTGGTTAATGACTTAGCTTCATACACACAAAAAAACACATGGGCTTAAGCTGATCCTTTAACACCCTGAACTCAGTTCTCATTGCATCTACGTTTGTTCTTATGTTCAAGTTTCACCCAAGCAACTCAAGACTTTTTGCAGTTTCTATCCTATTGAAAGAAAGCATTTTGATGCTGACCAAATAATGCTGCACACATGGTTCTCAAACCATTCAGAGAGCATACACTAAACTGTGATCACTGAAGCTCTATTAGTAGAGAGTTCTACAGCAGAACAGGAAAACAGCAGCAGACTTTACCTTGCCCCCTGCAGGACTCCTCACGGCAAAACAGAAGAGGGTAGAAGGTTTGGCATTTCCCTCCATTTTGAATTCTGCAAAAGCTGCTGCATGACCCTCTATAGGTTGGGAGACTTTTCTATCAACTGAGTACAGCTGCATTGCACCAACCACACGATTTTGCTGGAAAAAAGGAAGGTCAGCTTTTAGAGATAAGACTTCAGATGTTTATAGCAATACCTTTGGGACAGTGAACTAGAAAGCAGCCGATGCCATTCACCCCCTCCTCCAGCACTTTAATCGCAATAAAGCTCAGGTTATTTCTACACAAAAGAGATTTCTTCTAATTTTTTATATATAGAAACCAAAGTTAAGAAACTATAGCAGCTCTTAAGTGAAGCAGGACCAGGGCTCTCCCAATTGTTTTCATAGCATCCTGTTATTTCCAGGTAACTTACCTGTGCTGAAATTCCTATCAGTAGCAGCCATTTTTGGTGTTCATCTGTTCTGTAATTGATGATTTGGCAGCCTGCAAGACTAGCATGCCTGTCAAACATCTTTTGGGGTTGTGATTCTCCCTCCATGCTCCAGTGGTAGACTGCAGTCTCTGTCACCAATGCAACTGTATTCACAGATATCCATTTCCAGAAGATCACTTCCTCTGCCATTGTGTGGGCTTTCATTTTACTTTTCATCTCAATGTTAAAGATCTGAAGTGTTTTCCCAGCTAGTATGACAAAACATCATAGATAGATTATCACAATGGCCATTCTGTAGTCTGCATATTTACAAGCACCCTGTTTAACCCACTATTCCAGTGATGTTACAGACAGGGTTAGTTTCCTGTCACACCCGAGTCTCCTCTGATACTCTACTCCTATTAAGCAGAATCCTTTCTCTAACCCCAACACTTCTACCATCTCTGGAGAGAAAAAAAAAAAGTCTACTTCTTATGGACACTTACATGGACAATGCAACATCTGCCAAGTATTAACAATTGAATTAAGTATAAGCTGTAGTTGAAAGTCTAAGCTACAGAGCTTGTTTAAGCCCTAGTTTAGGTAGCAGTACTGGTATACCAAGTTATTGGTGTCTACTAGGTGTCATTTGGTATAATTAATGGAATGAATGACTCCAGTCTGTGTCAATCTAGTAGCTGTAGACCTGGCCTGAGCCCAACAGCACAAGACTTACAACAGCTCAAGACAGAACGAAAGCTGTGGTCTTCAGCTATTTTTCTTTTGAACAAACTGTGCACTTTACTAGGAGATGGATGGGCTCTGTGCAACAGTAACACAAGTGCCTATTGAGGACAACAGTCAAAAGTTCAGAATGATTATAGAAAGGTTTGGAGCTTTAGTTCCAGTTCAGGTTACTGCTGCATTATGTAGGTAACTATACTGCAGGTTTAATCTTTACTTTAGTATTCCTTTTAACTACCAGAAGCCTTACCCTAGTAAGGGTAGACTTAAAACTAATGTTAATTGAACCAATCCATAAAAAAAAAATAAAAAAATAGGACTCTAATCCTTTCAGGAAGCCAATGTAATGTTTTAATTCACTTCAGATGAGACTACTCATGTCTAGAAATATTGTTTTCTCTTCACAAGACACCCACTCAGACTGCTAGAGTATTGGCTTGTAACGCCATTATTTCTATCCACATTTCACAAGTGTTTTCCCTGTTTGTAACACTTCTGACTGTCAAACTGGTAGATATATGTTCCTTCTACTGGAAAGTTTTGATATATGAAGGCTGCTAGCTACTGAGGAATCATTTTCAAGAGATACTAACCCCAAGTTAATACACTTCCTTGACCGTTCTATAACATTTTAGTATAATTTATACAGTAAATTGACTGTATTAGTTTAATGCAGTACCAAGAGACAACACAAGCCTTCAAAGTTACCACAGGCAGTTTTTATGCTCCCTGGGTCAGCTGCATAAAGAACTATTAACCTGATCAACTAGTTTCTAGGACAGCTTGCTAGCTTTCCTGGGACCAAAAGCAGCCTGTTTCTAACCACCTTGCTCTGTACATGCACTTACTGTATTATACAAATACAATAAGCCCAGGCATAACATCAGCTGTAAACTGATAGTTGCAAACAACATATTTACTGTATTTGTCAATTTGTCCAGCAGTGGACTAATGCTATTAAGCAACTGATTTCGGAACTTCCACAGTGTGCTGCCTTCAATGCAGAAGGTAGACAAGTAGTTCTGGAAGGGCTCTAGTCACCATCTGAACAGGAATACCAGCGTGTGCATACAGAAACTGCTCTCACAGTCAGTCTTCCTGAAAAGGAAGGAGAATAGTCTTCCTAGTTTTAAGAATACAGAAGGAACCAATAAGCTACTAAAATGAGCTAAAAGCTCATGCTTATCTATTTTCTAGACTAAATCTGACTGCTGTGTTGCAGTTGGAAATGGTTTTAGAAGCTTCATTAGGCAGCTAGCTCTTGATGTTGGGGGCCACAGAAGTCATACAGCAATAGAGTTGAAGTGTGGCAACACAGTCAAACTTCAGAACTCTAAACTAATTAAACTGGAAAAAATCCATTATTTGGACCAAGAGAGCAAAACCTGCTATAAAGTCATCGTGAGGGCAAGCATAAGTTTGAATCTTATGTCTACTTGAACACTTTCTAAGGCCAAGATCTGAGAAGAAGCCACACTCTTACGTAAGTTCTTCTGATCAAGCTACCAGACTGATCAGTCTACTGAAGACTATTCTCTACAAGTGTCATCAAGTAAGCAGATTTGGGTTTTGAACACTGGCACAAGAATTTACATTTCAGTTCACTGGAGCATGAAGTTTCTCCATTCTAGAAAGAATGGAAGCACCCCTGAGTGCTGCATTCTCCACTTACACCAACAGGGGAGTACTCTCAACACAGAGCAAAGCAAGAAAATCACAAACACAAAGCCAAAGCATAAATCTTGGTACACCAGGAGAATGCCACATGCAACCCAGAAATGAAATTGTGCATACTGTATTTCAGTTTAAATCAAAAAACATTTCATTTCTTTTTCTGAGGGTGGGTTTGGATGTTTATCGCTCAATAATCCTTAGATTATCAGCAACTCCCAATCATGGCACACTGTCACAATATGCAACAGATTTGACTATTGAAGCCACAGTCAATCATCAGGGAAAAGTCTGGAGTGACAGACTGACTTAAACCATGTCTTCAGTTCACTGTATTTCTGCTGGTTATCATGAGCTCCACTCATCCTCTTTTCTACCCAAGCTCTCAGTCATTAGTTTACTCATAGAAGAGATTAAGTTTGCAACTTAACCTGACAACACAACTTTGCATGTCAATGTGACATCATCCACTCAACCTTATCTGTTCAGAGGACAAGCTTATTCACTCTGCACAGACAGAACAATACTCCTTTTGAGCAAATCTTAACCTTGGCAAGAATAAAGCTCTATTCTTCAAAGCTAATGATGATCCATTTAGGTAGTAGCTTACTTTTAAAACCAGATGATGTAGTTTCCTTCTAAGAGGCAGATGAAGCTCTGCTAGTATAGAAAAGGCAACTTCCTTGCCAGTATGGTTTGTTTAAAGGGGTCCAAGATTAAGGACAGTGAACTCTTACAAGATCTGAAATTATTTTTTCATTGTTACCTTTACCCACACCCCAAGTAAGGCAGTCCTTTGCAAGGTGTGTAAGCATCTTAACTGAATCACAAATTCAGCTGAAGTCAAACTTTAACATATTAGTTTCCCCCTAATGTCAATATAAGCCTGAGATCAGAGACAAGAAGTTACAGGTTTTGTGCCAGTTCTGAGAACAGTTATTTCTTGGACCCCTAAGTAATTTCACCATGACTTTTCACAATAAAAAACACACTTAGGCAGAAATGAATAGCACACAAGACATGCTAGCAGAGGTCTCTCATAAAAATATTGCAACTTGGTTTTGTCTATCAACTGTACTTCCATCACATATACACATACACAAAGAGCACACTTCTCCTTCACTTGGTACAGTCAATAGTCAAAGCAGCCAAAGAGTTAGCAACAAGCCAATGGAGAATATTTTTACTTTAATACCAGCTGAGGATCAAGATCCCTCACCTGGCTATGAAGTGAACTGTCAAATGGCTACCTTAAAGTTCAGTACTTTTTATGAGATTAGACCACTCTGTACTACTGAACACGAAATGTCATGACAAAGTTCACTCACCATCTGTTTAGATAAGATGCAGGAAGAAAAGTATATAGTAACAGTTATTGGGATTAAATAGCAGAATTTGGTCACTTAAGAGCCAGAAATTTATTAAAAATCATTTCTTCAAGCTCAGTGCTACTTAAAGGCAGTATCAACACCACAGGTAAGCAGAAGTCTTCTATCTGCAAGATCTCACTATTGCCAAACTTAACATGCTTGTACATTCAGACTTTCACAGTTACTGGCCATCCTTATGACTTTTAGTGATACCTAGTAAGCTCTTCAGAGCTACAAGAAAGGGCCAGGACAGAGCAGACAGTAAGAATTGCTTCACACTCCTCTCCTATTCATCTTCACAGGTGTCCATTATGTTTACACCACCTGTTTAAAGGGAAAGTATACCATATGTTGACCTGGTCCTCAGTAAGAATGGGAGGCTGCAGTGCCAGGCCCAAGCATCTCACACCTACTTGGAGGTAAGTCATCCAAAGATTACTGAAAAATCCACTGCCAAAAATACAGCATGCAAGATCAGGCAAGAATTTTCACCCTCACATACACTGTCCTTTGAAAATCTACATAAATCTTAAGCTTACAAGCATATGTAAGCAGTAATACAGCTAAAAGGTAGGTTTCATACTGCAGTAACAAAGGGTAACTCACCTTTTAGTGCAATTACTTTAGAGGCTGGATTCATGATGGCACTTTCGGCAGAAATTGGTCGTCTGATGGGTGTTGTTGGATCGCTCATGTCAATTATCACTACTTGTGCCTGCTCTCCCACTTTCTCCCTGATGCAGATGAACTTGTCAGATTCCATTGTTAGGGTGCTGAATCCAATGTTTGCTGGGTTAATGCCCAAATTTTGGAGCTAGAAAGATGGAAGAGAGTGCTTTATTATCCTTCTTATGTAGAAGGTCTAACTCAAGCCTCTATGTCTAAAGTCCCCTCCAGAAGAAAAGACTGGCATATTTCTCTGACAAGAGGGTATATTATGGAACTATGATTTGTCTTCTGATTCTCTTTGTTCCATAGGTAAAGAACTACACAATTCTCAATATTGAAGTTCTAAAGAGGTTCCAAAGTTGTGTTACTGTAACTTAAGCATTTATTGCTTAACCTAGTTCTAATAATGTGTTAGGCTGTATATTATCAGTAGCAACACTATTCCAGATTTAGCAAGGCTGGTAAATTTGATATTAAAATTTTATTAAACGGCAAAACTACAAACAAGTGTCAGCAGGTCTTATGGTAAGAACCAATTACCTTCATGCAACCCACTCCTACCAACATTATGGAATGAAGTCTACATAGCACATATCAAGTGGCCTGTTTTTACAGCCAGACTTACGCATCTTGCTTCTTAGAATTTACCAGTAAAAGGTAGGAAAGATTTATTAAAATAATCAGTCCATCTCTCCTTGCCCAAGATGTCATGCCATTTGGCTCAAAGGCAGGGATTTCAATGCCACCCCCCTCCAGCCTTACATCCAACTCGCAAAACGTAACTTGCACTCAACCATATGAGAGTAGGTACAAAGCAGTTACTTTTTATGTAACTTAAAAGTCATTTGGTGCTGCTGAATAGACTGCCCTCAAAGATAGCTATTTCTTATTTTCACCCTTTCATGTTAACTTTGTTTCCATTCACTTCCAATTTCAGCTTAACAGGAGGTGGCAGTCAATGAGTATCACTGTTTCAACTGGTCTGCAGTAAATCAGATTTACCTATGCAGCACACCCCAGCCTGGTATGTATGCAAGCTGCGTTTTATATAACAGTAACTGTGACAAGCCTGAGCACCTGCTTTATGCCCCAGAGCAATGCTTTTCAAGCAGAGGAACTGTATCAGCTTCACTCGTGCTTCTTAGGGGATTAACCTATACTGCTTTTCAGTACACTACAAGTGAAGAATGGCTGCCCTCAAAGAAACAGGATGGAAACTACCACCAGCACCACTGAGTCATTAGATTCCTTTGATACATACCCACCAGGACCTTCATACAATAGACTAAACCCCTTGAGCAATAACTCCCATGACTGTGTTACACATACAGTTTTAGTCTGTAGATCTGGCTGATCATGGCTTGTTACAGCTTCTGTAAAGCTATTCACTAAATCATAAATTGGGTATGTAAGAGATACCTAGGAGCATGGTGTGTCAGGACTGTACCCAAGAACACCTCAGAATTGTTTTCCATTCAGGTTACTAATGAAGAGCTATTCAGCTCAGTAACTGTTGATCTCAACATACTCAAGTTTCAGTAATGCAATACAAGCCAAATGTACACATGTGTAAAAAGACATTTACTCCCTCTTGCAACTGCCCCTCAGCAAAACTGAGACCCATCCAGCTAACACTTCACTTCATCAGTAAATACTTCAATACACACCAGTAAACTTCAGTAGATGCCATTCACTCCAAAAGAGAATCAAAGTTTATATAAGATCAGCAGAAGCTTCTTGCAACTAGAGTTTTGAAAACAAGTCCACTGTGCATGGGGCTAGTACAGGCTTCTGTGGCAGTGAGAAGTCTCCGTATCAGGACAACTCAGGTACTTTTCTATCTAACAGAGAAAATTCTAGTACCCAATAAACATGCAAATTGTAGCTCCGTCAACTGTGACCTTGAACAGAGGAATAAATGATGGGCTCTTAATTCCACTTGTGTTCTTGGCCACAGACTCTAGACCAGACAACGTCCACTCATTGTGACAAATTACTTGATCACATAGTACACACTTGAGCACAATCTGAGTTCATCTACCAATAGAGTATAGCTCATTCTAAGAGACTAAGTTAAACGTCACAAGAGTGGTCAAGAGGTTTAACTGCAGCGTCGCCAAGTTCCTAACTTGATTTAATTAATCCAAACTCAGATATATTTCCAGAGTACCAAAGTGGAAACACAGCCTCCTCAAAGTCACTTCTCAATCACTGTACTTCAGCTTGACCTATTCTTCAAGTAACAGCCTAACACCTCTCCTACCCATTCATGCCCTAACATTATCATATGCACAGTGTAGAACTATCTTCACTATCAGGCTGAATGAACAAGGTAACGATTTTTGCTTTACAGATCTTACTGACACAGTAAAGATTAGTCTGAGATGTTTTAGTCAATTCTTAACCTGAATGAAGAAACACAAGTCCTACACTTGGGATGAAATACAGCTATTAATCTGAGATTTAGTGTTTCCCAATTCTACTTGACCAGCATGATTCAGTTCCACTAAATATTGGACTTAGTAATGCATTTCCATTTCTGTGGAGTGCAGCAACTCAGGCTGAGCCTGCCCAGACCAACTCAGTTTGAGAACTGGTAGCGTCAGTGTCTAAGTCCATTTCTCTAATGGGAAACACTTCAGCCTAACACTGTCTGTTTAATACTGACATTCCAGTACTTGGAACCTACCACCAGCTAAATGCTGCAGTCAGTAGAACTCTGAATTTAAGATACCTCCATGGTTCCTTAAATATCACATTTCAGCTTTATGCCACACAGCTCTAGTGAAAATGCTTTTTAGAGATGATCATCTAATTTTTAAGACCATTAGAAAAGAGTAAGGCTTGGACAGAGGCTACAGGTATCCAATTAAAACCTGTCTGCTAAAAGCTCTGTAAGCATATACCATTTGAAGCATAATACAAACCAAGAACACAGTAATACAGTTTCTCAGAACTCTTTTAGTTATGTGACTGTATAAAATTATAATCATGCTCAATAAGGATCTGCAAGGATCTGCATATAGCTGTCAGACACCCCCTCTCAACTGCCCACCCTCACCTCATCTCCTGCCACAGTTCCCATCTCGACAGGTGAGGGACATCAAGGAAGTATACAGTTGTTAAAACATGCAAGACCACCAGCTCACAGGTTTTACTGCAGTTGCAACTGGGCTTTCATCTCAGATGACAGTTACTCCCCTACACAAAAATCTGTCCCTGTCTGTCTGTGATGAGGATTAGATCATCTACTGATTGAGTCTCCCTACCACACGTAAGGCACTTTTCAATCCAGTTAGCAAATACGGTCTCTTTAATACTAAGTACCTGAATCAGGTCATGATACTTAGCCCCACCTTTTGAATACAAGTCCAAGAAGTAATTTACAGCTTGCAAACATCCTGAGTGCTTTTTAAGTCCACATGTCTAGCCAAAGCAAACTCACTAAAACCATCACGCTTCAGCTCAGCCACGCCCATTGCACAACAGATAGTAATTCTTAACAAGACATCTCAGACTATCCAAATAGAAAGTGTTTTCATCCAGAAAATGACAGAAGTAATTCTACATCCTTTATGTTCAAACCTAGGCTACCTCAGCTTCTCAGTGCTGCAGCAAAACACATAAAACTTGTGTCAAAAGCATGTCATGCACACAATTTTTTTCACGACTTGACTGTGCTCAAGAGCCTGTATTAATTACTCAATAGAAAGCAGAGCCCTGTCTACAGATCCACGTGTCCATTCATCTAAGGGATGAAGCCCCCGACCTAGGAACCCAAGACTCTGTATAAGCAACAGTTTTCCCTGCAGGGAAGCAGAAAATTTTGCTAGTGAACACTGAGAAAAAGCCCAAAAAGGGACAAAGACAAGCTTTTAAGAGCAAACTAATGACTAAGTAAAGGAAAATTTTAATTTTAGGTCAAGAACACTTTGTACACTGAATTCCAGTAGTACTGCTTCCAGTCTATGTACCAGTATATTTCATCTTTTACAGAATTTCCATTGTAAACTACAATCCCCTTGAAAGAGTTCAGTCTGGTAAACAATTTATAATTCATTGCTCCAACAGAAGCACTAGAGTTAAGAACCTGGTTAAATCACAGTAGCTTAAGTAGCATGTGCTAGTATTTCACTATAGCAGGGCTGGCAGAGTTTGTACTGCTGCAGCTGGTCAGCCAACAGATAAAAACTAAGTCCTTATCTTATTCCCCTCCTTTGCTACGGGACTTAACTATATAATATCTTCTGTGGGAAGAATGAGCAAGATGCAAGTTCTTTATGAATTTGTGAAGACTCTTACCTACAGAGTTCACATCTAAACCAGTAAGACTTGAGTTCATTCTCAACTTGACTACTACTGTATCAAGACCTGGCTTTCTTACACTGCAGCTACTCTCAATCTTTCAGCTCACACAGGACTTGAATGTACAAGCTATACAACTTCACATTTAACATGCACTGTGACCGCCAGTCACTCCTGCACAGGCTTGGAGCTACAGTTCAGTCAGAAGGATAATGAACAAAGCAAAATGAGCTTCACAAGGCATGTCAGCAGTCTACTGATCGCTAGTACCCCTCCAACTTTACGTGGACCAAGATCACTGTTTCACTTCACACTACCGTTTATCCACTTCCAGGTAGGAAAAGTGGGAGAGAAGAGTTCGGTATTTAGCATTGCAGCTTGTTTAGTTTCTCTGGAGACCACTTTCTGCATGCTTCAGTTCTTTTTTTAGTAAAGTACATACAAATGCCTCAGGAAGACTCTGAACTTCAGTGAAATAAGGTTTTATCAGCAACAGGCTGAATTTGGAACTGAGTAATTACAGTGCTAACAGCTATTCTAACCACTTAAAGCCTTACTAATTAAAATGGCTACAGGTATAGACAGAGCACACAAACTGACTTAAGTTACAGAAAAATTTAATGTAGGAACACTGAAACAGCACAATTATAAGGAATTGTAGCTTCTTTTGATTTAACATCATAAAGCAGCGTAGTAGATCTGTCACACTATTTTAAAATATGACAATTTAACAGTAGCCAAGCCAATTTCTTGGAAGTAATGGGGGGAGGGCTTAAGCTGACAAAGCAAAACATGGGTGAAGCACTATGAAGAAAAGCAAAAGCCTTATCTTTTCATTAATTCCCTACCAGTCAACATTAAGCACCATGTATCATTTATTCATGACTCTAGATGTTTGCAACACATAATAAGTTAGAGCTGATAAAACCATGCTGCAGATACCCAGCCAGAGCAAACAGTACCAGTTTCCACATTCGTTTCGTAGCTCTTAGGAATTAATTTGAGGTTACTACAATCACTGCTATACTGGACACTGGCTGGGGCAGGGAGTGACAGTATAATTCTTCACTATGTTAAACTCTCTTAAGCCATGACAACTCTGAGGAGACAGGTGTGCCTGCCCCCTTGGGCACAGACATGAAATACCTCTGGAGTTCACTAGCCTTATTACTGTTTTTCAGGCTAGGGCTCCTTCTGGAGTGACCACATCAGTTCTTCCACTCAAGCAGAAAAACACTTCCCAGAAGGAGCCGAAAGTGGCAATAACCATTTCCCAAGCTAAAACGCTTGAAGTGGCACGAAGTCCACACTGATGGATGATACCTAGTTCATATTTTGAAATGGATGCCTGATTTGACAGAAAGGGGCGGTACAGAGACAGGATGACTTGCCAAGTCCACTTCCTGTTCTCTCATTCATTTAGCAAATTCCTTTAATTCCTGCCTCAAACTGCATGTTCAGAGACTGCTGTTCTCTCACTCCATTTACAACCCTCCCTCACCACCAGTTCACGAGGAAACAGATAAACCGGTTTGTCTGTGCTGCATCCATTAGTCATGGAACCTTTCCAACACTGGCATTATGGTTTTCACAGGCTATAAAGAACAAAACTGTGTCACTTTTAGGGAGCTTTTTTTTTTTTTAGTATTGTTATTACTGGCAGGAGGGGCAGAGGCTGTGTAGCTTCCAAGTCCAAATGGTTTCTTGCACCTCATTCTCACCAATTCCCTCCCAGTTCGCAACTGCACAAAAAGAGCTTCCCAGGAACCTCCGCGATCCGGAGGCTGATGATCGTTTAGATTAAAAAAAAAAACACACACACCCCAAAAAAAAAAACCAAAAAACCCCTCGATCCCTCTGGAAGATTAAGGCGCCCACCCAACCTGAGGCGGGGAGCCCCTGCGACCCCCGGGTTGAACAGGCCGGCCCCGGCCCGGCCCGGCGCCCCCCCCCCCTCCCCGGAGCGGGAGGTCCCTCAGGCGGCGAGTGACTCTGCACAAATCGCGGCGGCTCCGCACGCCCGGACCGGCGGCCTGGGGGATGGACGGGCGGAGGGAGGGAAAACCCCGGCAGCCCGCACCGGGGGCGGGCTCGGCCCCGCGCGCCTTCCCGCAGTGCCCAGCGGGACGACGGCCCCGCACCGGAGGCGGGGAGGGCTCCCCCCGCCACAGGGGCCGCGGGACTCGCCCAGCGGCCTGCCCCCGCCCCCCGCCCCTCTGTGCGCCCCTGGCCAGGCCGCGGGCCCCCCTCCTCCGAGAAACAGGCTGAGGCAGAGGTGGGGGAGCCCCGTCCCCGGGCCTCCGCCGTCCCCCCTCCGCTCACCTGGAAATGCTCCTGGAAGCGAATGGGCAGTATCTGAGCCATGGCTGGGGACGAGCCACCCGGGGCAGGGGCGCGGAGCAGGGGCCGGCGGCGGCAGCAGTGCAGGCACCGCTGCACCCCACACGGCGGCGGGGAGGGGGAGGTGGCGCAGGCGCAGTGCCCCGGCTGGGATGGCGCCCCGGCGGGCTCGCCTCCCTTCTCTGCCTCAGCCCGGGGCCGCTCACTCCGATGGCGGGATCACTCCGCACCTCACCAGTCTGCCAGGGTCTCCTCAAATAGTCCCTCTCCGCGACGCCTCTGCTCCCGCCCCATCGCCCCCGCCTCTGGCCCGCCCGCCCGCACGCCCCGCCGCCTTCCTCTCCCCCACCTCCCCGCCACCCCGGCTCGGTGGCAGGGCTGGGGAGGGGGCTTCGGGCAGAGGGAGGCGCCCCTCGCCCCCGCAACGGCCAGCGGAGAGGGGCGGGAGGGCTTGTCAGAGCTCAGGTATCCTTCCGCAGCTGCCACACGCGCTCATGTGACTCGCCCCTCTCCCCGGCTCCCCGAGGTGGCGGCGGGTGGGCGCCGCGGCCCCTCATGGCCTTGCCCCGCCTTCCACCTCACACGGACCCCCGGCCCCGCGCGTCCCCTCCCGCCCTTCCCCACAGCGGGGGCGGACGTGCCGGGGGCGATGGACCCCCCCCGGGGCTCCCGCCGCGGCTGAGGAAGGGGCAGGGGACTCCCCGCCGCCCGGCTGTGGCCCTTGGTGGGCGCTGAGGGCCGGGAGCAGGCCCGCTCCTCCAGCCGCGGGCCCGCCGCCTGCCCCGGCAAGTGCCGTCGGGGCTGGTTGTGCCGAAGAGTGGCTCTCCTCCTTCTGCTCGGGGTGGGCACCGGCTCGTCCTGGCCGCCGGGCTCATGGCTCCCGGCTCGGGGCACAAGGGCCAGGGCAGCCGCCGCTTCTCAGCGCCCCTGGGAGCCCCAGGGGGCTCGGCTGGTGCTGGGTGCTGGCTCGGTCCGGAGGCATGGCAGCCCACAGCCCTCCTCAGGCCGCATGGGCTTTGCTACCTACTGCCGTGCCTGAAGGTAGGTGACATTTATGACCAGTTACCAGGTATGTTTTAAAAGCCATCCTGCTGTTCTGTGCTGCTGAATTTGTGAACAGAAATAGGGTTCCTTCCCTAGGTGGTTGACACTGTAAATTGGAAAGTTACTGAATAACCAGTAAGTGAAGGGTCCAACATGCAAGAGGTTGATGTACACCTGTTTTTGTTACCTGCACTAGCATCATGAGGGAGGTGAGGGTAACATTACTGCTAATATGTTTCTCCTAAATTACAGTAACCCTCGGAGATGGAAACTGCTGTGGTGTTGCTAACCATGGCAGTTCTATCCAGAGCATCATGGTGTTTGCATTTTCCTAGAGAGCCCAGCACTGGGAAATGCAAGATTACAGGAGAATTTCTGATTTAATTTTTTATAAATGAGTTTCTCATGCTGTGGGTTGCAAAGAAAAGCTGAACAAGGGCCCCCTGAAGACTCAAAACCAGAAGGCAGATTAAAACAATTCCAAATATATTACAATTTAAAACCTCATTATTTTTACTTAACCTTATTCATTTTTAATACATTGAGCTGGGAATTACCAAAACTGGGTTAGGTTTCCAAAGGAATCATAGGCAGAGCTCTGCTGAGACACATTGATTCCTACTGGCACGCACAATCGCAGGCTGCAGCCGTGGGGACCCCTTTGCCATGTATGGGAGATCTGGAGGGCTGAATCTGGACTGAGGAAACCCTGAAGAGCCTGTTGAACAGGTGGCAGAGGATGCTGCTAAAACCCCATCCCTCAGTAAATCTGGAATCTAGCTCTACCTGGAGGACTAATGATTGGGGTTAGGCACCAAGGTCTGTCCTCTCAGAAGCAAGCAAAAATGGAGCTGAGGTGGAGACAACTTTTCTTTACGTGGTCTCAGAAGGTTTAAGTAGCATCTACTCTGTAGGTTTGTTAGCAGCAGTTTGTTTATGGTGCATTAGCTGTATCAGTTTCTAAATGAGGGCAAGTGAACAGTGCTGCAGAGACAAGACCATCAGTGGGACGTCAGGACATGATCTGTCACCAGCCCATTTTGGTATAATTAACTTGTTCTGTGTTTGCCTCTGTCAACTGCCCTCCCACACAATCACTTTATGGATGCTAATTATTTCTATCTAGAGCTCCAATTGCTAGCTTTTTCTTTCTAATTTATAGTTAACTATCTCTGTTCAAAAAAAATGAGCCACAGATTTTCATCACTTATTTCACAAGTAGGACTTCTTATGTATGTAGTTACAGGATATATATTAATATCATTTATATTTGAAAGGAAATTGTGATGAAGGAAAGAAACAACAGGTTAGTCTGTGATACATGGTTTTATTTGCAAGAATTACAAATGCACAAAAATCAGCATACTATGTGCAATCATTCTTAGTCTGGCACTAAACTGTTGACATTGACTAGAAAGATCACTGGCTAAGGAAATCAAAGCTTTTTTAAACTATAATTAAAACTAAAGGTCTGTTACATTTCTTCAATCCAGTTTTAATAATATAATGCTTCATGCCCACTCCCAGCTGGCCAAATCCTAATTACATCTCATAATTTCCGTAATAAAAAAAAAGCATCTCACTTTATGTAGTACTTAGCCACACTTATGTCTGCTGATGTCTTTCTCATTTGTATCTCCTTTATGCTGTTTTGTTTAAATATCTGTTCTTTTTAACAGCTGGCTTTGGTGATCACAAGGGTTAGATTCCTCATAAACATGATCAGCTCTGCAGAGCTAGCTGATAGGGTTTGAAATTTTGACGCAAATCAGAAAAATGGAAAAAGTATTTCCCCATCTTTTCTTCAGTTTGTAACTAGCTGGGCTTCCATGGCTAAAGAAACTGATCTCTCTGTACAGTCAGCTATGTGTGTGGATGTTTTAACTGAGTCTTTTAACCTTGTTTTCTAGATTTAGTTTGTGATCTCTCAATGGAAAGGCACTACCAGTCTTATTTAAGGTATTTTTCCTGTAGTCTACAGTCTTATCAAACGGAGATGTAAAGGGTCTCAAGTCTCTCACTGTTCACTGTGCTAGTACCCCTCTGACTGCTACTCTCTTCTTCCTGTATAAAAGGCAGAGGCACAGCACTTAGCAGCTGAGAAGGGTGTAATCCCTAGCAATCCTTTAAGAACGCAAATGGAAAAGCTCCTGGTAAATGTTTCTCTATTTTTTTCCAGAGGTTGCTCTCCTCCAGATGTTTGGTTTTCTGGCTCATCCTATGGATGGCAGCCTGATGCTCTTTTTCAGAGTTTGAGAACAGCCCTGAGAAGAGCTGCATTTTTGCCTTGGAGGGGCTGCTATTTATGTGGGAAAATGTTATAAGTATTGTATGTGTTCCTAGTCTTCTTTGCACAGAATCAGCCAAGGAAGTCTCACTGGAAAAGCAATGTGCATTTCTCCTAAGTGTTGCTCTCGGAGTCTTGCTCTACAACATCAGTCCAAATCAGTTTAACTACAAAAATGCTCAATTTGCAAATGTTTGGCCACTTCACTGTTTTGATTAAAAAAAAAAACAACAAAAAAAACCCAAAACAGGCGCTAGCACATATTCTGGCCTATGTGAGAACGTCCTGCTGACAGCAGGAGACCTGTTGTGAGTGTGAATACATGAACGCCAAGTGACAGGGAGTCTGTGGGTTCGACTTGCACGTCCTTGGGACTGATGACTACAAACTGCTGGAGAGCTGATGTGTGTGGCACAGCACTGAATGCAGAATATTTAATCTGCATCTGTTACCAGCTGTATGCTGTCTGGTGCTGTCTGAGTGTCAAAGTTTTGCCTAATAGATAAACCTTAGGAACACTGTATCAGCAATCACAGCAGGAAAATGTTGTGGTGCAGCAAAGACGGAGCATCACAACATCTCCAAAAGTTCTGATTTGGCCTCTCACAGAGGAAACTGACATTTTGTGCATCTCAAGGCCCTCACTGACTGCCCTGTTTGCTTCAGGATTCAGTTTGAAATTGTACTCCTTGTTTTTCAAACCACACCCTCACTCCTTGGACTTCTTTCCAGCTTGTCTCCTGGAGACGGTGGAGCCCTTCCTTTTCCTCCTGCTTGTCGCTTCTCTCTCCTTCCAATAGGCTCCTCACTGCTGAGTCAAGAACTGTCTCTTCTCTTTGTATCCCATCCAGAACTGACTCCTTGTACGTGTCCCAGTCATTCTCCATCTTAGTGCAAAATTTCATTCAAATAATGTTCTTTTCCCTTGGAATTCAATTCTTTTCCCGTCTGTTCTTATTGAATGCATAACTTTGGGTCATACAAAGCGCTCTGAGGCTCTGGCTTCTTCTGTGTTTTTTGTAAGTCATTGCACAAGCTCCTTAGAGCAAACTGGTAAAAATTGTAATGTTTTTGAAGAAATTATTTGAAATGTAAAGATTCTGTTGACGAGTTGTTTCATACGGAACTGTTTAATGTTTAAATTCCCTCTAGTTCATTTTCTGGCAGGAGAATGTTGTTGTACATGCTTAGCATTTAAAGGAAATCCCCTGTTATGCTGGATTTAACTCCCGACATGTTCATGATAAAGGTCGCTTTATGAATTCAGTTTGGTATGTGAAGCCCCATCCTGTATTCCCTGTGCATGGAAAGCTCAGCTGGAGATGATAGATTCTGATGTCATTTAATGTCAAAATGAACAGAAGTGTCTAGAGGCAGTAGTAGTGCAAGCTGAAGGTCTTTAGACTAAATTCTCCACAGAGAATGCCGTGATGATACATAATTTACTTGTAACTTGCTAACAACATGCCTGTCTTTCCTCCCAGAAGCATTTCTGTTTAAGGAGCCATTTCTGTTTGTCTTTGTGGAGTGTGCTGACTTTCATGCTCTCTGTGCATTCTTATAGTTGTTTGCTTCTTCTCTGGACACTTGTGTTCTCCAGGGTTTGCAGCACAGATGCTGAATTACTTGCAAGGCAGTATATTAGCTGAAATTGCAACTCCTCCAGCCCAGCCTTGTAAAAACAGAGGTCTACTGGTCAGTGACGCAAAGCCAAATAAAGGGCATGGGAGTCAACGTCTGTCTTCAAAATAATGACAGATGGGTCAGGGCTGCTTGCTACGTCAACCTTTTTAGAAGCTGAATTCCTCTAGAGTGTTTTCTCTGGCAGCTCATCTGTCAAGTGGATAGAGGGTGAACATGTTCTTTGAAAATATAACTAATGGAAAGGAAAGAGGTAGCTAATACAAATCAAGCTGTAGCTATTGCTAATTTCACTAGTTCTGGGATGACAGAAATCAAGCTACACTTATGAACAGACCAAGTGAAATCTTAGCCTAAATGGTCTGAGTGGTTAAATGCCATTTAGGAGCATAACCAGTAAGTGTGCATAAATGGGATATGAAAATAAAAGGCTGGAAAGGACCTGAAGGGGTCTTCTGGTTATTACTTCTGTCCTACAGCAAGACTGAATGAGCCAATGTTTTTGATTTGGGAAATACTGACTGTTAGGGCCTTCTAGCTATTTCCTTTGAAATAGATCCTTGACAAGGAAACCTCAGTGTTCATTTTCTTAACGTTATTCTATTATCCAGGAAACAGAATAAAGCCAAGAAAAGCAGAAACCCCATTACATTTTAGAGTATAGTAGTAAACCATGCAGATGGTAAACAGACTTTTCATTTTCTATAGGGTCTTTACAATATATTTTCCCTTCTCTTAATCCTGGAAAGAAGCACTCTTTAAATTCATAAGCTATGAATTCCACCCCATCCCCAGAAGAAAACATGTCTTTTATGACTTAAGCTTTTCCTATGTTTGCCTGTTTCCTTTTCCCCACCATAATAAGTTTTGAGACCATTGGCCAAATTCAATCATATGTGATGGCGAGGAATAAGCTCAAATACACAAGATTTCTGCAAGTTTCATGAAAATAAGCAGCCAGAGAGTGGTGAGAGACTTTTATTTAGAAAGAATGGCTGAAACGGGAGTTCAGCCCTTACTGGCAAATCTGTGAAGCAGTCAACCCAAATGACGGGAAAAAAAAATTGTGACCAAGGTCTGTACCTTCTTGAATTTAGTTTTATTGTTCATGAAATATTTTTGTTCTCTTTCTTTATGCCCAAATTCCTGCTTTTGAGACCATTGGCCAAATTCAATCATATGTGATGGCGAGGAATAAGCTCAAATACACAAGATTTCTGCAAGTTTCATGAAAATAAGCAGCCAGAGAGTGGTGAGAGACTTTTATTTAGAAAGAATGGCTGAAACGGGAGTTCAGCCCTTACTGGCAAATCTGTGAAGCAGTCAACCCAAATGACGGGAAAAAAAAATTGTGACCAAGGTCTGTACCTTCTTGAATTTAGTTTTATTGTTCATGAAATATTTTTGTTCTCTTTCTTTATGCCCAAATTCCTGCTTTTGATTGAATCTGTACCTTTGTCTGCATCAACTTTAAAAATAGGTTCATACAACTTTAAAAATAGGTTCATAAATCACCTCCTGAAAACACCATTATTTCCTGAACTATGTTCTCCCCTTCAAAAAGAGGTTTTTATTAGACCATGTAATGCTATTTTATGTAACACAAAGGCCCTGGTTTTTTTTCTGTCAGCTTACAAGATTTCAGGAAGCTGAAGATAAGAGTCACTCTGATTTTCTTACTCACTCTTGATCTTCTCTGTCTTGAATTGTTTGTGGAGCAGGTTTTAATGAAGTTCTCTGCATTGCATGGTTCTTAATGACATATATAACCTAAATGTAACAGACTGGCTTTTCTGGAATTTCAGTCTTGACTGGAATTTTTCAAGATTTCAAACACAACACAAAGATGTTTTCCAGAGAGGTTCAATAGCCTACATTTGCTACCTTTTAGATTTTTGAGAAAATAACAAGCAAGATGGCCAAGCTGGAATAAAATGTAGGTAAGCACAGACTTACATGCTCAAAGTTCTCATAATGAAATGTCTTAAGTTACTTTTAAAAATATTCCTACTAGTGCTAGCAGAAGCAATATATAAGGACGTCTCCTACCCTGTCACTAGAGTGAATGTAGATGATGCAAGATTAAGACAGCTGTGCCCCTTTATGCCAATGCTTTCAGTGTAACTGATACTACTTGTATGAGGGATGTTAAATAAAGGGAGAAAACCTCTTGTCCAGGGGCAGCCTTAATAAGCACCGGAGGGAATTTACAATCCTATCTTTTTAGAGTCTAGTTAATCTTTCTAGAAATACCTGTCTTTTTCAAAAAGATCTTCCTGAATTTAAGGAGTATTTGGTACTTCCTGATTTTCTGAAGGCTTGAGAGGTGCTCTGCGACATAGAAAAGTGGCATCAATTTTTGGCAAACTGTGCTGCTCTAGCTATGTAAATTATCTTTAGCAAACACAAAAAATGTAAGGGGAAGCATGCAAAGTGCTAGTTAAAATCATTTATTTAGTATTTTGTGGTTGCATTTCTTTGCAGCATTTTTGTCCTCATCGTGGGAAAATGTGATCTAATGAAGTACTCATTTCAAAAAGAATGTGTGGAGGTCCAGTTATGCAGTAGATTTTAGTTGCCTCCCTCTTTCTGCACCATGCAATACTATATCCAGGAAGCAAAGGAATGATTTGTAGTCCCTGTGTCAGAATTTTTCCTCTTCCATTCTAGCTCTGCACAAGCCATTTGTTCCAACTCAACTGGAGTCTAGTGTGAACATGTTCAAAATCCTGGATCAAGTAAGGTTCTGTAGCCAGAGTACATCAGGAGCGAGTAATTTTTGTGTGTTTCTATCCATTTCCATTTCATGAAGACTAAAATGTAGCTGTTAAGAATAATAAGCAGCACTTCTTTTCATTCTTTGGTTATGCTGGAAGAGCAGAACTAAAATCAAAGAAAGTTTCGTGTTAAGAAATGAGCACTTTCATGGGCCCTCCCAAAGATCTTTAAATATCTGCATGTTTCTCTTTTAGCTCAGAATGTGACTGAGAGCACATGATGTGTTGCCTGATGCAAGAACTATGCTCAGTTAATGCATATTGCCAAGTTTGTGTCTGCAAACAGGAGCTTGATTTGCTATGTCTGGGCTGTGACTGATCATACTCCTTCACAAAGCGAGTGAACAAACGGCTGTATATGTGCCTGGTAGAATACAGGAAACTGTGTGGAGCTTTTTAATTAATTATTCCAAAACAAGGATGGTCAAATATAGGCCATAGGATTAAAGCACAGCCTGAATCCATCTTCATTTGTAATATAAATAAAACATTTTAGAATGGTCTGTCCCTTCCCAGTCCATCCAACTTGTCAAAAAAATAATGCAGCTGGATTTGCTGGTGATACCAAGACTCTGGGAAGCTGTCGGCATGGTCCCCCTAGTTAGTCAGGGCTTCCCAATTTGTTTCACTGGTGTGTTACCTCCTCAGCTGCTGGGTTGTGAAGCAAGGCAGCACTTATTATAGTGCTTATCTCAGATATCACTTCCTCCCTATTCATCTCCATTCATAGTGACATACGACATGCAGTATTATTTTCAGCTATATTTGGCTTGCATGTAATCCAGCTTTCCAGCTCCTCTCTATATTATGTAAATACAACAGCAGGGAGAAGCCGCCTTTTGTCCCCTTGTGCCAGGAGGATATGCTGAACATCAACACGGACACGTTCCTGAAGACCAAACTGTTTTTCTGGTAGTCTGCTCACAGATTTCATAATCCATCTGTTCTCTGTAGAATGCGGTTATTTAAAGCAAAAGTTCACTTCAGAGACATTGTACGGTAGCTGCTGTTTATGTTGATTTTTCTGATGAGGCTCAATATTGTCTATATTCCATTATATCTCAGCACTGCCTTTAATTGCCTCTTTCCACCAGATTTACATATTATCCCTCCCGGCTGTTCACACACTTTCCTTTACTTGGCAATCTTCCAGTCACTCCATACTACAGAGGTACTAAAAACAGCAGAGCAGTTGATGAGAGTCAAAATAAAACTACATTATGTTATACTGCTTGGCCTACAGATGACTGAACAATTAAACAACAGAGCATCCGAGACAGTCATCAGAAGTTCTCTTCTTGAGACTGTTCATTTTTAGTACTTTTGGGCAGGTATGTAACAAGGTTGTAGAGGCTTTACAAATGTCTCTTCAAATGTTATCCAATTCCATTATTTATCACTACTCCAAGGAAGAGTAAGTCAAAATTAATGATTCACTCAAATACCAAATGAAAATTGTTCTTACAGGGATTGGCTTCATAACCCTGGCACTTGGGACAACTGGGGAAGCAGAGGCGTTCCCTGGAGGTTCACACAGATCATTAACACAGCCAGGCTGACTCAGCAATACAGCTGCACATGCCTAACTGCAAAGATACAAGGAAGTTTAATGGTTTTAATGTGATACTTGACATAAATACATGCCTGTTTCTTTTAAGTACATGCATTCTTGAATTAAGGCTCTAGCTTCCTGCCATCTAATGCACCCAAACCCCACTGCTCTGTCATTGCCACTAGCTGCTGGTGACCAGCAATACATCGAAACTGGCAGCGTGCTGCTGTATGCCACGGTGAAGAGCTGCTTTGGTTGTTTGCTGCATCGTACCTCACCTGGGCACGGGTGAAGCCCTCGGGCTCCTGGCAGGCTGCCACTGCACAGCCAGCACAGAGCATGTTAGTGTGAGTGGGGAATGAGACCTCGATATTGCATTTCAAACACTGAGTAGTAAAGCAGGCAATTGAAAAAAAAGGTCTGTCTAGCTTAGGGAGATTGTGGAAAGGAAAACAGCTGCAGAACTAGAAATGCTAGAGCAGTCAGATACATCAGATTCCTAAGGATGTCTCCTTCCCACCACCTTCAGCTGCAAGGGTGACAGTCTGACCAGTGTTCTCAGACACTAGGCTGGACAAGCAGTTGAAAAGCAGCTCAACAAAGCACCAGTCAAAAGGGTCAAGAGCAAAGATTTAGGCAATGAAACAAGTATCTGGAAATGGAAAAATCCTTCTCCATTTTTGCTCCCACATGTTTTGGAATCGTTTTGCCAGGAAATTATTAAATCACACAAATTTCAGTAATGAATGTGTCATTTGGATGGCATGTGAGATTTCCAAGGGATATGGCTAAGGAAAATAAAAACTTTTCAAAGTCAGTAGTGATGAAATATCAGATAGAGGAGCTAAACTACAACTTATATGGACTTCTGAAAACAGTACTTGTATGGGACAATATTTTCCTGATTGATACAAGTGAGCTTTAAGAGGAAGCACATGCATAAAAAGCAGAGGAACCTCTGTTTAGTATTTTCTGCTGTAATTCAACACAAAGATTCCCCATGATATTTTTGCTCAGCTGAGAAGACTCTGCCACCTCACTAGGAGAGGGAGAAAGCAGACTTGCTAAAGCATTTCTCTACCTAGGAGGGCAGTTTTATGGCTTTGGAGAACAAGATTACATGTTGCTCTGCTGCAAATGCCAGTGTATAGCATGCTAGGGTTGTTCTGTGGCTTAATAGGGTTGCTGCATTGGTAACAAGATGCTGACAAGCCAGTTTTCTCACCTGCACTTTGCTTAATGTTGCAGTTCAGTTTAGCTCATTAGATCTTGCTAAACATGTACCAGCAAAAATTAACCCTTCCCTGAATTATTGCAACTGTGTCATCTAGGAAACAATTCTCTCTGTATCATGATACGGTATATTCTAATTAATATTTTCTGTCTGGCTCGGTCACAATGGAACATGGAGCATGTGGAGGAGGGGTGGGAGCTGGCAGGCTGGCCAGAGCAAAGCAGGCTGCTGCACTGCCACTGACTGCGCTCGTGTTGCCATTCTGAGCCCACGTGGTGACTGAGGTGGGGAGAATCCCAGAGGCTTGGGCTGAGGAGTTGCACCCACAAACGCTGCTAGCTCCATCTATACTGCATTACTGTGTGCAGCTTTGGGAATAAAAATAAATGCCAGAAATGTCAACAGCCTATAACACAACAGCATATATGAAGCAGATAAAATGACTCACAAGTCTCTGCAGTGTTGTTAGCTGCCCAAGTATTATCAGAGCAGAAGGCTGCAGAACTTTTGAATATGGAGTTGTCTCAGTCTCCATCAAATTGCTGCCATTTAAGAGTTCTTGATTTTACACGGAAGTCAAATGACAAGTAACAAGTCCTCAGACATTCAGTCCCAGTCATCCTGCATGCATTAATCCAGGAGGAAAAATACAGGCCTATGTCCTTCCTTTGCAAATCTTTTTCCATGGGCAGGTGGATGCAACTGGGTTTTAACCTTTGCTTTCTTACACAACAATTTTGTAACCTTCTTATTTATATTGTACTACTGCATTTCTTGGCTGCCTCTCTGCCTAAACTTCACTCAAAGAGCCAAGGAACATCCTGTCATCGTCATCTAAGAGGACCAGTGGGCAGAGCTGTAAACAGATTGGCCAATCCAGACACAAGGCGATGGTGAAAATAGGGCAATAAAGTCAAGACTATCAAGACCCGACGCTATGAGTGTTGGTATGCAGTAACTTAGTACTGACATTACTGTGGATCTTACTGGAAGCCAAGAGCAGGCTGCATCACCCCCCTTGTCAGTTGCTTCACACAAGGGAACTCCTGCAGTAATTTTTCTTCAAAGGCAACGAAACACACTAGTCATCTGGCCATCGAACATCAGATGCAAACACTAGGGTTGCACAGAAATTCTAACGGAAATCTGGGGCCCAAATCTTAGGACAAGCAAGTCAGATTTTAGCATCTACATGATTTGAACGCAGTTGGGACTGGCAAAATGAATACACTGACAAGAGTGTATTGAAGAAAAGCTCTTCCATTAGCTATTTATTTCCCACAGGATGGAGAGTGGGTGAATTTAAAGGATGAAAGAGCAAGGAAGAAATTGGGAGAGACATAGGAAACATGCAGCAAGACAAGCAAACTGTTGATTAATAACTAGTTTAAATGCAGGGAGAGACTAAAAGTCAGGAATAAAGAGCCTAGACTTTACCTATTTTACGAAATACATAATGTCAGCAGGAAATTTTGTTGAGTGAAACCAAAGGAAAATAATTAAACTATATATTTTTCCCTCAACAGCTCTAACATTTTTTTTAATTATTTTTTAAATTTTGATTTTAAATTATACACCTTTTTGGGCAGTGCCTCCCACTCCCTAGGGCTGTCAGCACCTGACATACACATTCCAAACTGTATCCTTTTCTTTCTACACTGAAGGGTTAATACATACAGCATGGCCTTGGTGGCACACTCCATACCATCGCTGCCCCAGTTGAACCTGGAAGGCTGCAACACATACTAGAGCTGGGCAAAGGTTTCTTCTTCCAAGCAATTGAAATTCTAGTGGCTTTTCAGAATGCTGATCTGCAGGCAGAGCTCACCCTTGGCAAATGACTGCTATCCATTAACAGAAAGAACAGATCTATAATTAACGTGCAGGAAAAATAAGGATCACCTAGAATGAAGATGCCAAGGAAGTCCATTGTTTTCCCCAAAATATCCACAGCTAGAGCTGGAAGTCCATTTTCTAGAAGGTTCTGCCTTGCCAACAGCAAACTCACAATCCATCTAGACTTTTTATAGCTGAGGCAGGGCTACAAAGTCACTGTATTTAGAAAACCCTGCCTGGCATTCAGGGATCTTCCTGATTTGGCAGTCTGTTTATCCTGGGGGCACCTCCCTGCTTTTGGAGACTTACCAAGCCTTCAGTTCTGCCCCCAGTGCAGTTCTCCATATTTTCCCATTTCAGGAATATGTAATATATTTATTGAAGCAAACCAACCCACCAACCACCTACCAAAATGAAATGAAAACTGTAGAACTGTGTCCTAAATCCAAACCTCTTTTCCAAAGCAGGGAAAAGGGAAAGAGGAAGGCAGAAGCATGGGGGCCCCCTCTTTTCCAACAGCACCTGCTCTGCCTGGTCTTACATCCTTGCATGAGCATCTTTTTATCTCCTTTTCCCTCTCATTTCCCAGAAAGGCAGGGACTGTGTTGTAAGCAAGGAAGTCCTTGAAAAAACACAAGAGGGCTGAAATGCCTGACCAGCCATAAGCAAACATTTGTGTGAAATACTCTCTTCTAGGATTCAGAAAATGATTCTCCATGCAGGCAGAGCAAGCAGAGAACATTCCTAGCAGAAATCCAGAACTCACTGCACTGCTCTGTTCTCAACTATCTTCCACTGTGCTCTTTGTATATTTTTTTTTTTGTTTTCTATATGCAACAAAGTGCAGAGATAGAAGAGCTCTCAGTTCCCATTTGTTGAAGAACCCTTACCAAAAGCATCAAAATGAAGTTACCTGAATTAAAAAAAAACACAAAACCTCTCAATCTCCCTCTAGCATACCAACTTTCCCTTTTCAGAGTTTTTGTAACAGCACTTATGAATTTCTGCTCTACAGTATCAAACAAAATTAAACTCTACTACAAAAAAAAATTTCAGAGCCAAGCTCCTCCCTTCATGTACAGATAAGAATCTACCTGAAGGTGAGGACATTCTGAAATTTTCTGCCATCCCCAGATTTGGGACCATGCAGGAATATTGCGTACCTGTTGGCTTTAAGTTTTCAAGATTACATGGGTGGGGTTTTTTTGCCTTACTCCTGTCCCACCTGCCTTGTTCATGGATACATCCAGTTTATGACGTTCCTGATACTACCAAGCACTATTGGCAAGATTACTTTTCAAGGAACATCTCAAATATTTTATTATCACAAGTTAAAAGTTTTACAAAAATAAATGCCTGTTTGCATTCCTCTTTCATGATCTAAAAGAATCTACTCGAGAGTTGAGTAGAAACATAATTCCTCTTTTTGTTCTCAAAAAAACAAAACCCAGCTGCAAACTTATTTTCATTCTGGCACAAACTTAAGAGAGTAGGTCCAGCACTTTAACAGATCTTACTATGGAAAAGAAGTGTCAATGAAGCTGTTATCAAAGAATTTTAGGGAAATAAAATGCAAAACCTCTCCATTTATAATAAGCACCTTTATTCACCATCTTACCATTCAACACTCATTTCATTCAATCTCTTAAATTACTGTACTACAATCCAGTTTAGCACTTAAATAAAAGAAATAGATATTTCGATTTGACTAGTATAAAAAGTGTTACACTTGGGTGGCATAGAATTAAAGTACTATTTAAAAAAGCCATAGACACAAATAATCACTACCTGTGATTTTGAAAATCAAGCCCCATATATTTCAAAGTAAAAATTAACACATATCCTCTGTATGTTATGCTTGTAAAAATGCCTACAAAAATCTGTTCGTTCAGAAGGCAGAGTGGTTGGAAAGTATTTTCTATTTTACCATTTAACAAATGACATCACTTCACAAAAACTACTAAGCAGCAAAATATTTCAGATGAGTTTCACACATTAAAAAACCCACATCACCGTGTAGTGCCCCAGTGACTTCAGTAGGCCAACAGAGTTCAGCACAGCAATAGATCTTTGTAGTACAGGCTAAAATTCAGCTACGCATCACTTGTTACAATGTTTAATTCAACGCTCAGGAAATTTAAAAATCAAATACACCTAGGCATCTAGTAGTCAGACACTAGTTATTCCCACTTTTTTTTTCCTTGCTGTTTTTAGTCTTATGTTACGCAGGGTATGCTACTTTCTAGTGTTTAAAACCTCTTCAAAACATTTTAGCAAACTTTTTGAGAAGAAAATGCCTTGTACAAAGAACACAAAATATTTTTTCTATCATCTTCTGACCTTAAACTTCTACTGAAGACAATAAAATTAACCAGAGCTATTTTGCTGCAATGACACCAATTTCTACACCAACACGAGCATTTAGGCAATATCATTTAACTTACCAAGTTAGTGCGTGAGTGCAAATTAAATTTCTTCTGAAAGTCCTATACCCTACACAAGGTAAGTTTTTCAACAGTATCCAAGAAATAAAACTCTCTCAGGAAGCAGTAAGAAAAGCTACTGAACTAAATCCTTCATAACACATGCAAAATGACTTTTCCTGGACCAGCAAAACTCATCAGTTGGTTTATTTTTTGTTTCCTTTAAATTTCCCCTTTCTGCAGGAAAGTTACTCTAAGGAGCAAAAATAGTCATCACTATTACAAAATAGTGTGGTCTCCTCATGTCAGTTACACTTAAGTTCTTCATCAACATAAATCACACATATGAAAGGCAAGAAAGGGAATTCAGTTTGTCACAGGAATCAATTTACTCCCATACACAATCTTTTTTCCCCACAAAAGAAATCTGGTGTGGGAAATAATCCTTTAAAACAAGGCCATTAAAAAATACCAAAACAAAAATAATAAATAGAGCAGGAAAGCCTAAGCAAAGACAGATATACATTACTGAGGCAGTGAATGGGACTGTTAGAAGAGATGAGAAGTTACACCTCTGGATAACTTCCACATTGCTGAGATGCAGGTGTTGTAGTCTGCTTGGATCATGAAGTTCACAAAGCAGAAATAGGGGATTATTTTTTTTATCCACCTCTCCTGCCTGTGTTTTTAAAGCAAAGATATCCAGGATGCAATAAACATTTCATAAGGCTAATACAACTAAACAGTCAACCAAAAACTTCAGTTCATTTTGTGAAATTAAATTTAGACTAAAAAATTGAATAGCTTACATCAGAAAGGCAACACACTTCACTCTTAAATCAACAAAAAATTTTGTTTGAATCCAAGCTCTACATTTCTTATTACACGTAACACAACTACAGCTACATTTTTCCTCCATTAGCCGTACCCTGGTCGAGAAAGTCTATACACCCTAGTTAAATTCTTAATCTGCAAAAAATTTAGTTGTGAAACAGCTGCATTCAGGTGAAGGGAGATCTCACAGTAAAAGGAGTGTTACTATGCCATTTTTACTATGCCATACTGTCTGGAGAGAATTTATACAGCCTTTCTAAGATGTGTTTCTGTTAACCAGCACTGGGATAAGAAAAATACAAGTCTTTTCACCCTTTTTAATTAAAGGAGAGAGTCAAATAAAAAACTAAAGTAGGTCTAATCAAAATCTCAATCTTCCTTCACCAAGATACTTAACATTTTGAAAACTAATGATTGTATCATTTACTAAATGAATGCATTAACCATCTTGAGACATCAAATTATGTAATTCATAAATATTCTAACAGAGTAACAGAAAATTAATTATGGTATATACCCAAAAAGTTAAGATGATACATTGTTATTAGTAAGTTTTTTTACGGTTCCAAATGAGCGTAAATGGGACAAAGTGAAAATTATGGTGGCACAAATGTGGTCCCTGGAAACCACATTTCTTTTTAGGGCCTGCCTGAAATCAATGACATCAGTAACATAAGGGGAAACAGAGGCTCACCTCAAATCTAGTTCACAACTCTACTCTGCTAGTAATCCTAGGAATAATATTTTATCCATAATACTATGTCCAAGAAGCATAGGTTTTTAGTGATTCATTTTTCTACAAGTGAACTTTCAGGAGAAAGTTCAGTAAAACAAGAAAGACTCAAGTTTTATCTCCTTCACAATGGCACGTACTTTGCATGAAGCCAGCTCAAAGTAACAAATCCCTTGAAAAAAGAAAAAGGGACGGTGTGAACATGATGTTCATGAGGGGTACAAGCTTGATAGCCCTAAACACTAAGGTCTTCCTTTAATTGGTAAAACACCAAGATACAGCTCAAAAAGCAACACTCTCTTCTTAGCCACACGTTGTCATTTGTGACAGCAAGTGCTGCAATACTGACACAAGTCCCTTGGCCTCTCCAAACTGAAATAACTTGTTTTCGTGACAGACAGCAAGTTCTCACTGTCATGTCTTCAGGCGGGAGCAGAATTGTTATCTTTTGTTCTACAGTGATACTTACAAAAGAATAAAGCAAATTGGAAGGCCCAACTTCTATCTGGAAGAGTCAAAAACATTATTGAGCTTTTCTTCATTTGCAGGAACTTTTCACACCTGCTATGTTTCTTCAAAACAGTCACATTACCTGGGAAAGCACAGCATCTACTCAATCCCTATCACATCTGAAATAAATGTTCAAGAACCATCTCCTACAATCAGTGCAGCATCAGACCAACTCTCCGTTTCTGAAATGGAAGTTATTTTTCAAATAACCACCTAACTGAATAAGCTGAGAAAAAGCAGGAAATAAAACAGCAGACTGTAGCAATTTCTACACAAGTATCTTTAAGAGCACGTATATTTAAGTCCTGATTTTGTTATCCAAACTTTTTGGGTCACTATCAATCAGCATTTCTTATGGACCGTAAGACTCCCTTAGAGATCTTTACAGAAAATACTGTAAAGGTGAATAGAATTTAGTGACCCAAACATAACCCCCACATTTTGTGGAGCCACATTTGGCAAAAGTAATCTTAGGAAAGGGAATGTACACAGGGTATTATCATCAGTGCATGACATCCCTGATATTTCACAACTTCCACAGAACAGTTCGTTCCTTAAGCCCCAGAAACACCAGAGACCAGTCACTTCAAATTATTTTTACAGCTGGAAATCAGCATTTTTTTCAGAATTTAAAATAGCTGTAGGTAAACAGAATCAGCAACATTTGCTCTGGGCAAAGCAGCACATTCTGTTCCCCCTGCCCCCTCCCCAAAACAGAGGTAAAATGCAGTTACTTTTCTCATCCCAGCTCCCAGGCCAAGGACACTGGAGCTTTGTAGATTGCAAATTCCTCCGCACACATGATGCAGAGTTATACAGCTGAGTAGGGTATCCAGCACAAAATCACTTACCAAGCACTGAGAGATTTCACTCAACATGCACTTTTCCCATATTCATTAGGAAGAAATTTAATGTATTATGCTGCACTTAAGATTATGCCATTTTAATGACAACAAAATCAATAACATCAGAAAAAAGAGAAATGGATACTGTCCCAGATTTGTTTTAGGAGATCAGTTGAGATAAGACATCCAAGAAGAATTGATGCTGGACAAAAATATTTCTAAAAATCCTTTAAAGTTGTCGGACTTTTTTATCAGTACTTTTAATATTGACGTCCAGTGTCTCTACTTTTTTTGTTAGCCGATCCAGCATATCATCTTGCTCATCTATTTCTGTCCGCAGACCAAGAGCTAGGTTTTTCAGACGACTCAATCCAGAAGACATCTCATCTGTCAATGAAGAGAGGGACCATAAGGAAGCATAAAGCATACTGTTTAAATGGACACTCTCAGGATTCCCTCTTCTGCAGAACCCTGGGTTAGAAAACATTCGTTACAACTGCTCAAATCTGAATGTTGTTCTCCAATAGAGGAAGAGTTGGTAATTTAATACTTCTATGGCATTACTACCAGAAATAATCACTTGCTCCTTTTTCCATTACAAGTTAACGACAAATGCTTAAAACCAAATCAGATCTTTATAAAATGACATACTCTGTAATGTACTTTTTACTTTAAAAAAAATCCTAGAAAATTTGACACATCTTTTTTCAGCTCTGTATACACAGTATGCTCACTACCTCAATTGTTTTTCTTCAAACTTCATGCAGAGGTATCATCAATACACTAAGATTTAAGCAGTTACTTACCAAGCATAGATGGAAAAATACCATTTCCAGGTTTTCTCATGTGGCTACAAGGAAACTTTAATCACATAATTTATTGGTATAAATGCTTCTGAGGTTAGTAAGTTTTGCACAGCTTGGGAGTAGAACAAATGTGTCTCCACTACCTGGTGCTTGACTACTTTGATCTATTCCTTTCTGATTTCTAGGTCAGCTAAACAGTGACACATGTAAGCAAAGAGGCACTTTGTACATATGCTACAGAACAAAGGAAGAGAAAGTCAGCTAAGTGGTTTTGGGAAGTAATAAAAGAAGCAGTAATTTCACAAATTAAATATTTAGTGCCTTTCGATTCTTCCATTTTCTGCATAACATGTTTATTTCAAAAGCTGTGCACAGTTGTAAATTCTTTGGGTCCAAACTGATGTACAATTTCATGCCTGCGTTTAACTGTCAGTCAGGTAAGCTGGACACATTTTTCAATGTTAAGTAGTAAGCTTTAGAAAAAGAGGCAGTAAGTATCCATGCTGGTATAATCTGGATGTCAATTCAAAGCAGTATTTCCTTATTAGTATTCCTAGTACCTGCTTAAGACTTTTCAGAATAGATTGTGTAGTGGGTTTGTGGGGCAAGGTTTTGGTAGTGGGGGGGCTACAGAGGTGGCTTCTGTGAGAATATGCTAGAAGCTTCCCCCGTGTCCAATGCAGCCAGTGCCAGCCGGCTCAAAATCAAACGCACCGCTAGGCAAGGCCAAGCTAATCAGTGACAGTGGCAGCACCTCTGGGATAGTATATTAAGGAAAAAATAATCTGCACCAGTGAGAGGAGCGAGACTATGAAAGCACCACAACTCTGCAGACACCAAGGTCAGTGCAGAAGGAGGCAGGAGGTGCTCCAGGTGCTGAAGCAGAGATTCCCTGCAGCCTGTGGCAAAGCCCATGGTGAGGCAGGCTGTGCCTCTGCAGGTTAAATGGGAGCAGAGATCCATCTGCAGCCCACAGAGGACCCCACACCAGAGCAGGTGGATCCTGAAGGAGGCCCTGACTTGTGGGAAGCCTACGCTGGGGCAGTTTTGCTGGCAGGACTCGTGGACCCATGGAGAGAAGAGTCCATGCTGCAACAGGTTTGCTGGCAGGCTTGTGACCCCACAGGGGACCCATGCTGGAACAGTCTGTTCCTGAAGGGCTGCACCCCGTGGAAGGAACGCATGCTGGAGCAGTGCATGAAGAACTGCAGCCCATGGGGAGGACTCATGCTGGAGAAGTTAAAGGAGAACTGTCTCCTGTGGGAAAGAGCTCATGCTGGACAAGGGAGGAATGTGAGGAAGAAGGAACAGCAGAAACAACAAGTGATGAACTAACTGTAACCCCCATTCCCTACTCCCCTGCTCTGCTCAGGGGGAAGACATGGAGGTATTGGGAATTAAGTTAAGCCCGGGAAGAAGTAAGCAGTGGGGGGAAGGTGCTTTTTTTCTGATTTGAATGGTAATAAATTAAAGAAGTCAAGTCTGTTTTGCTCATGACAGTAATTGCTGAGTGATCTCCCTGTCCTTATGCCTACCCATGAGCCTTTCGTTACATTTTCTCTCCCCATCCAGTTGAGGAGGGAAGTGATAGAGCGGTTTTGGTGGACACCTGGCATCCGGCCAGGGTCAAACCACCACAGGTGAATAAGACTGCTTGTCTCAGTAATATTCCAGTCAACTTATATAATGATTTAATGAGACATTTTTGTATCCTGAATGCAAATGTTATGGGATACTTCAGCACCATTTCATCATTCAAATGACAGATTTGCTAGTACATTCGTATTTGGTAAGTGTTTTTCTTATTCTCAGTATATGATCTAACAGAGCTTATGGTTTTGGTGTGTTTTTTTCCCCTTGGTCTCTCTGCTCAGAGACAGTTCAAAACCTAACTATTTCTAAAGCACAAGCATGTTGCTGAAGAGTTCAAGTACTGATACCAGTAGTGTATCAGTTTCCACAGTAGATATATACTATTCCAGGCATCCTAGCTAGTTTGTTTCTAGCTGGTTTCTAGGTCATGAAATTAATTTCTAACTCAGACTTGTTATTAATATTTGCAAGTAGTTGATCCACAGACACAGCATTCTACCATTCAAATACTGTATGCTTCAATCAACTTTGGGTTCTGCCACATGAATGCTGGATACAAGCAAATAATTTATTTTTATTATCAAATTTAACATGTGAACTAAGTGAAAAACTGTTCACAATATTTTACTTAGTAATTTTCTCTGGCTCAAGAGCCAAAAATTGAAAATTGTATTACATCAAACAGCTTCAATTTTCTCACTCACCTAAGTTGTTATCAATTTTCTGGTGGTAAGCTCGCAGGTGTTGGTTCTTCGGATAGGAATCCCTTTGCACTGAAGAAAGTAAATCTGCTTTGCTGAAATCGTCATCTGTTAAGAGTAGATACATAATATTTTATAATAGAACAGCTAGCAAGAAGAAGCTATAACGGTTTAGAAGGGCTATTAAAAATTAGTCTGACCACAGCTGCCATATAATCACATAACCTGTTGGCAATAGTATCAAAACCAGTCCAAGGTATACAGCACCCCTCAAGATGAACAGTTATTAAGCTACAATTATTCTCTTTTGGGCTGCCTTTTGTAGTTCTACGAAGTAGTTAAGAGAAAAAAGAAAAAAACCCATCCAACAAAGCAGGTAAATTGGTAACTTCTACAGCAGCAGTTAGTGTTCTCCCAGGTCAAGCCACCAGAGAGTTATTTCTGCCCTCTATTGGACAGATTTTTAATATTCTGTGGAGTGGACTGGAGATTAACGTTACCAAACCCCACTCATTCGCTTACACAACTACAACTATAGATACCCTGCTGCTTTCTCACTCTTACTAAGCTAAATAATTGAACCTCACTTTAAAAAGGAACAGTTACTTTGTACATTAAAATCATCACACAAGTTAACGCACTGTGAGAAAGAGGAACAAGACCAAAGCTACACTTCCTTGCATGAATCAAGTAATGACTTCAGTATGAAGGGTTGTAATCCATGTTTGAAATAACAAGGAAAACATATCTGAAAACTATGACAAATGGTAGTTAAAAAGGAGAACCTCTGAACCTGTAAATTGACATTCTGGCAAACACAGGACAAGGCTGCCTGCAGCTTGTGTGAATTCTTGGCTATAGTCTCCTCTCTGTAAATACAGGCACTGGATGTATCAGTCTTCAGCAGCTACAGCAGCATAATTTCCCCCACCCCCACTGATGGAAGGGCTAAATAAAATCTGCATCCAAGTAAAAAATTTCATGTCTTCAGCATGGGTATACAGAGTTTTAGGAAAGAGAATTGCCTAGAATTCAAAGCCATGAAGGGATACTAATCTCCAGATGTTAGGCAGCAACGCAAGTCAACAATTAGGCAGGCTGAAGGGCATCTGCCTTCACCACTGTGCAAGTTTGCCCCACACTGATAACAGACATTCAGTGCAAAATAAAGTTAACAAACCTGACTTATCTAGCTTCCTTAAATTTGGATGACTTTCCTGGTATTTCGACTCTTGTTCTTTACTAGATATCATCGCTTCTTTCAATCTAGTAATAAAGAGAATAAAAAGAAAACATTCCAATGGACCACAGGCCTCATTCCGACTCTGTTAAACAAGAACAGGTATCAAATTTATACAAAAGCAAAATTGTCAGGCCTGATCCAAAATGCAACTTTAAATTAGCATTTGTCTTCAGTGAAAGCAGAACTGGTTGCTTTGGTGCTGAAAATAGCGTATGGAAACTTTGAGATCAAAACAAAAACTGTATCTTCTGTCTTGGAGGCAACCTGTTGCCTTCTTCTAGTGAAGGACAGAAGCGGAAGTGAAGGGGAAAATCAATCCATGTAGCATAAGGCTTTACATAAATTTCTCAGCTGAAGAGAGACAAGTACTGTAAGACACAGTAATTTCACAGCAACTAATTTTTTAATTACAGCTTCTATTAAAGCTAGAGAAATACATATAATGTTTAACTGGAAGCACGTCAATGCTACAAATCATGACTTCCTGATAAGACTGAAGTAAGCATGATAATTCAGAAGGCTCTGAAGAATTACTTGTGTAATTTTGTGTAACTATTTGAATTAACTTCCCACAATTATAAATCATTATTACCACTAAAATTATAAATAAGAGTAAAAACATTTTTCTCAGAGTTAAAGGAAAAAGGGAGCTAGGCACCATTTCAGGAGTCTACTTAACAGAATCAATAGATCTTTTAAGTTCTGGTTTTCTGGTGACATTTCAGAGATGCTGTGGGAGATAAGTCTCAAGTAAAACATTTATTTTACTTACCTACTGTTAGCATAATATTCAGGTGTTCCATTCTGCTCTGGTCTGTTCTCTGTAGGTTTGGCTTTGAAGTAATTTACCAAGCCCCCCCAAACACTCTTAATGCTATTTATGTGCCTTTGACTAGTCTTCAGGTCCTGGTCCATTTTATCTACCATCTGTTCTGTGCGCTTCAGTGCCTCTCCTTGACGTACAAGCTCCTAACAGACATTGACAGAAAAAGAGAAGCTAGTACAGCCAAGATAAACTGAAATACCAAGCATATTTAACAGACACACTAAAGGAAAATAACAGAGTTCCTTCATCTGTGTAGATTATTTTTCTAAGGGCACGTAGCTTTTTCACTCACTCCTCTTCCTCCAGGGCATTTCAATCAAGAGTTGCTAGTCAGCCACAGCATCAGCCAGCTATAAAACCCTCATCACTACACAATGCCGGTTTCCCGACACCTACCACAAAGGGCATCCAGGAATTTTCTGTATTGGCCTTTTGTCAGGCTGACGTTTGTACCTCTTCTTGATGCAACAAGCATGGCACCAAATGGGAGATGTAGTGAAAATGCAAGGGTTTAAAGCTGGGAAACAAGCAAGCGGTACTATTTCTAGCTGTGAATGGCACCTTCACTGGAAAGGGATACTATTGTCACAGTATTTGGATGTTCCTGGTCATTTATAAACAGGATAACCACAGGAAATAAACACGGAGTATTTTCATACTATGGGCATAATCTTTTAGCTGATATTAGCAGTACAGGATTTGGAAATTTTGATATATACAATTATGCTATTTTCCAATTCAGCACCACCAACACTATTCCAAAGTAATCCAAAGATTAATTCTGGCTGGAAAGCTGCCTGAGGCTAACACTAATACAGAACAAGGAAGTTGCATCCATATTCTCTCGAAACGTGAGGAAATTCTAGTTGAATATTCTTTTCCCCCCCTTCAATAAAGCAGCAAATGCATATGATTTAAGTCTTTCTATGAGCCCTATGTTAAGCCTAAATTCTTGATTCCTCATTTGTGCTTTCCTGGACAAGTCACACACTTGAGTTAATGTGCGTTAATGTGTGCGTCAGCGGCAGCACCTACTGCAGGGTGCTGCCGGGTGGATATAGCAGCTACACTTACTGCTGTTCGAAGAAACGTGCCATTAGCAGGTGACACAAGGGACAAGACCTTTATGAGCGACGTCTCTGAGCACAGGCCCTGCCAGCCAGGCCAGAGGAACGGAGGAAGTGACTCATTGGGGTGAAGCCACCACACAGCAACCAACAACAAACAGGGCAGGCTCTTCGCTTCATCGAGAGCCCCTGAACGCGTTTTAGTCGGATAAAAATAGGCATAAATGCGATTAATAAGCCTTAATAAGAATTGTTAAAAGCAGCTGAAAACATAGCCCAGTCCTTCTCTCAGGCCCGTACAGACAGAGAGGAGCTAACGGGGAACTTTTCCTCAGAAATGCAACCGCCTCCCCCGAGACCGCCAGCCCGCGACGGCCCGGAGAGATCCGGTGTCTCCGAGGCACCGACTGACCCTGCGGAGGCGTTTCGGAGACCGGCGGGGAAGGGCAGGCAGCCCCCGGGCGGTCGCCGGCGGGGGCGGCGGGCGCAGGGCAGGGCAGGGCCGGG
>JAVJGJ010000001.1:87831589-87856707 GCA_035590215.1 Microhierax caerulescens | reverse complement strand
TTCTCTTCTCTTCTCTTCTCTTCTCTTCTCTTCTCTTCTCTTCTCTTCTCTTCTCTTCTCTTCTCTTCTCTTCTTTCTTCTCTCCTCTCCTCTCTTCTCTCTTCTCCTCTCTTTCTCCTCTCCTTCTTCTCTCCTTCTCTTTTTCTTCTCTCTTTCTTCTCTCTTTCTTCTCTCTTTCTCTTTCTCTTTCTCTTTCTCTTTCTCTTTCTCTTTCTCTTTCTCTTTCTCTTTTCTCCTGTCCTCCACCTCTTACACGGACTGTTGCTGCTGCGGGATTTTTCCCTCTCTCTAAAGATACAATAACTATTTTGATGTAAATGGCAAGCCTTGGGTGGGTCCCTGGGGTAGAGAGTTAATGATTCTTCTTACACCGGGCTGTTCTTTCACTATTCCTGCGCGCACCATGTTAATAAATTAATGCACCTTTCATTACTCCTATACGCATCAAACCTCAGCTTTGTATTTTGCGGCCTGACCCTCGTTCCTACACTTTTGTGAGCAAGTTGCCCCCATGCTAAGGCTGGGGCACTTTTAAATGCAGCCCCATAGTCCTACCCAGGTTTGTAATCCGTCAAAAAGCCGTTGATTGCTGCAAGCGTTACTTTTCATTAAGAAAACTTAGAAGCAATTTGGAAGAACCCTTCTCAATGAATACATTTACCCCCGAATGCTTTTTATTCTTCGCCTATACTTGATGAGTTTCTCTGGCACAAATCAGTTCTTACAGGCACAGAATGGGCAATCCCCTGATCCCCATCAATTGTCATCCAGAGTTTGGGCCACTTTGACCGCCAATAGTGGGGAAGTCAGAGCTAATCCTCAGAAGGAATCACGGGAAAAGAAAAGCAACAATAACCAAGTCAAGCGTAAAAAATGAAAGAGAAATCTCTATTATCACTCACTACATTTCCCAGCGATGTACTGAAAAAATCAGCTCGTTTGTCATTCGAGTCAGACACCCGGAGAAGAATATGGGGTCGTGGTGGGTTGGTAGACTCACACGACGTAAGGAACAATATTTTAGAGCAAAAGGCCTCTTCATTTGCCAAATCCTCCTCACATCCGCCATAACCATTAAATACAGACTGACTTTATTCTCTATGGGAAGAACAAGGGGGAAGGAGCGCTCAGCCACAGAGCCAGACAAAAGTCCAAAGCGCCGGGGACCGGGGCGGCGAGGCGGGAGGAGCCGCCACCTCCTCCGCAGCGGCCCCGCGCCCGGGGCAGGGGGTGTGCGGGGCGGGGGTGGGGGTCCATGCCCCGGGTAGGTTTGTGGCCGTGCCCGGGGGTGCTGCCGCCGCGGGTGAGGTCTGCCCTGGCCGTGCGTGGGGGCTGCGGGCCCGGGCGGGACCCCAGAGCAAGGTCACGGGAGGCATCGCCACAGCAGCTGTGGCCATCGGCCCCCCGTGACCTTGCGAGGAACGTGGGTCCTCGCAGCAGCAGTGCATCCCTGAATTTTGTGGAACACGGTCTTATAAGTTTAATTAGCCTCAGCTTAATTAGGGCAGGCCGCTTTATTCCACGTATCTGGTTAAATCCAAGCGATGCAGTCGGCTCAAGGTAAAATGTGTTTGGGATAAACCTCCACTGAATGTAAGAGCAGGTGGGAGCCCTCGCCTGGGCAGTACCCCCGGTGGGTCTCCACCGCTGGCGTGGGGCAGCCTGGTGTGTCCCGAGTTGGTGTCTCTGAGCTCAGAGCTGTGCTGGTGAGAACTACCGTGCTTGTTCCTGGCCCTCTTCACAGACTGCTTAGTTCTTGTTCTCAGAATCTACTGTTGGTCTGACAGCCAACTGTGAATAATTTTTTTATTCCTTGCTGTTGGTTCACAAATATTCAGGGGTTTATTTCTTTAGTTTGAGAGACTATAGTAGCAGGTAAATGATGTTAACGGCTCATATCTAGCTGAAGTTACTCATTTTATTGCAGATATTAACCTGACGTGTGCATCAGAAGTTACTTTCCAAAGTTCCTATTTCCTCTGCAGTGTTTTATGTTGAGCAAGGCGATTGATTGTGTTGTGTAGGGGTCTTGTAATCATGAGGTCTGGCAGTATAAGGACCAGAATCTTAAAATTCCGCTGAGTATCCAGTAAATTCTTGTAATCCTCTAGGGAAATAGTTTTGTGGCTTAGAAATCTCAAGACGGGGTGTTTAAAGAGCTATGTAAACAGGAAGTAACTTGCATTCAAACATAAATATTTATTGTGGCAGTCCTTTTTAGATAGCATTTATTAACACTAAGGAGATTTACAAAAAGACAAATACGCTTGTTGCATTTTTCCTTTTTTAACAGTTCCATAGGAACACAAAGTATTTGGGAGAATTGATGTATTATTTAGATATGTGTTTGCTTGGTATGGAGTGAAGTAATAGGTAAGTAGTGAGAAAGTGATAGTTCTGGAAACTTAATTTGTTATGCTAAAAAGATTTGAGCAAAAGTCATATTCAGCTAGGTAAATGTTTGTTATTCATTGCTGTATATAATTGAGGCATTGGTGCAGCTGTAACTAAAGCTCCATCCACCTGTTGTTTTTTTTTTTCAGGAATTGGATAAATGTGGTATGTGTGTGGTGCACGTTTTTTGTATGTTCAAAATGCCCAATGAATTAGTGGAAAGGAAGGTTTTGTTGTACCAGGGATGCAGGGATGCGCTCTGTAAATGTGATGCTTTGAAAAGTTTCAGAAATCTTCTTGAGATGTGAAAATAAGCTAACAGCTTGATCAAGTGTTGAAGAAATTTTTTAAATTGACCTGTGTTGTGGTAAAAATGTTTGACATCTACTTGAGATTTTTCTGTCACTCATCATTCTTTCGTGGCCCTTAGATGCTCTCATTAAGATTGTGGACTAAAGGAGGGGAATGTGGCCATCTGTCTTCCAGACTTCAAACACAGGAGGTCTGAATGAATCTTGAAAACCACAGCCTGTCAGCTCCTTCCACTGCTGTGAAAATATTTGCAATTGTATTAGTGCTACCCAGACCTATTGCTTGGCATGGGCTAGGGCATGGGCGTGACAGCAGCTCTGCTCTGTAAGGAGAAGCTATTTGCGTTACTTGCCTGAGGTCTGCTGGTGGATTTTTGGAAGGCAGTTTAACAGATGTACTGTTGTTCCCTTGGATTGTTTTGACACTTTCAGTCTTGTTCCACTGTTCTTTTCCTCCACTATTTTTTAGGTACAAAAACTGCTCTGTATGTGTCCAGTGGATTTCCATGGGATTTTCCAGTTAGATGAACGTCGCAGAGATGCTGTTATTGCTTTAGGAATCTTTCTAATTGAATCTGACCTTCAGGTATTTTTTCTGCTTAGACTAACTCTTATTTAACTTGAAAAATTTTGGATTAATTCAAGTTTAGCTGTTCAATGAATGAAAAGTTGGTATTTACTCTTCATAAAAATAAATAAAAGGGTCAGAGATAACAGATGGATGCAGGCAGAAGAGCACAAGGAAACAAGGACAGCACTGATGAGTGTGCTACATCAGTCATGACACTGCCACAGCCAAACTGCTGTCATGTTTGTTGGTCATCATAGCTTAAGGAGAGAAAGGAGAGGCTATTCAGGAGGATTTGCTCAAACCATATGTATCGTTCTGTGTTCTTCCCCACATGCGTCTGAATGACAGGTATGTTCCAATGGACTCCCGAATGTCAGGTTTGTAATAGGCCCTTTCACGCCTGGCACTACCCAGGCATGAGAAGACAAACATTGCACACAGGCTGCATTGTGTATGAACACCCCTTTTGTGTCTGTCAGCCTGTTTATGACAAGCTGGTCCTCTTCCCTTTGAAGATCCCTTCTGGGCATGGTATTGTTTTGTGCAGAGGAAAGGAAGGATACACGGAGCCCGATGTCCAAAGTGATTAGATGTTACTTTAAGTTGTGCAGTGTTGCTTAGGTTTGCATCGGACCCAAGTCATCTTCTATTTAGTAGCACATACTTAACTATAATACCACTTGCAGTTTTGTTTGGGTTTTTAGGTGTTTTTGTTAGTATGAAGTTTAAATAAGGCAGCTGTATTAATGTTTTGTAACATTTTTATGATATTTTCAAAACCAGCAGTTAGTATTAGTTAACTCTATGAGGAAGGGAAGTGCCGTCCTTAGATTTGCAGATTAGGAAGCTGAAGTGTTACATAGATGAGTTAAGTGCCTGGTCAGTCACATGTACTGAATTAGGACTGGCATTTTGAATTTCTAGGTACCTTAAAATTATTTTGTGACCTTGCTGTAAACTAATAAATTGTTTTGGGTTAATTACTGCTCTGGAACTTTTTTTTTCCGCAACTTTTGTGAGGAATGAACTCTTGCCTAGAATGAAAGGAGTGGATTTATAGCATCTAATTGGTTTACTTCCAGTTGCCTGTATTGAAATCAATTTTGCAATATTCAAGAAGCCTGTGGCGTAATCATTAGCAGCAAGTTCTTTGTGTGGTTAGTGTAGTCTTTCCATATCTCTAAAAACTGTTGAGATTATATGGTTCAGCTTTTCTGCTCCATTTTAAATAGAGTATTTTCCTCTTTAGCACAAAGATAATGTGGTTCCTTACCTCCTCCGACTTCTGAAGGGTCTTCCCAAAGTCCAATGGATAGAAGAAAGCAATGCACGGAAGGGCAGAGGTGATGTTTGGATTTTTTGATCTTTCATGGAATGCTAGCCAGGAAATAGAGATTACAAAGGTTTTCCAGGATATGGTACTAGGGGAGATGATAGGTCCTGCTAGGTTCCTAGCTCCTGACTTAGCAGCCTTGAATACTGATTTCCTTTAGAAGCAAAGAGGAAGTTTAATAGCTCCTGGCTTTCTTGCTTGGCTGCTTTTTGATGAATTGCGCTTTAAAAATACTTCTACGCTCAATATATTTTGTTAGTAAATTGGAGAAGATTGTGTAGTAGTTAGAGCAGCAGAGTGGAACCTAATTTGTATGCTCTACTTCTAGCTTTGATGCTTAGTCACTATTGAAACCACTTCATTTCTAGCTCCCTTAATCTCTTAAAATTAATGTAACAATACTTTTATATAATGTTATAGAATTTACTTTTTTTTAATTACTTGGAAATCTCAGTTACTTGAAAACTTCGAATTTTTTTAATTGTTAAAACTACTTTTTTAACATTCCTTGCTGAAATAATGATGGTTAGAGTGTACTTTTAAATTTTGTGTGTTATACTGTATTTTTCTACAATCTATCTCAGAGCTGTATGACTTGGGAATCCCTTAACGTCTTCTTCCTTTATTATTATTTGCTCTTTCTGTGTTCTCTGTCACAGTGCTTAAGTGGCTTATTTTCTGTCTTTGCAGGCTTGCTTCCAGTGGCAGAAAACTTCAGCTTCTGCTTGGTAACGTTGTTATCAGACGTTGCTTACAGGGATGCATCTCTCAGAGAGCAGGTAGAGTTTATCTTAAGCTTGTACAGATGTAGTACCCAGTTCTCCAATGCTGTAATACTGACAAATGTCTAGAGAAGAGTACACCACAGCTGCTTCCTTTCTTGCAAAGGGTTTGATTGCTTTAACATGTGTAGTGTTGCATTATTTTGCTTGTCTTAATTAATAGTCAAGTATCTAGAAGATACTCATAAGTCTGCCCTTACTTCAGGGTGTTGAAGGATGCCAGCTGCTGAACCCAGAGTTTTAGAATTCCAGTTTTAATACTGGGATTAGGACTGCTGCAGTTTTCCTCTGCTAGTATGTACAAGCTAAGTGCAGACTTGACAAAAGGAGCTCTGTAAGCTGAGGGAGGCCAATATGTGTTTTCAGTCACACAGCATTAAGAAAAATTGTTTGCAGAGGTGCAAGTTCCAGTTGTTGTAGCAATCTAATAGAAGATAATGTTATGTCTTTACCAAAAGATAGTTTTATATGTCTGTCTTTAGATTTTGGATGCAATTCTACAAGTAATGCAGTTCCTGTTGGGAATGTGCCAGACCCCGCAAATGCATGATAAAGGTACTACAAAAATTGTCCTTCCTCTGAACTTCTGTTGTGTATTCTAATTAGCAGGGTCACTCCTGAAAAGTGAGCAGCTTTTTCTTTTGACTCCCCTTAACACATTTATTCTGTTTGTTGCTGACTGGTGAATATGGAAGCGGAAGTGTGATAATTAATAGTTTTTCCTCTGCTGGCACTGATAAGTCTTCGTAAATCACATTAGGCTGAAGCAGTTTAATGAAGTGATAGCAAAAGCATGAAGGGGAAGTTCTAAGTTACTGTTTTAACATACTTTTTTTTTTATTTATTTTTCCAGAATATTTATGCAAGTATGCAGTGCCCTGCCTGATTGGAATCTCTCGAGCTTTTGGTCGCTACAGCAATTCAGAAGAGGCTCTCCTTTCAAAGCTTTTTCCAAAAATTCCCCCCCATTCCCTGAGAGTTCCTGAAGAGCTTGAAGGCATTCGCCGACGATCCTTTAATGATTTCAGATCAATTCTTCCCAGTTCTCTACTCACTGTTTGCCAAGAAGGGACACTGAAGAGAAAGGCTAGCAGTGTATCTAGCATCTCACAGGTTTGCATGACTTGTTCTGGGTTGGAGTTGGTGCTTAGATGATTTTGTGGTCTTGGTGGAGTTAAGACAGCACTAAGTCTGGATATGCAATCAGTCTGTCATTGCAGACATCTTGTTTGACCAGATACAGAGATCTTTATTTTGGTTCCACAACTGAGTTTTAAAATAATTTTATATTTTCTGAGCTACAGAACAATCAGTGACAGTTAAGCTAACACCTGGACTAATAAGTCTTCACATGGAACAACTGGCAAATCCTGCTCCTTGTTTTATACTCATGAAAAAGCAGTGTAATGTGAATCTGTGAAGTTTTGGAGCTGGCACTCTATGGCTGAAGTTTTCAGAAGTGCTTGAGGATACATGGGCTCTCAGTGGTTTCACGAGTATCTGTGGATGTTTGTTGTCTTAGGGGAAGAATGGATTCAGATGCTGGTTTTGAAACCACAGATGGCTATTAGCATGGTTTCATACAGTGCAGGAGTCATCATTCTGATCTCATTCCTTTGCTCAAAAGCACTGAACTAGTTTTTGACAACTTCCTATTTTTTGTTTCAATTGAGCTGTTAGGCCCAGCAATATGTAGTCCCTGTTAGTTTTGCTTGAAGCTGTGTTTCATTTTAAAGTGTCTCAACCATTCTCTGGAAGATTTTTCAATGTTTTGTAATAGTTTTAAGATTATGGCTTTTGTGGATGTTTCAGGTTAGTCCTGAACGTGGAATTCCCCCTCCCAGCTCTCCTGGAGGATCTGCAATTCATTACTTTGAAGGTAAATTATTTTGCAAAGGAACAGTGTGTGATTTGGGGATTTGTTAGTATTTATAGAAAATTGAAAACCAAATTCCTTTTGACCCCTTTGTCTGTCCTCTAGAATTTTTACAGTAATTCTGTAATTCTCTGGCACATGCGTGCTAGGTTTCTGAAAAATTGTGTAAAGACATTAGGAAGTGTAGTGGAACGAAGCTGGGTTCATTAACATTGATAATATACAACTGTGGGTTGGTCCATGTAGATAAAGTGCAGGTGTGGCTGGTTACGTGAAGTGGTTGAGAGTCAATGAAGAGAGAGCAGCCGAGGAAGAAGCAAGAGGAGAGAGAGCATGCCCTGAGCGAGGAGGAGAAGGCAGCAGAGAGGCTGGCATGGAGAGGCTGCCAGTATGAGATGGTAAAAGACCTTGTTGCAGCCAGCTAGTTTGGAGAGTGCTGTGACAAGGAAGTTATTATTAACACCAGCATTTTCCAGGCTGAGCGCCACATGATTTCCTTATTGCTAGGCTGTGCCTAGTACTGAAGAGTTGAATTCAGCTAGGCCAAAAATACTTCAGGAGATTAGGCTGAGTAACTTTGCGGAGCAAGTGTTAATGCTGTGCTTCACTGCACAACTAGATTGTTGGACTGGGGTCTGGAATTTTGAGGCTTTTGGGGCATATTGTATCTGAACTGCTCTGTTTGAAGTAAATGTGCTATGGATCATTTTTTAAGACCTAGTAATTTGCTGAAGTGAAGAGTAATAAAGCACACACTGAAGTGCTCACTAATGTGTGTTAATTACTGCATCATAAAAAGCAGAAACATGAAAAAATTTCATGAATTAATATACAAACTCTTAACAACTGAGTTTTGGGAGAGCTCTAGCTGTTGAGTTCTATGTCAGTGCAGGGCTTAAAAAATAACCTGTCATCCATTAATCAAGTGGAGGCCTAGTTCTGCATCTGAGGTGTTTTGGTATCTCTAGTTTTGTCTGGCCCTTCGAGGTTTTTAACAGCTTGGCCATTATCTGTTTCTGGGTCATTCTCCTCTCTTGAGCACTGGCTTAAATTATTTCTTCCACATTACTTTTCTTTTTCCTTCATATTACTATTTGTAGAGGCATCTGTCTTCCTCAATCATATCATGGGATTGCAGGGTAGCTCAGATATTGTTCTTAAATTGCCAGGTAGGAAGAGACCTGTTTGTCTTCTGTCTATCCTGTTGAACTAACTGGTACTTCTTCAATTTTGCGATCTTTGTGTTTTGAATTTTTTCATAAAAAAAAAAAGGGCTGCAGGTTAGAGAGAGTCTATAGTAGTAGATCAAAAATAATCAAAACTATAGGTGGATAGTGGACAACTTTGTAAAAATTTTGGAATCATTTTAATTGTGTCATTAGCAGAGTTATGGTTATTCTAATCAGGATTTTATTTTCAATACTAACTTCCACCAGTTATTTCAGATACAGGCAGTCCTTATATTATTTCCAGTAGTACAGATTGTGATAGTCTTACTTCCTAAAGAAGATAAGTAATGACCTTAAATTTTATTATATTAATATAATTGATTAATATTATGTGTATATAATTAAGATAATTAATGCAAGTAGCATGCTTAGCAAGTTGTTTTCTTAGAGTACTTGAACCTGAAAAAGAATTTGATTTCTCTTTGCCTTCAAATTGCAGTAGTGAATTGGTGCTGCTCCTAAGATGAAAGCTGTGTCATTTGTTCATTTGATCTAATAAAGGGGGAAACCTTGCAAGATAGTTTTGACTTAACCTGTTCTTAGCACCTCTGTGCTCTTGAATAAAACGGAATTTACAAATGTTTTCAGGTAAATGTACATCAGTAATATGGGAAGACTTCTTCTTAGCAGTGTCTGATATGGACATGTGTCATTGAAATGAATTCTTCCATTGTCATTGTAAACTTCTCATGAACAGATGTATGTTTTCATCATAGTCTTCTGTCTTGATTTGCCAGTAGATTAGCTAAAACGTGCCTCTTGATAGATTGCAAGTTAAAGACTGTAGCTGTGTTGGAAATAACTCTTTAGTAGTGGCTAAACAGTATTGTTAAACTAAGTTAATATATCCTCTCTTTCCCCAAACTTCTGTTTCTGTTATTTTTTCTGATCAGGTTCATATCTTCCTGATGGGAGTGCACTGGATCCTGATTATTACTTCTGTACAATCAGCTCTAGCTTTTCAGTTTCTCCTCTCTTCAATGGCATTAACAATAAAGAGTTTAACATCCCACTGGAAATGCTCCGCCAGCTGTTGAACATGGTATGCAATGGGTTCTTACAAAGGCTGCAATGAGACTGTATTTTAGACATTCATGCAAGAAATAAATGCAGTTTAAGTTTTAAGCTTTTAGAATTCCAAATAAGAATAGTGTTTGTCTCTCAAGCTTTTGTAATGTTATTTTTATGGCATTTAACATTATGCTTCAGTAGTATTCCTATGAATCATAATTTGGAAAATCAAATAAGTTTATATTAACTTCTTCCTGTTCATTTCAGACCACTTGATCTGATGTAAATTTATACGCTTCTAGCTGCTGAAGTAGAAGATTGGCTTTTGTTGTGAGAATGAGACCCTTTTCTAGAAGGGTTTATTTGCTGAGAATTCACACAAGTGACAAACTACTACCCTGTCTGCCCCCTGCAGCAGCTGTTTTGGAACAGCATACAGAGGCTCAGATATATTTATTCTTGTTGCAGCCAGAAGTTCTCGTAGCTTTAATTTTATCTGAAACTTTGCACTCTAATGACTTGTGTTTTCTGTGCATGGGCAAGATTGTATTGCTTTCCTATCTAGAGCCACCAACAGGAAACTTTTTTTTTTTTTTTTTCATTCTGTAGGTAAAACAGATAGTTGGGGATTCTCTGCTGAAGACCTTAGATGCAGTTGTAGCTGAAGTTGCAGAGGTATGTTCTTTAATTCCTTGTCTGATGACTTGACTACTTTATTTTTTTTGTCTTCATAATTAATACTTGGAAATTTGTCTTTTACCTATGTAAGGTATGCCTTCTCTTTACAAAATTATACTAACTCCCTGTTTGAACTGCTCTTTTAGTGCTTTAAATGTAGCCTTGAACTGTGTAAAAATGTGAGGGTGAAGGGGGAATGTTTTTCACTTACACAGAAGGAAATAGTTATTCTCCTAAAAAATTAAGTTTTCTTTAGCTCTGTTGTCTGACTAAATTACAGCATTGGTTGTCCAAAACTGATTTACTGTAGACTAAGGTCTTTATTGCATATTACAGTAATGTTGTCTTTTTTTCATGTAGACACAATGTGTTGGTGGTTTTCTGGCTCGGAAATCACTGCTGCTCTTTTTGGTGTCATTTCTATGAGTTGAATAGTGTAACAGTTTGTTGACCTTTACTTTCAGAGGTGGCACACTTGTTTCTGTAGGTCTCTGGGTCCTTGTTCTCCCCTACCCTGGGTGCAGTTCTGTGACAGCCACCACCACGTTTTATGGAGTTAGCCTCACCCCCTTGGCAGCGTAAAGCTGTGTTGAAAAGAGTGTGTGTTTAATTGTGTAGGAAAAGGACTTTGCTGTTCCCTCCAGCCTTCCTTCAAGTACTGCCATATTTGAAATGTAGGCATAAGTGCAGACAGCTTCAGTTTCTTTTTTTGCGATCTCAGTAAAATGAGAGGTTTGAATCCTCTTCTTTTTTTCTTTTTCTTTTTTTTTTTTTTTTTTTTTAACAATACCATTCGAGAGAACATATATGTGTTTTTCAAATCAAAAGACTGATTCTTATTTAATGCATTGAATGGCTGTACTTTTCCTTTTGATAAAAGTAGAGGGGGAAAAGCTGTGAGATTACTTCTGGTACCTGTTTTAAATGCTTGTTTACATTGCAGAGGGAAACAGTTATGTGATTGGAGTAAGATTTATTATTCATATAATGGAAAATACTTAATTTTGAATTTAGCAGGTTAATTCTTTTCTCTTTCAGACGGGTGCCAATACAGATCTCTATTATAAAACATTTAGTGACCCCCTTTATCTTGCTCAGTTTAAAATGTTGAGAGACACATTGTACTATATGAAAGGTATAGTATTTGGGTTTTTTTATTTATCCTTCATTATGTTTAGTATCCAAAGTGTTGTCTGCATTGTATTGAGTGCTTAAACATTGGGGTTTGTGTTTCCCGGGAACTCTGCCTGTCCTATAAAATCTGTATATTGAAATGTTTTCATATAAAAAAGGTACTGTGGAAACAGGACAAAAATATTTTGAACACTGTTAAAAGGATTAATAGATGTCATTTCAATTGTCTACTCAGTGGTGGACTTTGGTATTAAATTTATGTTACAGGCAGGATATAAACTTTATTAAGTAGTTTCATTTATAATGTAGCAGTGAATTTTATGTGTGCTGTCATTCTTATACACTGACTTCCATCCTTCTAGTATAATGCTGTTTCCTTTTATTTCTTTAGACCTTCCCAACTCATTTGTGAAGGAAATACATGATTTTGTGCTAGAGCAATTCAACAGCAGTCAGTCAGAACTTCAGAAAATCCTTCATGATGTGGATCGACTGCACAATGAACTGAGTCCTTTAAAACTGCGTTGTCAGGCTAATGCTGCCTGTGTGGATCTCATGGTGTGGGCTGTGAAGGATGAGCAAGGTAAAACATGCTCTTCGGTCTCTGGAATGTCTGGTTTTTTTAAGTTGTAGAAATACTTACAAGGTCTCTGAGGGTAGGTGATGCTCAGCGAAATATAAAATAAATTTAAATGGAATACTTTTTGCAATTAGAATACAAGAGTAAAACTTCCATTCAAAAAGTTGTCAGATAAGTTGGCTATGTAGTTAGGCATCTCTTCATAGAAATGGAAACAGAAACATCCTATTGGCTTATCTACAAGAGATGGTATAATTGCTGCGCTATATGCAGCTCTTATTTTCTAGTTTTATGTTTTTTAATTACTGCTTTTAGTGTCTTCAATGTTCCTCAGTTGTTCTTTTAAAGAAAAAGTTTTTTCTTCATTGCTATCAGGACTGGGAAATCCTCACTTCTCAGTTTTCTTTCTTGTATAATTCTTATGCCGCCTCTGAATATTTGAAGGATTTATTATTTTTTTTTCCTTTGGACTGTGCAATACCTAATTTCTGTCAGATGTGAAGTATGCTCAAAATCAACTTTAAATACTGTCATTCTTTCAATCATAGAGTTTGACAGAGCTATTTGGTGCAGATAGTAAGTTTCCAAAACTGTTTTTGCAGAAGCAGCACTAAGTCTTTTTGAGGATTTGTAGTATGAAGAGTGAGTTGATAGTTTTTCTGTGTTTTAGATATTCCAGTAAGCATTAGCTTTTCTGTAGCCTGACAACATATCTTGATAAATATAAATTTTTCTGTTGGATTTTTCATTAAAGGTGCAGAAAACCTGTGCATCAAGTTATCAGAGAAGCTGCAGTCAAAAACTTCAAGCAAAGTCATCATTGCTCACTTGCCACTGCTAATTTGCTGTTTGCAGGTCTGTCTTTACAGTACTTGACATTACCATATCAGTGAGTGAGAGTTTGGGGACTTTTACAGGTTGACAGAAGGACACTTTTTATCTGCTATTCATATTACTTTCTATCAGTGTGTTCTGTGTTTGTATTTAGAGGTCTGTTGTGGAAACTAGAACTGCAGTAGAGTAGTGCTTTCTAAATTTTCTTAATTTGGCTACTTTTTGAAGAATAATACTTATGAGGGTTTTTAAACCAGTATTTCATTTCTGAAACATATAGATTCTTAGTCCATTACGTGAACAGATAAAATACTGGGACTGGCAGATCACTGAGTTTTAAAGCTAAGACTTGGTTATTCTTATTTTTATGTCGTCTTACTCAGTCTTACAAATCCAGTGTTTTCCACCACATAGTAAATAGTAAGTTATTAGGATTCTCTGAATGTTGGAACTTGTTCAGTAACTTTATTTTTAGAAAGTGCTGTTCATTTCATGTAACTTCTGTGAAATCACCCAGGAAGGGACAGCAAGGCTTGACTGGCATGACACACTGTAGGAAAACCTACAAGAATTAGAGGTTTAAAAGGTCTAAGTCTTCCACTAAAAACTGAATCCCTCTGAACTGAGTATGGTTTGGTTGGGTGGGTTTTTTCGTTGGCTTTTTTTAGTTGAGCTGAAGTTGCAAGCTTACAGTTGAAATAAAAATGGTGCTGTTATATTCTAAAGCTATGTTACACTTGTTTTTTTCCTTTTTCAGGGTCTAGGTCGTTTGTGTGAGAGGTTCCCTGTTGTGGTTCATTCTGTCAATCCATCTTTGAGAGACTTTCTTGTGATACCGTCCCCAGTGCTTGTGAAACTTTACAAGTATCATAGTCAGTATCACACAGGTAAGGGAAAAAAAGCCACATACCAAAGGATATGCTAGTGATTGTTTACCAGCTTGTATGGCTTTTTGATGCTTTTGGGTATTTTGTGGTGATAGAGCTGTACGGGCAAATGGAGACAGATTTGTGATTTAGGTTTTTTTGGAGATGGAAAGGAGGAATGCAAACCACATTCTGGTGGAAGTATGTCTAAGGGCAAGCAGTGTATGTAGAACTACATTTTATCCTAGCAGTAATATAGCTGTTCTGCTGCTGCTGAAACGGAGCACTTCTGTCCTAAGTAAGATCACCAGCAAGTAGTGTGATACTGCAGTATTGAAGGTTGTATTATGTGTGTCAGCCTCCTGCATTCCATTCAGAGCAGTTTGCTTAGAGCTTTGTCCACATGGGCCTTCAAAAACCTCCAAGGACAGAGATTCTATAACCTGAGCTGAGGCATAATTATCCTCACAGTGGTGGGGGCAAGAATCGCATATCCAGTTGAAATTTTCCTTGTTTCAAGTTACGGATGTTGTGTCTCATTCTTGTATGAAGCCTGTCTCTGTCTTCCTGATAACGTACATTGCATTTTGGAAGGCAGCTGTTTAGTCTGTCCAAAGCTGCCTCTTCTGCAGGCTGAACAAGGTCATGTTCCTCAGACTCTCTGTCCATGTCCTGTGCTTCAGCCCCACGACGATCTTGATGGCATTTGGCAGGTTTTTTGTTGTTGTGTTCAAATTGTAATATCAAGTTATGATTTTGAAAAAGAAAATGTTCAGTTTAAGTCACTTGCATAATGCTAAAGCAGAACAGGTAAAATGATAACTAAAAGTGACTAAATTTAGGAATAATTATTTAGGAATAGTTAAATATTAACTATATTGAATACATTTAATGTAATAAATTTTGTATAGCTAGTGGCAACACATGCACTCTCAAAGTTCTTCAGTTCAGCTCTGAGCTGTAAAGTAGGTTGTTTTGCACTCGCCAGATACTGCTCTGCCTGTGTGCTCTCATCTTGGGGGAAAAAAGGTATTTCAGATGTTGTTGATTTCTGTGTTCTTAGTAGGTGGTAATGACATCAAGATTAGCGTAACCAACGAGCATTCAGAGTCTACTCTAAATGTAATGCCTGGCAAGAAAAGTCAACCATCCATGTATGAGCAGCTGCGTGACATTGCCATAGACAACATCTGCAGGTAAGAGGGACTTGCACCATGTTGGAACGTGTTCTTGTCCCTAGCTGAAAAGTATTGTGACGGTTTAGAAAGGTGCTGCTTTAAAAGGCTTTTTGCCTTTTCTGATCCTGACTCCATTTTCCTTCAGACATCTTTTGGTTCTGTTTATGTCATGTTATGTAAAATAACAATTCAGTCTCATTGCTTCCCACGTGTAAATCAAGTTAGTCGCCATTTTGATACTCAGCAGGGTTTTTGTTTTCTGCTGAAGATTAGCATGTTGAGTGAGCCTCCTCACTCCTGTGACAGGATTGTTACACGCTCAAATGTGGGCAATGTCATGATTATTCTTCCCTTCTAGACAGCTACAGAGAGCTGGAAGGAAGACAGATAGTTGACTAGAGACTGATGTTTCCAAAGCAGTGGATTCTGAGTTTGTTATCGCATATCCCCATCTTTATTGTTGCTGGAGAAAGCAGCAGTAGAAGCTCTGCTCGTTTTTTAGAAATATGTCAGCATTAAAATGCAGCAGCGTTCCTAGGCAATCAGTTCTTCAGTATAAAGGTTTTTCCCTTACACCTAGCATGCATTTATAGTAGTAAAAAGTGAAATGTTTAATTCATGTTCTTTGGTTTTTTCCCTCTGGCTCTTCTAGCAAGTTTTCTGTTCATTATTATTGCAGGTGCTTGAAAGCTGGCTTGACTATAGATTCAGTGATTGTTGAGGCCTTCCTTGCCAGTTTATCTAACCGTCTGTACATCTCTCAAGAGAGTGATAAGTAAGTTGTTAGAGATCAAACCAATTTTTCCTTCACTTAGTGAACCTGAAGCTTATTTGTAGATGTAAGTGTGGGCAGTATTATTTTAGAATTGTCTCTGGGATTAGTGGCATTAGTATGCGGGGTCAGGATCTTCCCATGCAAGTCTTTGCAGAGCTGAGCCTCTGTTTCATACTGAGAGGTATGGATTTATTCTTACATGATTGAATCAGCAAATCTATGGTGAGTATTAGCCAGTTTTGTATCCTAGATTGAGTGATACTCTCTGCTGTATCATTCAGGCATCAGCCATCTTTTATGGCTGGAAACAGCTTGTCACTTGTGGCATTTGACTTGCTTCACTTCTGAGACACTCACCAACCAAGAAACCTCTAAGGAGAGGTCGTGTCTTGTCTTAATGTCTTGCAGATCACTTTTACCTCTTGTCACTTGTTTCTAGAACAGTTTCTTCATGGATTAGAGTGGATTTCTTGGATAGTGTTTGTAGGTGGGTTGTTTTTTGGGTTTTTTTGAAAACCAACTTGTGTAAGTATATATCTGTAATGTTAATATTGAGAGTAGATGGATATTTAGAATGACAATATTAAAGCCATTTGTGATGTTTAAATTTAGTAGATGAACTATTTCTTATGTGAAATGTAACCATGCTTGGAGTTTTTGATAACTGCTGAACAGTTACATGTATCATTTTGTATCATTTGTTTTTTGTAACAGGGAAGCTCATTTGATTCCTGACCACACAATTCGTGCTCTAGGGCACATTGCAGTGGCTCTGAGGGACACCCCAAAAATGATGGAACCCATCCTACAGATCTTACAGCAGAAGTTTTGCCAGCCACCTTCTCATCTTGACGTACTCATTATTGATCAGCTGGGCTGCTTGGTCATCACTGGAAATGTAAGGAAAGAACTGATCAAGAACGTGCCAGTTCATGTTCCCTTTCCTTTAGTTAAAAGGAAGCATATTTTAGAAACTACATTTGCAGAAGTTTTTTAAAGTTTTTCTTTTCTTCACTACAGTATGTGCTTGTACAATCCTCATGTCTCTGTGACATCAGAAAACAAAAGCTAATTAACAATGTGTGAAGTGCTGTCCCTGTAAAGATTAGTTCCCATAGAAAATAATTAAAAAAAATTTATAAACCCCCCTGAACTATACAAAGCCACCAAACTCATTGCTGTCAGAAGTAGTAAGAAGTTTATAAACTTGGCCTGTGTCCCAAATAAGCACACAGTATATCTTTTTTGTATCACTATTGAACTTTCAAAGTCATGTAGGTCCATACATTTAAAAGTATAGATTGCCTTCTTCAGTCATAAAAGGATTAACTGAATTTTCAGAATGTGATTTGTGCCTCTGGCAATTAATTGCCTGAACTCGGACATCTGAAAAAGTTTTCCATCAGCAAGGCAAAGTTAAAGAACTTAATAGATTTTGTAAAATTTGAGCAATTGAACACTAATGAAAGCATTTCCATTGTGTGCTTTATGGAAGCTGAAACTGTTGCTCGGGCTATCAGACTAGATACCTATCTGAAGGACTTAATAATACTTTGTGTATTTTACAAGGTTGGTCTTCAGAGAGATTGTATTCAATAACCTCTACTTAATAATTTGTTTTGGTTTTGTTTTTTTTACAGCAATATATCTATCAGGAGGTGTGGAATCTGTTTCAGCAAATCAGTGTTAAAGCAAGCTCAGTTGTTTACTCTGCCACAAAAGACTATAAGGATCATGGATACAGGTAACACTTTGCTGTGTCCCTTAAATGTATGAATACTATATTGAACATCCTTTATGTTAAATCACAGATTTTCACTTTTTGCCACTGTAAGTTTTATTATAAAGTTATAAATGGTACTGTTCTTTTTTTTGTGTTAAAAAGTAATATATGTTTAAAAATAGTAGCACTTCATAATGTAGAGATTCCTGAAACTGTTTTTCACAACAGGTAGTATTAATTTTTTTGTTGTTGTTGTTCTCCCCTCTGTAAGGAGTTAATGTTTGTAAATGATAATTGACATTGATGACTTACATTATCTGCAACTAGACTAATAAATCTCTCAGCCTAAAAAAACCCAGTGAAGTTCCACTGGGTTTTGTATGTGTATGTTTTGTTATGTTTGGCTGGTTTAAATGTAGTCCCAGTACTACTAAGGGATTAAATGCAAACTGTTAACAGTTTAATTCTTAGTATATAAATATGCATTGTAGCCCGTGTTACAACTAAAGATTATCACTGTTGATAGTTGGAGTAGGCTGGTTATCTTTTAATGTACTATGATTCTATGTGAATGACTGAGAGGACTATTTCTGTCAGTATGTTTTAACATACTGTCTGATTCAATGCAGTCTCAGCTTTGACAACTGATATTGGTTCTGATTCTTCTGTTCAGGAGCTTTCCCAGTCCAAAAACACATCCCTTTGCTGCTGTTTGTGGCCATATCTGCTTCAGGGAAGTAATTTTCTTTTGGCCACGACGGCATCATAAATGAAACACTTTCCAGAGGCAAAGCTGACAACTAGTTTTTCACTTCAATACTGATTGAATTTCAATTATCAGTAAAGTGATGTGTTATTTATAAAAACAAAAAACAACACCCCCCAAAAAAAAAAACTTAAGTGCAAAAATGTCAGCAGCCTTATTACAAGAGTTACTATCAGCATTATGAAGAAAGCGCTAAAAATATAAAACTTTCAGGAATTGCTTGTTCATAACTGTTTTTTCTTCTTAGACACTGTTCTTTAGCAGTCATTAATGCCCTAGCTAACATCGCTGCTAACATTCAAGGAGAACACCTTGTGGATGAACTACTGATGAACTTGCTGGAACTGTTTGTTCAGCTTGGGCTAGAAGGGAAGAGAGCTAGTGAGAGAGCAAGTGAAAAAGGACCAGCACTGAAGGTCAGATATTCACTGTTAATTGTACATAGCTGTGCATTTATATGGATGACACTACTAAATGTAGTCTTCTGCATGTTGGTTTTTTTTTAACCAAAACCACACCCTGACAGACACAGAAAAAAACCCCCATGATTCGTGAAGCCTGAGAATGTGTCCTGATCATGGAATATGAGTGAGGGTCTCTAATGTCTTTCAAACGCCTAACTAATCTGTGTATAGTATCTGAGATGAGCAGTGGCATAGCTGTTGTTCACCTGAGCCTGTTTGATGTGAAACTGAGTCAACTGGAGTGTTAGAGGCAGAGCTCTAAAGAGAAATATTGGATGCTGACTACTGAGCGCTTCTTACTAATTCTTGAAGTGTCTTTACGTGTGACAGAATTCTAATTTTAGTGGTGCCTTTAGATCATAGGAAAACCCAGGTTGGAAGGGACTTCAGGAAGTCATCTAGTCTGATTTCCATCTTAGAAGTAGTCAGCTTATGCAATGAAGCTTAAGCTTAGAAACAGTGAAAAATCTCAGCCTTTCCCACAGTATCTTACTCTTATCTTTGATTTAAAATTTACTCATAAACAAGCTATTAACCCTGACTTTTGTTCGTGAGAGATATATTGTTTGAAAAGAAAAATGTGGATGCTTCCTACACATAAAACCCCAGAGCGTTCCTCCAGTTATAGTGTTCAAATTCTGTAACCTCTTGGCGTTCATGCAGTGCCTTAGGGTAGCTTTTAAGAACTTGTGGTGTTTGCTAGTGATTTTTATATGCAAGAAAGACACTTTTATGTTTTAATAATTCAAATGTGTTCATACTGGAAAATTAAGGTTTTCTCAGAGATGTGGTTTGAGAGCAGTTCCCAGGTTTTTAGGGCAGATAGGTAACAATTCTTTTTGAAATAGGCATATTTTTCCTAATAGTGAGGGAAACGGTGTGGGTTTTTTCTTATTAACCTCTTTTCCCCCCACCTTCCTGTGCATGCTATGTTTTAATAGTAATAAGTTTGTCCTTCATCCTTTTTAGGGTGGGTGAACTCTTGGTAAATCCCTCTGAAACGAATCTGCTTTGAAGACAGACTGCATTTAAATAGGGATGCCAAGTCTTCTCTTAAAAGGGAGCCTAGGACATGTCTAGAATCTGTTTTTCATGAAGTCTATGGTGGAAAATTTCTCAGGTTTCATAGATTCTTTTAACCACAGATAAGCGAGCTGAAATGGTGATAAACTATTGTAAACATTGCTCTAAAGTGACACTTCTAAATGAGTTTCCACCCTCCTCCTTTCAGGGATATTTTTCCACTGTTACAGTTTTGGGATCACTATGGGAGACAAATTGCTGCACTGACAAAGCAGCCTGCAAACAGAAAAATACGTGATTGATTTAACGCGGATTTGAGCTAGGAGGCAGTGTTTCTTTATTATGAAGATACTTGGAGCAGTTTTCACTAAACACTCTTTACTCAGTGCAGAGTAGAAGTTATGAAAGGTATTCTGAAGACTGAGTTAGTTCATTTTCAAGAAGAGATAAAGTAGGTAAAACACTGCACATGCCGTTCTCCCAAACAAAAGCAGTGTTTGATACTTTGCCTGTGTTCTCTGCTTCTCAGCATACCTTTTTATGGACTTAAATTTGCTTGCTAGACATTAAAATGCTTTAGTTGCTTATTCTGTTTTAAACCAGATTTTTCAACCATGCAAAAGTGGCTTCTGTGAGGGGAAGAAAAATAACCTTTTTATGTTGTTGGTTTTTTTTGTGCTATTGCTGATAGTTAACACTAGTGTCCCCTGAGTATGCCCAGGGTTGGAAGACATTGCATTTTCTTCATCCTTAGTGCCATATACTATCATAGAGGCTGCTATTCCATTTTTGTAAAAAAAATCCTAGTGGAAAAGTAGGTTTTCTACAATTCTATTTGTTGGTGTCATGTGCTGGATTCTGCCTATCTCAGCTGACTCTGCAGCAGTTTGCCGTGTGCAGTGGACTGTCCTGATGCTAGCAAAAAAAGAACAGTGACTTTTTCCAGTTGTTCCTACACCTTAGAGTGACTTGAGGGCTGTTCTTTTACTCCCTTAAAAAAATATTAAAGGGTCCATCTGTTTTACTTTACCTTGGACGCTACAGGACGGATAACTAAAATGTATTTTAGTTGGGTTGTGTCATTATTGTTTCATCTGAAGACTGTTTGGCTTTGTTTCTCCCTCCTTCCTCCTCCTCCCTTTTCCTTTTCTCTTCCTTTTGCTTTATTCCACTTCTTGCAGAGCTGTACCCTGTTAGCATGTCTGCCTTGCCTCCTCCCTGTAGGGCTGTGATCCCTGCACCTGGTCTCTCTTGTAAGGAGGAAGATGGAGAGTTCTCTCCCTCCCAAATCCAGTATGGAGGGAGGGAAGGACTTCAGAGAGATGTCTCTGAGCACATTATCTGTGCTTTCACTCTTTACCTTACCAGAGAAGGTGAGAGGCAGTGTGCTGTGCGCAGTGAATATTTTCAGTTCTTGTATTTGGCCAAGAGCAGCACACTGTACAGAGTGCAATTAGTAAGTCAAAGGAAATATATATTCTCCTTATGCTTGTTATATTTCAGTGTAAAAGGTTTTTCTCCCTGCTTAAATAAATTCTTGGTAATGGTGTCTTTTTACAGACGTTATTTTTTGCTTCGTTTTGGTAGTAAAATGAGAGTTCTAGTAAACTATTGGCACTTGTCTATGGCCACCCATTTAATGAGAGCATTTTTCTTGCAGTTGTTGAATGTTAGGGTAGATGCAGCGGCAATGAATATTTTTCCTCCTGCTTTAACTCAAGGTATAACATCTAAAGTCCAAACACAGTAGACTCTGCTGGAGGGGAAAAAACCAACTCTTCAGTAGTCTATGAGGAGCCACCTGAAGAGCTTTGTTGAAAGCCTCCAGGGTATGCCCAGTCCTGTGGATATCTGAGGCACTCTCCTTGGCCACCTCGTGTACACCTGTTTGCAAGATACAGAGCTGTAATTGGCAATATATGTTTTCATTTGCATGGACAGTAGGAATGTTTGAAGTATGTCTTGTAGCAAGTGTTTTAGAAATGCTTTTGTAGCTGTTTTGATAATTTCCTTTTCCTTTTCCAGGCCTCCAGTAGTGCAGGGAATCTGGGTGTGCTTATTCCTGTTATTGCTGTGGTGAGTATCCAATGGTTGGATTGTTGCAAAAGGGATATTTTTTTCTCACGTATGTCAAATACCAGTGCTATTTCATGGTCAAACGGGTTGACAAATACCTAGCGCAGAAGTAAGCATCCAAGAGAAATATAATAGTATTGTAAAATAATATTTCTTGCTTTAAGAAAGGGGGGTGACATTTGTTAAATAATAACATATCTCTTAAAATAATGAATCTTTTGTGGTTCAGGGTTAGGTTGTTGCTAGTCACGAATTCAAGAGATTCATGAGCTAAATAATACCACAGGGGATATTTCTTTGAATAGTGTTTGGTGTGCAATGTAGTAAATAGCACAGATCTGTGGCCTAAGGAGAAAAGTGAAAAACAGAAGTTAATAGAAACAGAGTTAAAAATAAATCTTGGTTTGGCAGCACAGTGAATTCTGCTGCTTAACAGGAGAGAGAAAAGAAAAAAAAAAAAGAATCATTGATAAATGAGGGAGGAAACATCCTGTGTCTTCTGAAACTATAATTGGCTGTCATGCTGAAGGCATTTTAGGAGATGTGCAAGGACACTGATGTCCATTCCAGACTCATTTATTTTGATGTATATCTGCTTTTGGTCTCACGTGACAACTTGTTCTGCATGAAAAGCTCTGTTAAAAAAGTATAATGACTAATTCAGCAAAAAATTGGTATGCAACCATTCTAGATCTCCAACAGAAAATGTGATACATCTGAACTGGGTTTCCAAGTCAGTAGGAATAGTTGCCTAACTGCTGTAGCTTTTACAAAAACTGTCATGTCTAGAAGATCCATAGACAAACTTAAACTTACTGGAGGACAAAAAGCAGCATGTCACTTTCTCTCCTCCTGAAGTCGAGTTTTTCTGTGGAACTTTTCCTGCGCAGCTAGTGAGTGGGACAAAAGGGGAAAATGTATTACATACTTACAGTAGGCATGCCTACTTGTAACTTGCTCATACTGCATGTCCATTAGTAAGCAGAAAAAAACCCCATTCATTTCATACTCTGTGCTCACAAACCTCTTTGCTGAGGCTTTTCAAAGAGAAGAGCCTAAAACTAGCATTGGTTAAAGATCAAAGAACTGTTTCTTTTCTTCCTCATGTCTCTTACACCACTTTCCAACATAAGCTTTTCCTGAATTCACCAGCGTTACAAGGGCCAGATCCTAGCTTCACAGAAATGTGTTTCTCATTGTCTTCAACTGGTGTTCTTCAATAGCTGCTCAGGTTTTGCATGAATTAGCTAGTCCTGTTTTGAGAGAGACATCCTTGTGGGTAGTATTTTTCAGATGTCAGTAATGCCAGTACTGATGTGAGTGAAAGCAGGACTGTTCCTTGCATATCAAGAAAAGATTGGTGCTTGTTAAAGACTTAATGTAAAAGTTATGGAAGTACTTTTCTGTTTCAAATTTTTATTGATGATATATTTCTTCTGAATAACTAGTGGTAGCTATGCTTTTCTTAACCAATGTGACCTTTAAATGGAGTCACATAGTGCCAGAATCTGAAGCAAGAGTTAATGGTTACATTATGGTTGTTGAAGCAAATATTTGACTTTCTTGCACAATGTATGAAGATCATGAGTTTTGAGCAGTAGCTGATTTGCTTTTCTGCTCGACCTGTTTCCCTTGAATAATTCCTGTTACTTAGGTCTCAAAAACCCCCTATTTCAGATGCTCCAGCTCATTTAATAATTGGTAATATACAGCATGCATATTTAATCTTTTGCATATGCTTTTCTTTTTGCATATAGAAAAAACAATAAAATGCATATATGGACATTAGTGATTTCTGTTGTGAACCTTCAATACTGGCAATTGTCCCCTGCATGGTGGGCTTACAAGCACACACAATGTAAGACAGGGATAGAGAGAACCATCTGAGCTTCCTGTTCAATATCAGCTTTTCATCACCCTTCATCTTATACTGGCTGATAATTCACTGGCTGTCATGTTAAAATGCATTGTGTATGCAGCAAATAATTGTAGTAGATGCAGAATTACAAATGGCAGTATTTAAAAGTAAAATAAAATCAATAAGTTAATATTAGAAAACACCTTTCCAAGAGAATTCCTAATCCTTGAGATAACTGTTGGTTTATAACTTAATTTGTGTATTTTTGTTAATATAAGACAAATTTATAATAGATTTAGATGGATACAATATTTGATACTGCAAATAATAAAAATACTGTCACTGGATTGTGAGGCATGCTTTTTTTAAAAGGTACAATGCAAAGGAAGGTATGCAAAGGTGAATATGTTCATTGGCTTTGATAACTTGAGTGTAAGGTGCAACTGTGTCCTTTTACCAGATAGGTAGTAATATGTTACAGAGCTCAGGTGAATTTTTGCTTTTTCAAATGTGAAACAGGCTTTGTACGGCATTCACGGTATTACCAGAATGATTTAGAAAGTTTATGGTCTTAGTTTTTAAGTCGAGTATATTTGTATTCTTAACCAATATGATTGCTATAGTTTTTTAGAGAGGATTAGGTGATACTTAGCTGCTGAAAAGAGCGTTTTGCTAGCTGCTTTCACTATAAAAGGTATTCTGAGGATGTTTATATTATTTACCTGGTTGGCCTAATTCTGATACTGCTTGTACCAATGAAAATTGGAGAACTGTATTGCAAAGGATACAAGTTAGGTTGGGGAAAAGTAGTAGATCCCTTAAATATTTCATTTCTCCAAGACATTTTTATCTTCTGTTACTCGGTGCACTGGTTCATAAGGTTCATTATGTGTATCAGTCTACTAAATTACGCAAGCAAAAATCCTAATGTAGACACCTATTCTTTTTCAAGTTAGATTATGTAAAATGCCTTAGGTTTCTAAGGCTGGTCAGGTGTTCAGCATTTCCTTATTCCTATTATAAAAAGTCATCCTAGCACAAATTTAGAGCTAAACTTCAAGAATCCAGATAGTCTAAATATTTTATTGATTACATTTTATACGTAGAACACAGTGTAAGTTATTTTGTGATTTTTAATACACTTGTATCAATACATGGCACTAACCATTTTAAATTGCAGTCAAACTATCTACTGCTATGAGTCCCTTCATGTGAAACTACCTGTAGATAATATAATTTCTTTTGATACCAGTGGCTTTTGTATTAGCTAATACGACAATAAAATTCTCTTCATGATACTGGTATATTAACATGTAATTATACAGCCAGTGTATAACAGTATGTTGGAGGTCTTCTCTGCTCTTAAGATTTGGCTGGGTTGACAACTCTGCCCATGAACAGAAGGCAGCTGGTACGATGTTCATAGATCAGAAACAAAAAGGGGCGGTCGACAATAAAGCGAATCTGAGCAGAAAGAGGCATGAACCCGACGTTGGTTATTGCTCCAGCCTCTGTACCTTCCTCATTCACCGTTATTGTGCCTTGATGATTGAACTGTTTAAACAAACAAAAAAAAGGAAAACAAACAAAAAAAAGTTTAGGATTTTCGAAGTATATTCAAATTATGTGCTTACAGCCTTCCCTGCCCCACCCCGT
>JAVJGJ010000001.1:87727691-87831489 GCA_035590215.1 Microhierax caerulescens | reverse complement strand
TGCTCCAGCCTCTGTACCTTCCTCATTCACCGTTATTGTGCCTTGATGATTGAACTGTTTAAACAAACAAAAAAAAGTTTAGGATTTTCGAAGTATATTCAAATTATGTGCTTACAGCCTTCCCTGCCCCACCCCGTGTTCTGCACGTGGTTCTGTTCTGACGCTTTTGCAGGTAGCTCCTTTGGCTGCCTGTTCCTGACTGACCACAACACTGTTGGTGTGTTTGACATCTGATTAAATGTGTCCCTTGCTAGATGGATAGACAAGGACATGCAGCGAAACCCAAACCCCTCCTATGTCCTCCAGGAAAGATGAGAAAAAAATAGTTTTAGCTGACTGTGAATTGTTTTTACTATACTGTCATGTTTTCAGGTGATACAGTTTAATCAGAAAGGAAACAAAAAGAGGAGAGGAGTAAGTACCCTGTCAATGGCGACTTTCTCATCCGATATACCAGAGTAGTCCCCTTTTTCATTGAACAGTTCTTCTATTCCCATGGATCTCAGATAACTGATCAGGTTGTAACTCTTCTCCAGCTTAAATTTAGGTAGAACCACTTCTCTTGTTCTGGCAAAAATAAAAAGAAGAATTAAAATAATCGAGGAGATAAATATTTGCATGACTCCTTTGCTTTGCATACCTGTCGTGGTTTGGTTTTTTTGCTGTTTTCAGCAGGCAGAAGTATATGGGAGTGTTTATTGTACTTTCAAAACTTGGGCACCATTACTTTTAAGCTGTGTTTTAAAAAATTAATTCTCCTCCAAAAACTGTTAGTTTTTCAATTTAATATTACACTTATGATTATTTACATTTTTCATGTGTATAAAATCCATGGTTTTGAGCAATTCAGCACATGGCTGGATATGCTTGTAATAGTTGAACTGAGATTTTCTGGAGTACTACTAAATGGGAGATTGGTCATTTACATAAATATATAATAGAAATAGGCTGACTTCCTGAAGAGCATGTCAAATGGGCTCTTCATTATCTTTTTTCAGAATCAAGTCTGAATACCACCTAGTCTGTCATCTTGCACAAAAGAGGCTATATAATTTTTTCTCTCCTGTAATTGTGATGTTCGTTGTTGATTACTGAGTGTGTGTCTTTACACATAGTGCTGTAATGAACATAGGGTGCTTACCGTATGATTGAGATCATTCTGCACAAATAATCTGTTATTATCATACTCCCGTTTTTTTCCTCATTGTAAGCTTTATCAGTAAGAACATCTTTACATCTACAATGTTAAATATGTAATAGAGAGAATTTTGGAACTCAATTAGAATTTTCCACTTCAGTCATCCTTGATTTCTTGATGGCATTTAAATTTTGAGAGATCACTGGTGCTGATTTTTACTTCAATAAATTCATCTTTTTGGGGTTCTTGTTGAGGTTTAATGGTTTCAATCAAAATGTTAGCTTCTGTGCTCTTTACTTACCCTTGTCAATCTCATAAAGAAAATGCATTAAGAATTTAACAAGATGTGCTTTTCAGCAGATACCTGTTTGTCATGCTCTTCTGCCATTTTTCCACCACTTGAGGTGTTATCTGCTTTTCTAGGGCTTTCATGCCGGAGAGTTTGTGTGGAAGTACAATCAGCATGCTGATGTTCCCCACAAACGGGAGCTGGATCACGCTGCAGTCTAGTTCTGGGTCTGCAGCAGCGAGGAAGTTCCCTTTAGTCTGCATCATAGGGACCTTTATTGTTTGCTTCTCATTCAGACGGAAACTTCTCTTTGTAGTCATTTCCACTGGAAACTTATTTTCCCAAGTTCCTGTTAATACAATGCAGAAAACACATAAACCCCCACCAAGATTCTTGTTTAATAAAATCTTCCCATTAACAGTTTACATTAAGCTTTAATTCATGTGAATTGAGAATCACTGCAGGACTGTTAGTTTCAATTATGCCTGAATAAGAAGACAAGTTTTGAAGTGACATTGAAATTTCTGGCTTTCTAAATTTTAACTGTCTAATGTTTCTCTGATTGGAGTGTTCTGAACCACAAAAGCAGGTGAACACAAACGGGAGATCTGAAAGACGCTGGTGTGTACTTTTTTTCTGCAAGGAACCTAGAAATTACAAAGTTTAAACAGATACAAAATACTTGACAGTGTTTGCACCTAGCAGAACAACTGACACAGCTGTATTTTCTGAGAGATATTGATACTTGAAACCCGTGCTGAGGCAGTCTGTTGCAAGCATGTTATTGGTACATCAAGCTAAGTAATGTCTGGTTTAGTTCTGCATAAAGTTTTAAAAGATACTATGCTGAAGGCATTACCTTGACTTAGTCCGTTCAAGCCAATTAACTTTCTGTCTTAACACATACTGAAGAGTTTGAATGTTGACTGCTTTAATTGTATGACCCAGTCTAATGTGATTTCAGCACGTCTGTGGGAGCCTGTCATCTGACAGATTTATGCCCAAATAATGCAATTTAACATACTTTGCAGGCCAGGAAGCTTTCCCATCAGGGTTTGAATCTTTCTCTGTGAAGATTCTTTGGGTACCCCAAGTATTTACTGACTGTAAAAGAAGGTGCTTTTTTTTAAAGTAGTGTTCCTATTCATCTCTTTTCAGAACCACGGCTCTGGAAAAAACATTTCTTTCTTCATGGGCAGACAAAGCTAGAATTTCATAGTGGAAATAGGGTTGTTGGTATTTCCTGTTAATACTCTGGATTTTAGGTCAGCATTGGCAAGGAAGTACATGGGGAATGTGGCTGCGACTGTGTGTAGACTACAAATTTAACTTTAATCAATAACCATTTTCTAAAAGGTTGCAAGTGATTCTGAAATCCTTAATCTGACTTACAAATTAACTGTGAAGTAACAAAAAAAGCCTTAAGTCCAACTTTGAGCCTAATAGTTTCTTTGTAATGAGTCCCAGGCTGATGGGGAGCAGTTTGAGAAGTGGTCAGACTATAGTTAATACTCTGAAGGGAATGGGATATAAAATGGTTTATGCTATTCCCAAACAAAGAGTCACTTCTCAGGAAAACCCAACATCTGGCTGTTCTTCAGGGAGCAGAATTCACAGGTGTGGGACTCTTGCTAGCTAATGACATGAAGCTGCTGTGGGCCAGGGGAGCTTCAGCAGCACTGTCACCACCTGAGGAATGGGAGACACCAGTTTTTCATAGTAAAAGAGGAGCTGGGGAACTTTTCTCTTGGGTTCATTTTTGCAAATGTGTTTGTCTTGGGGTAAAATATTGTTCTCCAGCAGGAGGCATGTGGTCTTCTGGGGTCAGCTGAAACTGGTTGGGACTTTGACTTGTGACTTCTCATTTTGAATCTTCCACCAGGATGTCTTTGGGATCAGTCTGTGGTGACAGATGTTGTCTCCACAGATTGACTTCTGCCTTGCATTCATGACTAGAATCTCAGAAAAGTAATTTTGGACCTGTCAAAATATCAGTTACCAAAAGCTGCTGTGATCTGCTGTGGCTAAAATAACCAGCTCCTACTTGATAGGGGGCTTATAAATGATTGTTCAGACCTCTGCAGACTAGAGGGTAGATCTCAGAGGTAGACTGGGCACCTATAGAAGATATAACTAGCTTTTTACCAGTGTGAATAGTTCCTAATAGTTTCTTGATGGTATTTAATATAAAAGGAGCTTGAGATTTCACTGTGTTTGGGAAGTATGATATTACTCGGTATTGCTTGTACTGTGCATCTCTCTGTATTTGAGAACACTCGTAGGTTTCTTAGGTCTAAGGGCTTAACAGAGTTTGTCTGCGGTGGTACAAACAGTGTGAGTATTTTAAGTGGAAAGATGTGGACAAAAATTAGCATGTCTCGGACTAGTGGGATAGCTAGTAAACTCAGGAGCAGAACTTGCTTTTAAAAAGTTTGGTTCCACTCAAAATAGAATTACCAGGAAACTGTCAATGTAAAACAGAAGAATGGGAGATGGCAACATAGACCTGATCTTTCTGGTTTTGAGGGTTAGAAATTACAGCCTTCAGCAGAAAACACCAAGGCAGTTTGGACTAACAGGACTCCACGGGCAGAAGAAAAAGCCAAAAGTCTTTTTGATCTTGGTGACTCAAGAGTTCCAATACTAAAGCTATTTAATTTTTGGTGGTGTTTTTGTTATTTTGAGATGGTACAAGTGTTTAATAATTGTAGAGTAGAACAAAACGGTATTTAAATTTGACTTAATTGTGAAAACATTGCATCTGTTTCACTTTGCCTAATCCTTTTCTTAGGATGGTCAAATGGAGAGTAAAGCCATGTATTTAATATGTTATCATCAGAGATATACTTAATGATACAATTAAGTCCCTTTTGAATGGTACTTCAGAACAAGGGATTATTTGGATGTTATGCTTATGACTGCTTCAGATCTTTTAAAGGTCCAAGTGGCATTATTCAGGGAAATAATGCCTTGCAGGTGAATGGGGAAAGGTATGTTTCATAAACTTACAGGAATGGTGTTCCTATAATCAAATGCTGAGAAGGCAGTTGTAGGAGAGCCTTTAAGCATTTGTTTCCTGAAAGCAGGGATGTAATTGGGAAAAGAAACTGCTTCGTAAATTATGGAAAGGAGTGTGTTGTGTTTCTAACAGTTGTTTTTCTTTTCTGCTAATCTGGCTTTCCTCATTAAGTCACCTTCATCTGATTTTGATCTCAAACAGTCAGGAACAGATTTCCTTTTCTTCCTCAGTTCTTCTTTCATTGGCACTTCCCACCTCTTGCTCGTTTAATACTAATTTAATTTTGAAAGTTTGTTGAGAAATTAACAAACTTTCAACATGAGGAAGATAACTGTTGTTGAAAACCTCTCTACAGACTCTTAGTTTAAATGTAAAGAAATTGAAAACAAGAATTTATAGTAAGTATATATTGTACAGTCTTTAGTTCAAGCCTCTTAACTCTTCAGCCTATAGTGATATACGTGGGAGACTGTATCAGCAGACAGTTCATGAATGTGTTTGTTGTTAGTTGTAGAAGAATACTGTTTTAGTTGTTCTCTTTGGTCCCCTTTATAGGCTTGTTGAAAAGGATCATGCTCTGTTCATACAAAAAAATACATACTTCAAGCTGGAATTCTTTATAGTCATTCCTGTGAATCCTGAATACCTCAGAAATGTTAGGTGTTATAATTGAAATAAAACTTGTACCATTTCAATGAAGTCAGTAACTTGAAGCAAGACTGAATGTGACTAATAACTTGCACGTGAATTAATACCTCACTATCTGAGACTCCTACAAAGCTTATGCTTTCAGAGGGTATTCTGCATTTGTATGTTGTTTTGTAGTCTCACTTTTAGACTATAAGGCTTGGGGTGTAATAAGCATTTGCTGTATTTTTACAATGCCCACTAGCTTCAGGGCATGACTGGAAAATCAGTGTGCTACAGAAACATGCGAAAGTGGGCTAATAGAGATTCTTAATGAGGGAGTTGATAGGTGGTTTTGAAGTGTAGGCTAGATTTAAGTTCCATCTGTGATTTCTAACAAAGTATGCAGTGAGTTGCAAACTGAGAAAACACATCGCTAAGATAGAAACAACAGATTCTTACCTTTAAAGTAAAGACAGTTAAGAATCATCATCAGCGTTGTAGGGTTTACGTTCACAAGAGCTTCCTTTATTAATCCTTTGGTCAGCTTCAAGATGCGTTCATTTGTTTTAGTTATGAAGTCAGGATCTGAAAAATCAGCTGGTTGGGCATCAGCAAAGTAGTACATTTTCATATTGTTTCTGAAATCATTCAGAATAGCAAAGTCCTTCTGAATGTAAAGATCATTCACAGACCTCAGCGTATAACCAAAATTGCGCCTGAAGAGCCGATGAGTGAGCTTGCGGAAGAGATTATGAACAGTCATCAGCTCATATTTGGTGCTGGCATTAATGAATTCTTGAAAGCCAAGAACAGATAATAATTCCTGCTGAGTTTGACCCTTGAGACCCAAAGAAATCATAGCCATTGCAGTGGAAATACCAACAGGAGCCATGAGAATATTATCTGAAGAGTTGGCCTTGTCTGCCACACTGCGGTAAAGGTTGAAGCCAAAGTTTGCATTGAGGATATTGAGGCGCTGGATTCTGGTTTTGCCTTGGAATAGTTCAAGAATATTTCCTTGCTGAACTTCAGAAACCATATATGGGCCAGCATCAATAATGTCACTGTAGTCGTCTTCGCCCAGAATCTTGTCAAGATCTAGATAATCCTCTTCCTCCTCCTCTTCAGGAATCAAGTCATTAGTGATTGTGTTTTCTCTGTGGAACTCGGGTGGTAGGTCTGGCATATCATAGGTCCCATTTTCATGTGCCTGCGCATCTTTAAGGCTTTCAAAATGCTCAGTGAAGTCCTTGACTCCGCAAAATGTGGAGGTTATGACAAGAGCAAGGGCAAGCAAACAAAATAGGAACTTCATACTGACAGGTCAAAACCTGGAAGACAATGTAACACAGAGTTGAGAGAGTAGAATGTAATTGAATTTGTTATCTGTTCCTTAGGTCCATTCTGTCACAGCAGAGGGTCTATAGTTACCGTATTTGACAGCATTTTTTTTAGTGCCACAGAGCTTAATTAGATGGATAAATCTATTTTACTGGTAATTGGTTTTGCTTACATAATGCCTCCAGCCTGCCAAAGAATTGGCTGCCCTCCTCCTGTGCAAGTGGTGTATTTCTTTATTGTATTACTGGTGTATTTCTGTATTACTGGTGTATTTCAGCAGCTACAGAATCATTACCTAAAATGTATGAGACTCTATAAATTTGTAACACTTACGTGTGCTGTGTTACTGGTGCATGCTAAAAATACAATGTGAAGTTAGTCTGAGGATTTGAGCTGGGTAGGAGGAGGGACTAGGCATCCACTACATGAGCATACCAGAAAGCTGAGATGTGCTGAAGAATTTGAAAAACAGACATTCTGTATGTAGCTACAGCAAAAATGGGAGTTTTATGGGAGTATTTTTGGGAAAGCAAGGATGAAATTGAGTGGAATAAAGGAGATCTAGAGATGTAGCAACAAACCTGAAGATGTGTATTTGCACCAAATAACGTTAGTGGTATTGCACTGTGGGAAGTGTCGGGCATAAATGTATGTCCTGGTCTGATCGTGATCTTGCTCAGTGTCTGTGCATGATTTCTGCAGCTGTGTATCCTCATCTGCCACTTCCGTGAAGGATTGGCTTGATTCTGCTTTTTGTTTAGTTAACTTTTGTTTCAGTTTGCTTTCATGTAGGACTGCACAACAGGTAGTACTCTGTTTTCTTCATGATGCAAAGTCTCTGTAAGTTCCTGTTCCGACCTTTGTTTCTCTAGACTTGGTGTTATCCTGATGCTAGATTTCTAACCTCGCCTGTTTTATTTGAAAATATATTTAAGTAGAACCTGCCTTTTTCTAAAGGGGAGCTTAATATCTTCTTGATCTACTGAGTATTGGACTATTACAATTTTAAAAATATTTTTAAAATCAAGAACTATCTTAGGTATGTATTGTTTGAAGATAATCCATTGGTCTTACTCAGCTGTAAAACACTGTATCAAGAAGTGGGTCTGAAAGACTTTTCACCATAATATCAGATTGCAGTAATTACAGTGATCTTAAAAAAAGATATGAGAAAATGTAATTCCTTCCCTTGATAGTGAAAGAAAGACCAGAATGTAAACGTTCAGTAATTCTGTACCAAGTGAAACTGTAAAGTAGGTGTCTGAATGCCAGGGTCTTGTTTTTTGCTCAGACTTATTTAGAAAATCATTTGCTGACATTATAAGTCAATTTATGTTGATAGTACTTTATATTGTAAATAATCACCTTTTTACTCAAAAATCTGGTACAAAACACTGAATACAGTTAAAACAAAAATCTTACAAAGATGTATAATAAAATGCTTTTTAAATTAGCAAATAGTCCAAAGAACTGTTCTGTAGAAGTAAAATATATAGCTATACATACTTGTATATCAGTGAATAAAGCCAGTGCCTGAAGGAAAGTATTTTCAAACATATTGTCGCAGGACTGAAGTAACTGAGCTAACAGTTTAATTTTTTAAAAACTCCCCCCAAACTAATTTGCCTGAAATCCTAAAACCATTTAAGGTGACTCTCTCACATAAACTGTGTTGTTTTGCAACAGTGAAGGATCCACAGAAGATGCTTTTTAAATAGTTTTACACTGTGACTGGACAATGTGAGTCAATCTTTTTCTTACTGTTTCTCCATAAATTCATTACTTTTTTCCACGCCCCCAGGAGTCGGGCCCTTATGGCTGAGATACTCTGTCCAGTAACCACTGATAAATGTTTTCTGCTTCTGGCATAGAAGAATTTGCTGTCTGTAGTTCCCAACTTTACATTCTCATCTTTGCTAAAGTTCAGTTATTGCCCAGCTGCATTTACACAGGCAAAACATTCCCTCCCTCTGCAGTATATATGTCTCTGGTCAGATCTACCTAAAATAACAGAAGATGTAAATGAAGCTTACCTTTAAGCCACTGTACGGAAAGGATGTGTTGAACAGCCTAAGTAAGGGGAATGGCAGGGTTTAAATCTGAACTTTGACGCTAGTTTTTTGTGTATCTCCCAAAGTAAACATTCTCTAAACCAAACACTGCTAAACTTACTTCGTCAGCCAAAATCCCTCCCTTGCCTAGTGATCTCTGCTGAATTGTATGTTGTTTGTTGAACTACTTTTATGGCTTTGCAGGTACTTGTTCACATTTGAGGAGGATCTTTGAGAAAAAAAAAAAAAATTGGGTGTATGTGAAGTCTCAAAGTCAAGCATGCACATAAACTTGACTGTTAATGACTAGTAAAAGCCACGTCGCTGATACTTTGTGCTAAAATGGGGGGCATTTGTACTGCAAATATGGTTGAGGCCTTGGTGCTTGTGATGGTCGGTCTGCTTCAGTCAGTGTTACATTGGTGCAGACGTTTGCATTGCATAAGCAACTTTTTACTATAGTTCCAGTCACCAGCTTAAACTGATTAATTTTACTATAATAGAGGGATTTTTTCATGTTTTTCTTTTTTTAAATGAACAGTCTCCCTCATGATTTGCAAATATATCCAAAGTTGGCTTTATATAAGGTTTCACTGAAATACTGCTGGCTTTCATACCTCAAGGGAATTATTGTGCCGTTAAAGAAAACGTCAAACTGGATTAGAATCTAACATTTTCTTAATAAAGTTTACAGTAATAACATATAGTCATACTGAATAAAGCTTGCAGTTTAATGAGCAGTTTCCTTCATATTTTAAATACTGCCGTGCTTCTAACACTTTTTAGAATAACACACTATGATCTTTGTTACATAAATATATGTAAAATTGCATACAGTGTTGGCTGGGAGGATAAACTGTGCTCCTCCAGTGGTAGCAGCTGTTTGTGCAAATAGTATCAGAGAATTTTAATAAATGTGTTGAAAATAATGCTCTTTTGCTTGCTTGTTTAGATAGTAAATTCTCCAGAACTGATGTCACTGTGTGCGTGGGTGCAAACAATGAAAGGTCCCCAACTGGTGCCTCAATGTATTTCCACAAAGCCAGTAAACAATAGCAACCAGAAGTATGTTTGACTAATATTTATTTAGTTTTGAGTTCCTTTGCACTGAAGCAAAGCTGCATGGCATTGTCTTCAACACTATTTAAAGGACCATGTAGTTTCTTCCTCTCTGTAGCTGATAGTATACTAATACTATGTGTTCTCTTCAGAGGTTACTGTATCAGCATGGTATTATTCCTGTGTAAAACAAAGGAAAATCTTATTTCAGGCATCTCAAAAGTTAGCATTTCAGATATTCTAACAAGATCTAATTTTCTTCAATATAACAATAGTAATATGATACTAGTTTTCACAGGTGACAAAGAATATTACCTTCATAAATCATAGTAAAGAAGGTACATTAATTGATTCCTTAGCGTGAAATTAAGTTGTTATAACTCCCGTGATTTTCTGATGTTAATTTTTATTTCTTTGGTAGCTCACTAGGCGCTTGCCACCTATCAAGGAGGCCAAGCCCAGGTTGCAAAAGCTGTTCCGTGACTTCTGGTTGTATTCAGTGCTGATGGGATTTGCTGTGGAAGGATCAGGTAGTATAAATGATAAGAGAACAATGTTGCTGCTCACATTTAAACTCTTGATGAATGTAAATGTAACTGTATGCAAACCACTCACAGCAGGCTGAAGAAAAATTACAGGCATAAAGACACTACAAAGCAAAGAGCTTACATGACAGTTCTATGGTAGGATTTATTTACATCTTTGCAGTTTTGCTATGAGATTCAGCCCAGTACAGGTTGTACTTACGTGGTTTTTTTTATGAGTTAATAACCTTAGTTAACTCTGAGTTTTGATAGTTAAGTTCCTGAAATGGAAGGACAGACATGTGTGGTACAATGTTAATCAAGTAGAAACTTCTTATCCAGTGAGAAACTTCACTTGGAATTACCTATGTGTGTTTGTTTGGAACATGGATCACCTGTATGGTGGTTTTGTGCTTAAGTACATGAGAAACTGGCCCTAGGAAACAGCACAAGTCTTGGTAATGGTGATTAGCTTTATGAATTTTAGTCTTATTTCCCCTCCCCACCCTACCTTCCTCTTTATACTTGTGTTCCAGGTCTTTGGCCAGAAGAATGGTATGAAGGTGTATGTGAAATTGCCACCAAGTCTCCATTACTCACATTTCCCAGCAAAGAACCACTTCGATCTGTTCTTCAGTACAATTCTGCCATGAAGAATGATACTGTAACTTCTGTAAGAATTAATTTCTTCTATTATACCCTTCCATAAGGTCTGTCAGTGTTAAATGATACGGTAACCAAGATATAATGAAATAGCAGTTCCTCCAACCTGCCTCCTATTAGTGAAAACCAGCTTTTTTACACTGTTCTTATGACGGCAGTGTACATAAATGGCTTGGGTTTAGTTTTATTGAGTATTATTACCAGCATTTAGGATGGTAACTACAGTATTTTGATAAGGTCTAGAAACCTAGTCTTTGTGGGGGTGGAAGCCTTCTAATAATTTTTCATCTGTTTTGTATCGGACAGACAAAACTTGCACTGTTTAAAAAAAAATCAGCAAACTTTGGAAGGAAACAACACATCTAGTCTTTCAAAGAAGTGTTAAGTGAGCTTTTTCCCTTTTTATCCTCTGTTTGGTACTGGTATACTTCTTTCTCCCTAGTGTTTGCAGGATAGATTTTGCCTGAGGACTAATTGCAGTAGCAGTGTAAAGTGTATTGAGTTGGCAACTTAAGAAATATCTTTGTCTGGCTTCCAAATAATACAGAAATGTGTATTGTGCCGGGATAGTTAGTTCTGTGCCATCAAAGAATGGCATAACAGACCCATGAAGTTTCAGAAGCCAGGCAGTGTTGATTTGATCAAACATATGCTTTTAATGTAGAAATTGTATTTCCTCATTGGTATAACTGCACAGAAACTAGCAGTTATTTCAACAGAGACCTTGACTCCAGTACTTAATTCTGCTTAGTTGTGTATTTGAAGAATTGCGACTTGCTGAGTCAGGGCAGGTTGGTCTTAGTCTGCAGACAGAAGCATCCTGGCATATTGTTTATGAAGGTTAAAAAGTAAACAGAGTAATAGCTGAAAGCAAATGTTTTCAGAACACAAACTAATATAATACTCCCACTTCAGATAACTTCATGTATTCATCTCTAGGCTGAATTAAATGAATTGCGGAGTACCATAATAAATCTCTTGGATCCTCCTCCAGAAGTGTCAGCATTGATCAATAAGTTGGACTTTGCCATGTCTACCTATCTCCTTTCTGTTTACCGCCTAGAGTATATGAGGTATATATACACCTTTTTCACACTGATGCATTTTTTAAAAAATAAATTGAAAAGTGTGTATGTTCCAGTCAGAATTTCCAGACACTAAGATAAATGAGAGTCTGTATTTTGAGTCACATTAGCTCTATTAAGATTCCAAGACTGGCAATTAATCTGTGCAAAAATGCCTTTAGGGTAGATAAAAAGGTTGGAATAACATAATAGGGCCCGAAAAAGTGTGATCTCCTCTGTATAGGAACTAACAGAAGATGGACAAAAGGGTTCTTCAGAGGAATGTTTTGCAAGTGTAATATATCCTCTGCACAGTCTTGTGCTCGCATCTCTGAAGGACAGTGTAGACACTTGCCTATTCTGTGAGATTAGGAGCTGAGAAATCTTTTTTGTAGTGTACATTTTTCCCCTCAACAGTGTGTGTTATAGGATATACTAATCAAACATACCGAATTCACAGACTGCTCTTTTTTTTTAATTCTTCAAAACTGTATTTCTTACAGCTGTTTAAAGGAGTGTATAGCTGAAAGCTGAGCTGGAGGTCTAGCAGTGAGGAAAGTAGGAAGAAACTTCTTAATCATGTTTTTACTCTGACAGTAATAGACCATTTCCAGAAACATCTTGGCTGTATTTTAGAAACTATCTTTTAATAAGTGATATTTCTATTATATGCAAATTCAACAAATGCGAAGCCTGTAGAAATGCCAAAGGTTGTACCACATTTATGTTTGTGGTAATTGTATAAGTGCATCATCAGGTTTCCCACTCCTGAAGTGTGAAAGTTATTATCTCAGTGACAAACCAGCATTTTATGGTCTCAGCCCTGTTAATTGAGTGTAGAAACAAATAGCAGTATCACACTTGCTGGAGTCTTAAAATTACTGTGAAATGAACAGTGACTGTATGTTGTGTACCGTGATGTTAAAGTACATAGATTTGTTTAACATGTTTAGAAGAAAAAGAAGAAAAAATAAACCAAAACAACCAAACCCACAAAACTCTATATTTTCCTAGGGTGTTACGTTCAACCGACCAGGATCGTTTCCAAGTCATGTTTTGCTATTTTGAGGATAAAGCAATTCAGAAAGACAAATCTGGTAAGATCACCTGTCTTGCTTGTCTTGCAACTCGACATACTAGGAAGTTATTTCCAGGCATGCAAAACTAAAAGAAATCAAGCAACTGTATGGCAAAATGAATCATGTTCACTAGATTGCTGTTGCTTTGTTCTTGCACTGCTTTTGTTTTGAAACAGCTTAATTCAATGTTGGCTGAGTAAATGTAAACGTTTTGTTAAGCATGGTTTCTAAAGCAAATGTAATTCTGATAATCAAACCTGCCACTTCTCTCAATTCCTCAGGCATGATGCAGTGTGTGATAGCTGTTGCTGATAAGGTGTTTGAAGCTTTCCTGACAATGATGGCTGATAAGGTAGGTTACGTGGAGACTAAAATTTTGAATTTGTGTATATGTTCTGAATTCAGTTTATGAAAGTGTGCTTGTCTTTTTTCTTAAGAGCTTCATACTTCTCTTTGGCATGCTTTTTAGCCTAAAACTAAGGAGAACGAAGAAGAGTTGGAGAGGCATGCTCAGTTCTTGCTAGTAAATTTTAACCACATTCACAAGAGGATCAGAAGAGTTGCAGACAAATACTTATCTGGTCTGGTAGACAAGTGAGTATAGATTTCATCTTCCTGCTCTCTTTTCACATTGGCTGTTTAGTGATTGCTTATGCAGTTGATGACAACAATCAAGTGGATTTCTTGGCTGGTACATCTGCTGAAACATCTCCTTCAAAATTAACATTCAATAGTATTTTTAACCTGGGCCCTGAAACCCCTGCTTAAAATGCCTGTGTCTGCTTAGTATTCCCATGGATGGAGCAAAGCAAAGTGTGCGTGAAGTAAATGCACTCTCAACTCCTAAGAAATAGCTCTAGTTAGCTTACTTTCAGAAAGCTTTTGGTGCTGTATTGAGCTAGGCTGTTGTGAGCCATGGCCAGCTTTGTGACTTCTGTTGAGTATGAGCTTACCAGGTGATGTATGTAACTAGCTCTTTGAGCAGCTCTGTTTTTTGATAAAATAATTTCCTTTCATAGCTGTCCGTCATTATTGGTTTCTGAATCCTGTCTTGCTCTAGATTTCCTCACTTGCTGTGGAGTGGAACTGTGCTGAAGACCATGCTAGATATTCTGCAGACACTGTCACTGTCTCTTAGTGCAGTAAGTTCCTTTTTCTTTCATAGAACTGAATTGTCTGGCTTTGATTTGCATTTATTTGATATTTATGAGTTCTTAATTTGGTTTTGCTTTTATCACTAAGATTGATAAAATCTTTATTTTAAATTCTGTGAGGTAAGAAGTGTATTTGCAAGCCTCTTTCATAGGTAGTAAAACTAGTGCTAGAAAATTGTTGTTGAATGTGGTTCAGAAAGTCACGTTTAGCATCAAGAACAAAACATAGGATTACCAGTTCTGGGTTGTAATTGTTGAACTGTCTCATTTGATATAAGTATTTAGTGGTGGTTTTCTGGTTTGTGTTGGTTTGATGAACTATGGTTGTCAGATTATATTCTTTCCAGTCTCTGTATGTTATCCATATTCCTTGAATTTATTACATATTTGTATTTTTGAAGATGGAAATGCTTTGTAGAGTTGTGTTTTATTAAATGTTGAAGGGAGAGCCTTGGATTTTTAAAATTATTGATAATAAAAGCCAACCGGAATACAGTCAGTTTCTTTCAGAGCTGTTCAAATTGACTTTGAGTGCAAATATTAGCAAAAAGGTTTGGTAAATCAGGCTTCTTGTTTGTGAAAAGTGCTACCTGTAGCATTCAGGTTAAGTGATGATGGATTTCATCTTACTGAAAGCTGATAATTGTTTTTGTTCAGGACATTCACAAGGACCAACCATACTATGACATTCCTGATGCTCCATATAGAATAACTGTCCCTGACACACATGAAGCCAGAGAGGTAGGCGGTCCTTCTTGATTTATCAAAGAACAAAATAATGCCTGGTATTTTTGTATGTCTTGAGGATACATTAGTGAGCCACTCTGGTCCTTGGTTTTGGGGTTTGTTTGTTTTTTTGTTTTTAAATACTGCCATAGGTAGTTTTTTTTCTAATAGAATATGACACTTGGTATTTATGTTTTTCTGAATCTTACTATTTTACTTGAAGTGTGACAGTTGCTTGTTATCAAGGGTACGTTAATTATTGCAGAAAATCTTAACTGTATCATGTTGCTGCAACCTGTTTTACTCCGTATGTAACTTACTACACCATTAAAACCAGTGGTTCTTGTTGCATGTTCCTGTATTTTACTGATTGTATTCATGCTTTCTAATTCTAGAGTATAGTCAAGGATTTTGCTGCACGCTGTGGGATGATTCTGCAAGAAGCAATGAAATGGGCTCCTTCTGTCACAAAATCTCATCTACAGGTAATGAGCACTTGAAAATTTGGTTTTTGCAAATCTTCAAAATTAGAATTAAATTATGTGGTGTTTTTCAGGCTATCCAAGCATAACTTTAAATTTTCTGTTGCTCTAGTGTTTCCTTTATAGCATATAGTAAAATGCAGGTGTCTGTTAATCCTTGGTGAGTAGCTGAAGGAACTATGTAGTCTTGGTTAGACTAGTATTCCTTCTAGAGGTGCCTAACATAGTGCTGAAAACAGAATTTCTGGGAGGCTCACAATCTTGGGCACTGCAGATCAACCTGAAGTTTGTATTTCCTTCCCCCCAAAAAAAGAACCTCAAAGGATTCTACCCTCATGTGAAAGGATTCTCTTCTTCCATGGAGTCCAAAGCACTTCCTTTCTTAAGGTTCTTTTTGTCAAAAGTGATTCTTTCTAAAGAAGACCTCAGCCTTCAAGTATCTAGCTTGTAAACTTTATCTTTTTGCAAAATGGAACAAGTCTTACTCTTTATGTATTTGAGAGGACATGTAGAATTTCTTATTGCCAGGGGAACAATGCCTAGAAGGGATGAGTAGAGGCAGCCTATTTGTTACCAGGTATGTGTGTAATTAAGTTTCTGGTAGTTTGTCATGCTGCAGCACTTGCTTACGTGTTGCCTTGTTTTGAAAAACACAGTGGTTTCCCAAAAAAATTTTTTTTTTTTTTTTTTTTTTTTGTCAGGAGTACCTCAACAAACATCAGAACTGGGTGTCAGGTTTGTCCCAGCACACAGGACTGGCTATGGCTACAGAAAGTGTTTTGCACTTTGCTGGCTACAACAGACAGAACACCACTCTGGGCGTGAGTATTGGGCATATCCTTGTTTGTTCATTTGTGTACCTGTATAGCTATCGTGCTAAATTTGTAACATTCAGTATAGCCACATAATACAGATTTTCTAAATTGCCTGTTGTGGCTCTTGAACATTACTCAGATCCCTTTCCATCTTAAAAACAAGGTATCTGCCAATCTTATTCTTCTATAAAATACTGAAAAGTAAGATGGTAACAAGTAAGAATATAAAACCATATCTAATGCTGTTTAAGAGTTTTCTATAGATGATTTTCAGTTACTTTAAACTAGGATCTTTGTGTTAGGCTGAAATGAACTGCTTTCTAGAATAGTAGTGTAGGTGAGAGTTGGGTGACACCCATTTGTTCTGAGTTTCAAATAGCTTCACTCAAAACATGCTTTTGCATTGAGTATTTCATGTAGTTATTAACTGTAAAAAACCTGCATATTTCTTCTGATTTGTGGATGTAATTTCTGATCTGGAGAAACACCCAGCAGAATCTGCTGCATCATCAGCCAGCTTGTTTTCTAGCAGCAGCTCTGGAACTGCCTCCTCCCTCAGCCTTAGCAGGATTTCCTTTTGGTTCTCTGTTACAGTTGTCCTTCTAGACAGTGCTAGTCACTAAAGGTAATTAGGATAAAGAACTCCCAGGGCTGAGGAAGACAGCCATGCAGTTCTCTAAAGGGACAAGGTGAGAAAACTTGATAGAATACAGACTATTCTGGAAGAATCTAGCAGCTTTTTGACTGGAAAGGAAATAAGGGAAACAACATTCTCATTTTCTTAATAAGATAACAGTATTTGTTTTTATTAGGGCTCTCCTGTGTCAGCCAAGTGACAAAAGCTGTTTCAGAAGGCTGTCAGATTGCTAGCAGTTTGGTTTGCTTTATTCCCATGGACTGGACAGTGCTAATGTGAAGGTGATCATGCACAAATTTTATAACCAAGACACATAATAAAACTAGTTCTCAAAAGTTTATCCATTGTTGAGCCAAGCTAGCCATTAGCAGTACTGAAGCAAAGCATTGCAGGAGGGTTACATTTTTGGTGGTTTTGCTGGCCTTGTATTTTAGTATTAAATCCTCAATATAAAAAATTCATTTTACAGTGTGAAGAATCATTCTTTTTTTGTTTGCTTTTGAGGAGAAACTCAGAGTCACAAATTCCTGAGTGTTTCTGTGAAAGGAAACAAGTAGGATTACTAATGCACTTTTTAAGGACAGGGAAAAAATATTCTCTCTTCTGCAGTACCATCAGTTCAGCAAGCTGTTGCATGAAGAGGGCAGAACCAAGATCAAATCTCCTCCTTTCTTCTTCCTTACCTTTACCAGTCCATGAAAAGAGAGCAGCAGTCCCAGAGAGTCTGTCCTTTATATAATAAAGTTTGGGTTTGGTCTTTCAAAAAGTATATCCAATATGTATATATTTCAAACTGTGTATCCATGGAATAAACGCACTTAATTTTTTTTATCAGTCCTGGTCCTGTTGCACCTAATAGTCTCAATGCTATTCTGATTATAAGCGTAAGGAAAACTAAACTTAAAACATGTTTGAAGGTATAAAAAGACAAAACCATGAATGGTTGGATATGAACAGTGTAAACACCTGTGTGTGGTTTGGTCACAGGCAACCCAGCTAACTGAAAGACCAACTTGTGTGAAGAAGGACTACTCCAACTTCATGGCTTCTCTTAACTTACGCAACCGTTATGCAGGAGAGGTAAGTACAGGATTTCTCATGAGTGTGGAATGTCCACGAGCTCTGTCATGGCTTTTCAGGGGATGACGCCTCTTCCAATCTGAACTATTGTATGCTTCTGTGTTATTTTAAGCACAGATTCTAAAGTTAAAATCCTTCAAGATAAAGCATATCGGTTTTTTAAGCTATTAAACTTATAAATTTACTGTTGGTCTTGCAGAAAGTTCTTAGATTGCAGAGAAATCTAAAGATTTAGCGAAGTAGTAACAAAAGATGTCTCTGTGAAGTTCCTTAACAGGCACACGACAAATACCAAATTAGATTCCTAAAATACTGTTCTCTGTTGAAAAAACGCACTATATTTTACAGGTTTCTGGAATGATTCAGTTCTCAAATGCTACAGGACGAACATCTGACCTGAATAAACTGATGGTCAAAGAGCTGAATGATGCTCTTGAATCAGGCCACACTGAATTCTACACTCAGGCCATGTTTAAGTTGACTGCACTGCTAATAAGTAGCAAAGGTAATGACAAAAAAACGGAGTTCTGCTTTCTGGCTGTGAATGCCAAGAATAATAAAAGTACAAAAAACTATCTGTATACAAACGCAGTATGCATCAGCTTGAAACAAATTTGTGTTTTGAGTTTTTTCAGTTAGGCTTATATTGCAGAAAAGCCTTAAGCTAGAAGAAGCTATTTTACTACATACTGTGTGCACCAGTTTCATGCTGATGTGAAAAGCAGTTAGTTATTCTGTTGGAGAAATCTGAGTGAATGTTTGTTTCTAGACTGTGATCCCCAGCTCCTTCATCATCTGTGTTGGGGACCCCTGCGAATGTTCAACGAACACGGCATGGAAACAGCAATTGCTTGCTGGGAGTGGCTGCTTGCTGCCAAGAATGGAATAGAAGTGCCGGTAGGAAGCTGTTTAACAACTCTTTCTCTGCCCCTGCAAGGGGTGGAAGAGAGAAAATTTTGAGAGATTCACAGCTATTGTGAATCTGTGTCAAGTGAGGGTGTTAAATGCATTGTTAATCACTTCAGTCTGCTAGGAAGTTTCTTTTCATATATTGTTGGAAGTCAGAGCACCCTTACAAAGTAGAGTCTGGGAAACAGATCTTTCTCAGCAGCAGGAATGATACAGCAAAGGAAATCTGTTGGAATCTTAGCGGTACCATTTGTTTTGCTGCTGAGATGCCAGAAATGCTCATGAACCAGGTTCTAAACTACCAAAATTGATAGAATGGTGTTTTAAAACAAATAGAAATCAATGTCCCTGTTCATGAATTGGGGCCTCTTGGCATCTGGTATCTGGCATTGCACCCTTGCTTAAAAAATAGGCTTGCAAGTGTCCTAATCCTGTAACAGGCTAGACCAGCTGTATTTTGTGAGGTGGGGATGAATCTAATAGTAATAAAGCAACTCAGCATGGTGTAGTGACAGCCCACACAGAGCTGAGAAGCTGCTTATGATAATTGCTCCAGTTAGTGAGCACTAAGTGTTTCACTTGTTGGAGATAATAATCTAAATTTACTTAGGTCAGTTTACATGGCACATCTTGGTTTTTAACTTCATAAGTATCAATTTCATTTTCTCTCTTAGGCTTCAGGAAAGTTCTTGTTGAGGCAATCAGATAAGCACCCTTGGTTGCTGGGCCTCCTTTCTACTAGAGGATGCTGCTCCCTGGGGCAGGTTCAGCAAAAGTGATTTATGTACCATCTTTATATCGTGCGCTTCATCAGCTCTATGTGGTCATGGGTCCAACTGTGTGCTGCAGTGCAGGAGAACCTGGTGTAGGCCTGTCTCTGCTGCCCTGGGGCTGGAGGCGGTAACCTTTAGTAGAGAGGGAGAGTGGGTGGCACCAGCTGATTGAACAGTTCAGTTTCCTCAACGAAATACAGCACTTGTCTGCTGTTGTCCTTGGTCTTTCTGTTACTAGCTGAACTTCTGGGGGAGTGTTTCTTCACTCCATAATTTAGGATGCAAAAGAAACATTTTATTTATTAACACTGTTACCTTTCTTTTTGCAGTTCATGCGGGAAATGGCAGGAGCCTGGCAGATGACTGTGGAACAGAAAGTTGGCCTGTTTTCTGCTGAGCAGAAAGAAGCAGATCCATTAGCAGCTTCAGAAGAGAGCCAGCCAAGGCCTTGTCCACCAGAGGTGACCCCACATTACATCTGGATAGAGGTGTGTATTTCTTCTGGAATGTCCCACCTATGGTTGGTGGTGGTGTAGTGATGCTGTGATTAAGCTACTCTGCACTGTATGTTCTCATGATTCAGGAAAGGGCTGGAGGTCATGGTGGTAGTCCATCTGCCTCAAAGCCAGGAGACACACTCTTTCTGGATGAGCATAATAATTGAAGGGTAGAAAGGTGTTGGAAACAGAAAAGACTGGATGGGAGTTGAGATGAAAAAGGTCAAAGAAGGCATGGCATGTCTCTCTTTCTCAGTTTTTGGTGCAGAGATTTGAAATAGCCAAGTACTGCAGCTCTGACCAAATAGAGATCTTCTCCAGCCTGCTCCAGCGGTCTCTTTCGTTGAACATTGGAGGGGCCAAAGGCAGTTTGAATCGGCATGTGGCAGCAATTGGACCCCGATTTAAGTGAGTAGTTTTGAGTTTTTCCTTGGGGGAAGAAATAAGTTTATAGGGAGTTGGGAGATAAGGACTAAACACTAAATGTATAAATTGTCCTTGGCTTCAAGTGGTGACATTCCTTTAAAAGCCTGCAGTGATACAGAGTCGAAGCTCTATTTTCAAAGCAGAAGTAGCTAATTTTAGCTTGAAAGTCATTTTTTGGTGCTTCAGAAAACTTCATGGGATAATTTCATTTAGTGAATTTCCCACATCATGGATCTAGTCAACGTATCAGTTGGACATAATTTTGCTCAATCGTTTTCACTTTTTGTGACTTAAAAGGCTTCCTTTTTATGGTTCAGTAATCACAGCTTTAGGAACAGACTGATGATAATATGAGCAGTTTGCCAAGAGCTCTGAAGCAGACACTTTCCAATAAAATGAGCGGAGTTACATCTGTAGTTATGGTTTGGATGGTATTGCATTGGTCTCCATTTTGGGAATGCCAAAATGTTTGTTTTCCGTTTTGCTTATTAGGTTGCTGACTCTGGGGTTGTCTTTACTGCACGCTGATGTGGTTCCAAATGCAACTATTCGAAATGTTTTGAGAGAAAAGATTTATTCAACTGCCTTTGATTATTTCAGGTACCTCTTTATTTGCAACTACTCACTGAAAGTGTGTGTGTGATTTCCTGAACTTTCTGTCATACTTCAGAGCAGCAGCTGTCTTTCTCTTCTAGTGTTCTTCCTTTACTTTTTTCCCTTTTTAACAGAAACCTTTTTTTTTTTTCCTTGTGCTTTTCTCTAGTTCATAGGCCATCTCAGAGAGGCTTGGATATAATTTCCAGATTTCATGTGTGGTTTATAAAGTATTGTCTGCAGGAATATTTCTGTTATTTTCTTTTTTTCCTTATTTTGGAGTTTAGGTACCATTTTAAGCACTGAATAGATTTATAAAATCTCAAGAATTTCTGTTACAGAGTGTGCGGCTGAAATATAGTTGCACTGTTTGGAAAGTACACCCACGCTGAATCTGATGATTTCAATATTTGACATGGGCACAACAGAAAATAATATAATTTACAGGAACGTCTGAATGTGAGGAGGTCAGTCAGTCATAATAATAAATTTCAAATGAATCCAGGATGCTGATAGACTGCTGCCTTAATTTTCATTTATAATGGGAAGTTTCTACTTCTTCAGTCAGACATAATAAAGCCATGAGGGTAAAATGTAGTGATGCTTAGTCTCATCCTTGTAGATTCTGGTCAGAATAAGAAATATGACTTGGTTAGGTTTGTGGGTTGTTGGTTGTTTTTTTCCCTTAATATATTCAACTACATTTATTTGTGTGGTTTCTTCAAGTTGTCCCTCAAAGTTCCCTACACAAGGGGAAAAGAGGCTTCGTGAGGATATCAGCATATTGATCAAGTTTTGGACAGCGATGTTCTCAGACAAGAAGTATCTGACTGCCAGCCAACTTGTGCCACCTGGTGAGCTCCTTTATGTGCTGTTTCAAAAGCCTGCTAGTTGTTTGTTTGGATTTTACATCAGGTCTGTGCTCTGTTGTTAGATAATCAAGACACCAGGAGCAACCTGGATATCAACGTTGGGTCTCGGCAACAGGCTACACAAGGATGGATAAACACTTACCCTCTGTCCAGTGGCATGTCAACTATATCTAAAAAATCAGGTATATTTTTGATTGTAAATAGCTCATTGCAACCAATTGCATAGCATATTTCATATGCAGATGTTGCTTAAAGTCATTGTTTCCCTTTAACATTGGGCTCCTGTTCTTCTGGCAAGGTATTTAATTACCAGTGCCAACCTGGAGAGGGAATGGAAAAAGTCTCACTGGTAGCAGGCACCAAAGTTTTGAAATTACCTGTTTTTTTGACAGAATGTTCACTTCTGTAGTACAGAAGGAGTAAGAATGGAGGTCAAGATGTATCAAAATCCTGTAAGGAAATTGCTTTGTGCAGACATGCTGCTAGTGCTTCTTGGGGTCAGCAGAGTGACATGAGGTTGTGGGCTGTTTCTGTACAGTTATAAACTACGTGCCCTTTCTTTTCAGTAGGCTGTTGTGTTTCTAAAGTGAACACAATACTGGCTGAATCGATATCGCTGTAGCCTGTTGTACGTCGTATATTCAGAGAACAACTGAACAACAAGTAGCTGCACTGCTGACTTTGTGAAGTCGCTCTGATCTAAATTTACACATGTTCTATGATTATTCAGTTCTTATATGTTAGTGTTGCCAGGTGTGGACAGTTTGAAAGCACATTTAACGTACTGAACAAAAGCCACTGAAACCTTTTTTTATCCTTTTCTACAGGAATGTCTAAGAAGACTAACAGAGGTACACAGCTACACAAGTACTACATGAAGCGAAGAACATTACTGCTGTCATTGCTGGTGGGTCATCAGAAGAATGGGGAAGCTGCATGAATTTCTAAGACTGTTGTTGCAGGATACGTAAACTGCAGTATGAGATCGGGAGTGTTGTTCTTCTTCCAGAAAACACTTTTTTTTTTTTTCTGCTTTCCTCAGGCTACTGAGATAGAACGCTTAATCACATGGTACAATCCACTGTCTTCCCCTGAGCTAGAGTTGGATCAAACTGGAGAAAGCAGTGTAGCAAACTGGAGGTCCAAGTATATTGGTCTTAGTGAGAAACAATGGAAGGATAATGTAAATCTGGCTTGGAGCATTTCTCCTCATCTTGCTGTACAGCTGCCTACCAGGTGAGATATTTCAAAAGAAAACTGATGGAATTTCTGCTGCCTTAGAAATTGAGTGAGTACTTACAATGTAAGTACCAATGGCAGTTGCTCCTGTTTAGAGCCCCCTTGCATACTGTCACAGCTGGTTATGACCTTTGAAATGAAAAGAACTAGATTACCTAATATACTTGTTTGGCTCGGGCTCTGCTGGAGACCAGCTCCTTTTCCTGCCACCCATTCTTTGCTAACACTTATATGGTGTTCAGAAGAAATCATGTTTGATTTCTAACAGCACTGAACCTGTTAACAGGCAAGCTTTTAAACAGTGCTAGAAGTGTCTTTGAATTAATTGTTCTAGCTATACGTTGGCTTGTACTTTAATAAGTATTGTAAGAGAATTAGCATAGTTGGCTCTGGAAGGAAAAGGAAATTCTTTCCCCCTTACAACAGTGATAGTTTTTGCCAAGTAGAGTTCTGCACACCAGTTTCTGTAGAATCCCAGACAGTATATTTCAGCCAACAATTCAGTAGTGGGCTAAAATACTACTGGTTTATACAAAAGCATTGGATGAGGACCGGTTGTTCCTGAATCCTCTTTTGACAGCATATTGGTCCATCAGTGTGCATTATTTCATAGTTGGACTATTTGTTTATCAAGCATATACTCTTCTGCTGTCTGCATCTTTACATAAACAGAAGAGGCTGACAAAATTTTCTAACAATGTTACTGTATTTCTGGTTGTACTTAGATTTAAGAACACTGAAGCTATTGGAACAGAAGTGACCCGTCTGGTTCGGTTGGATCCAGGAGCTGTTAGTGATGTTCCTGAAGCCATAAAGGTACTTGTGAATATCTGTACTGTTACAGGGCCCCACTATGCCTGTTTCTTTCAGATGTATGAAAAAATACAGTCTTAACACAGTGTATATTCTAGTGTTAGCCATAGCTCTAAGGAGAGAATGACAGAATAGCTGTGGAAATAGGATGCTGAGGCAAGAATCACAGCGATAAAGAGTAGGTAGCTAGTTAGCTAGTGGTACGTCTTGCTCCTGGGTATATTCTCACCATACAGAAAATGTCTCAAAAGTCATCACTTGCAGCACAGCCACCATTTCTGTTCCTTTTGCATCGTATGTAAGGAAAAGCACTGGACCAAGTCATGGTGAGTGCTGCTGCTGAAATCATTTCGAGCTTAATCAGTTCTGTGTGTCATGAGACCAAGCCTCTTGAAGTGGAGGAGACTCACCATGCTGATCTGCGGTGAAGTACTTGTCTTGTGAGAGTCTTGTCAGAGCTACGTTCTGTACACCACCTGTAGAATAGATGAGAGGAAAGTTGAACCTTCTTTAACTCTTACAAAAGGGCTCATCCTTTCTCCCTATACTAAAGCTCCTGTGCTGTGCTTTTAGTAACTTGACTTCACTAACTTAATCTGGTGATCTGGGAGGTGTTAAGTTTTCATGGGAAAAAAATACTTTAGATAAAATAGCTATGGATTTGTAAAATAAAAAGTACCATGTTTCACTTTCTTTGCTGTAGGAGGCTAGATAGTAGCATTACTGTCTGGTGTGTACTACTCGGGCATCACTGGGTGCTATAAACTCCTAACATGTGTGACTTGCTTTTTCAGTACCTGGTTACCTGGCATACGATTGATGCTGATGCACCTGAGCTCAGCCACGTTCTGTGCTGGGCACCAACCGATCCACCAACTGGCCTTTCCTATTTTTCAAGCATGTATCCACCTCATCCTCTAACAGCTCAGTATGGGGTTAAAGTCCTGCGATCTTTTCCTCCGGTAAGACAAGTTCCAAGAGAGACTTAACACTCCTAGTAAAGTTATGGCCGTAGTCATTGTGACCACAAAGTTCATTTTAATACCATGGGGAGACATGTATGCTGAAAGGGCACACCACATTGCAGAAGGTGAATAGATTGGCATGGAAAGTTAAAGTTGATTGTCCCACGTAATACTGGCTCGTGTACTTGCAACTTTTTTGTCATAAATCACACAGCTTAATTCTTCAGACTGCTCTTCTCAGATTGTTCCTTTCAAATCTTTCCTCAGTGGAAAAGTGTTTTCTAAAGCATCAGAAGGTTGGATTTTTAACACTTGTCGGACTTGTATTAGGACTGTAAAATACATGATTATTAATGACATCTTTGAAGGGAGTAACTGGACAGAAAAATACTTTGTTTTGAGGAGGTGATGTATATATAGTTTAAAATAAAGAGGCAGTTCTAACAATGCAAACCCTGCCATCTTTTCTCTTTCAGGATGCCATTTTATTCTACATTCCACAGATTGTGCAGGCACTTCGGTATGACAAGGTGAGGTTATGAAAAGCTGCACATGAACAAAACAGATTTATTAAGGCAGTGTTTAGATCTGACCAAATCTAAGCTTAAATTAATGCTGCTTATTATTGCCCTGTATCTAATACATGGAAGAAAAATTATTGTCTCTAGAAGCTGGTTTGCTTTGGATACCCTTCTTATGAACAGGTGAACCTGAGGAACAAGAGGCTATGTAGCTCATCTGCTAGGAAAGAGATTTTGTTGTGGGAAACCCCAGATACAGATTTTGAATAAAGCTTTTGAAGGTCTGACTGCATGAAACAAGCAGTAATGAATTTAAATCACTATCCTTAATCATTTTGCTCTGGAGTTAACCAGAGAAAAGACGTTTAGGGGTGTCATGTGTATGAAATCAGATCTTAGCTTCATCTTGCAGAAGTCAGAAGTGAAGCTTGATAACCAGGTTCAGAGTTCATTGATGTGAGATCATTGTTATCTGCCCACAAGGTATGTGTAGTCTGGTCAGTGCGTTATTTTCAGGTGAAGATATCCCCAGCCAGTAGTGTAGGTGACTGCATATAGTTATTCTTTGAGAACTTTGCATGTTGCAGAGCATGAACATCAGACATCTTGTCTGTTAATATCCATCGTACATAGAAGCATCTACAGACTGCAGAAGTAGTTGCAAGTAGAGGAAAGGGAATGCAACTTGTGGAAGGAGTAGGATTCTCTTGTACACTTAACTTCTTTTGTAAGTTTGTTCTTACATTCTAGAATTTCTGTGGAACTGTGCCAGCACTTGCGGTTCTTGCTGCCAAAATGTGCAGTCCATATGACACTGTCCAGATTTCTGGTATTACACAAGCATTTAGTGATGCCAAGCAAGACCAGTGTCTCTGTTGCACTTGTGCTTTCTGCTCTGCTTTGTACACATACTAGAAGCTGAGCTGTAAGCTCAGAGAGATCTGAAATTCAAATAAAACGGATGGAAGGGGGCACAGAAGCTGGAAGAAGGTTGGTTAGAATAATGGAATAGGTCAGTACTGAAGCTGAAAACGGTTTAGGTCAATTCACTGCCTGCTAAAATAGTACTGTTGTTCTTCAGAGGTCTTTTTAGCAACGTGAATTAGAGTGCAGAGGTCATGTTTGAATCCATTAAATATTTTTGGGGGTTGAAGAGTAGCTGTTAGAAGAGTAATATTGAGTCTGCTGGAGTTGTAATGATCTTTGATCCTTACTGGACTGGATATGGTTGCAGATGGGTTATGTTAGAGAATACATCCTGTGGGCAGCTGCCAAATCCCAGCTCTTGGCTCACCAGTTCATCTGGAACATGAAAACTAATATCTACCTGGATGAAGAAGGACATCAGAAAGATCGTGAGTGCTTTAAAATATAATCTAGCTCGACTCCTTTCCTTGTCTCGGTTCAGACTAAGTCTCCTTCATGATTCTCCCTTGGCAGGAGGAATCCTTTTAGCTAGGAAGTTCTCTTTCATTTGTAGAGATAGGGCCCATTCTGTGGAAGTGCTACCTGATAAGAGTGCATCAGAAGAGATGCAGCAATGTTTGCTTTGGTACCTTTTTTTGAATACTATCCCAAGGTGGTTACTTCCATCACCCTTATAATTCAGCTTTCTGAAATAAGCTTCTGACACAGGTGATTCCTTTTTCGTATGCAGCTGACATCGGGGAACTTCTAGAGCAGCTAGTAGAGGAAATAACTGGCTCACTGTCTGGCCCAGCCAAGGAGTTCTACCAACGTGAATTTGATTTCTTTAATAAAATCACTAACGTTTCAGCCATTATCAAGTAAGTATCGTCCTTCAAAACTTGTGCTGTTTTGGGGCTCACTGTTCTGTTAATTACCAGTGTCCTGATTAAGAGGATAAGTTGCCTTTAGGGGTATTCTGATAATGTTTTCAGGAAAAAAGAATTACTTAGATGAAACAAACCTGATTATTTTCATAAATGTAATGTAAGAGTTGTAGTAGGATGCAAAGGCTGATTTTAGTTTGACTTTCAGGGATAGTTCATATCTGCTGTGATCTCAGTGCTTGTGCTTTGAGCTAGAAGTCCATTTGAAACAGCTATAACATTTTACTTTGGAAGCAGATGATTCTAAACTTTAACTTTCAATCTGATTTTATCAAATACATTGTGGTTGGTAATAGTGGAATGAGGTTCTATAGAAAAGTGCGCTGATGCAGGAATGGGATTGGTAAAGCAGTTGGTGCTCTTGTCCGAGTTGAAATCCCATCAGTCTAGTTGTCATCTGCATCATTAATTTGGCTTTTTGGAATTGCTGTCAGCAGCAAGCAGAGCTTGATTCAGGCAGGAAAAACATAACTTCTGTTTAGGTCTACCTGATTGACTGTCTTTTTTTTGTATATTATAACTTCAGTTTTATAAAATATCAACATTTTGTGTGGAGTTTAAAAACAAAGCTAAAAAGCCACCAGAAAACCTCAAGCATATAGGTAAATGGTTTACCTTCTGCTGAAATGCCATTAAATTGTCTTTTCCTCTTCTCAAAGAGATTTCATTGTGCAGTGTAATACAAAGACGATTGCTCTTTTTGCACATTGAAGTCTTCTTCCTTTGTTCCTAAATTGTTGTTATGGAGAAAGATTTGATGCCATAAACATTGGATTAACGTTGATCTCTTACAACTGAAAGTCCTGCTCACAGAAAGATTCTCACTGTTGACTGTAAAGATTGCAGTAAGAACTGTAATTTAACTTTTTAAAGTTTGCCAGTGGGCGGCAGCAGCTCAGCACACAAAGTCTTAAGTCTCTAAGTGTGGTTTAGTCACATATTTTTAAAACACCCTGGTGTATGAAAGTATTTGAAAGTCATATAAAATGTATTTTCTAGAACGTTCCTCCTTTGAAATGAAGCTTTGCAAACCACCAGTGTAAGGGTTTCAGGCTAAAGGACGCTTACGTCACAGAAATGATCAAATGTTAGGTGCCTTCTATGTGTATGTTAAGGTGTTTTCACCTGGTAGGATGAGTTAAAAGGGGTGCATAGGATCTGAATATTTTGATATTTAGAATGAAATCAATCCACTATTGTTAGTATGAAGTCATAATGAATAATGATGATGATCATGCTTTGCAAGCGCTACATTTTGCACCTCAGCCTTAAAATTAATCTATTTTTGTGGGTCTCCAAGGTAAAGACAACATAGAGGAGATGCTGTTTGCTTTGTAGATTACATGAATGAATCCTCTCTGATGATTTCATTATCTTAAGTGTTACAGTCCTGATTCAGTAATCTGCTGTACTGCTTAAAACTAGAACATAAGTAATACCTTTCAGTTGCATGCTGCTACACAGGTGAGCATGCAATTGTGTGACTGACTTCAACAGGTGTTTAACACAAGTGCCTGGGCAAATTGGGTAATTGTATGTACTAATCATTAACCATGTTACCAATTATTCAGTTGACACCTGCATCATGCTAAGTATGTGAACAAATTAGGCGTGTAATTGCATAGGCATTTCACTGTATCATCTTTTTCTAGTTAGCAATGTTCTTATTCTAGAATAAGTTCCACAAGGGAAAATTGTATTGGTATAACTATAGCGATGCTTACAAAGGTATGATTATGCTCAAATTTCTGTATAAGGAAGAGCCTTCATATTTCTTTCACGTCTCTTACGCTGCTTGATTTCAACAACCTGTATGTCAAATCAGTGTTAAATCTACAAAACAAGAACTGTAACCTTCATTAAAACAGAAAATGTTCTTAGGTATTTAGTCTGTAAGTTCTAGAAGTGGTGCAGTAAGAGATCTTTGTCATTACAGGAAGAAACGTTTTTAGTGAAGTTTGTATAAGTTTGAAATAAATTTGAGGCTAGTACATAGAATAATGTATAGTATACAGATAAATTAAATAAAACATCATTCTCCTTTCTAGGCCATTCCCTAAAGGAGATGAAAGAAAAAAAGCTTGTTTGAGCGCTCTATCTGAGGTGAAAGTGCAGCCTGGTAAGAAGTGATTTAATCTTATAATACAGTGGACTTTTTGCATTCAGCATGAATACTATATTTTCTGCAAGCAGATCTTGAAATTTCTGCAAGTAGAAGCTCTCAGCTTTAGTGCTAGTGGCTGTTCTTCTGTTACAGTTGGATTGTTTCTGTCTTGAAACAGTTCAAGTATTTTTACCCACACAATAATTCCTATATGGTGTATCAAAACTTGCCAAAAAGCAAGTTAGATAACACACATCATGGATAAAAGTAGAAATGGATGTCTGAAGAGGAAAGATAAATAAGATCTTTTTCTTTGGACTGCCTTTTTTAAAAAGATGAGGTGCTTCTAAGAAGTTACGTTATCTCAAGAATGAAGCATGTCCAGTTCCTTTTATTCTCCTTTTTCTCCCTTCAGGCATTCCCTTGAAACGTCATTGTCTGAAAGTCCTTTCAAATCTTGAACATGTTTTCCCAATCTGAATCTTCTCTTTAAAATGGAGTTGTTTGAAAGCTTTTCCTGATCTCTGTCTAACAGGTCTCAATTCTCCTACCACATGGTGGTTGCTAAGGGCCCTCCCTAGTGCACTGGGACATGCTGCCATGTCTTATTAGGGACTATTTTGAGAGAAAAGTCCTATCTGCCCGTTTCTGTGGTAGTGATTCTGCAGTAGGAGTTCAAAACTGTATCCTGTTAGTTTCTGGCAATCGCTCTTTAATGCGAAGGATACTGCATCCTTCATGGGTCACAGACTGTAATCTCCAGATTATCTCTTAACATTTTATTTAATTCAGAACTATGTACTGAAGTTACAGACATTGACAGCAGTTATTCTCCAGCTTGCATTGTTGCACTAGCCAGTGGATTTGTTCTCAGCTGTCTGCTCCATTTTGCAGGCTGTTACTTGCCCAGCAATCCTGAAGCCATTGTTCTGGACATTGATTACAAATCAGGAACTCCTATGCAGAGGTACTATCTTCCTGTTATATTTTCCCATTAAGTTAATTCATTATATTTAGTTATTTTTTCTAGAAAGTCCTTTTTGGCTAGCTTGCACTCATCATCGTCTTTGTTTTTATTACAATTTAGTGCAGCAAAAGCACCCTACCTGGCCAAATTTAAAGTGAAACGATGTGGAGTTAGTGAGCTTGAAAAAGAAGGTTAGTAACCATCTTAATCATTGGCACTACTAATTAAGAGTCAGCAATCCCTTTAAAATTGCCCACTTTTAGTGATGTGTACTGCTGCAACAAATCTATTTCCATGTTGAATTTTATTTGCAATGATTCGGCTCAGAAATGAAAAGAAATTTATGGAAACTTAAATCTATTTTTTTGCAATTTTTTTAAGTCCCAGGAAGCATGCTACATAGGTATCCTGAAGAAATTTTAACAGTTATTTTAGACTAACATATAGATTGATTGCCTTTCCCTGTTTTTTAGATTGTAGCAACCTCCAGGTTTTGGCAGCTTTTTCTCATAATACATTTTGTGGGATGCACTAGCTGACTAGTTTAATGCAATTCAGGCATTTATCAGGTAAATCATGAACACTACTTTGATATATTTCAGTTCCCATAGACAAAGGGAACTTGTCTTAATAATCTTGTGGTATTCACCTTGCAAGGCAGAAATACCTGTGGTGCACGTGCAGTGAAACGCTGTGGTTTTGAGTGTAGAGGGCTTGTCATGATAGAAAGTTATTAATTGAAGTCTGTGTCTGGGTTTTGTGTTGTACTCTTCTTGCAGGTCTGCGTTGTCGTTCTGATTCCATAGATGAAAGTGCGGAAGAAGGGGTGGACAGTAAGAAAATCTGTTGGCAGGCAGCTATCTTTAAAGTGGGCGATGATTGCAGACAGGTACAAAGCTAATTGGGCTTTGCAGTTACGGAAGACACATTTCTAGGTGACAATAAGAGAAAATAATTTTAGCATAGTTCTGTATTTTTCTTTGGATTTTTGAGAATCTCCACTGTTTAGGGACTGAGGGAGAGAACTGTGGTGTACACTAGAGTAGTTCTGGTTTGGAAACAAAGGCCATTCTTTGAAGACACTTTACCACAACTTAAAATTCTTTTTTGGAGTTTGTTTTGGTTGAACTATTGATAACATACCAGTTATTTCCAAGGTGGTATCCTGAACATCAAAGCTTGATTGTTTTCGATTAAGAGAGAACGCTAGCTGTTATCCCTGGAGTTATTAGGAGCCCTTTTTACCAATGAGTGATGGAAAAGTTTGTTGTTCTTAGGTCAGCAGTTAAATCTTCAGTGTTGCTTGCTAACCACTTAAACAGCATTTACCTTTCCCTTTCTGGTTTCCCCTAGAGCCACAGTGCATGCACACGCACACATCTGCAGACCTGCTGGGGTAACTTAATGTTCACTTCAGAGTTCTTCAGAGCATTTTTGTAATCTAACTTATGATCTGTAACCTGTGTAATGCTTGTGCAATTTTTTTCTTGTGCAACAGGACATGTTAGCTTTACAAATTATCGATCTCTTCAAGAACATATTTCAGCTGGTAGGCCTGGATCTCTTTGTGTTTCCATACAGAGTTGTGGCTACAGCTCCTGGGGTAAGTGGGCAGTTAACTGTACTGCTGTAGAAAATAGGTCCTAATGAAAAACTAATTTCTCTTCCAGCACGCATAAAAATTCCATCCTGCAAGGAAATACTGCCCACATCACTTACCAAATATCTGGAGTACCAGCAACAAAAAAGAGTCTTTCCGCTCCTGCTTTTCTAAAGCTTTTGGCTCTGAAATTTTGCTGCTTGTGGTTATTCATGTTTGTTGTTTGATTTTTGGGACTACATGGTGCAAGTCAGTGGAAAGTCACAGAGCTTGTCTTACGTTGCATGGAAATCCTAAAAAACTGGATGTGCTTTTTTTATGAATAAACTAGAAATTCTGTAGTTGGTGATCTATAGGTTTCCCCACATTTCCCAGAGGACCTGTATGACTGCCAAGAGCCATGAACAAAATATATTTTTGGAGCGTGCTTTACAGACCTGTTTCTCTTCTTCCCCTTCAGTGCGGTGTTATTGAATGCATTCCTGACTGCACATCCCGTGACCAGCTGGGCAGGCAGACAGACTTTGGGATGTATGATTACTTTACAAGGCAATATGGAGATGAGTCTACCCTTGCATTCCAGAAGGTAAAATATCAGTTGGCAAGCACAGCAAAATCTCAACTGTGAAACGTTCTAGCTATAAGAAATTATGACGAATAATTGGATAATGACTACCATAATGCTTTATTTGGTTTCTGATGCTCATAATCCATTTTTAGCTATGAGTGAGTGACTTAAAGAAGTTACTGTAGCTGTAGATGTATGGAGAATATCATTGAACATTGCTTCAAACTAATCGTGAATGGGAAAAAAGAAAAAAAAACTTTGTTCAGCTCTGTCTGCTTCTGGGATGGAGTTACTATGTTCTTCTGATTTGTTTTAACTTCTTGTTTGTACAGGCTCGCTATAATTTCATCCGCAGTATGGCTGCATATAGTCTTCTCCTGTTTCTGCTCCAGATTAAAGACAGGCATAACGGCAACATCATGCTGGACAAAAAGGGACACATCATTCATATTGGTCAGTCACATCCACATTCAAATTTCGTCAGTTACCTTTTCCTTCTGCTGTGAAGTATTGCTCATAGAAGACAATAACGCATTTCCCTTTTGAGACCAATCTATATTCTGATTTCACAGTTTGTAAATAATACCTGGGATTTCTTCATGCCTGCAGTATTGTGTGTATATTTGTGTTTGTCTGCTTCTGTGAAAAATCAGCTTTGGAAAGTTTTACCAGCTTCAGGAAAGTATATACACACATATGTATGGATTATGCATGCATGCATACATGTATGTGTGTGTATATATATATATATATGTATAAATATATAAATGTATCTTTAGGTTCCTTTCACCACCATATGAGTATGAATTAAATTTGAGAAGTAAATGTATATAATTGTGTGAGGCTGTAACCTCTGCTTTAGTTTTAATTTTCTGGAACTGCACAGATGTTCCAGCAAGGAGTTTATTTTGTGTCATCATTCTTACATCTGGTCTAATGTCACAGTGATGATTCTTTTGTTTGTGTTCTGCTTCACCAAAGCTTTTTCCCAGTTGAAGTTGAAATGTTGGTAGGAAAAGTAGGTATTAATACATGAAATCTACCTCTCCTTTCTTCTGTCAGCTTTGACAGCACACAGTTAACCAACAGAGTTTATCAGGCAGATTATCTTTTGTGCACAGATTTTGGATTCATGTTTGAAAGCTCACCTGGTGGAAATCTGGGCTGGGAGCCTGACATTAAGCTAACTGATGAGATGGTGATGATAATGGGAGGCAAAATGGAGGCAACGCCATTCAAATGGTTTATGGAGATGTGTGTCAGAGGCTATCTGGCAGTCAGGTAGGGTGCTCTTAACTGCTCAAAAGTAGAAATGCTTGCATGCCCCAAACCAGATGATTAATAATAATAGACGTTTGTCTGTAGGGGGTCTGAGCCTCTCAGACTGTCCCTAGTACATCTTGCAAACTATGAAACAATTTAGTAATCCTGCAGTTCTACAGCCTGACTTGGGGGGTGGGGTGGGTGGGGTGTCTGTTCTTCTGTTATATCTGAAAATTGTATATATTATGTTCAATTTATGAATGTGATGTTGCACACATTTCCTCACATGATTATGTTGTTAAAACTTTGAAGTTTTTACAAGAAGAAACTACAGGAGAATCAGAATCTTTCTTGTTTTCCCAAATAAGATAATCACATTAATTACCATTTCAGCTAGAGTTAATTAGGAGATGTAAAACAGTGCTACAATTTTCTGTTGTAAAATATACAGGGGATTTTGGTAGCTCAGCTCTTCAGCTGTGATTGCCAGCTAGTCACAGTAAAGATCTGCAACTTTACCTTGTTCCATACCAAGCAAACAGGGTTTGCTTTAATATGCATAGGAGCACCAGTAAATCTATATGAAGAGGATGTTGTTTGTGGGTAGGAAGTGGACAGTAAAACAGTCTAAGTAAAAGCTCATTCTATCACAGCTATAAAGTATTAGTGATGTTATTTTACAGAATCAAAGTTTCTTCAGCTAGTAGCCCCAGAAGGGGCTTTCTTGGAGTCAAGACCAGTTTGGTTCCTTGAGGAGGAGCAGTCTGGAGAAAGTTTTGTGTCAAGGCAAGAATGTCACCCAAGTAAGAGATTAGAGAAGTGTTTTTTACTGATGCATTGCTTCGTATAATCCTCCTTGAGACTGTTCATCTTGAAACATTCTGAGTATCTGGTAGTCTAACACAAAGAGTGAAATTTAGTTGAAGTGACAGATTGCAAGCAATGGTGTAGTTCCACCAGCAAATGTAAGAGGGTAGTATGTGCTGATTTCATTACAGAAGAAGATGTGATCCAGCCTGTTTAACTCCTCAGCTTGCCTGATTTACCTACTAAGGCTGCAGAAGTCTGAGTGCTGTAACCTTTTTGCCCTCTTTTTCTAGGCCTTATATGGATGCTGTTGTCTCACTGGTTACATTAATGTTGGATACAGGGCTGCCCTGTTTCCGAGGGCAGACAATCAAGCTGTTGAAGTAAGTCAGCATATGTATGAACTGGAAAATGTTCATGTGTTCTTCACAGAATGTATATTGCCACAGCTTGTGCTGTGAGTATAGGTGTTGTGCTACTCAAATGTCTTAATGTGGTAAAAATGGTAAATTTTGTTTATGGAATATCTCAGAAATTAGGAAATTCCAGAGGCCTTTTCATAGAACTAAGTTCAAGTTTGATGACTGTGCAAGTATATGGATTATCTTTAAGTTTGTAGGACTGGTAAAATAAGACTGAAAAGGAAAAGTCTGCTTTAATTGGGCAGTAATGTGTTGCATAGTCTGATGTCCTCTGAAGTGGTATTGGACTCTGAAGAACAGCATCTTAGAATTTGTTCTACGGATAATGCAGTACTGAATAGGACTGTGTGGTAACACCCAGCATCTCGGGCAAATACAGATTCTAGTGTTGCACTTTAAACAGCCTTTCAGGCTTACACCTTCAGAGTTAGCTCAGCATTTCCTGCATATAACTTCCTGCAATTTCTGAAGGATAAGCACGGATTCATGAAGTATAGTGGGCTGAAGCTCAACGGCCCTACAAGGTACAAAGTTATTTTAAAAGCAACAGCTGCCTAGAAAGAGGGATCTGCTGTCCCTAGAGTTACCACTGGTCTGAGCCTCTGTCTCCATTATAAGACTAACAGCAAGGGCTTATTAAAACATTATGTAATTGGTATGAGGTAGCCTCGCAAGAGGTATGTACTTGCAGCAAGTGAAATCAATACCTGGCTGAGCTTGTGCAAAGACACACTTGTATCATGCTCAAAGGAAACCTCGCTAATTTTACTCTTGCTTTTTGTGATTTTTGTGCATATTAGACACAGGTTCAGCCCCAACATGACTGAACGAGAGGCTGCAACTTTTATTATCAAGATCATCCAGAACTGTTTCCTCAGCAACAGGTTTGACATTTATGCATATCTTCTCCCTATGGCTGAAGGAAGGCCATGGAGCTTTGAGCAGAGCTAAAAAGCAGAGGTTTTTTTAGTTGGATACCAAATGTTTTTGAGCTGCTTTTACTTAAATAATGCAGGATGGCGGCTTTGCTTCTGAACACGTGCTGCATCTCCTCCCTTTTACACTGGGAACGAAGGCCTAGGCCCAGGCTGATCAAACAGCAGGAGTGGCTAGTCTAAATTTTCTGTCAAGGTTTAATTTCACCCAAAAGTTAAGCATTTTGTATCCTGTGTTAGAGCATAGCCAACTGTACTATTAGGGTTATATGCTTAGTTGTGATACGTCCTTTTATATCAGGTAGGATCACCTCTACAAATAAAGGGATAGATAGTAAAGAATGGTTTTGAAAGGCACCAGGAACAGCATGCCTTCTGGTCAGAATGAAGAGAGATTGATCTTGAAGCTTGTTCCTTTTTACTTTGTATGGAGAAGGTTTCTTAAAAAACAATATGTATGGTCCATTGGTCTGAGTAAAAATTAACCCGAAACAGGACTATGATGACTTTGCAAAATCTTTTTTTTTATAATTGCTTGTAGGCATTAAGTTGCCTGAATATCCTCCTGAAATTCAAACCTGCTCTTCTGTGCAAAAGTATTTTTGTCTCTTCTCTAGAAATGAGTTCTAATCTTTCTCTTATTTTTTTTGTCATGACTTCATGCTACATTAACATATTAATCATTTTGCTAAACTGTGTGTTACTTACAGCATAATACTTGCTAGGGAAAATGCCTTAAGTAGAGAACACTGGCAGTGTGGGTTTTGAATGTCTTTGTAGCTGGGCTGTGTTTGTTTGTCATCTACTATTCAGTACACTGAATGGAATAATCAGTTCTATCAGATAATTAGAAATTCAAAAATGAACTTAATCACCAGCTAGTAAATCGACTATAGGGTTTCTTTCTCTTCAAGTACACAAATAGTTTGGTATTTTGTGCAAAACTTTTGAAAGGGAGTAGCATGTAAAATGTAATTTTATTACATTCAGTACTTTAAATACAATAAGTTTTAATACTTAAATATCTTAAGCGCATGTTTTATTATTATCCTGTATAATACAGACTTTGCGGAATATATTGGAGAGTCTAATATGAACTCTTGCATAGTTCCATGTGGGGTCAACTTGAGACCAGTAAGGCTCAGATACAGCCATGCTAGAAATGAATTGGGTTTTCTGGTGTCTGCTGGGGCGCATCTGCTCAAAATCTTAGATTAATATTGGGGGTTGCAAAGGCCGTCACACTGCTGTGTGAATGCCCAGGGCTAGCTTAGTTCTGACAAGCTTGAGATTCTTTACCTGTGGCATGGTTACTGAGTAAGTGCTGCCCATGGGTAATTGAGTTACCTGTGATAAGGCTTAGATTTGTTTGTTCAGCCACTCATCAGAGATGCTGCTGTTAATGCTGTTATTTCCTCTGCATTTTTATTTTTATTAGTAGCATTCTCCTTAATTAAGATTACTTTTATTTCTATATAATCTTGTCTCCATGCAGTCCTGATGATCTTGCTTTGTTCATTATGTGTTTCCATCTCCTAAAAAAACTGCCAATGCAATGTGAGGTGCTTCTGTCTTAATCCAAACATAGGATTCAAGCTGCTGTTGTCGATGCCACACTGAGAAGCATGGAAATACTTTTTTGTGTGTGTGTGTAGTTTGAACAAGAGCAGGATGTTTTGTGCTATTCATAACAGCAGCTGGGCTTTCACAATGCCTTCAAAGTGTGTAGGGCTAGTTTTGATTAGCAGCTGATTTCCTTCACCTGTTTCATTTCTGTAGAATCTTTGTTTCTGTGACAATGGGTGCAGTGTTTTTTTAAACTTTTACTTACCTCTGGCTTTGCTTTTCTTCTTCAGGAGTAGGACATACGACATGATCCAGTACTACCAGAATGACATCCCATACTGAGAGACATTAGAAACTTGCTGCCGAAGTGAAAAATGCAACCCTGTGTCCTCACTCCAAACTTGTAATAAATAGGAGATGCTTGATCATACCTTGCTATCTTCCATCTTTTGTGTATGTGTGGGTACATGTCTCCTGGACATTGCAACAATCAGTCTGATTCATTCCTTTCTCTGCACCAGGTTATATGTATTTCTGTTTTTCCCTGGATTTTTGGAGTTGGGCTGCAATCACAGTAAAAATTGTACTATGATTATGAATGTGTGAAAGAGGTAAAGCTTATGGAGTTCAGTAATTTTTCATGCAATGCAAGGATTTTATAGTACCTTTAAAACGAAAAAACCCAACCCTTTCCTGCACAATCCTACAAAATGCCATGGAAGGGAAGGGTATGGATTTCTTTTTGGAAGCAGAAATGTTAACATGTTCTAATTTTACTGTAGAAAAAGCCTGATAATCATCCAAGGTGGTGATGTCTGTGTGGCTGTGTTCATACTTTGCACTGTACGTGGTCCCTGCTATGTGGTCAGTATTTCATATGTACATGAAGAATGTATTTTTTCCTTGTGTGTTTTAAAAAAGAGACTCTACTGAAGATATATTTAATGTATAAAATGTAATAAAAGACCTTAGCCTTTGTGTCTGTTGCAAATCTTTTGCTGTGCGCTGAGTTTTAGTTCATATAGTACATCATTCTGCATGTTTGTGTACTGTTTGTTATATTGTGACCTTCCTAATGGAGAAATCTGCTTTATTCTTCAGCTTCTTGTTCCTCTTAAATGATGGGTTTTATTCATAAAACTCCCCTCCTGAGGAGCGAGGCACAGGACCAAGAGAAAGCTGCCCCCCAGTGCTGCCGCAGGAGCCCTACCGCGGGCTGGGGCCCAGCCTTTGGCCACCTCTTTCCCTTTCTACGTGCCTGTCGCTCGGGAATGTGCTCGTGGAAAGGCGGTCCCGTCTCTGGGGGGCATTTCTTAGGGGGGCCCGCGCTGCGCCCGCTCCCTTCCCGCGCTGCGCCCGCTCCACTCCCGCTGGGGGGGGGCGCTGCAGGGCACGGGCCGGCCGCGTGCTGAGGCACGTCCTCGCGGCGCGCCCCCGGCCCCGCGCAGCTGCGGCCCCTGAGGAGGGGCCGGCCCTGAGGCGGGAACAGCGCGAGGAAGGGCGCTGAGGAACATGGCCCTGAGGCGGGAACAGCCCCGAGGAAGGCTCAGCTCAAGGAAGGACGCTGAGGAACATGGCCCTGAGGCGGGAACAGCCCTGAGGAAGGCTCAGCTCAAGGAAGGGCGCTGAGGAACACTCGGCCCTGAAGTGGGAACAGAGTGAGGAAGGGTGCTAAGGAACGCTTGGCCCTGAGGTGGGCTCAGCTGGGGGAAGGGCACTGAGGAACAGAGCCCTGAGGAGGGCTCAGCTCAAGGAAGGGTGCTGAGGAACACTTGGCCCTGAGGCGGGCTTTGCTCGAGGAAGGCGCGGTCCTGAGGAACACCCAGCCCTGAGGAGGGCTGGGCTTGAGGAAGGGTGCTGAGGAACACTCAGCCTTGAGGAGTGCTTGGCCCCAAGGAGGGCCCAGCCCTGAGGAACACTCGGCCCTGAGGCAGCTAGGATCTGAGGAGGGCCCGTCCCTGAGGCAGGCTGAGTCCTGAGGAACACCCAGCCCTGCGGAGCGCTCAGCTCCAGGAAGGGCCCTGAGGAACACTCAGCCCTGAGGAGGGCCCGGCCCTTAGGCGGGCTCAGCCCTGAGGAGGGCCCGCCTCTGCAGAGCGCTCAGTCTGGAGGAAGGCTTAGCCCTGAGGAAGGCCCGGCCCGGAGGAGGACTCAGCCGCCTCTGCGCTGAGGAGGTATTCTGAGGAAGACCCAGCCCTGAGGCGGGCCATGCTGTGAGGTAGGTTCAGCTCTGAGGCGGGACCGCGATGTGAGAGGGCCTGGCCCTGCAAGCCTGGGTGTGTGGTGGGAAGTGCCCAGGAGCAGGTTGTTCGCCTGAAGACCCCGACTTCTTAAGAGGCAGCCGTGGCCCTGAGGGGAAGGGTACTGGGGCTGGTCACCCAGGAGCTGGGCCGTGGCAGCAGGCTGAGCCTTGCAGGGCTCAGGGTGGTCTGGGGGTGGGGGGGAACAGGTGGGCACCAACCCTGCGGGGCTGCAGGTATGGCTGCATCTACATCTTTCCACTGGTAGCATGCCCTTTTGAGCACCTTTGAGTCAGCACTTAAATCTCCCAGGGTGAGTTTCTGCTTTGCTGAGGGAATTCCCAGCATGTCCCCTTGGCGCAGGGCAGCTGGAGCTGCTTAGGGGCGCTGCTAGCCCAAAGCCAGGCTGGCTAAGCAGGTCCCTGCCAGAGAAGGCAGCAGCTGGGAGATGCACTGCAGTGCTCACAGCTCGGGGAAGCAGGGGCAGTGAGGGCAGCATGCTTCGGTTTTGCCTCAGAGGTGGGGTCTTTGTGTGTGGTGCTGTGGGGGGCCTGGCCCTTTCCCAGTATGGAAGGGCTGCAGCCTGCCTGTTGCATTCAGAAATTATTCAGGCTATTGCCATGGGTGTTAAAGTGGGGTTTGTGCTGCTGTCTGTAGCCTGGGCAGTGGGTGGCTCACAGCAAGGTGGGCTCTGAGCCCCTTTTTTCATTAGCAAAATAGGCAGGTGCCACTGGCTTCCAAAAAAACATTTGGAGGTTCACTGTAATTAATGATTTAATTCAGCTTTATTATACAAGCAGCTGGGATATGGAGTAATTCTTGTGATCTGTGCCTGCGGCTAGTTGTACCTCTTCAGGCTCCAGAGGAAAAGGAGCTGATTGACATTACAAATGTGGTGTACTTCCTCACACCTTTTCTGTAACGGAGAGTGGGTGGAGTTATGAGATGTGAAAGCCTCTTCTCAGGGAAGGTGGTGAAGAGTTCTAATATTTTGCTCATTCAAGTTAATGCTTGTGTGCATGTACTTTCCTTTCCTGCTCCTTAAAGTAAATGTAACATGTAAAATAAAACCCCAAATGCAGCCTTATGATGAGAAGATTAATTAAGAGCTAGCATAAATGAAGATGGCATCAGAAGTTGCTCTTGAATGAGCACAGGATACATGATTACTATTAGGTGTAAACTTGCTAACAAACACTTTGTAGTAGTATTGTTGGAAGTGACTATGAGCTGGCTCATAATAATAATTTTAGGAATAATAAATGGAGCTCTGCTAATGCTGACTTCAGAAAGTCACTCCCAGTTGCAAATCTCAACCCACGTAGCAATTTCTGTGTGTTCCAGCATAGGATGTGTAGAATTTACTAGAGTGCTGTTAAAGCCCTCCAAGGTTTTGTATCAGGAAGTTTGAGTGTTCATCACAGTGGTTACTTATTTTACATACTTCAGTCAGACTGTCTGGAGAGCTGACATGGTCTTATTTTCTTCTGTCAAATTTGTCCAGAGAAATGAGAGCAGCTGGAGCCAATTGCATGTCGAGGTCAACCGGAGTTATCACAAGAACACGCTTATTTGCAGTATACTATTAAAAACTAAGATGTGTGCAGTTGAGATACCTTGGTTGTATCATTTGCATTGTTGTGAATGCGTTAAAACTGTGTTAGTAGGAGTGGCAAGCTCTTGTGACATCTTTTCTCCCTATGATTTCTGGTAACAGTGCGTACCAAAGCTCACCTACTGACATCTGCAGATTTAATTTTCACAAATTGACTGTGCTTCCTTCCCCTCCCCTCGGGGTTTCTGCCTGCAGCACGAAGGTGGGAGAAAACTCCCCTGTAATAGAGCATCCATTGAGATACAGAAGGGATTAGGCAGTTTAATCATGCAAGTCAGTACCCTAAAGATGATTCTTCCTAAGTGGAACGTGTTCTGTATCTTCCTCCAGGGAGACTGCAGAGGTGAGAATACTAAAATGCTCCAGAATATTGCAAGTGCTTAGGAGATACTGAATCAATGCAGTGGGCGGTGGCATAGACTACTTATTTGACCTTCATCCTGCCACCAGGGAAGGTTACACCCTTTATGCAAGGAGGCTGGCAGGACTTACAGAAGCTGCTCAGATAATTAAGAGTAGTTAGAATTAAGACCTACGTGAAGGTATTCTGAAGGGGTTTGTCCCTGAAGTTTCCCCTTATACCAGAACGTGTTCTGATGCCTCCACAGCAGTGGGAGAAAACAAGGCGTCAAAAAGGGGGAGAAAATGCTCTTTTTTAAAAAAAAAAACAACAAAAAAAGAAAGTTTTATCTGAGAGAAGATGCTCCTATGGTTTCTCCACTCAAAAATTCTGGGTCATGGTGAGAGACAGACTTCTCTGGCTATACCCACTGCAGTTCTTTCTCTGTTGGCCATGCATATAAAGAACCCTTTAGAAAGAAGCAGAATTTATAGTGATCCATTTGCATCTGATGGACCCAGGGTTCAGTGCTACTGGTAACTTGATCAGCACTATTCAAATGCTAATCTCATTATGTGAGCTAGAGACTGAAGCACAGCAACCCACCTCCATTAGCGCAGTGTGCCTGTGTGATGTTCTGGCTGGTAGGCAGGGTAGTGGTACCCCCTGCGGACACCCAGCACATGCTGAGTAGCATCGGGGTTGATGTGGGCAGAGAATGGGAACTCTGTGGAGGAGCCGATGAAATGACCAAACATGGGAAGAGGAGCTAGAGTCCTCTTTAGAAAACGTTGGGAGAGGGAGGAAGGGATTGTGGCCAACAACGGTTTAGATTAGGTGACTCCCCCCCGCCCTTTTCATCACAAATATGTCTATCCTTTTTCCTTGCTTCCGCATGAATGCTGTCAAAAAAAGAGCAGAGTAAACAAAAGAATTTGTCCTGAATGTAGATACAGCTTAAAAGCATGATTAATAATTGTTTGACCTTATGAGAAATACTGTGCCTGTGCTCTTTGATGTTAAGCCGTGGCATTTTTGCCTGTCCCATGTAACAAGGACTAAAATCTGCTGGGCAGCACATGGCATACTCAAAGACAGCATGCACAGGGCTTATTTCTAGATAAAGGCTCTCTGACAGAACCTTGTTACCAAAAGCATCTTGAAATGTTTTTTGGAGGTGCTGCCACAGTTTTCAGGCCTGATGTGAAGGCTGTTACCTAGTATGTCTGTGGTGGATTGGTTGGTTTGAGGGTTTTTTGTGCCTCATCTGCTTTTGTAAGGATTCTGCATTTGGGAGGTCACAGGAGTTATCCTAAAGAAGCAAGATTTGTAAGGTGACATAGTGTATTTATTAGATAAGCTACTTATCAGAGCTCATCTGCTTTTGCCAGGTAACCCACAGTCCTGGCATCAGCTGGCTTATTAAATAGCACAGCTTCCCCAAAAGGACTGTGTTTTCTGATGAGCCATTGCAATGCAGCATCCCTGTTCCTAGAGCTCTGCAGTTCTAGGCAGTGTCTTTGTGTTTATTTCTGGTACAGTATCAGTTGCTTAATAGCAGTGATAGTGTTGCTGTGAGTCGTTATTCTAACAGGTCCCTCTCCAGGGTCTGCATGGCCATGGTTAGCCTTGGTGTTTACTCTAGCAGTAAGAAGCTGTGAACAAGTTTGTGTTAAGGTTTATGAACAGTACATGTGGCTCTGCCTGCCTGGGGAGAGCAGAACAGGGAGGATGACATGGTGACATAGATGAGCAATCACAGTAATCATACTGTCAGGCAACAGTGGCTGGCAGTTCACTGGAGGGAGAAGTTACCTACCTGACTGCATTCAGGTATCTCTTCCCGAGGGAGGGACAACAGCCAAAAGGGGAAGGAATTGGGAGCAATTGTTGGGAGTGTGGGTCTAAGTGCCAGCACAAAGACTGCAATACATATCCTGATACCCCACACACCTTTGGGAATTGAAAACCCCTCATTGGCAACATACAGAGCTAGGAACATGTCTTGGTCTGTTCTTAAGTAAGTTGTCTCAGTGTTGCAGTGACAAGCCTGGCAAAACAAATTGTGCTTTGCTGTGGGAGGGAAAAAAGTCTGAACTGCAGCAAATCTAGGAACCAGTCCCAGCTGCATGCATTGATTAGGAGTGAACTTGTGGGGTGGTAACTTTGATCCTGATGTAGAAGGGGAGGGTCATGGAATTCCATCCTTGTGGAAGTATTGGAGTGATACCTCACAGAGAGGAATATTCCTCTGGATAGCAAAAGATAAGAGATAAAATCACATATTGCTATCATGTAGTTCTCTTCCCCAGTGCAAGACTTGGTGAGTTATATTTTGACTGCCTCATCTAAGCTCTTCTAAAGTCTTTGCTGTTAGCATACAGAGGAAGATTATGTGTGTGTGCATCTTGGCATGTACAAGTGCAAACCATTTCCTTGCTGAGAACTTCACGTTACTTTTTGGAGCATAGACCTAGCAGCTTTGCAGTACTCAACCTCGTTGCACAGAGAATCCTGTATGTATTGCAAAGCTGTTTCTTGTGCAGGACAGTGCTGTTCCTGTGTGGTAGGTGATTGTACATGAGTGAGTGACCTCATAACATTCCTTAAGGTTGTTGTGCTTAAAAGAACTTTATTAACCTAGGTAAGTAACAAAGTGCAGGAACACATGATGTTCTGTCATTGAGAGTCAGAAACTTGAGTCTTAAGTGTCAGGCCTGGCTGCCTGCACAAGCTTGAACAGAGTATTGGTAAGGGCAAGGTAAGGATTCTTGGAGCTGTGACAATAACTGACTGACTAAACAGTTTTGCCTAAAGAAAGTATTAGAGGTTGTAAGATAGTGGTACCTTCTAGAGTATCTGATATCTTACTGCCTAGATAGAAACTGTGCGGTTTTCAGAGGCCCTCTGACACCCAAAGGGATTCCTGGCTCCACATCTTGGGCTAGAATGGGATGAAAGTCAGCTTTCCTATTTCCCATTTGAGACAGGAGTTACTCATCACTCAGACAGTGTGGGCTGGGTGGAAGTGAAGGGTAAAGCTGCCTCCCATGGCTGCAAAGGAAGGGTCCAGCAGTGCCAGTGCAAGGAGCATCTGCTGCCTTTTTGCCCACTGGACAAGAGCTTTGTGAGGTGTGGGAGGTGAGCTGAGGTACAGTTGCCCCAGGAAACAGATCTGCAAATTGTCTGTGCAGCCCTGGTAGGTGGCATTGCTTTCCAAACCTGTTGCCTTTAAAGCTCTGGTTATTAGAGCCAGACGCTGAGCTCGGGTCTCAGCTCGATCTAGCACGGGATCTCTGAGCTGCGTGTTGAGGCTGAATGGTGCTGACGTCTGTCGTTAACCGAGATCCCACTGATTTTCTCGGCCTCAACTGCAGCCTCACCGCTCTGCGGGCTGGGCGGCAGAGGGCACTCCGAAACAAGCGGTGGTGTCTAGGACACGCGGGCAGAGCCATGGAGGAGAAACAAATCTGCCTTCCCTGTAAGGCGAGCAAGCCTGGCAGGGAAAACCTTGCCGTGACCTTTAGTTGTGACATATCTGTCACGGCAGGCACTGAGTGTTAGAGCTAGTAAGTACCTGAATATCAGATATGAAATTGCTCAAAGAGCCTGGCAGTTTGTATTCCAGCATATTCTGCTGGGGAGGTTTTTGACCTTCCAGGGGACATAAAGGAAATACGTTTTGCTGACTCTGCATTGTTGTCTCAGGTGAAGCCTTTAAATATATGGGTCTCCTCTGGTATAGCAAGCATGCAGAAATCCATAGTGCATTTACCAAAAAACAGGTTTATTGTGGACAGTGCAGTAGTTCTCCTTGTTATTATCGCACTGTGTTGGATGAGCAGCAGCTGTATTCAGCTCCAGAGGTGGCTACGTTTCGGTGGTTCTACGGATGTACATTTTTTGAGAGCTGCTTTGGGATGAAAGGTACACTATATGCAGGCTGTGATGTAAATTGTCCATTATTTTAAGGTTCATGGGTATTTACTAAAATACAAAAACCTTCCCATATAGCAGCAGTTTAAATTTTGTCTTACCTTGAACAATTTGCCTTGGGCTTCACCTGTGCAGTAGACATAATGTGTAGATGGCACTGTGAAGTCTTTAAGCCTCACAGAATAAGCAGAACCCAGGTGGTAGGATGGGGGAAGAAAACAGGTCCGAGAGAAAACACCTCAGTACAGCTATAAAGAGCTCATTGATTATGAATAATTCCTGCAGTCATTTTGAGTCCAGGCAAGTAGCAGTTAATAGTCTTCCCCATGCTGTGGCGAAGGTGGGATCAGGTGTTTGGAATCCTCTGCCGTGAAGATAACCCTGGCCTGTGCTGTTACTAGGCTTAAAAAGTACTGTTTAGGGATGAATCCCAACAGAAACCCGGGCTCTGAAAAGCACTTTCTCTTTCTTACCCCACATGTAAACTGGGATTTGAATTTCAATGTTTTTAGCATCGAGCCTGGCCTTTAGGCTGTAACCAATAAAGAAGGAAGCAAGTCCAGCTACAGTTGTGGTTGTGTCACAGATCAGAGCTCAGAGGGGCACACAAATACACAGTAATTTCAAGCTCATTAGTTTGCAGACAGGATGACTAGATCAGAGGGAGGGATTAAGCTCTAGGCAAGAAGACAAACCTGCCAAGGAAACACCTGGGCTGGATCTGTGGTGAAACCTCAGAAAGACCTCAGGAACCTGAAAACCCAGTTGACTTCCAGGGCAATGCTGAAATAAGTTTTTTCCCTGACTCTCTGCTGACACTGTGATCAATCTTCCAATTTGAAGAGAGCTTTCTTTCTTTTGAGAGGTAGCTCTTACCAGCTTGAGGGACAAGTGACTCAGTGCAGCGCCTGAGACTGTGGGAACAGTACCGATGGTAACTGGGTTCCTACCTATCAGCTGAGCCTGGAAACCAAATCATGTTTGTGTTTCTGCTTCTTCTCAGCTGAAAGGTAAAAATCCTAAGCTTAAATCTCACCAAAGGTTCCTTAAAACCAGAGCAAGCTTAAGAGCAAGTACCTCAGTTCCCAGCTTCACCGAGAGCAGAAATTTGTGTTGCTCTAACATGTTGCGTGGAATATATGGTGGGCCAAAACCCTTCAGAAATGCTTCAAGTGAAATGTAGGGAGCTTGATTTCTTGCAAAAGATGTGCTCTGAATTTGGCAGCTGCTTTGGCTGCTCAGTTCTTAGGGAACTTGAATCAAATAGGATGTAAGTTTGGAATCCAGAAATCATCTGACATTTCTTGAGAACTGAGCACATTTGTGTGACTATGCAAGGGAGCTCTCAGAGTACAAATTGAAATTGGAGTCCTTTTTCCTCCAGTACCTATTACTAGGATTTTTGAGCATTATTGGCAACAGTATAGGTAAAAGTGACATTTCAACAGATGCAACTTGTATGCTGAGAATCACTCTCAGATTTAAAACTTGTTTACAGCTGAGCCTGCTGCTGATTGCTATCCCTCAAAATTATTGTGGTTTGCCCTTTTCCCAGGAGATTGAGTCTACAAATTGTGTGGTAGGCAGTGATAGAAAAGCAAAGCTCACCCTTCACTTTATGAGGGAGACTTTTCAAAGAGCTCTCCTTGAGATGCGAATGGCTTTTGCTAAAATGGTGGGGCTGTTCTGCCTCTCCAAAAGTTGGTGTACTTCGGGAGGTAATTATTCACTGGACCTGCAGTTGCACTACACTGAAGGGATGCTTGGGAAGTGGAGGTGGGTACTGTGTGTGTGCCCATACAAGCTGTCACCACTAGATGACACCATGACTCTGGCAACAAGGTCCAGACGAGCCCTAAAACCAAGGGCATTTTGCCCTTTTTAGAGGTTTGTTACAAACCCAGAACATGGGCTGGATTTGCAAACCTTTCAGTGAACCGGGGTCAAGTTTCCCCCAAATGCACGCTGAGGTTTGAGCAGAACGGGCTAGGTTCCAAGTGACAGGGTGGGATTTACGATTTGGGGTGGAAACCATCTGAACGTTTGACTTGCAACCAGGCTGATCTTGGCTGTGGTTGTGCTTGGAGGGTCTGTGTGTATTTGAAACAAAATCTCAGATCGAGGTTCAGGGAATATGAGCCTGTCTGAGCCAAAACCAGAAGGGGTTTGCACGACCCTGCTGAGAGCTGCCGTAAGATTTCACGTGACTTTATTGCTCACCCGAGGTGGGTCCAGGCATAAACCCAAAAGCAGTATCCAGACCTGGTCAGTGGTAGCCCCGCTTTCCTTTTAACCCGTTGTCTTTGTGGGTGGGAGGTAACTAAACACTTGACAGAGTCAGCAAGTGAGCATGCGGTGCTACACTGCCGCCACATGTACCTTACAGCTCACCATAGCGTAATGGTGGCTCCGCTGCCACGACAGGGGCAGCCTTGTCTCCAGGAGCACTGTACTTTCTGATCACTGACTGACACTTTACCCACCAGCAGAAGGGAACTGTTTCTCCTGGAGTGCCTTTCTGGGCTCTCGCTCTTCAATTTGCACAGGGTCTAGCGGGTACAACTCTGCAACTGTTCATCAAGCAGTGGCTGTTGCTTGCTGCTTCTTTCTCTTTTTTTGGCAGAGAAAATGCTGTTATTCCCTAGCCTGAAAAGGCTTCTTTCTCCTGTAATTGCTGTGTATGTACATCTACTCAAGTCACCCTTCCATTGCTTTTTTCATCCCTTTCAATGAGACTCTTGAGGATGTTCACACGAAGCATGTTAATAAACCAACTTGCATGTCTTCTGCTCTTGCAAAGGGTATTTCTGCATCCCAAAGTTTGGCAGCTATCATGTAATTATGTGGCTCCAAGAATAGATTCAGGGAGCTGATAATCTAAGAGATGTTTTTACAATGTTCTGTCACCTCCTTTGAAATCCATGTCTTTCCACTACCACCTCAGTGACTATCCTCACATGCAAACTGGTTAAGTATCTGTAGGGAGGAGTCAGCACAGACCAAGGGCATTCACCTAATTGAATACGTTGCGTGTAAGCTACCTCAAATGCTTTGTGTCCCACGCTAGTTGTGGCCTAGAAGGATCCCAGCAGATTGAGAGACAGGTCTTTTTGGTAACACTGTGACTCCTGATAGTGCTTGGAGATTCGGATTTTATTTTGGCAGACTTGTAGTGCATGGGAGTTTTCCTGAGTTATTGACTCCATAAATTGATATTTTCACAGGATGCTCAGATGGCTAGCTAAAACAAACTACCCATATTAATACAGTTGTCTTATGCTGATTTGTTGTTAAAAAACTCTTTCAAAATAACATTCATAATAACTTTGTTACTATTGTAAGATTAGTCACAGAAAACCCCACTACAAATGTTTTTGTTTACTCTTTTGTTTGTTTTTTTTTTTTTGTCAGAGTAGTGGAGTGTTTACTTTGAATCATCCTGAAGCTTTGTTCTAGTTGGAATATGTTATTTGTGGAAGTCAGCTTTTATGTAAGACTGGAGTTTATATTTCTGGTGCTTGATGATACTATGTCTTTTGGTTATTCATTGATGCAGTCAGAGGATTCTAAAGGATTAGTTTTACAGAATCTCTGTTCATAGCCCATCATGGAACAGCAGTATGACTATTCCTATATTTAATTAACATCTAAATTAATTTACCAGCTTACAGCATTTGAGTCTCTAGCCCTCCAGAAAACTCAGAGGGCCTTTTTGAAATACAGGTGCGTTTGTTACCTTACAACACTAGATAATTTTAATGAGAGATTGCATTTTTTTATTCACAGTTCAGTTCAGACACTTCATTCTTATGACCCTTCACATGATTAGGCATTGTTTGGTGGGAGAGGCAGAACTCTAGGCAGGAGAAGTAAAAGGCAAACTCTTTACACAGTGATAGTTCAGCCTGCCAAAAGTGTTGTTAAAGCTGACAGCAGGACAGATCAGGAGAGGCAACAGATATGGGCAGGTAATAGAAGTAAAATAAACGGGTACTCCTGGCCTAGAGTGCCAAGTGTGGTATGCATGTGTTGTCTTTATCGTTGTTCCTGTCCAAGTCTGGAACAGCAGAAGTGGTATTCACACGTGTTCACTGAATTACCACGAGGGGAAGAATGTAGGAGCTCAGTCAGTCTCATGTGATACTTCTCCTGGCAGAGTGTCAGGTAACTTTGATTCCTGATAAGCCTTCCAAAATTCATTGCAAAATTTTTATCTTTTTTTTTTGCATTCAAAGCCTTTATTACTTCAAGAAAATTACTACTTTCCAAGCAGTTGTCATACTGCAGACGTTTCTTGCTGTGTCCAAAGACATAAGATACAGGTATATCCAGCGCTCAGCACTGTTGTCTAAACTTGTGCTACTCTTAATGTTTTCCTGAAGTCTTGTGTGAGCTTCTGTTGTTCCAAAGGGCCAATATACTACCGGCACAACTTCTTTCCTTCACCTGCCCTCTGGAGCAGATGTGTCAGGAGCTGAGTGGAGATGCCACAAGCACCCTCCAGAGCTCTGTGCAGCTCTGACTGCTCCAGAATTAATGGGCCATGGTCTTGGTGAATGTTGAGACCATTCTGTAGGTGTTCCTTCTAATTCTTAGCCTTTCTTCCTCCAGTGTCATATTCAGAATATGAACAGGGAAACTAACAGTTCCTTTATCTCTTAGCCCCCACTGCCCCTGATCTGCCAGGCTTACAGTATTCAAGGTAGCTTTCCCCAGTGGTGGAGGATCGACGGCCTCCAGAACAGACGTAGGGGTGGGGAAACTCCAAACCTCTGGGCTGGGAGCACTGTACATCTTGAACTATGAAGAACCTTACACCTTGCAGGAAAAAGCAATGTTACTGAAGCATCATCAGTGCCTGTAGATGTGGATTTCTGATTTATTCAGGGACTGACTTTTACTTATGGGCCTGGACCTTCTGAAAAGCTGACTGTCCTGCAGAATGTCTGGGAGACCGAATAGGACTGTTTAACAGGATGAAATGTCACTGCAGCAAGCCTCTTTGGTGCAGATTCCTATAATGTTTGTAGCTTTCTGTTTGGCTGGGGGTAAGGAATCTCTTGCCTGAGAACTGATACTTTACAAGTCAGTGCTTGCTTCCTGCTTATTTCTCTGCATGCCGTTGTAAAGCAACCAAAGAAGCTGATGGAGAGTCAGTGAACTGTTGTAATTTGGACAAGAGGGGAAACACTTGTGAGAATCAACGTGGTCTTCCCTCTGTTCTGCTGCCTATGCCTGATTGTTCCCACATCTACACACAGGATAGCAAAGTGGGTAACAGCTTTGTCTTGTGTGGGTTCCTCCAGCTAAAATCAGGAGTTGGCGTCTTCTTTGCTAGCCAAATTTCACTGGTGCTGTTTAACACCATACTGCATCCACTCTGCAGCCAACTTCTGCAAAGTTAGTTTCCTGCATGGATGAAGAATCCCACAGGTTGCTCGTGCAGATAACCTAAGTGTTGTGAGTGGTGCACAGCGCTGCCAAAATGAGATGATTTCTCAGCCATCTCATTTGATGGGCTGCATTATGAAAACAGCCTGGGTCTGTTTGCCTGTCTGTAACACAGGGCAGTGTGAAGAGCCTCATATTGAAATTGCTCTGTGACCCCTGGACTAGAAGTGCCAAGGCTTGGCATTTCATCAGAAGAACCCTAGGGCTCCTAGTGTTGCTCCTATTTGTTGGGCCTGCTGAGACCCCATTGGGGAAGGATTTTCATCTTCTTTTACAGCTGGGAAAACAGAGACCTAAACAGACTTGAGTCAATGATACAAACTCCCATGTGCCCAGCTCCAGCCCAAGAGCTGCTGATGTGTATCACAGAGAGATTTCAAAGCTGAAGAGCTTAAACGTGGCACTGAAGCTCTCCCTAAAAGTGAAGCAAAAGGCTGGGGAGCCATTCAGTGGGGCCCCAGCCAGTGAATTGTCGGTAGGTCATGGCAGCATCAGACAGACAGACTCCCTGCTTCTTTAGGGGCTGTGAGTGTAACTGCAGAGAACGAAGTAGTAAGCATGGCTTCTTACTTGAAGTCCTGCCTGTAGAAAAGGAGCTCCAGCAGAGGCTGTTACTTTCCCATTTGGTTTTTCTTTCTGTCTCATTCTTCCATGTCCATGTCTGGCCATTTGTGCTGCCTGCCTGTTTGTTTGTTGGCTGAGTGCCTGCTGAATTATTTACCAGTCTGACTGAATTAAGCAGCAGCAAAAGCAGGCAAGTGAATCCCACCTGAGACGCTTCCAGGGAGAGGGAGGTGGGGTGTGCGTATGGGGGTGTTGATACATGGTGCTTAATTAAGTATGCCAGCCCATTCCAGGCAAAACCTTGTGGGAGGAGAAACTCCTCTATTGCCCTGAGACAGGGCTGAGGAAAGCTGAGTGCATGGCTAACACACCAGCTCAGGTGGCAGTGTGCCCCATGTCCAAGCTGAGTGGGGGTCTTGCTACTGGGAGTTGCCTTCAGCCCTTGCAAGTGTCGTGTCAGCGTGCAGGGATGTGGCAGGGCTGTCAAGCAGCCATTCCCCTCCACCACATCAGTTGTGTTGTTTGTGATGGTTGTTGTGCTGTGTGGGGTTAATTGGGTTAATGAGTGCATTGTACATTATTAGAGGCTGAATTGGCAATTATGCTAATTATTGTGTCTCCTAAAGTGCCACAGTTACTGAGGATGTTTAAAAATATGGGGGTTCTTGTTACTGCGCACTAAATCAGAACTAAGTATTTGGATACCAAAGGACTTCTCTTTACCAAATGGTGATGCACTGCATGTTTGATATAAGGAATTGTCTCGTGGTTGGCATATCCCTCCCAACAAGAATGTCCAAGCTTAGCACACAGTCCTTAGCTCATGCAGTTCCTTTCCTCTCCTCTCTGTGCATCTCTCAGCTGTGAAGTCTTACAGATGGGGAAAATGAAATATAGATCATTCTGTGTTGTATCTGGTGTGGTTACTCTCTCATTAGAGCAGGTGTGCTCCAGTATAGTTGCTTTCTCCAAGTCAGTGCTCCCTAGCTTGTGATGGACACAGCCTTGTGACTCTGGAATGTGCCCATATCACAGTTCTTCAGACTGAAGCAGTTGGTTCAAATGCCAAAGATCTTCCCAAGACTGTTCTCCTTCCTGTGAAGCTCTGTCTGTGCTGAAAAGCAGCAATCTTCCCATTAGTCACTGTTAGCCAAGGTGCAGAAGCACCTTCTGATTTGTAGATAGGGCAGTTTGGGCTGCTCTCTAGGTTGCATCACTTTGTCAAGCAACTGTTTGTTACTGTCATGCCACTGTTGCAATGCCATCCTGGCTTTTCCTTCCTACTATGTAGCTGTCCCAATAAAGATAACCTAGGGATGCCGTTGTGCCCTAAAACTAACTTTGGAACATTTGTTTCTGGGTACTGATCAGTTGCAAACTATAAAGCAGTATGGGATTTGAGAAGGGTTATCTTCCATGGGCTCACGTGCAATGCTCACCAAGATTAGTGTTGGCTTCAGTGAGAGCAGAACTGAGGCTGAGAACTAGGGAATGCCACAATGTGCTTTGAGTCATCCTTAATGCTGATCTGAAAGGTGCCTATTCAGAGCAATATGGTACCAGTGTGTGGGCTTCACAACCCTTCCAAAAGACTGGTTAAATATCTGGTGGTTAACTTGTGCCAGGTTCCGTGCTGGTTGCAACGTCTCCAGTTACTCCTTAGGGGTAGCCATGCTCATGCATCCCCAGTTTAAAGCAGTATAGCTTTAAACTGGGGATGATTTCAGACTGCAGAATTTATAATATTTGAGGCCTAAACAAGAAACTGATGCACCTTTTAAATCTATAGACTCTTTTCCCTGAGAAAGTTTTCATCTGACCCAGTTTAGCAGGGAGAGTCATCCATTCACTGACTTGTGAACTGGGGAGTGCTTTAGTTGTGCATGTGCAATGCAGAGCATCGTCTTAGACTAGCTGATTGAGAACTGGTCCCTGTCAGCCCTTTCTTTCGCATAGGGACATACAGGCCTGAGTGTATTAGGAGAGACTTAACCCCTCCAATCAGCCTGCTTGCACTGCTGTCTCCTAGAGTTCTAACTTCTTAAGGCATCTCCTCCCTTCCAGAATGTGGCATGTCAGAAGAGGTAACCAATGCAGACTAGTCCTTATTGTCTACAGTATCAATTTACCATGTGAGGTAGAATACTATCTCCAGAAGATGGATATAGGGGGAGCTGGAAATGGCAAGACGTGAGAAGAGCACTGTGTGATCAAAAGCACATGCCTCATGAATTTATCATGAACTAACTCAGTGGGACTCTTGCTACATAAATCAACTGATAACTCACCATGTAAAAGATCATATATAACAATTCACCGTTTTCTTCCCATTTCTACTATATCCCGTTTCAGAAATTCACAGTACAGTTGGTATGAATATGCTCATGCACACTGCTCTGTTGAAGAGAAATGTGGCACATCAAGGTAATGGATTTTTCTTGAATAACCTATGCAAGTACTGTCATGTTTTGCATCAACAGTAAGTGATTTCATATTGCATAAAGCAAGGAGTTTAAAAGAGCTGATGACCCTTTCTGGCTTTATTCCAGATGGGGGTCATGTGTCTGGGTTACTGCCCAACCTTTTCCAATAATTCCCACTCTTAGAATTGTAATGGCTGCACTGAGCTGTGTTCCCCTCCATAATATTTGCTTACAGAAAAAGTACTTTTTCACTGAACTCCAGCATTCTTCCTTGTGCCTTACCAGCACTTTGTGTAGGTGCCTATGCTTTGCACTTGCTGTAAAAACTGAGGCATCAGGTCCAAAACTGGTGCTGGCTTGAGCATACACATCATGTGCTAAGGCTGTGCAACAACATTGGAGTCAACCAGTTCTATACTGTCCTTGTGTCTACAACTAATTGAATGTATTTCTTTAATGAGAAAACTGTCTTGAATCATCAGCAGACATTGTCTAGCTAGATTTCAAGAAAGCACTTTATAATATATCTCATGGGAATATTGTACTCTCAGAGAAAATGGGGATTAGCATGTGGCTTGTACAGTAGAAGAAGGGCTAATGATGGGAGACTGCACAGGAAGGAAAACAGGGTGGAATTCTGCCAGCACAAGGTTGATGTATTTACAAATGTTAATTCTACTACTTATATACAGATTAACTGGACAATATTAGGATTCTGCAGAAGCATCTGTATATACAAACATATCAGAGGAGCTGAGGGCCCCTTTGCCTTTGTACCCATTGAACGGCACTTGCCTGCTCTAGTCTCTGCAAGAGGAAATGACCCTTTCTGGTCCTGCCATCCCCTGCTGTGTTTCAGAGAGATTTACTGCTCTTTGCTCACTGACTGTACTCAGGAGCTGGTATAAAAGCAAATACCTAAGGGAAACATACGTCAGCAAAACTTGTCCTCCCTGATTACTCAAGTTAGGCGAGGGATGGGCTTTCTGTCAAAGGAAGGATTCTAAGTCTAGATCTGTCTACCTTGGGCAAAGTCAGAATTTCCCTCTCTAAATCTGCTGCTATCCACATGTCTGAGCTTGGAAGGAGAAGGGGGTAGTCCTACCTAACATGTCAAAGGAGAGACAACATTCCTGGCTGATACCAATATCAGTGTCGAAAGGAGATCGTCTTTCTATGGCATATATAACCAAACAGATAGCTGTATGTGAGCATCAGGGTCATCCTGCCTCAGGCTTGTAGTGCTTGGTGCAGCTGCCACTTCTCTACAATGGCAAAATAAAGGTCATTTCCCCACTTGGCAGACTCGGCAGGGAGATGATGGAAGAGACGTACCTGGAGGAGCAGGTACTTGGTCAGAATGACTGTGGGAGTTGCAGGTAGTACACAAGGGAGAGATTCAGAGATGACAAGGGAGAAGAGATCATATGGGACTGGAAGAAAGGAAGGAAGGTATCCAGAATAAAATTTAAAAAATGGATGGAGTACTGTAGGAGGATACAGACAGGGACTTACCTTGGCACCAATCTGGAGAGGATGTTTTTCTTCCCTTTTTCTTTCCCAACTTCTATTCTTTCTCATCTTTCCCATATAGATATCTTAATCAGCTTCCTTCATGGCAAGTCACTCCAGCATGTATTCTGTGCTGCTCAGCTCTCAGCAACTGGCTGATCTGTGCTGTTTCTTTTTGTTAAGATGCTCCCTTTTGCATTTTCCCGTGTGGGAATTTGATACCAAGAACAAACCTTCAGATCTGTCCCACCAACAGGAGGTGATGTGTTAACAGGGAGAAGTGAAGGGCGCCATCCATGCCCAGCACTTTGGAGCCTTTCCTCTCGGATGTTTGCTAAAGAGGTGTTTTGGTTTAACTGTAGCTTATTGGATTATGTGATTATGGCATTTGAATTCTTTATTAGATCTTTTCTATCTTGGTCCCTGGGGTTGAGAGGGACTTGTTTTCTGGCCTTTGATGTGCTTGAAAAGTCAGGCTATTTGTATCACTGCATATCACTGCTCCTTTGCTTTGATTCTTTGACTCCATCTCTGGGGAGCATTCTGATGTGCAGAGCTCAGCTTTGTGTGTGTCTGCTGCATGGGTTGTCTTTGTGATTTGTTTTTGTACTGGGCACAAATCACCCCTCCTGCTCCCTTCTTTGCAAGTTGTCATGAAAGAGGCTATTGCTGACCAGCTCTTTTGGAAAACTTCTGTTTGCTGAAAGCTGCACAGAAAATTCAGTATTTTATGGGAAAAGCACTACCTTTGCTTGAAGGGGATGGGTGGCATTGCAGCAATGCCCTCAGTCCCTTTCTCCTGTGTCTAGAAAAAATCTTACCATTATAGTTCACTTATCAAAAGGATATTCCTCACATTCTGCTGTATCTGCTCTTTCCTGATCATTCTGACTGAGGTGCCAGGAGAGGGCTCCTAGACCTGCAGTGGGAAGTGAGAAGCTTCTACTCTGGTGCTTTGCCACAGAGCAGCACCCTGTGAGCAGAATACCAGAGAAGGCAAATTTGCTTAGCCTGCAAGAAAAGGTCAGGCCCAGCCCAGTAAACCTGCCAAGAAGGGTCAGAGTGGTGAACCAGCTTACGCTTCATTTGTCACCTGTCAGTGCTGAGCGTGAGACACTTAACAGCACAGTAGTGGAAAGGACAAAGGGGATTTCTGATGGGAAGAAGTGAGGTAAGCCATAATTAACTAGAATGCTGAGGGAAAAACTCTATCTTGGATCTGCTGAGTTTCTCTTGTGAGCTCAGATGTTTTCACATGCACTCCTAACATACAGCACAGCCCCTCCTGTATGCCCTGATACCCGTCCATGGTTGCATTCTCCACAGTGTGTCATATTAGGAAATGGGACCAAATAAAAGGGTGTCTGAACCTTTGTGGACAAAGGCACATGAATGCAATACAAAAAGCTGTGAGGCTTGAGCGTTCCTGCTGGTGCAGAACACAGGCTCAGTCTGAGGTGTTGACTGAGGGAGCAGGGAGGAGTCTCCCACGCTTCTGTTAATTCTGGAATTAATCTCCCACCCAGCATGAGTGAAAAAGGGGCTCATTGGCCCCAAGGAGGACGGTCAATGATCACCCCAGCAACAAGAAACAAGGGGTTTCCCTTCCTTTCTTTGTAGGATGAGCTAATACCTGTATCCGTAGTGGCTGGTTTGTATATAATCTCTCCTACATTAACATTTACTGCCACATCCCTGTTTTTCCCAGCGCTGAGAATATGCATGTTTTCTCCTTTTGTTCCTGAGTAGTTTCCAGCCAGTACCATGTCCGAGTGTAACATACCCCATGTACCCAATGGAACAGGCAGCTTCGATGTTGAAGCATATGCTTGTTGGCACCAAGGAGTTTGGTGACCTCTTTTTCTCCCAAGGCATATTTTGGAAATAGCTTTGCAAGGGCTGCCAGTGCCCAAGCAGCGATTTGTTTCCCACATCCTGCTCATCAGATGTGAGAGCTGCTCTTGTTTTGCATGGCGACAATTGGCAGAGCAGACTGTGGATGCTCAGCCTGCATTACACCTCACCCTCAATACTTGTAGTTTACATGGGCCTGAGCTATTTTTAAAGAAAACCTTTCAAGCTTCGTTAACAGAAAACTCATAATGGCAGCCTCTGAGACAGCTGGAAAACATCTGCAAACACTTGAAACAGGTAACAGTTTGATGAGGGCAAAGCTGTATCAGACTGCATGCGGCTCTTGGGGATTAAAAGCCTTAGCTGGTGGGGTAAGCACAACTTCTGGTTTGACTTGGAAGCACACTGTGTTCAGGAAATACTGGTAAATCATGGCAGTTCCTTGCTTCTGGAGAGTGTCAAGATGTAGGATACCAAATGAAGAGATATTTTACCTGACAAATGTAGCTCTACTCTTTATGGAATTTTCTTCTTGAATTTGTTCATTATTCAGAAGTTGTTGCATTTCTGTGCCATTTTGAAGGGGGCGGAGGGATGAGCTTTTTGGGTTGTCATAAGCCATCATTTAAACAGCTGCCTGCACTTGGTAACTGTGGTTGCTGTTTGTGGTTAAATGACTAATGTTTTACATTCGCTAACCTTGAAAATAGTTATTGTGCAGATTTTGCTGGGATTAGTTTTTTGTTCTGTTTCTGTAAGGACTTAGGCAAGTGGCTTTCTGCTGATGCAGGCAATCATGAAAAGCATCTTTGAAGCTTCATTATTCACAGGAATTATGGCAAGAGCACAGCAATGACAAAAGAGCAATTCCCATAGCCAAATAAATATTTGTGATGTTTCTTTTGCTAAATTTTCTCTGAGGAGTGTATTCAAGATGTTGTGATTTTTAAGTTCCTGCTATTGGCTTGAGATCTGTGTGGTGATAGGGAGACTCTAAGGTGTGAGGACCACACTGTGTTGTGAATATAGCAAAAAGACGGTGTTGTGTTGTGTGTCCTCTCCATGTGTCACCTCATGATCACCTTTGTCTCAACAACTTTTTTTCTTTTTTTCCAATTCATTTTAGTTGAAATGCCAGGTGAAGTAGATTTGGATATCTAAGTATTTTTCTAATGGTTATGGAGCAAATAAACGGCACTGCACTTGCCTCGTACATGATGCTATCATTTTTGATGTCAGGAAAGCCACAGGTCATTTTTTTTCTCCTTTCCTAATAAGGCACACTTCTCACTTGAAGCAGGCGCTCTCAGAGCATGGAGCACCTCCTAAACACAAAAAAAGACAGCAGAGCTTCAGTGCTCCAGCTATCACTCATGCTGCACTCTGGACCTGTGTGGTGCTGTTTGGTAGGGCAGTTCAAACTGCTACTAGATAAGATGTCCACTAGAAAGACTCTGGTTTTATGGGCCTCATTTAAATTTTATCAGATATGCTTTATGTAGAGTAAATAACGTTAGAAGGCCTTGTTGGAAGGACCACAGTAGAAGTTCTGTATCTGCACAGTAACCACTGCATTGGAAAACCTATTACAGTTTACCAAGGAGACTTTTCAGGGTTTGCAAAGAGTGGGTGAGGGCTTGGGTTTTTAAGCTTAGTTAAAGGGAAGAATTCAGTTTAAATATTTTCTTCCAGTTTCAAATCTGATTTAAGACTGTCAAAGAGAACAGCAAATACCCTTTTCCTCACCATCTCCTACACTTTAAGTAACTGCTTTGTGTATCACTATATCAGTCATCATGGACTGATCCATAAGAAGGCTTGTCTGGGATGTCCAGTTGACCTCAATTTAAGCACTCTCGGGAGCAGAGCAAGGAGGCATGTGTCTACCAGCAAGACAGGGGAATACCAGGATTCAGAACTTGGTCTATACCCCACTTCTGTATCTCCATAAATTATATTGGTAAGGAGTAGGGTTTCTTGCCAAAAGCACTGGGACAGCCTCTAGGCTATATAAAATTATGCAGATATGAGGGCATGTTAACAAATGCAGATGTTAATTCATTAACATTATTCTCTTCCCCTAAAGAAAACATTTGCATCACAGTCAGATTAGAGGCAAACATTCTCTTCCAGATTCAGCTGTGCTAGTAAAAGATGTTACCATCACCAACTGATGTTGCTTTCTCCACTGATCACTGGAAGAGCCCCAGGCAAAGGTTAGTGTCTGTCTTAAACAGTTTCAGTGTTGACCACAGCAAACCTGTTGGCTGTGCCTGAAGAAAATTGGGTAGGGCTCACAAGAAGTGTTCCTTTTGCCAGTCGGTGGCAACACAATCTCTGTAAGGATAGAAGAAATGGGAGGAGTAAGCAAGGAGCTGTGGGAGGTGAGTGTTGGTTCTGGGTGATGATGACCGGCTGTGTCCTTAAATAGGTGTTCGTACCACTGGAGTGACAGCAGAAAACTTTCTCCATATTGACACATCTTTTGTTATTGCTTACAAAATGAAGAAAATTTTAGATTACTTCTTTACCTGTCATAAAGAAGCAAATTAGGATAGGTACCACTTTTATATAACTTTTAAGGTGCCTGCCCGAGGTTATGTGAAGTTGGTGACAGTGACAGACCTAGAAACAGGACATAGGAGTCCTGGCTTTTTAGCTATCTTCACTAACCAGTAGATGATACTTCCTCCAGATGTTTCAATAAGGGGTGCTATAAAAAGTTCTTGACGTTGCTGTTGCAATTCCTCATTTCCAAAGGGCTGCCTGCCTTTATGTTTTTAATATCATTGCTTTGAAGCACCATAGCTAGAAGTGACAGCGCCAGAAATAATAATAACAATAATAATCTGCATAGCACAACAGGCATTTTACCAGCATGCAGGAGGACAAAGGTCTCTGTGTGTTTTGTATTAGCACACTGAAAAAGTCTTATTGAGTCTATCTGGAATGCATAGGTGGGAACCTTAACCCCTCATGTGCTGAGAAGAAAATTGTATGCAGACCAGAGAGCTGAATTAAATGAATAAAGGGCACATGAGCTTCCTTCTTATGGCAGTGGGAGGTCTTTCTGGACCATATGCCTTGACAGCCTTGCTCAAGGTTATGTATTTAATATCCATGTGACACCAGAGTAGTTAATTTACAAGTGTTTTTCCAGTTTCTTCAGTCATATTTAATTATTCTTTACCATAGACCAGAAAAGATGGAGGAAAGGCAAAAGCTAACCCAAATTTTAAAATTCTTTTTTCCTCTGCAGATTCCATCCTTATTTCTGCTGTGGCCCATGTTCAAAAGCCAAACAATAAAACATACAGCTGTGACATAGGGGGATTGTCCAGAAAGGACAATGTCTGAAGGTTTATGATTAGGTTTTATATTCCCTCTGTCTACAGAGCAGCACTTCCTGAATGTTTCTGTGGTGGGAAAAGCATCCCAGCCATTTCCCCTTGTGGAAGATGGTGTAATTAGAGCTGTAAAGAAAGAACCCATGACACTAAAAGGCTGTAAGTGCTGCAGATTTAGGACAAGGGGTTTCTATGGAAACTGAAGTGAAAATAGGACCTTAAATGGGTGAATAACAATAATACAGAGTTCTCAGTTTGGATCATTCTGTAAGTTGCACTAAAATCCAGCCTGCCTTTCTGGCAGTTATTTGCATAACCTTTTCCATGGTGCTGTCAATGAAACCTTGTCCCCCCCAGCTCTTAATTTCTATACAGAAACATGCTATCCTTAAAAAAGAAAGATGAGGAATTTCCAATGGGTGGCATGTACCCATTTATAGATGTTATCAAAATAATTTGGGCTTAATAGAGGGAAATACACAATGTAATAGTTCTGGCATCCATTGTCATCACTGGTACTACTGTGTTTGAGTCCTTGGTAGTAGCTGAAAATTTTCCTGCATCAGATGGAATATGAAGTTACCTTATATTCTGGTTCAGTGATGGTGCAGTGGAAAGATGGGGCAATGCCAGTAATACCTTTGAGATACCTTTGTGTAATTCACTGTGTGCTGTACTTGCCAGGTCTTGATAGCTAATTTTGTCTCCTGAAATCCTGCTGGAATACTTTCCAGTCTGAGACTAGTTCTTGTGTCTGCTGTGGGAATGCAGTGTGTGTCTGCTCTTTCCTTCAGTTTCTGAGGAAACTGGGAACAGCCTCTTACTGGCAGGAAACCTTTCCAGGATGTTCAGTAGAATATGGTGTCTTGCATTGGCTGTGCCATGCTTTAAGCAACATCTGAAAATGCCACTGCTAGAAGTGCTTCAGGAAAGAACAAAAGGGGACTCAGCATTCTTTGCACTGTGATTTTTTTTTTCTTGTTGAGCATTTAACAATAGTGGAAGAAGTGAAACTGCAGCAAGGGAATGTTTGGACTGCTAGTGACAGAAATACCCATATGGTCCTGTTCGTTTCTGTAGTAACAGCCATGCAAACTTTGTAATAATAAATACACTAATTCAGGGATATTTAGGAGAAAACTATTGTAGACTACACAATTCTCTGTAACTAACCTGTATAGGCTAAATATATTTGTTGAATTATTACTAAAATCAGTGGCAACTGAACTGGGACACATCTGTACAGTAATTGACCCTAAGAGCTTATCATCCCCCTGCCACTCTGAATGGTTCATGTTCTCTACAGCCTGAGACATTAATTAATCTTGCAAGCAGTGGGCTAAAAGTCACATAAACTGCAATTTAATTCTTTGCAAAGTGTCCCAGAAGAAGAGCTAGCCTCACAGCATTCTGGGTCTCTTTTCCTGAATGCATTGGTGCACAACTGCTGTTCCTAATGGGAATTACTTAAACCAGTCTGTTGCCAGTCATTAAGTCTGAGTCAAGATCCTGGTTTGTGGGATTGGGATCTACAGCAACACCGTGTGTCCAAATGCCAATGATTTCTGGCCTGAAAAATGTGTCCTATAATTTGAGTCTTAGTGAAATGCTACAGGCTTCCCTGACTCTGTCGCTTTATGTTGCTATGAGAGAGAAACCAATTCTCTGTGCATGTGTCCAGAATCTCTCATTGGACTGCAAGCCAGGCAGATTCATGATTCTGGCTGCTCTGCTTGTGCAGGATCAGGGCATCATCCAGATGCTGACACGCTGGCTCCAGACAGCCTCCCCACAGAATAAATGCTGTTAAATTCTTGATCTGATTGGCAGCCCTGGGAATTCAATTCAGGTCCCTGGGGAGAAGCAGGAGAGCATTTCTTTTCTCTGTGGCTATTGTCATGAAAATGAATAAATCCTTCTCCCTCCCCCCCACCCCCCTCAGGTTGTCACTGGCCTGGATTAATTTTGTTTTTCATGTTCCTTCCCTTGCTGCTGCTTCAGGAGGGGATTGCCTAATTCTCTGTTTGAGTTCAAAGTAAAGCCAAGCAACCTGGTAGGTGTGAAAGTAGGAAAGGAAGACAAGTGACCTAACTGAAGCCTCTCCAGCCTGATGGCTCTGTGGATGCCTGGTGCCCTGGTAAAGAGAGAGTCTTATCGGGGGAGATGGGAGTGAGGCCAGCCACACTGTCCACTTCCTTTAGCAAATCTCATCACCATTCGCTTCTTGTTAAGATATTACTTGGTGATTTGCCCATGGATTTACCCATTCTTCTAGGCAAATGTAAGTTATTCACAGCTGGGCTGGGGCCTGGTGTGCTCCCCTTGTCTGCCTCCTATTCATCTGCATGACATCTAACATGGGATATTAGCTCATGGCACACACCAGTGAAGAGAGCAAGTCCCTGTGCTGCAGCGTGGGTTAGGTCAGGCACAAATGAATTGGAGGTGAACAGCAGCTGGGACCCAGCGCAGGGGCTGGGCTGCAGCATTCAGCAATCGCCGAGTGCCTTGGGGATGCTGCACTGCAGACGGGTAGCCAGCCTGCAGTGTCACAGCAGAGACTACAGGGACCAGCCCTAAACATGCCTATCTGAGGAAACCCTGTCTGGCCTTTGTTTCAGCAGAGCATTTAAGCATAGTTAAACTTCACGCTTCTGGAAGAGCTTGCAGGGGAAAAATGGAAAAATAGATTTTTGCACCGAATTTTTATTCACTTAAACTTTCTGCTCTATCTCTTCCCTTTTGAAGGGAAAAATGAAAATAGAAATCTAGGGTTTGGAGAAGAAGCTTTAGAGTTTTGAAAAATGCTTTTTTTTTAATCTGATTCATAGTTAGTGAAATAAAATATTTTAATGGAAATAAAAAACCGCGCCAGAATTTTCTTTAGAAAAGCAACCAGTATTTCTCAGCCAGCTTTATTTATACGTTAAAAATTACTTACATGCTTAAACATCTTGAGAATTTTAAAAGACAGACCCTTTCTTATCTTAGCTACAATACCCATTTTAACTTATGTAGGACATTAACTGTAATAGTTATATACTGTCTCTTTTATATCATAATTATAGGTCTTTAAAACCTTTTTTAAAGAAGTGTATGTAATTATTGTATAGATTGGAGGTTTTACATTTAAATGTCATATATTTGCATAAAAATTTGCACATATTAATGCTAATCAGGGCCATAGGAAGAGAAACAGAATTTCACTAAACTCCTTGTTCTGAATTAGGACACCAGTGTCAGAGGTTGGGCTGAAAAATACAGATGTTGATACCAGCTATATTCCCCAAATCTTTACACAACTGCAAAATTGTCTGATGTTTCTGTTGGTCATCATTCTGTCAAGCTGGTCAGGAGTGCTGACATACATGTAGCTGTTGCTGCACTGTAGCGTGTTAACACCTTGTTGAGCTGAATGAGAAACTTACATCTCTTTTTAAGGGTATTGATTTAGTGATTTATAATCTGCGGGCTGGAGGCTCTTCTGAGAGCTCCAAAGGAAAGTGAGCCTGTTGTCAGTGTGCTTAGATTTGCTATACAAAGCCTAGGGCAGCCACTGGGAAATTTTGAGGGACTGCAATCTGGAAAAGGCTGATAACTGTTGATTTAGACTATCAGCAGTCTCAGCAGCCAGAGCTGCTTCTGATTAAGATCCGGACATTTCCTCTCCAGCCTTCACCTGGGGTTCTGGGTCTCTTCTCAGTCATTCTGTGTTCACAAAAGAATTACAAAAATAGAAAGTGTTCAGGGAGAAGCAATTATTCTTAGAAACATGAGGCAGCTTCCACGCAAAAAGAGAGATTATTTAGGTTGGAGAAGGGGGTCATAATGGAGAGCTATTCTAGAAGCATGTGAAATGAGGATTAGTACCATGATGGTAAGGAACTCCCCTTTCTGCATTTTACAGTAGAAGAGGAAGGAGATATTGGATGACTTTGAAAGGCAACATTTTTAAATGGCTAAAGAACATGTTCTGTCACATGCTACAGAAAGTCATGGTGAAAGCTGTCACTGGGCCAGGAGTTCAGCAGGATCCAAAGAACTGAAGAGAAGAATTTTCCAAGGCAGAAAAAACAAGCTGGGCATCAGACTCCCTGTGGAAATTCATCGAATGCTAAACCTGCATTCATGATCTTGAGACCCCCTTGTTATCTCTAAATGCTGAGAGCCTCAACAGTTGAATTGAAAAGGATAAAGTGAAATACAATGGTGAAGCTACAAGAGCTCTGTATGTCAAGGCATAAACCCCTGACTTGTGCCCACTAGGAAGGACTTCCCCTCTGGGCAGATTGTCCTGTCATTTGCCTGCTGTGAAGCTCCCTGCATTTATGTCTTTGCAAGGGATTGTTTAACACAAAGGAAAACAAGCAAAAAAATCTAGTTTTTGAATCACTGAAATCCCAAAGTGCATAAAATCCTGAGCTGCTGAACAGAATTCCAGTCACTCTGAAGTGGGGAGAAGGCGCTGCTGTTCACAGGGGTGGAGCTGTGCTGCCCTGGCTGCCTGCCTGCCTGTGGCCGTCCCACTTGGTGCTCGCCTGTGTTGAATTTGGAGTGGGAAGGAAAGCTGAGTGTGCTTGAAGGGGAAATTATTTTTCTGAACTTGTTTGAATGTTGATGTTAAGTTGTCATGTTTTGTGATAAATACTTTAATATCTGGAAGCTTTTCTTCTCCAACAGTCAGTGCAACAAATCTGCACTGGTCCAGAGCAGCCTTCCCCAGCACCTAAATCTCTTACAGAATGATTTCAAAGCACAGGCTTCTTGCATACAAGCTAAATGAACGTATTCTCATTGAGGAACTAATTGATTTATGATGAACAAGGGTTGAAAAGGAGACAGTTACAGTGGAGGCACTGTCGCCAAGTAGTATCAGCATTTAGGTACAGCATTTGTACCTAGATAAACAGCAATGCTATAATAGTATTGTTCTGCCTGTCTGTGTAAAGGAGAATGGCACATACACAGTTGAGTGTATGGAAGGAAACCATACTATTTTCTTTGAAGCCTGCCTTTGCGCTATGTTAAGATGGAATCATTGTCTAATAGTGATAGTGGCAAGCTTGCTGTGGTTTATAAACCTTTAACTCTGCAGTGGTCCAGGATGGAAAAAGAGCCCACCTACCTGCATAAAAGTCACCCCCCTGCATCTTGCTTACAGTTTGAATACTAGAAAAGCAGGGATTTTTCAGCCAAATTAATATGTAAAAGCTAAGCTATATCCAGTTGTGAGACATCTAAGGAATTTTAGTGTCAGTCTTTGGGATTATGATTTACACCATGTATGCCTTTTGACTGTGGCATAGAATACCTTTAAAGTGTGTTCTGATTGAACATGTGCTGCTGCCATCTTTGTGCTGATATTGGGTACAGTCAGAATCTGCAGGCATCTGAAGTAGAGCTTAGTGTCTTTATTCAAATGTACAGGTTTTGTTTCTTTATGGCTTTGATTTACAATTTTTCCCCCTCCAAGTCACATGAGTCACAGTGAGGGGAAAAAAAGACTAGAATTTTTGATAAATTATTTTTTGTGGAAAAAGGCAAGAAAACGTTATCTTGCTCAATCTATAGTCATTGTGAAAAAAAGATGTTTTGATACAGATGCACTCTAATGTACATTCAAGGAACATTTCAGAAAGGTTGGTACAAACACTGCTAGAAAGGGGCATACAAGGCAAAAGAGTATGTTCTCCAACTTCCATTCGTATGAGTAGATCTGATTCTGCAGCTGTGGGTACCAGTTTAATTTGGAACAACCCTAACAAGGGTCCAGCAAGGGAGAAGTGAGTATGCCATTGTACTCATACCTTAGCTGAGAAGGGCAGAATCGGGCCCAGTGAATGTTGAGGGTCAGGCAGAATAAAGCTGGTGATATATTGCAGGAAGGGTATCTTGAGTTTGAGGCTTCTGTTGAGGTGTACAACTAGTTTGTGCAGTATACTGCAGAGGTTCTGTGCATGTTTTATTGCTATAGATGATAGTGCATGTCTTGGATATAAGCATTAACTGCTATTACTGCTCAGTGTTTGATCGTTATACTAATTTGCTAGATGCAGGGCAGTTGCCGCAGATTACACTGGCATCTGAACAGATTACTAGGACCTGCAGCTTGCTGCAGGGCAGCAACCCATGTGATAGAGATTAGGGGTCAAATTCTGCTCCCCTGTATACCATTGTAAATATCAATAATCCAATTGATTTTATCAAAGTAACTCTGGATTTAAACTGGTGTGATTAAGGGCATCTGACCTCGTTGTTTTGTTATGTTTGTTAATACATACAATACTGTACATCAGCAGTCTTTCTAATGGGTAGGAGAGGAATCTATAGAGGAGATTCCAGTATGTTGCTGAGATTTTTGAAGGAACCTAAATAACTGTGACGTGAGCCTTTCATTAACTTCAGTGGTCCCATGTTCGTTTAAGTGTCTGAATATCTCAGCCATACAGTGTAAAATTTAAATGATATTATAATGCAGTTTTATGCAACATCCTCCAAAGAGAATGTCCTCATTTCAGACTGAGCTGTGAGGAAGAACAGTGTGCTCTAGGATGTTGCAGAGACAGCATGATGCACAAGGTATATAATGCTGATTATACAAGATGAACAGGCAAGTGAATGCAAGTAACATTAGTGGTTCCTCATGGATTTAGTACTTGATCTTATTACTGCCAAAGCCTGTAACAAAACTTCCCCAGCTTTAGGGGGAGGAGAATCAAACCCTGCTGTTGTACCAGCAGAGCACAGCCGTCTTGTATGTGCTGCAGAGGGAATAGTGTGTCGTAATGCAGATTACATTGGTTTGCTGCAGCGTCAGGGAATCTCCTGGTGGTATGTGCTCTGTAATAGAAATGTCACTCAGCCTGCCTGCTTTTATAAATAAGTGTAGTTATTTTAATACTACTCTTGTTAAATTCACAGCTGCTAAAACGGCCCTGAGTGACAGAGCTAAGCCAGCTTCACCTGCAGCCACCCTGGCAGACTGCAGGATTTTGATGCTTGTTCCTCCAAGGAAGAACAGCAATTTTGTTCTCACACCTCCTGCCTGACCTTGTAGTTCACTTGCACAGCAAATGTTGCAGGGAGGCTGATGGCAGTAGTGTGGGACAGACAGATTTCTTCTTGCAAGGGGAAGCAACCTTTGCCTACTGTTGCCCTGCTGCTCTGCTATGTGCTTTGCCTCCCTGAGTGGAAGGAGCCAAGGAACTGCTGCCTCTCTTGGCCTTTGAAGTGGGCACCATCAGTGGAAGTGTGGGTGGCTGTGTGAGAGGCTGGGGCTCACAGAGTAAAGAGCAAAGCCACCTGCTAAACCTAGGTCCAAAGTTTTGTCACCTGCCCAGAGCCACTTCTGCATGTGGGTTGTGTATGTCTGCACCCTGCTTTGGAGTTGTTCACACTGTGGGTTGGCCAGGGTGGCCAGCAGCCATTGACTTACTAATGGTTCAATAAATAATGCATGTGTCAGAGTTTAATTAGATGGCTCCTGGGCCCTGTATCTGACCCCTTCAGGACAGGGTCTTTCTTTGAGCCTTGTGATCTTTTGCTCTCTGGATTTCAGGGTTGCATCAGCTACTGATTCTTCCTGGAAACATGGTCCTCCCATAGCTAACCAATTATTGAACGAGAGTCACAAACCTGGTAACTGATACTTATTTTTTCCTGGTGCTTTACACAGAAGAGGATTTGCCTCCTTTTGCCATTTGCTAGAGGCCCTCGTTGACAAGACATAGGCCAGCCTGGTTGGAGAAAACAGTGTAGGCAAGCATTGACAGTATGGTCTTACTCTTGTGTGCTGCAAAGCAAAACATGGAGAAGGTAGTGGTGGTGCCTTGGTGAAACCCTGAGGTAGTACACAAAGTGGCTTGAGCTCTTTCCCAGCCCTGTTTCTGGTCTGTTCTTTTGCCTTTAGCTCCTCAACTGCATGTCTTGTTCCCCACCCATCTGGTGAAATTTTAAGAATTCAGAGCCAAGGACTGTAGCATGTTAGCGTGACATCTAACAAGGCGGATAGGGCTTAGTCTTCGGCTGGAGTTTTTAGGCCAGGTGCAAATATGATCAGGTTTTTTTGCCCTATTTGGCTTCTTTCAAAACACTGTATCATGTCTGGATATGAGTCCAGATCTTTTGCAGTGCCGAGCACTGCAGCAGGTGGTTCTCTAACATGGCTGTAGATGTCGTCATACAAACAATGAATAGGTTCCATAAATGAACAGTACAGAAAGGCTCCCTTCACTTGTGAAGTGTAGAGAAATGTGGTAACTGCTTAGAATCCAACATGTTCTCATTTTATTCATTGCCTTGTCTCCTTCTGTTCCACCCACCTGTTGTGCCTGTCATTAACTGAGAGTATAACCAGTTCAGAGCACTTGTTGCTTAAATAGAAGTAGACATAAATGTTTGTAGACTCTCTAGCATAACAGACAACATATTACTACTTTTATTGACAATATTAGCTAATAGAAACAACAAAAATAAGCTTTCACTCTTTCCTCTCATCTCTGCGTTATCTATGAGTCTGCACTGTGCTCTACTTAAAAATTATCCATAGATAGATTACAGGGGCTGTCCTTTCTGGCCTGTGTCCCACTGAAAGTGACGGGGTCACAGTCCTGTGGTAACTTAGACTGAAGGATCTTTTTATTAATGGAGTTGATGCACCAGTACTGAAGAGTCAGTTGAACATGTAGCTGAATTTTCCTCACTGACTGTTCATCTTTTTGGTCTGAAAATTGATTGTGTTTACACTCCAGTTTCTGGAAGACAGCTATGTGGAGGCCGGTTGATTTTAATTAACTGTCTTTACTGGAAGCAACCTCTGAAGGAAGTGTTGAAGCTTTAACTTCATTGAGAGGAAAGCTGTTGTGTTGTGCAATGGCAGTGGTGAGCGTAACAAATCTGACTTAGCTTGCAGGTCTGAGAAGTTTCTGTTACCAGTTTCTCCATTCATGAAAAGAAAATCCCATTCATCTTTCTTGTACTCAATTGTACCCTCTGTAGTTTAGAGGGATTTCACCCACAGCATTTGGAGTAGGAAATTTGAAGCAGTCTGACTCGTTTTCTTCCTTGACTGTCCCATCATATCACTCCAACTAGCAGCTGCATACTGACGTACCAAGACTGCTAGCTGTCAGTACGTTAGTTTATCTCCCGGTTTTCTGCCCTCAAGAGCTAGGCTCTGTAATAGGCCAGGGAGGTTAGAAGATCTGTGTGAGTGTTAAATGGATTTATGCAGCTTTGACACAGCCGGAATCAATGCTTCTCAACTCTCTCCTTATTACTATAACAACTTAATTATTTGATTTCCAGTTGCTACCGTATTGCTGTTGCAGGCACTGTATAAACAGAAAAGATGATGGCCTGTGCCCTGAAGCTCTTGCACTCTTGTGTACATGAGACAACAGACTGATGCAATGAACATACATTACCAGACAATTAAAAAAGTATAAAGCAATAGTTGGGTTTTAGCCTCAGGACCTCATGTCTGATCTTGTGGTTATGTTCAAGTTTACCTTCTCCTGGATGCAATGGGGCAGGCTTGCTTGTGTATCATTTATGCAAGTGTATATACTTTGTTTTGTGTTAAACAGTGTAAAACACTGTTTTAGTGCACAGCTTGAATGAGAGGAGAAGCCTGAGATAACTAGTGGGGGAACTGTCCTGTGCCAGATACAGCTGAACAGCCGTTGACAAAAGCCACCGATGGATGGTCGATGGTTTTCATTGCCCCATCCCAGTTTCATTGCAGAATCTAGTATACATTATCAAAATATCATCACCATGATATCTCTGACTTCCTCTGTTGGCTTCCCCGGTGACTCTGACCGACATAGTTTAGTTCACAGAGATGCTGGAAAAAGGAGGCTCTTGTAGATACTTACATTAACTATGGACTTATGCAAGTCTTCATGTTGAAATAGTCAATAGCTACTGTGAAGGCTCATTTTGATTCTGGGAGGTGTCCAGTAAAGCAGCAAATCCAGAAACATGATCTAGACAATTAGTCACAGTGGACGGATAATGAACTCCAACAAAGAACACTCAAAGTCAACAGTTGTGGCAAGTTGTTAGCAAATATTCCAGATAAGTAAGGTATTCCAGGAAGTATTTCAAGTATTCTGATAGGTAGTATGTTTGCATAAACTGTCAGATAAGGCTTTGTTACACTGTTAAAACCAAGACTGGAAGTACCTATTTCTGTTTTTTAAAAGAACGGTTTGACTTAGAATTGGCTTGAAATTCTAATAATTTAACTAATTGTGGTTGGTCAATATGACTTTTTGCTGGTATGGTGCAGTGGTAAAAAGTCATAGTAGTAAGGCAGGTATAGTGATACATAGGTTATTAGTAGGCTGTATTTCAAGCCAAGCAGGAGGAAGGTGAGGATACGGTCCTAGCACAGGAGGAGCCAGGAGGGGTTGCCTTGCAGGGAGGCAAGATTCAGCCAACAGCTGCTTCCAGTGAGCAGCTGCTTGGCTCCTGCCTCTGGGCTCTGACTTCCTGCAGCTGATGGGTGGTGTTTTGCTTCTGTGTGAAACGGCAGCCCCTGCGAAGTCCTTCCAGGCATTTTGTGTACAGCTGTTTGACTAAGAAGAAGAGAGGAGGGGCAACATGGTGGTGTTGCAAAGCAGGAAAAAAGAATCCTCTGCATATCACTGCTCTTTGGGCGGTGCTGCCAGAGGTGACTGTCCTATTTTTCCTATAGAAACAGTGAAATCTGCGTAGAATGCCTTTAAGACAAGGCTGGGGAGGTTTGTAGATATCTTGGTGTAACAAAGCAGTGCAGCTTTCTAGTGCAGACGGCCCTAGGCAAAGCTCCAGACAGGAGCAGTTGGTTCCTGTTTGACATTGTGTGACTTGCTTTTAGAGATGTGGGGAACTACAAGCTGTATGAGCATTTGCTTCCTTCATGAAACTTAATGTGCTCTATGTGACACCAAGGAGCAGGGTTAATAATTTCTGGGAGGTAGCTCTGTGTACATCAGTACCTCAAGGCGCTGATACCTGATGAGAAGTTGCTTTGATATTTGTCTGTTACTGTCAGTGCTGGAGTTTGATAGGTCACAGTTTTTAAAACTGGCCTCTCTTATTTTCATGTCTTCTTGAAAAATCAGTTTTTCTTCCCTTTCTCACTTTGTTTCACTGCTGGCCAAAGCATGGTCTCTTCAAATGCATCATCCTGCATTGGCATCCAGTCTTTTCGGCTGTTCTTAATTTCAGCAGACTTTGCAGAAGAGGTTGTTTATATCACTGAAGTTTGCAAGATCTGACTTGTCTTCATCCATATGTAACTAGTAACTTTTTGATAATTTAAGTTCTACCCAAGTAAGCATGTAGAATCCCACCCATTATATTTGGAGTAAGTGTTCTTGCTCCCCCCGGGGTTTGGGAGAACATCAGCAAGAAACAGGTTTCTTTTGGTACTTCATGTAACAGACAAAATAAACAAGCCATACCACCCATCTCTGATTTAAGTCAGCCATAAGAGCCAGTGTTTGTGGGTTTTCTGTTTGTTTGTGGAATTGGAAACAGTTACAAAAAGTAGCTTTTTTTCCAACATTAGAGATCTTTCCTGAAACACCAGCCTTTTTGTCTTATCAGACCTTTTTTTCTGATCTTGCTGCTTTCGTATTATTTTCTTAAGCCCTCTTTGCTGACCCTGAACTTTTTGATATATTCTGCTTTTGAAGTATTAGTTGGTTTAGCTCATTTTGTTCTGGCTTCTCTGTTGTTGTTTTCTTCTTATTGGTGGCCTTGCTGACTGCTATCCACTTGCTTTTAATGAACCTTTTCTTCTGAACCTCCTTCAGAAATGGTGCCTTATATGCTGTGAGATTACCTGTAATGAGGAATCTTTCCCTGTCCAGAGATTTCTTTCTCCATGTGGCAGATTTGTGGCTGGGCTTAGCAGGAATGCCATGAATAAGGAGACAGTTGAGAATCTTGTATTTCTGTGCTGCAGTTGCAGGCTTTGGTTGGAAAAACAGGGAAGGTAAGTACCAGAGCAAAGGAGTGTGTGTGAAATCAGTCAGTAAGTTTTTTCTGGTCCTGAATTGCATGTAACTCTACTTTTAGTTTAAATCAGTGCAGTAGCTAGCATACTTATACATGGCATGGGAAAGATGGCAGAACTGGGACCATAATTGTTACAGTGATAGGCTTGAAAAAAAAACAACACTGAACTAAGTAATCCATTTACAAATGGCCTTTTCAGGTGAGCCTGTGCTAGAAAGACCATGCTTCTCGGAAAACCTAATTAGTCTAGGCAGAATGCCATATTAACACAGCTGTATTGCTTCTAGTTCCTTACTAGTGCTGAGCAAGCTTAGCTGGAATTAATCTGCGTGGCTGTATGTGGCAGGGATTCATCCTCCTCTCTTCCCACTGCTCTGGTTACTTCTCAGTTCAGGAAGGAGCTGAAATGAGTGTGGCTCTTTCTGTACTAATACAGGTTGCTGTGACATCCATACTGCCCTGTATTGCTGATCACCCCTCTTTGTGAGCCTGGAGTGAATGACTGTTGTCAGCAGAGCCTTGATACTGCTGCTGCTTAGACTTTAAGGAAGGAGTACAAAGTGCTGTTTCTATGTTGCCATTCAGTAGTAGCAGTAATTAGACTTCTTCCTCCTTGCTTTTCATGGTGGCACAAATAGCTTTCATTTTTAAAAGAAATAATTTTGAATCTGGAGCACATACCTCACCAGTTTGCTAGGAACATCTTGGGGTCTGAAGACTTGAGTGGCATCTTAAGAAACGCCCTAGCAAATAAATAGTTAACCAATAAGGTAGAGCATAGAAATAGGATGGAGGAGTGTAATTATCATGGGATAAGCAAATGATTAGTGTTATGATGCTCAAAGTATAGCCCTAGAGTCAGGCGCTTAATTATTAATATTATTATTCATGGATGGGTCTTTATGATGTGGGAAATGAATATTTCTGGCACTGGAAGATGTAAGACACCAGTTTAATATGCCAAGCAGGGCTTACAAGAGAACGGTGTGCTTCATATAAATTAAATCTACCCGTTAGCCACGTGTTCTCCACTGGGGATGGAGTCTTCATCCACTTGCCTCCTAAAGCTGCTTGTACAATGAGAAATTAAAAAAAATAATCTCCTTTTAATATTTTTGCTGGTAAATCAAAATGGAGGGGAAAGATAGGTGAAGGAAGACATGGATGAAGGCTCCGGGCTCGGGGGAGGCAGAGCTGAGAGCCTTGTCTTGGTGATGAGCCCAGGTCTGTTTTTTAGGTAGCACTGGATGTATTCTCCTTTCATTTAGGTACCTCATAACCTCACAAATGCACAGTATGCATGTGGTGAGCAGCACATGTTGGAGGAGACACCAGACGGTGCTGACATAGCTTTTGTGCTGACATAAACATCAGCTGCAGCATCCGCAAGGCCAGGCACACTAATACTTGTTTTGGAACTGTTGTCAAATCAGATGTTTTGGTGTGTGTTTATTGCATACCTGTGCTGAACTCCTTTATAGCAAAGGTTTGTCTGGCACTTAGCTGTACTTGGTACTGATGTGGCTAATGAATCTGTGGACCACTTTGGAGGCCACTGTGTAAAGGGCTGGGTTAGTTCTTTATTTGTACAACAGTATAGACTTGGTTCAAATGGGCATCCCAAGCACATTAATGAAAAACAAAATGAGATTGTTTTAGTGAAATAAAGGGAAAAGATTATTTTGCGTGGCCTCCAGTCACTGAGGGCCAACATCAGCCTTTGCAAACTCTAGCTTGTGAGCTGCTCCATCATGAGCAGAGGTGTACAATATGAATAAACGTACTGCTTAGGCGTTAGCTGTCCTTTAGAACAAAGGAGATGTGTCTCTCTGGATACGTGGGTGCTAAGTAAAGCCTTATCTCTAGGCGAATAGTACATGATTTGGCAGAAGGGGAAGAAGTGGTGTATGAAATGTTCTAGAGAATGGAGGCTGTGTCCACGCTGCTGCGCTTCTAAATGAGTGATACCTGTTTTCTTCCCTGTGGGTATCTGGCTTTTTGGCAGTGTGGCTGTTGAGACTGTGTTAGTCTTTCACTCCAGTCCTAAAATGATGTGCTCTTGCAAAGTGTCTGTGTCTGTGGTGGGGCAGAAGAGGAGTGGGAAAGATGCCTTTTCTACTACTTCTTTCCCTCTTTTTCTTTTTTTTTTTTCTTTTCTTTATTACAGCACTGCTTTTTTGATCTTGCTTCCTGCAATATTATGAGGACTGCAGTGGATTGCTATGGCAACTGGCCAACCAGGCCTGCATACTAAATGGAGACACCTCCATGAAGGCTGACAGGGAAAGGAGATAAAAGTGTAAACGGTGGAAACAAACAGAACAAACTCCCAACAACAGTAGCAGCACCACTTGGATGTGTTACGCTGTGGGATGGGATGGGGAACTTAAAAAGTGAAGCCCAGTATTGCTGGCAGCCTCAGGGCCAGAACTTTCTGTCAGGTACTAGCAGGATAGAAACATCACGTTCTTCTGCTCCCCCCTCCCTCTGCAGCCTTCACCACAAGCAAATCTCTAGCAGACATGTTGGTCTGTAAATATAGGTAGACTGCTAATTTGCGGGGAGTTGGGGGGATGGCTGTGTGAAATCGGGGATGCAAATGTTCAATTATTGCAGCTTGACAGTGATGAATGGAGAGGGGAAGAGGGGCTGCATGGCTTGGTTCCTCCTCAGGGTACTTCTGTTCTGGTTGGTCTGAGCTGCATCCCTGTCCCCGTGTTGGTGGCTCTGGGGAGTGCTGGGTAGGAGGGGGAGCATAACAGGAGAAAAATGCCTGTCTGGTGTGGGGCAAGGACAGCTGGCAATAGGGTAGGTCTTCTCTGTTTAATAAAACAAGGCAGAGATGTTGGTTCCTAAATATCTGGCAGAGGAGGCAAGGAGGTGGGAAGGGTATATGATTCCCGCCCCCCCCTTCCCTGGCATGCTTGGCTTTATCTCCACCTTCATCTGTCTGCTCTATTGGGTGTTTCTCCAGTCTCCCAGCCACAAGCCCATATGGTAATTTCCTTTCCCCACAACTGGAAGGAGCCAGCCTTTTTGCCAGAGAAGGAGGTGGGGGAGTGTGTGGTGGGAGGGAGGGGGAGGCCGTGCTGCTGTTAGGGCCAGATGGCCCTGAAGAGCCTCCAGCAGCCTGGGGTAGCTCATTGTGCACTGTTCTCTGGCTTAGACTGCTTCAGCTCCTTTATCTCTGCTTTTCTGCTCCCAGCTCAATGAGCAATTTCTGGTGTAACAGGGACCACTTGTATCTGGCACTGCCATTAAAACCTCAGGTGTATTTTCATCCTCCTGGGCTGTGGGATGAACTAGGTAAGCAGATGCCCCCCAGCCAAGAGAACTGGAGAGCATTTGACCCTGTGCTAGAGTAGGGCATCCTGTCTCAGTGTGCCTACAGCCCAGGAAGACATGCTGGGTGCAGAGGAGTTGAGCAGATGTGAGTATCTAGGTCTAGCCCCAGGCTGAGGCCTGTTACTTAGAGCTTGGCTCAGAGTGTGACAGCTAGTGCCTTGGTCACGCTTTTCAGCTGAAGAGCTCCATGAGCCTTTCCCAGCTTGCCTCTCTTTGCTGTCAGTAAAGCATGGATAGTAAACTCGTCTTCCATGGTTGTATTGGTGCCCAGGGGATGAGAATTTTGCCCTTCACCCAGAAGGAAAGCTACTGCATTAAAACAACACATTTTTACAGGCAGGGCAAAGTGCTTACCCAGTCACCAGGCAGCTTCTTGAAACCAGGTGCAGAGACACAAATCTGATAAGGAGCAAGACTCCATAGAGCAGAACAGGTGACAGTGAATGCCAGAGAAAGAGGCAGACCTGCTCTTCCATAAAACGTAGCTATCTTTATAAATTAATGAACCCTGCTGAAAGACAGGTGCAATGAACAAAATGTGTCATTTATTGGTACTTTCACCTAGTTTTAACGATTTGGAGTCCTGCACAGAAAATCAAGCAATGCTGTTGTTCTGGGGCTCTGATTCTGGCAGTAATATTTGCAGGCACTTACCAAACTGACAGCCAGCAGAGGGGCTGTGCAGTCCTGCAAAGCACTGCTGTGACAGTGACAGGGCCAGCACATTCATGGCATGATTCTGCATACAGTGCTCCATACATATCAGCCTCCCTTTACAGCAAGCCTTAGCTGCAGAATTAATGGCTTTTTTTTTTTTTTTTTTTTTTGTCTAAGCATCCTCCTTGGCCTGTTCTAGATAGCCAGAGTGCAAAATTACAGGTGAGCTGACAGTGCTGCTTTATTCACTGCCAGCCACACTGTGAAGTTGTCAGGGTTCACATCCCATAGCTCTCTCTGCTGTGGTAAGATGAAGCACCCTTGAATACATTTTTCGAATGAGTTTGTGTGTCCTGTTGCAGATGAAGGCATTGGAAAGCTATCAGAACTTAAACAATTCAGTGGATTTGAGTTACCAAAATGAGAACACCTGTGGTATTACATATACTTCTGGGTTCCACAGTAGCATGTGGTGCTGCTTATGGCAGACTTGCTGTGTGCATGTAGCAAGGAAATCTTATCCCATTCCTATGTGCACAACATTAACGGAGTTGTTAAATCTGAGATGCTGAGCAAAAGATTTGCACCACTGATGCTGTCTGCTGCTCCCTGCAGCTCGGGTATAGCTCACACATTTGCGTTGTGTCAATATGGCCTCCTTTCTGCTCTGTGATCTGTGCCCCAAATGGTTGTCACCGTGATCCTCCCACCCGCCATGTAACCAGGTACTCTTTCACACATGAATGAAGAAGACACTTCAAAGATTTGCAGAAATGGTTCCTGATGCATCAGTGAAGTGGCATATAGGGGCTAAAGCAGGCAATGGATGCAGCCTCCTGTCTCTTTCAGTAGTGGTCTCGGTAATACTAAGATAACAGGAAGAATCTCAAATACCGTCATTGGTAACAACTACATAAACACATAACTAGAGTTTCTAACTTTATAAAGTGCATTGAAGAGGGCAGAGCTGTAACAAGTGTCATGTATTAACCCTACTGCTGCACACAAACCCCTTTCAGTGTGGTAGCTATGTAAAAATACTAGATTCACCTCGGAACCTCTGCAGAGGCTCAGGAATGCTGATCCCAAGGTGTGAATCTGAGGAGCTTGGCAGCAGCCAGGCTTTGAATGCCGACCTCGTGTTCCCATGAAATTCTGCATCCTTCCAGAACTGGGCTTCAACTCTGTGGCCCTTCCACAAAATGCTTTCAGTTGATTTTCCTTTGCCAGTTTCAGTATGTTGTTATTCTATTCATGGGGCTGTACCAGGCACCCTGTGGTTGGTAATTAAAAACACTGGAAATTCTTGTGCTTTCATTTTTGACCAAAGACCCTAGGCTGGCTGGCACAAAGGGATAAGGTTTGCTGACTTTGGTGTAGGAGGCTCTGAGTTCAGATTTGCTTCCCTTTCTCAGCACTTTTCTCTTTCTAATGAAAACAATAAAAAGAAGAGAGATGTGATCAGAAAGCACTTGACAAGTACAAAAATATTGGAAATGGGATGTTTGCTGCAAAAATGGTATGAAGTTAGAACAGGCTGAGCCTTGAAATGGGCCAAGTTAAATAAGCAGCAAGTCCTGATAACTTGGCCCTTTTTTTTTTTTAAAGGTTCATACACCCACATACGGGATCTCAAAAGGGTGAGCCAATGTAACCCTAATTGTATCTTATTTATCTTGGCTGTTTAAACAGCTCACCATGCTGTAACTTGGCCCCTTCCAGAGTGATTGCATCTTTATACAGTTGACCTTTTCTTCCCCCTTCAGTTTTTTTGTATGTGCTACAAGTTTTCATGTCAGATATAATTATCTGAACCCCCGTAGGCTGTAAGGATAAGGTTTCAGCCATTTTTGGCAATGGGGTTCTTTCCCAGGGCTGCAGATGGGTTAGGTGAACCAGATGTACTCAGATAAGTTTGTTGCAGTTTTTCTCTTGTTTTTGGGTTGTGCTTCAAAGGATGGCCTCTGCTCTTAGGGGTTAGTTGCCTTAAAAGTTGTAACCTATATTTTTGCCTTTGTGATGAAGGCACTTTCCATTTCATTGAAGCCTGACTTAAACGATCACATCTTGTAGGTTCCCTTCTAGAGCTTGGAATGTGACAGTTCTGTTTGCTGTTTGTAAGTGCTTGGACTAAGGTTGAAACAATAAAATATTAAAAGACGTTTGGGGATCAGAAGCAGCTCTGCTGCTGATGTACTGTATCACCTGCAGCAAACTCTTGTGTAACGGGCTGCTCTCTAATGGCGCTGGATTTACTTGAGAGATAAAGACATTGCCAGTGTGTCAGATCTGTGTGTATACCACTGTACAGCTGGCCTGCTGCTGCCTTCCCCTGCTGCCCCCACACCACCCAGCCACTCCTGCACCTGCAACTTGGTCTGATTCTTATGGATTAATGGTGACCTGGAAAGTAGACAGATTGGTGAGATGGTTAATTAATTCTGGTTTATTATTATTATTTATACTGGGAGACTACAAAGACCTGTCTGAGGTCAGGCTGCCCCTTTCACTAGGCACTAGAAAAGCACACAGACAGGAAGCTTTCTGCTTTGATTTGGTTTCTATCTCAGCAGGGGAGAGTAGGGAAGAAGGACATGTTGTGACCCAGATTTTGCGGAGGGGGAATGGGGGAGATGGCAAGTAAGGGATTTGGCCAAGGCTGTGCAGAGACTCTGACTGAGCCAGGAAGTAACCCTGTGCAGGGCCTGTTTCATAGGGTGTCCTTGGTTCTCATTGAAGCTGGCTCTTTTAAAATTTCTCCATCTTAGTATTTCTGAGCTGAGTTACAACCTCTTTTCTCCATGCCCCACCCCCAACACTATCTCTTGCCCTCTCACCTCATCTCCCTGGACTCAGAGCCACAATACCAGTATCTACTAGAAACGGCGTCATTTTGGAAACAGTGCAAAAGTGTGTTTCAGGTGACAATCCTGTTCAGCTGCAGTACTTGTAAGGGCTAGAAGAGAAGTGCAAAGAGCTCACTGGCTTGTGTCAGGGAGCTGGTGGGGTTTTTTCTCCTTCCTGCAGATGCCACTCAGGAGCACCTCCTGACTTCTGCTAGAGCCCTCTTCCCTGACAGAGGCATGGGCCACATGCTGAACTCTGCTGAGCCCCAGCTGTGCTAACTAAAGGCTGTCAGAGCACATAGTGCTCAGACCCCTCAGGAATTGGCTCCAATTTTTTTTAATTTCATGTTTTTGTCTGTTTGGGAGGTGACCAGTGGCACTTAATGTGGGTCAAGCCTGGCAAACTGGTCTCCATGGCAACCCTTAATGAATGCCATTGGCTCAGTGGTTCCATCCCTGCATCTCATTAAATTTCAATGACTTTCATGGGGCTCGGACATGTAATTAATATCAAACACATGGTATTCAGCAGGATAGGGTTTAACAGCAGGCAACGTGTGCAGGAGTGGGAGAATGACGTGGGGGGCAATGTTTGGGCTCTGTCCCCAAACACCACAGGAACAGACAGCCCATGAAAAAGAAGCAAAAAGCAGAGCCTGGTGGTTGCTACTCATGGCCCAGCAGAGCTGTCGACAGGCTCTTTAGCCCTGTCTGCTTTGGTGGAGACTGGGAAACAGTTCTGTGATCAGGGCTGATGCCAGCATGTTAGAGAGTGGTTCTCAGTCACTTTGTGACCAGTGGCCATCTTGCTGAAGGCAACATAGTCGCCTTGTAGGGAACAGAGTCATATGTGCTGGCTAAAGGAAACTCATCAAAAGCCAGGGAGACCAGAAGACATGGCACAAGGCAAGAAGACAACTTCAGTTGCATTTCTTTGATTTCTTTTCATTGGGTAAAGGTACAGCCTCTGTGGCTCATCACCAACTCTTCCCATCTCTAGCACAGCAGCATCACAGAATAGCTTCCAAACCCTCACAAGAAATCACTGTGGACTGGGAAAAAAATCTTGTGCTTAATGTTAGGGTTGGGTGAATCATAAAACTCTTCAAAAGCAAGCAAGAGAATTTCAGGCCAGGGATGCAGCAGTAGGAGCAGCACCACAGTGTCAGCACAGAGACCACCTGTGCTTCACACCATCCAGCTGCACAATAGGGCCAGGGAAGGCTCATTCTCTGGGGGAAGGGAGAGATGCCAAAATACAGTGGGGAGTGATTTTTATTTTTTGCCAAAATGAATTTGAATTTCCTAGGGTTTGCCTGCCTCTAGTGAACAGCTCAGTCATTTCAGCTGTATTAAAATCTTGCAGCATCTTACCTCCCACAGATTAATGTTATCAGACATGAAATGAAACAAAAAGGTGGGGAGAATGGAGGAAGTAACCTCTGCTAATTACTAATAGGCAAAATGAGTAATGAGATGAAGAAATAATGTGCTATCGGATACAATCCTGGGGTTTTTAAAACGAATTATTTCATCTTCAGTTGCATTGCTGCTATTTCCCAGGGAATAATATACAATTCCCACAAGGATATGAGGGTATAATTCAGTGGCAGCTCTGGTGAAGTTACATTCAGTTTAATGAACGTCGGTGGGAAGCTAAGATTGAATTATTGCCTGAGTGCTCTGTCAGGTTGCCTCATGTTGTTATGCAGGATATAAAGAAAATTATTATTGACAATACTAAGGAGATTCATTTTGTCTGAGTGAAGGAGGCAAAGGAGGTGTATTGAATATGTGACGTAGTGGGAGAAGGTTAATCATGATTGTAATGTGGGATGGGGAGATCGATCATGCGTGGGTCACAGGGATGGATATTTAATGTGTGTGTGACACGGCAGGGGAAGTTTTACTGGCTAGGATGCGTGGAAGGGACAGAATTTGAGGCAATAACAATGACTTACTGTGTGCCTAGTAAATAACAGCGTGGGGAGGATGGTATTCAGGGACTCGTGTGCCCACTAGAAGGTGCAGCAGTGGGGGAGAGTGAACAGGATTTCTGGCAATTAGGCTAAATTCAAGGCATCTCTAAGTCTGCAAGATCACCCAGGACTCTGCAAGCTCGCAAATGGCTGTCGGCGATTTACCCAGGTGCTGCTCGTCCTCTCTTGCCATTAGGTGGCAGCATCTTGATGTGCAAAACGTGCTCCTGGAGCGTTTACAGAGAGTCCTTGCACCCGCGGAGTCCCCAAAGCATCTCCAGAGGTTCTCTGGAGTTCGGACTCGCATCACCAATTCACATCAAGAAATACTGTGCCCAGGTTCCCGGTGGGGGCCCGGAGTGCAGAGCAGTTACAGCATGGTTATGGCCTCAAGGTGCACCAGGGGGGGTTTACATTGGATATTAGGAAAAATTAACTTCACTGAAATTGTCAAACATTGGAACAGGCTGTCCAGGGAAGTGGTTGAGTCCCCATCCCTGGAGGTATTTAAAAGACGTGTAGGTGTGACACTTAGGGATGTGGTTTAGTAGTGGACTTGGCAGTACTGCGTTAACAGCTGGACTTATTGATCTTAAAGGTCTTTTCCAACCTAAATGATGCTATGGTCCTGCAAGTGAGGTGTGGCAGAACTGGAACCTAAACTTAGTTTCTTTAGGTTGCAAGTTGTGTCTTTCCTTTCTTCATGTGTTACAGCTGGAGTCTCCAATCACATTCTCTGGGGGGGTTTGCTCGCAGCTTACTGGGAGACCAGCTCAGAGCCTGAGGAGGGTGACATTGGGACACAGTGACACATCAGCTGAAGGATGACAAAGATTCTTAGGGTATCCCTGTACTGTACAAACAGATGAACTTTGGAAGCTTTTGGTATGAAGCTGGAGGGCAATGAAGAGGTTGGTGGATAGTTTTCTGAACTGGCCTTGCACTGGCTTTGGGCTCCATGTCCCACACTGGAATAGGCTTGCTGGCCCACAACTGTGGTTGCACATAGCGTGAGGGAGTATTCTTGTTAATTTGTCTCTCCAGTAATGAACAAATGATGCTTAGACTCATTTAATGTCTCTCATTTTCTAGTCTTCTGCCTGCTGCTTCTTCTTTAAATGCCTTTACTGTTCTATTTCTTCCTTTCTTCCCTTTCTTTCTTTTTTCCCAGCACACTCTGCTGCTGAACAAATTGAGCTGAAAGGGATCTCATAAGAGAATTGGAGTTATTCTTCTGACTCAGGGCAGGTGCAGCTTTCCTGGTGCCACTCCTGGATGTGTCCAGTCTGTTCTCAGAGTTCTCCAGGGGCAGAGCTTCTGCAGCCTCCCCGACAGCTCAGTCCTATTGCTTCATTGTTCCTTCCCATAAGAAATGGCTTCTTGGTGTCTTACCTGGACTGTCCTTGGTTTATCTTAATCCATTTTTCTTATGTCCACCATGGGCTTGGAGAATAGATTGCCTCCTCTCATTTACATTTCTGTGCTTGAGTACTTCTGTCCTATTTCTCTGTACGGTTTCCATATTCCTGAAGAGTACAAACTGAACAACCTCAATTCCTTTACTCTTTGCTTGTGAAACAAATTTGCTTAAGCTCTCATCATTCTCACTGCTGTCCTCTGGGGTTGTTAGTAGAGGAGGATGAACATCAAAATTTTGGTTAGTTAAGCTACATTTGCAAAAGAACTTGGGTAGACTCCCTGGCTCAACAGAGAGTAGTAGACTGACAGTCTTATCAGTCCTAGGTATTATCATGGGCAGTCTTTACTTGAATCAGAAAAGAGAAATGTGTAAAAAATGCAGAGTAATTATGTGCAAAACTTTGCAGAATTAACAAAACCAGTTTTTGTTAAAACCATATTTGAGTATCTGTGAGATCTTCATATCTGTCAAGTTTAGTTGACATTGGCAGATGAGTTATAACTTATAAACAATATGTAGTATATGCTATTGTAGTAAATATTAATAAATCACACAATTATTAATGGATAAACTTGCACAAACATGTACTTATATGTAGAGCAGGATTGTGTAAGACTTGTTTTCTCAGGAAAACAGCCGATAAGTAATGGATGGTTTGGAAAGAAGGATCTGAACATTTTCAAACTTCCAAGAAATGTTTGCTTAAAAATAGACATTAGAATTGCTTTAATTTTTTTTTTTTCTTAAATTTATCTTTCTTATCTTGTCCATTTCTACACAGGAAATTAATGATTTATTTTTCAGGATTGCAGGTCACAGGATTCTAATCAAGATCTCATTACACTCAGATGGTAGAGGTCATTGATTTGAGGGGTTTGATTAATTCATCAAACTTTCCATATTGAAAAATGTAGCCTCCAATTTTGAGTACCATTAGAGTAAAAGGGATGTTTGCTTCTTGAGCACTGGATGAGGCACATCTTCAGTATGGAATGGAGTCGGCACCTAATAGAAGGAAATGAATGTATTGAAATCTAGTGCAAACTATTATAAGCAAAGCAGCTGGTGGTCTTGTTTCAGCAAATTCCATCAGCTTGCAAAATAGAAGATCTGTCCAAAAATCCTTTTCACATTTTTTCTTGCCATTCACAAACAACTTCAAAAGCAGATTAAATTCAGTCTCCTTGGACCTGTCCACCACATTTCACTTTCATAATTTCTTGGAAAAAAAATCCTACAGCAAAATACAGGGATGATTGTTTCATTTTCCTAACCTGTCACTCACAGCATTTGATCTGCCTGTTCAAAGTGCAGTCAGTTGCAGCCAGCATGTTTCCATTGCAGGCAGGAGGAGTGGCCCAGTCCAGACCATCTAGAAGTCTTCCAGTGGTGGGATTGAGAGCAACATGGAACGCTTTGTTTCCATCTGTTGAGATGAGAAGAGTGATAGGCAGAAAATAAATAAATAGGTGGAAATAAATTCTCTAATGGCCAGAACAGAAGATATTATCATAAATCATAGAATATTTTGAGTTAGAGGAAACCACGAAAGGTCATCATGTCCAATCTTCTGCTCAAATTCCTCATCAAACATATTCGAATTTCGATATCCTAGATCTTATTGTTACCTTCCTGCACTGTTGTTTTTTTAAAAAAGATTTACCAAAGTCCCATGGGTAACTTTCTTCTAAGTGCAGTTCTGCTTAGAGCATCTTAAATTCTTGATATTTCTTTTTATTGTAAATTGCAAAAGAAGAGACAGCCTTCGGCTGCAAAATTTGGATCTACATTCAGAGTCATAATCACAGGAAAAATATGGTGAAATGGAGCTGAAGTTGAGACTATGTATCAGTAATTTAGGAGTAAAACATTGCAACATGTGTCCATCCAGTACTTAGGGAATTCAGGATTGAGATAAAACTTTAAAGGAATCCAGATAAAGGCAGGTATGGAAAACCATCCAAAAATACCTGACTTTACCTTGTAGAGATGCAGTTGTTACTGTCATAGAAATGTCATAATGCTTGTGATCAAAATTAAACAGATATTAAGGCACACTGTATTTTATGCGTTAGAATTTTTATTTTTTTTTACTAGGATCGTTTGGAACATGCTGATGATAGAGACAGGTATTCACATTTCTTAACACATCTCAATCTTAATGTTATCCCTGTCTCCATCTGGTCTTGCAGATCTGTTCAGCCTGGCGAAAAGGCTCCTGGGAGACCTTATAGCAGCTTTTCAATACATAAAGCAGGCTAATAAGAAAGATGGGGACAGACTTTTTAGTAGGGTGTGTTGTGATAGGACAAGGGGTAGTGGTTTTAAACTAAAGGAGGGTAGATTTAGATTAGGTATTAGGAAGAAATTCTTTACTGTGAGGGTGGTGAGGCACTGGCACAGGTTGCCCAGAGCAGCTGTGTGTGCCCCATCCCTGGCAGTGCTCAAGGCCAGGCTGGACGGGACTTTGAGCAGCCTGGGCTGGTGGAACTAGATGGCCTTTAAGGTCCCCTCCAGCCCAAACCATTCTATGATTCCATGTTTACATCCTATCAAAGTCAATAGGAACGCTGTTCCTGAAAGCAGGCTTTTGCTTTTTCCTTTGTTTTAGAGGGGGGAGAAGAGGAGGAGATCTGCAGAGATGCTACATTCAAGCTTTGTAGCATAGAAAACTGTTGTTGCATCACACCAGATACCATTTTGACTACTGCAACGAAAGGGTGCTTGCTGAAATGTGTTGCTGCCTGCTAGAGGCCATATAAATGCTAGCAAAGACAGATAAAGTAGAAATACGACAACTGTATTCCTTGGCAAAAGGCTACTGTAGTTAAATGTGCAGAAGCAGTGGGCTTGGGGACTGAAAAGGGGAACCGTAATGGGAAGACACAACCTGAAGAGGTCCATTACCTTTCCTTCTAGCATCAGGCTGGCAGTGAGTGAGACTTCAGTTCTCCCATGGCTGCTGTAGGGTACTTGTTCTATGGCTGCATTACTCCATTGCTGTACCTAATATAGAAGGTGCTTCCTGACAGGATGCAGCACTCCTTCCCTCTTTTGCCAGAGTATCGGAGAAGGCAGACTCTGTATCTCAAACTTACCTGTCCTAAATCTTGTGCTTGGCACCCAAGTCATTTTTGTGAGAGGGAAGTACCTGCTTTGACCTGGTGGAAAATGAAGCAGGTTAGTACAGCTTTATCTTAGGTACTGAAGGATGGAGAGAGAATCAGGTGCCGTGAAACTGCAGGAGAATTCCTTCAGCCAGAGCCCTCTGAGCAGTAGTGCACAAGACTGGCATTGGCACCATCTGATCCAAGCTTGCAGAAGGGAGTCTGTGTAAAGCCCAGAGGCAGGTGTCTCTGCTATTGCCTTGGGCATGGCAGTCACCTCATTTCCTGTTCAGGGCCCCAAATTTGCTAAGGGATCGGTATGGATGGGGAGTTGTGGTCATCAAAATGACTCAGGAGGTCTGCTTCCCAGCTTCTGCTAATAGCTCCCTGCCAGGTACTCCAGCTGAGCTGCTGGTGGCATGGAATGATAAGCTGGAAACCCAAAGTTTCCCAAGGCTCCTGCCCAGTAACTTTTCTGGCAAATGAAGCCTTGTTACTGAAATCCAGTTCCAGCCTCATGTCTGGAAAGATGGCAAGGCCCTTTTGCTATGTGTGGATATCTCTCTCTCTTGTATTATCTAGTCAACCTATTTGGGGGCTCTATGCGTTAAATAGATTTATGTGTTTAATAATTATTAGTTTCAAAGATTTACAGTTCCCTGCTGCTGTTTCTGTGACTGTCTCCCCACGGGGTTAAGAAAGTGAAAATCCTTCATCAAGGGAAAGGAAAAAATTAGAAACTTTAAATCTTCCATCATGTGGAAAATAGGTTGTGGAGAGAATAAAAACACATTCTCTGAGTGTTGCTGTTCTAGGTGAGTGCATGGGTATGTCTTGGAGTTGCATATTACACGTGTTTAGGGAACATGCAAAGGTCTGGGTATGTTTATCTCCTCCTTTGCTTTAAAAGAGACATTTAGACAAGTTATGAAGCTTTCCAACTGTTCTGCCACCGTTCTGTTGTGCAGTGATGATTTCATAGAAAGAAGCAACCTTTATCAAGAAAAAAAGGAGTGGGATTTACAAATAAGAAGATACAGCTTCTTCTAATACAGCCTCACTGTTTTATGTCATCTTCAAAGCTGTCTCTTGGTCTGTGCTCGTATCATCTCCGAAGCTGGCTCATGCCAGAGCAAGTCCCATTGTGTGAGCTGGCCATTTTAGTCTCCTTTTCATGTAAAGTGATTATAGTCACTATGAAAGCAAAAGGGAACACAAAAGGGGAATTTGAGAACTGAAATGCTTGTACATGAGGCTTATTAACATACTCCTATCTGGATTTGGTGCAAAACCAATGCAGATTCATTAGATAATAATACTGGAGGCATGATGAGTTTGGAGTGCAACTTACAGAAATTGAATTTAAATGACCTATTTTGAAATGAGAGGTGGTTTTCAAAAGAAAAAGAAAACCACTTTGGAGAACATAGTTATTTATAATAGTGAAAGTATTAATGAATTTCGAGCTAATCCTGATTACCTACAAAAATTAGAAGTTGTACAATAGAACTTAAGGAGAAGTTAGCATGAAACTGGAAAGTATGTGATATTTCTGGGAAGAGAAAGTTTAGGAAAAATATATATTGTGAAAGATGAGAATTATACAGTGAAGAATTATGTTTCCAGAGTTTCCTGAGGCCCTGGCATTTCCAGGGTCCCAGAAGGATAACAGGTGTAGGAAGCAACAAAGTTCCTGACATAAAACAAGACCCAGAGTCACAGAAATAATATGGTTGCAAGGAAAATGTAAGTGAAAGCACAAGGGCATAGCTCACTTCTGTTAAAGGGAGGTCCTCATTATGCAGAACACAAAAAATTGCACTTTAATTTGGAACATTAATGAGTGCCAAGGACAAGAACAGCATGGTGAAATGGCAGAGCTCTGAGAGGCAAGCTAGCTTTATGTCATTTGAACATTGAACTCTGGGCACCTACTTACCCAGATACACAGCCTCCATCAGTTCGTGAGAAGTCTGTCTTCTTCCTACCCCTGACCTGAGCAGTTCCAGTGGCCTTGGTAGGAAGAACAGAGCTGTCTGACCTGGTTTACACACCCAGGTGTGCAGACCGCAGTCTTGCTACCAGGCTCTTACTGACATTAAGGGGTCTGTGTAACAGAAGTTTATCTTGAAATTTGGCAGCACAGAGAGGTAGATCATATTTGAGTGAAGTTGTTAAGAGTTTGCCAAAACACCCTCAGGGCCTTAGCAAATTGCAGCTTTTGAAGGACTAAGCTGCATTTTTTGCTTGTGATTTCATTTTAAGAAACCATGTAGAAAAATCCCTTTGTAATTGGTTTTGCAACCTTAGGTTGCTAATTCAGATCTGATGAGCACGGTCAAGGCAGACTCCTGGACTTCAGTTCATGGACAGCTGCCTGGAGGAACATATAACAAATGTCCTGCAAAACAGACCCTTTATATGTAGGGGATCAAATATAGCATGCTTCAAAAGAACAAGTGCCAGTAACGTAGCATCTCTGCCACCTTTTCCTGCAGTAGCAGCTTCGGGTCTGGCATGGACAAATGCAAGGAGTGGCCAGTGTTGGCTGTGGTCAGCAGCTGCAGGGGCTGGGCTGGCCCACCCTGAGCACCAACAGGCAAAGAAATCCAATCCCTGCTCCTGGTGGAGATGAACACACACACCTTCTTGGACACTACAATCTGATGAGTTTACTGTGTTGAAGAAGGCGTTTAGCAGGCTATGTACAAAGGTTTCATGTGATGCAAGTGGTTTGCAGGGTTTGGGCTATGTATGCTCTAGTTACAGAAGAAAGCTGCTCTTACATCTGATAGATGAAGAATCTGGAGGGCTGTTGCTAAACTTGGAGTAACCTGTAATCTGACTTCGGCCAGTTTGCTTTTCTACTGCAGTTGTAGCAATGGAGTCTTGCACTCAGATAACAAACTCAAAGCAAGCTGGTGCTACTGTACTGCTTAGTACCTGACATATTCTGTGCATAATTACAGAATGACAAGCTTTCCCACACTACCAGCCTCTTGGTTGTAACTGCAGGGATATACAGGACTGGAAAGCCCCTTTTTTTCCTTCACCAGCCTTTGCTAGTGTCAGTGCCCTGTTCCCATGTGAGCTGAACCTCTTCTTAAAGGTGTTAAAATGTAACACATGCAAGGAGTGAAACATCACACCATAGGGGTGCTTTGGCCTCAAACGGCCATTTGCTAAACTGTGTTTGTAATCCCAAGAAGAACAAGAGAAAAGGACAAGTGGAGATGAGAGGGTTTTCTATCAGTGGTGGTGTGGTACACGTGTGGCAGTGAAGAGGCATGTGCACACAAACATACTTGAAGGTCTTCGTTGTGTCTGTTTGAATATTTGTATTTATTATGTTGGAGCAAAACATTTGTTTTCCCCTGCTGCTGTTAACTCTACTTGCTTTTTGTGCATATTTCGTGACATTAAACATGCTTGTTGATATAAGTAGTACATAGATATTTTTATGTGCCTACCGCCTTCAAGGGACATATGAGGACATGGGAATTTTCAGTATCCTACATATGAAATGCTTGCTTCACTCTTCTTTTTTTTTTTTTCTTTGTTTTCCCCTTCCTCTAAGAAGAAATATTTTGATTTATTTTTTAAATATATATATTTATTATTCCCCCACCCCCAGTTAGTGCTTATTGGCCAGAGGTGTCTCAACCCTCTGTGGCTGTAATCTGTCCTACTTATAGTGGACATGTTCAGGAGAGTGAAGGGGCAGATGAATTGTTGTCTCACCATCCTTGCAGCCTGAGTGCTGCAGTCTGTGTCCCTGCCCTGGCTCCCAAATGAGTAGTGAACAGACTGATTTTGATTTCTCAATTAATCAAGGACTAGCACAAAAAGAAGCTCCCTGTCCTTCAAAATGGTGGGAGCAGAGGAGAGGAGATAGTTCCTGGCACAGTATTACGTAGGAAAAGCAGATTTCTGAGTCAGCTTCTCCTTTTATTTTCATACCCTTTTTGACTTTGGTCCAGGGGTGCTATATTTGTGCCAGGCACTGAGTTCGTTGGTAACCCAAGGGTGGCTTGGATCAGCCCCTCTCAGTGACAGTCTCCTGAGTGCCTGTCTTCTCATACCTTTAAAATGGAAGGCAGGAATCACATTTCTTCAGATGTGGCTGGAGGGTGATCAGGATTGTCTGTAGCTCTGGCTCAATCCTGTGTGACGTGTGCAGGATGCAATCGCAGCAAGACCTGGATTGAAAAATTGGCCCTGTTGAAGTTGGTGGGATTGTTTCATTTGAGTTATTTGATTCCTTAAACCTGTCTCTGGCAAATGCTGAAGATTTATAGTTGTCTTTTCAGCATATTCGTAATGCACTTGCAACACACTTATAATAGGACTACTGTTTTGTTACCACCCCTATAGTCATTAAAATTGTTCTACTTCTGAGATCACAAAAATCTATGATTTAATATTTTTAGATGGATTGTATTAAAATGGGAGAGTTGCATTGTAGGCATTATGTTAAGATATGCTTAAAAGCATGTGGCTGCGTTTATACATTTCTGCAGGTGAAATGCAGCTTCATTCACTCACTCCCAAATAGGAACATGTAAGGAATATAAGGACGAACAATAATGTCTCCTCATAAGGATGGAGCTCTGTAGTATGTTTTTCAGCAGGCTGTGCTGACTTGAGAACAAGACAGTTGCTGTTTATGCAGAAAGTTCATTCATAGAAATGTAAAGGCACAATGAATAGCAGAGGGGAGCAGTGATAAACTGTCTGTGCCACTGAATGAGTTTCTGCATCCTCAGCTTGTATGAGAACCTGGGATCTCTGGCACTTGCCATTTACAGCACCATCTTGTATGGTGACCTGGTGACTCCATGTTGGAAAAGAGCACTCAGAGGATTAAAAAGGTCTTTCTTGGCTGCTTCTACCTTTCTTTGATAGCTTTGCATAGAAAAACGTAGCTATACCTGAAGAGGATTAGCCTGCTATGTATCTTCGTGGGTTATTATTCTGTCACTCTAGATAGAGAATTGCATGCCAGCAGTTTACTGAATTCTTCTGTCGGGCAGTTGTGACAGTGTTAAAAAAGTAGGTCATTTGAATGTATTGCTGATAACAGTAATGGATTCACACATCAGCTGGCTGCTCCATACACATGTAACCCCTGCCCAATGTCACCTCCAGAGTGGTTCTCTCCCATGCAGTGGAATGTGCAGTTACGCTAACATCTGCATACTTTGCATTTCAAACTACGGAGAGCTGAGAGCTTAGAAAACACTAGTAATATCTATTCTCTGCAAAAAAACGTCTCGAGCCTGGGCTCTGGTCACCAGCCATTCGGGAGGGCTGCATGGCTGGGATACATGAGGTATTAGGATTAGAACTTGCTTAAAAAGTTACATGTTGCAGGGAGGCTCTTTAAAAAAAAAAACAAAAAAAAAAACCAAACCAAAAAACCCAACAACGCCTCTTGCCATCTTTCTGAAGTACACACACCAGAGGACACATGTTGAATAATGTCTGTGGGCTGCTCAGTCTCTGCAGCATCCATTGGAGCATCCTTTCTGCTTTGCCAGCGGTGCTGCAGTGTGTGCTGGTGAAACTGAGTGTGTGGCTGCCACTGACACGGCTCCATGGTCAGTGTGCACTGAAGTGAGTGGGATGCTCAGCGCCTATGGGGTGCAGACCCTGTAGTCAACAGCTCTCTACCACTTTGCATGAGAAGCTGTTGCTTCCTACTTTCAGGTTAGCTTGAAATTAACTTCTGAAGGTTGAAATCTTAAATATTATATATTCGTTCTCTGCTGTCCCCTAAATGGCTTAAAGTGATGTCAACAACCAAGAGCAGCCAGGAGTGGTGGGTTACATTTGCATGTCCTCTGTAGCTGTAGTCGAGCTACAGGAAGCAGCAATAAGCCTCTGCCCTCTCCAGGCCAGCTCCTCAATAAGCAGCATTTAATTAGGGAGCAACTGCTTATGTGGTTATGCTAGCAGATCAGAAAGGCAGTGGCAGAGTTTGGGCTAGGAAATTAGCATCATCATTTGGCTGCTGCATGCAGAACAAGAGGTGTGACCAGAGACTAACAGAGACATTTCTAGCTGCTGTAACCATCCTCTAGTGAAAGCAGGCTTTAGTTCCCATGGAGAGGATAGCTCACTTGTGAAGCAAAATCCATAACCTCTACTTATCCCACCTAAGAGAGCCACAATAATTTTGGGTGGCACACAAAACATAAACTATGGAAATATTGCAGAAATCATTTGCTTTCAAACTGGAAGAAGCAAAACAAAGCAAAAGCAAGTCTAATTTCTTCTTAGAACCCACTTGTTCATGTAAAACACCGGGGCTGGGGTAGGTGTACTTTGAAATGCAAGTTAGGAAAGCCCAAGAGGTGAGCTAAAAACCTGGTAAAATATGGTAGAGGCACAAAACACTGAGTTAACTAGTTGCTAATTGACAGTGCCATGAAAGGAGGAGAGCATTACTCAGACTGTAGTGTCTTTCAATTAGCGCTGGACAGTACAAAATCTTGCTTGATAGTTGAAACTAGCCTGGTTAAGGTCACACACAGCCTTTGCTTTCCCCTCTAGTTCTGCTACGATCAAGAATTATGTGTGTCTGTTAGCTACTTGGAAATATTTTATTGGATTCACTTTGCTTGTATAAAGATTCAGGAGCTGCTGATGGGACCAAAACCTGCCGCTTTAGAGAGAATGTATCTGAAGAGTCATCAACGATATGCTACAGCAGGCTGTTTCTGTGCATGCCTGTGATAGGAGGTTAGCTTTTCTAGTGCAGCGTAATGCAGCAAGTTGATGGAAAGCTGAGTGTGATGCAGGCTTGGCTAATTGGAGCACTCCTGGGAGGATGTGAATTGCACAGTTTCCATAATGAGTAGAGAGAAAAGATAGTTTACATCCCCTAATGTAACAGCATCAGGACAAGATTAATAGCAGAACCACAGCAGCAGTGTCTATCAGACACTTCATTATTAAAGGGACTGACTTTCACTAATGGTGTTTTGTTGGTGGTGGGTGCTGTGAGTCAGTAGGCAAAATCCCTTCCCTGGGTCTCCCTCAACTTTTTCACCAAAGCCCAAGCTTATGATGGACAAGACACAGATTCTTTTTCTGTTATGAGATGCAATTAAATTGTGGTTCATCTTCCAAACTGCACTGAAAATGGAGGCACCTGAATGCAAGACTGTCCATTGATCTTTTCATTCTGCTGCTACTTTATACAGGGCTATCTCAGGAAAGCTAATGAAGAGTCATTAATTTGAGGTTAGGGAGATGGACTGGATTTGTGTAAACATGCCATTTTCCTTGAGCATGCTATATACTGGCCAGGTTCTTGGTGATATTAAGCTGTATCTCAGCCTAGAGAGTGCTTGTGCATACAATTTGGGCAGCACAGATTTGGAAAACAGTCAGCTTTGCTGGCAGTTGTTGCCCTGGAATGGGATGGCAGTGTTACAAATCAGCACACACACATCAGGCTTGACTGGAAGGCCTTTGCTTTGAGAAATGTTGTAGGGGTAGAAACCAAAAGAGGTCATTTTGCTGTCATTTCAGATATTTATTTGAGTACAAGCTGTGGTGGTGTTTACAACCAGAGAGGGAAAATACCTTTGAATCCCCACTGCTCTAGGTAAAATTGTAGAAGGTCTTGAGTTGGAACGGATTCATAAGGATCACCGAGTCCAACTCCCTGCTCTTCACAGGACTATGTAACACTAAACCAAACACCAGCACACTCCTTGCTGTCCTCAGGCTCGGGTGCTTTGGGTTACAGCTGCCAGTTTGTACTGGGATGGGGCCAGGGGTTCCAGTTTGTATTGGGGCAGGGCCCAGACTGTACTGGGAGGGGGCCAAAGGGGTTCCAGTTTGTACTGGGACAGGGCCCAGTCTGTATTGAGACGAGGCCAGGAGATCCAGTTTGTACTGGGACATGGCCAGGGATCCAGTTTTACTGGGCCTGGGCCTGTACTGTACTGGGAGGAGGTCAGGGGATCTGGTTTATATTGGCATGGGACCCAGCCTGAACTGAAAAATGCATGCCTTTTTGCTGATGGTTTTGGGAAATATCAAGATCAGCAATGTCTTATGATCTGTGTGGGCAAAAACGTTGTGCATTTTTCAGATATCCTGTTTGTGGGAAATGCCTTTTTCACACAGATACTACTCAGGTTAGCACTAGGTTAAGTGCCTCTAATCCCAGTGTGTGATAGGTAAAATCTAATCCCATACTGATGAAGTTAAAGTTTTAGTGCAAATTTAGATTAGTTTTGCATGTAAGTCTGTGTCCCCTTCCTGGACAGATTTGTGTGTCTGTTGGCATGTGCACACTCAGCTCTTGCAAGACATTGTGCCATCTGCCAAGACTAAAGACCCTCATTGGTGCCAGAACTCTGTTTCCAGTGTTTGATACTGTGGTAGCACTGTTGAACTTGGAAGTCTCATTTTGCTCAGTCTTGTCCTCTTGTAGACGCTTGATGTGCTTCAGTCTTGGCTTGGAATTAAGCAGGTGAATCTAAAGTACAGTAACAGTTTCTGAACAAATCCCTGTTAATACTCTTTTATTACTCAGAGAGAGTGCAATGGCAGTTCTGTGTTCTGTCCAGTTACTGAGAGGGGAAGCTTTTAAAGCCAGAATTACAAATAGCCTTGAGTCTGTCATAAACAATGTACATGCAGTCAGCTGAAGAATTTTTCTCTGCAGCTATGATGCTTACACACCTATGGAGCAAAGAAACTGAGAATCTGGTGGTGCTCTGGGCATACAGACTTATTTCTGTGTGGCAGTCCATGTGTGTATTCAAAGATGATCACTTAACCACCTGCCTGGCCTGCTTATCTGACTTTTATTTGTTTCTTACTGCAATTGCCCGGGTCGTCGTAAAGTGCTTGTAAGCAGAGCACATTGCATTGCCTTTTTGTTTTTTGGTTTTTTTTTTAATAAAAAAATGGAGTTAACCACAACTCAATAGTTGTATCCTTCAAGCTCAATTAAAAGCACGCACAAAAAAGTTCATGAATAGTCTGCTTCTAATGAAGAGGCATGCTTTCATAACAGACGATGTTCAAAGATACTTTTAACAACGAGACCGAAGGATTTACGAGGTAAGTATTTTAGTCATTAGAAAATTAGAATTGTTTCTTTGGAGAAAACAAACAGGCTTTGGGCTCTTCCTAAGAGCAGTATGAACTCAGCAGCTGGCAGCTAGTTAGGCCCCCTGCAGTATGAATTAATGATAAAACTGCTTTCGTTCAGAAGGGAATTTTATTGGGCAGGATGCCGGGTACCAACACAATGAGGTCTCCAGGCGCCCCTCCCTCTAGGGGTCTTCAATTACACTTCGTAATGAGCACTGTTTCATTAGTGAGGAAAGCAAAAGTCGGCACTAATTAAAATTAAATTAGGACACACTCAAGTTGTGTCACACAGTGTGCTGAGATATTAATAAAAAAGAAGCTGCCTCGAACAAGCATGGACCAAAGGGTCAAGTGATAACAATTAAAATATTGGATGTGATGTCAATGCTGAATTTTTAACACTCCAGTTTTGGCTTTGTGTATGGAAAGATGATGTCTGGACTGGTTTCTGTAAGTTGGAAGAGGCATTGCAGCTACATCTGTCAACATAATGTCTGACAGAACATTTTCCTAAAGCTTGCATACTTGCCAGAGTATTTCACAAGAACACATGCATGTGCACATGTGCCTGCAATCTGGTATTCATGCGTGCTGTTGAACTGATGTGTGAAAATAAGATGTACATTTCATGTGAAAACCCTGCATAAACTCCTGCTGACATGCAAAAGGTGTCTTGCTTGAGCACTCATATAGCAAAGCAGTCTATCTGTGCTGTTACATATGTATACCATGAGATGTGTATATATTTTTCTATGTATATATTTCACATGAAGGCAGTATCTTCTGAGAACAACTGAGTTCCAGTCCCAGCTCTTGGATTCCTTCCTGGGTGCACTAGTACTTCATTCTCCTTAATACCTGTGTGATGCTCTGAACGGTGAGTCTCAGACATTTTGTAGATGAGCTGTCCTTAGGTTTAGAGCATTGCTGAGCTTCCTCAATGGTTCACTTTTAAAATTTTCCAGCTTTTACTTTTGCTGTGCAGGCACCCACGCTGATCTCGCTCAGAGCCAGCACAGGTCTGGCAGAGCACAGTCAGCCCAGCTCCAGTTCTCCAGCTGCATCAGTCTAAGCCTGTAGCTAATTGTTCAGACTAGTTGTTGTAAGCGTTTTTGAGGAAAACTTACTGCCCTATTTAACTGTAGTGTTTAATTAAGTCGGTTCCAAAGGCATTTGCCAAAATACTAAAATATATTTGACCTTCAAAATGGATTAAATAGACATGATGTTCAGGGAGGCAAATTACAGCGAACATCTGTACATTTTGTGTTAAATATACATACGTGGAGCTTGCTGGGCTGGTGAATGGATACAGAATATTCAGCACATACAGATTGTAATCTGGAAAAGAATTTGTTCTTCTCAGTGAATATTTTTTTTGCACATAAGTAAATTTGTGTCCAAAGCACTTCATGCAATGTGCATCTGTTTGCCTGTGTAATAATTATTAATGCTTGCTATGGTACAGCAGTAGATCGTGCATGAGACTTGGGTGGAAAACTGAACAGAAATAGCATCCTGGTGTTACATAAGAATCCTTGGAGGTTCAGGCACCCAACCACCAGCCCACCCAAATGCCCACATCTGTATAAATGTATTTCAAAGAATGAAGTAGGCCTCATGTCTGGAACATCCATCTTTTTGTGTGTAAGTTCTCTTTCCTAAGTGTTAAGACAGTTGGTTCCTTTAAGCTTCCTGCTTGCTTAAATATATGCTGTCCTTTCTGAATGTTTCCTATTGTGGCAACTACAAAGAAAGCTCCCATCCTGTGAGACTGTTGCTGTTTATCTGGGGTAAAATTGGCAAATATGTAAAGGCCAGCACTGAAAACTGACTGCTTGCATTTCCTTAATATGTATTTACAAGGTAGATCATGAAACCTGTAAATATGTGTTATAATAAAAACATCCCTAATGTGTAACTGAATGCTCTGCCATAACCATTCTATGCAGGCTGTTACTCGCTGCAAGGGCAATAACCTGTATTGCGATAATTTCCTAATGTCTGGCTTAACAAAGACCCTGATTTCACTAGGTCATTTATTTACAATTCCATAAATGCTGTACCTTTTCAGTACAGTCAAAACATGCATTTATTGATCTTGTGGGCTTTTTGTTTCTTTTCTGGTTGTATTTGATTATAATGACATACATTTATATTGTGCTTTCCATCCAGCAGGCAGAGATATAGCTCAGATAAAATGTGTGTGACTTCACCACTGACAGAGAAGTCACTCAGAGGTGGAGCACAGCATTCGGTGAATACTGTACACAGACCAGTTTCAAGAGTTTTAAGAGGTGCTTAAAATCCCATGTCCTGCCCAGAAAATCTGAGCTAACAACCCAGAGTTGTTGAAAGTGAGTGTTAAATCTGCTAAGCAGAGCATTGATCATCCAGGGAAAGATGCAAAGGGAAAAAGGAATCAAAACAGATCACCAGAAAGCATTCCTTAGCACCTTAGCTTTCCTAGATTACTCCAGTCACATGAGACCTAATTCTCACTAGCTTTGAGTCAGGACAGTCTGTGAGGCTAATGATTTTGCTGAGCTTCAAACCGTATAGAAAGTTTAGCTCTTTGTAAAATTTGTACATGATTAGAGTCAGGAACCAGCCTCAGTGCTACTCTGCTGAGTCCCAGGCTGCAGGCAACGAGCACTATAAAGTAAAGATCAACAATCCTAAGCTAAAGTAGGTAGCAATAAGAAGCCACAGAGACCTCAGTGTGGTTGGTCACCTTAAAGGAAGTGAACTTGGGAGGTCTTAGCCTTCCAGATCCCAAAACCAGTAGAGAGACCAGGCTGGGATTGGCAATCTTGGGAGATACCAGCCAGAGAGGAGCCCAGCAGTCCCAGGCAGATCATCCCATAAAGATGGCATCATGTGGCCAAAACGAGCTCGTGTTACATGCAGGGGATGGCTGAGATTTCAGTCTCTAGAGCAAACAGTCAGGCACTGAAGCTATAAAAGAAAAGGGCGGGGGGGTGTGTGTGGGGGGGAGCCCTGTTCCCAAATACATTTCTAGTCAGTGTTACTCTTTTTAATCTGCACTTAGGAAGAAAGGTACAAGAACGCTCACTGCGGATGAGTAAGTAGGCAATACACCAACATGCACACGCAGCACTATTATACTGGCCTGCCTTATGCAGGCATTTTCTTGCTAGCTCCTCTTGCCTTTCACTTAACTTGCTGGGGATTGCAAAGGAGCACGCTTCTGTGTTTGCTTATATTGAAGCACTGGATGATACAGATCTTTGCTCTGTTACCTAAGACTGCGTGGTCCCATTCAGGAGCAGAGCTGTTTCTTTTTGTTGTAGAGGTACTTGCTTTTGCCTGCTGCAGCCCTTTCTTAATGGTGAATGGAGAGTGAGTGTGTGTGTGTGAGAGAGAGCGAGCTTTACAAATCCCCTTATACACACCCCTTTGGCAACCTCTTTTATGAAATTTTTATTAGTATGTTCAGCAATGTGCATGTCCTCAGGAATAACAAACAGCACAGAGAATATATAGCCACTCAAATGGTCCAGGGGCTTCAGAAGGGAGGTGAACAATGCTACTTTAAATATTGCAGGATGGTTTACAACCCTGAGGGAGGAGGTGTGGGGGAGGAGAGGGGAAGAGCAGATGGGCACAGTGTCCATTTAAGGTGGTCTGGCACAATTACTGGTCAGCAACAATGTGATTTATATTTGGAGGCTCCTTCCAGCCCCCGTTTTTCTCTTGCATTTGCATTTGTGTCTGTCTTTGAAAATGTTACCTTGGATTTCCGGGGGTTCTCCAGCTAAGCTGTGCCACAGTGAGGTTTAAAGATTGACAGAACATTTTATTGATCATTTTCTTTAGGCCAGATGGATGCCTGACATGGCTGATGTGCCCTGTGTTGGGGGGCAGATATAGCAGGTAAGGCTGCCCATCTTAGCTGCAGCAAGCCAGTCTCAAATCACAAGATGTGTGCCTGTCATGGGGATCTGCTGAGCTCAAAACCTCTGGCAGGACCTGCAAAACATTCAGAAACATCACTGGCCATTGTCACAGGCACCATACTGGCTCCAGGATGTGCAACATGGGGAATGAAAAAAGTGTGTTATTCTGGGCTTGTGGCTCCAGGAACTTTAGAAGATCCTTGCATTGAGCAAAGGCCTCAGTGTTAGGGGATAATCCTTACAAAGAGCCTCATAATGCAAGGTTCTTAGTACGTGTGGTTTCCACCCTGGTCAGTGGGAGCTGAGGGTGCTCTTGCATCAGGGTCAGAGCTGAGGAAGTTATGCTGATACTGACAGCCTTGGCTTGGAAAGAAATCACCAAACTGTACTGTTTGTATATCCCCAAATCATATTTGTGTGTCCCTTGCTCCTTTTAAAGTGCAGGAGCTCTGAGGCTGGTAGGCACAGACCTGTTGGTTTCCTTGGCAGAAAAGGGACCTAAGGTCTACAGCAGTATAGGTTCTGTCTACAATTAGGGCCCATTTTATCTGCTAGTTAAATTTAGCCGAATAGGATTGTATTTGTTTGCCAATTCTCCTCCCCAAGCGACCCATTAAATCACATTAATCCCTCTACTCCTGTCTGTTCTTCTGCTAAAATCCATGTCTTCCTGTAACTTGCTTCTCATAATCAGCCTATACGCCTGTCCTCCCATCTGAGGTGGAGGATGTTTAGCCTGGTAGACTGCAAATGGAGCGTATAGACTAGCAACAGGTACATCTTCTTGGCTTCAGTTTCACTCAGTCTGTGATACCTTGAGAGGCCTCTGACTTTTTACCTCAGTTTCCCCATCTACAAAATTGTTGACTGCATTGCAAGGCTTAAATGCAGTAAGGTCATTGAGGGAGTTGATTTATATAAAGGCTAATGAAGAGCATTTACAGTCACATGAACCTGGATATTGATAACAAAATTAGCCTTGTTCCCCTGGTTTACTACCAGCAGTGGAATCAGACTCCATAATAAACTAAAACTGCCTGTGTGAGAGTTCTAGTTTATCTGTTTGCACTAGAATTCTTCTGTTAACTGTCATAGCATAGCAGCATGGTGCAATATCACAGAAGAGCATTAGAGGTGAGCTGTTTTCTTTACTTCTGGGTCTTCAAGCATGTGTTTTGTATATGGAGCAACAGACAATGATCCCTTAGTGGCATATCAAAGGACCAGTATTTGTAATTCCTTGAGTGCGAGATGATAATTAACTGTTCAGCTTTTCATGACGCTACAAGAATACAAAAGGAATGTGGTATCATGCTGAACAGATACTATGAACTCTTAGGGCAGGAACCATCACTGTTTATAATGTATGCACTGTCTCTAGCATGATGAGCAGTGTATCCCTGAGTTTATTAAACATTCCATCAGGAAATGTCATTATTGTCACCACAGACTTGTCTGTGTGATGAGATTTGCAAAGAATGGTCTGATATTTTAGGGATATACATGTAAAATATTCAACAGTTGGCTGTCTGCTGCTTGGAAACCCAATTTTGTCCTTATGCCTTGACTTGCTTCAGCTGTTCTGGGGTCCTGAGGTCTGTGACAAGAAGGGCTGAATGACAACCTTACTCATTTTTCTGATGTCTGGAGTGTACAGACACAATTAATCCAATGGAGCTTAAGGATATGGCCAGGCATGTACAGTATCCAGCCACTAGAGTAGTCAAAAATGGGTGTGACCCAACAGGAGGCTGGAAAACCGCCTGACACACTTGGCAAGTGATGTAATGCTCCATTCTCAGGAGGAAACTCTTTACTGAACCCCTCTAGCAATGAACTTTTGGCCTGAAGCTGGAGTTTGGATTGCACAAGCTCAATAAATGTGTAATTATAAATACCAGAGACACACCAACCCGCCCCCCCGCCCCCCCCCCCCATACAAGTAGGACCTGTTTCAGGAGCCAGGAAGGAGCAAGTATCTAGGCAGTGAACGCACTGCAGGAGCCAGCTGCTCTGAAGGAGAGCAGCCTCTGCTCAGGGTGTGGGGCCCTGCAGGAGATGGCTCCTGCCCAAGAAAGTGTCATCGGGCATCCTGGGCATCATGGCAGCCAATCAAGCCAGAAAAGCCATCAAACTTTTGGTCTCCTCCTCAGGTCTTGCTGCTTTGAATTGGCTGCTTGACAAGTGTGTGGTAATTCTGCTTTTACCTGAAGTCATTGCCTAATTTAGAGTTTGTTTGCAGTTTTTGCCATTTAGGAGCCAGAACTGGATGGGAAGCCCACGGCTATTGGGCTTTCTCTGATGTGGGAGATGGTATCATGCAGAGTGGGAGAATCTCAACTTTCATAAAACATCAGTCTCCGATCTTTTTTTTTTTCCTTCCTCTCTCCTTAAATTAGAGTGACTACAATGTAATGCAGAGATATCAGAACCACTTTGATGGTAGAAATCTACCTGCAGCAGCTTGAAGCTCAGCATTGGTAGACCTACCCTGCTCCTCTTGCTCCAAAGGAAAGATGTGGAGTTCATGGTCCAATAACACTTCCACACCTGTAATACAGTGCTTTGAATGGCAGCAGAAAGCAATAGGAGGGTCACTCAGGCATGAAGGTTTACTAGGCAATTTCAGGGCAAACAGTGTTTATGATAAGTGTAAGCTAAGTGTGTATGTGCCCACCAGTTCCAAAAATTTCTTATGACTTGAACTATCAGTGTTTCACAGACATCTGTGCTGAGTGGGGTGAGGCTGGGATGGATGAAAATTGTTTTCATCTTCATTTCAGCTATGACAGTGCGAGGTGGTAGAGGAATAGTCATCACTGTTCTTGAAAAGTTGGAGATGTTGGGTTTGTGGGGTTAACCGAAACCATGTTAACTGTAGTTCTACCTGCATGTAAGATTTCTGCACAAACCTCGGCTAGTTTGCATGATGGCTTGCTGCGTCTTTCATGTGTAGGGTGGATCCAGTACTGAAATAAGCAGATGAAAAGGCAGTTGAACTAAGGGTTAGGATGGAAACCAAGAGGCGGCATACTCAGTCCTTTCTATAGGCCAGGAAGACCTGTCCAGCCTGCTCATTGCAATTATTTTATTACTCAACACCATTTTGAAAAGTGTGCTGTACATCTAACAAAACATTAAAATTAACTGTCACTGAACAAAATCAGGCGGGAGCAAAAGCCAAAGAATTGTTACTCTTACACTGTTGGAGAGTGGAAAAAAGTATCCTCATCCTAAAGCCTTTGGAGTAATCACTCCAAAGCCATGATGCACTGTGCAGCAACACTGCATTTGGAAGGCAGCATGGTCAAGTAGAAGGTGTGTGCACAAGTGTGTTTGTGCACACACACATACATTTCAGCGTTAGCAAATGGAAGTGTTTTCATTTCTACTTGAATATGGATTTATCTTCCTGCTTTAATATACCTACCACATAACTGTTTCAAAACTATACAACCCATGACAGTTATGAAGCACTGTTAGTAACAACTGCCAGCCAGGGCATCTTAGAGATGATCTTAGGTGGGCAACTTTATCACGAATCTGTAAAGTTTCTTGCCATATTTCTTGAAGCTCCAAAGGACACTGGAAGAGGTTGTGGAATAGTCTGAACATTCCTCCACAGGACATGGGAGATCATAGTACAGCTACGATGCTTCTTGCTATTACAGTAGGAACAGCAGTGTCGTTCTATTTTAGAGCTTCACTTAAGTGTGTTCTTCAGATGTATACATATTAAACAAATAATTTGTAACCAAATAATTTGTCACTGCACGTGTGCAGTTTGCTTATTTTGCTAATCCTATAGGGGAAATCAAATGTTTTTGTGACCATTTTACCATGTTGTTTTATAACCTTCCCAACGTTCTTTTCCTGAACATTCTGTAAAGTGCTTCCCTTTGCCAGTCTTTTCCCTTTTTCTGTTTGAAGGCTGCTGGTTGTATAACCTTCTGTTTCCTTTTGTTCTGCATGTGGACTTCAATTTGTTTTGGCACTTTCTGCAATTGTGAAAGTTGAAATTAAGCTAAGATTTTTATATATGCTAAATTAGTTGCATTAGTTCAGCATAATATTTGCTTTAGCTGTAATCATAGTACAGTATTACAATATCAAGGTAGATTATAGTTTATTACGGTGTATTATTGCAGTTAGTAAACAATGCTATCCGGTGTAATTGTTTTATCAATATGACTGTTTCAAGGATCTACCAGTGTTTGTACTAGAAAACCAGATTTCAAGGGTTTGTAATTCATTCATTATATATTGCCTGAAGGTAGAACTTAACATAATATGTACCAATATTGGGGAAATCCCTGTTCTCTTTGTACTATCCACTGGATTGAGGCCTATCATGCTTGGAGGAAGATCTAACCTCCTAGAGCTACAGCTGTGGAGGCTTATCTTTATGGTTAGGAATCTGTGCCAATCCCTACAACTGAAGGTAGATACTTTCTTTAGCTTCTAATACACATACCTTCTTTTTTTTGCTATCCAATTCACTCATTTTACACTTTCAGAGGCAGGGAGTGACAGAGAAAGAAAGAGGGAAATATTTATAAGGGAGAAATTTGTTTCCCAGTCAGCAAAGAGCTGAGGTTAAGAAATTCCTGGAGATGAAGTCCCAGTCCCAAACTGCAAGCTGCTCCCTAACACTCAGTGTTTATT
>JAVJGJ010000001.1:87699336-87724469 GCA_035590215.1 Microhierax caerulescens | reverse complement strand
GGAAATAGCAGCCAAGAGTTCTCTTGCGTCCTTGTGGCACAATCAGTCAGTCCCAGAACAGTGTTTCCTGATGTAAAGGCCTGAAGATAGGAGGCAGGAAAACTCACCCTGGGGAGTCTATCCCCCCTACAAAGGATTGCAGAGTGGTCCTCCCTAGCACTGGAGAAGACAGGCTTGGACCAGAATGTCAGATCTAAACAGATCTTGCAGCCTGTCAACTCCAAATCTGAGGTCTGTAGCATGAGCCTATCTCCAATGGAATCTCCTTGAGTCTGAATCACTTCTGCTGCTAATGTACAACAAGCAGATGCGTATTCTCACACCCACTGCTCACCTGTGATTCTGTTTTTCTCTTTAGTAATTGTGCAAGTCACCTGATAATTCAGCTGAAAGCCCTTACGAGACATTACATAATGTCCTTGGAGAAACCCTGTCTGCTTTAACATTGGATAGATTATTATGTAAAACTTTCTCTTTTTCTCAGTTGTTTGTTTTTGGGTGTGGAGTCAGGCTGGATTTCCACTTGGCTGAATCTAAAAGGTTTCAAGTTTACGCTGGTTTGCTCCACTATTTTATTAATCTCTGGAGACTGTGCTGGAATTGGGCTTAGCATCACAAGTGAAATGAGTTTGGCAGGGCTCTCTGGAGTCTAGGCAGCACACCTGGCCATGATCTGAAGTGTGATTCAGCTGAAGTTGTAACACTTACTCAAGAAAGCCCCCAGCTCTAATGTGATGATTTAATTAGCATCACTGGACCAGCTCCATGGGATAAAACCTTCTCCCAATACTCCCCCAGGACTGCAGAGCTTTCTATATGCACAAGTAATAGTGGAGGGATCGTGCAATGCTTGCAAACAAGGGCAGGAGAGCTGTGGGCAGGCCTCTGTTGAGCAGGATGAGTACAAAGAGGCAGATCCCAGCTTCTACTGAAACCTTTTCCTGTGGCTTCTCTTCCTTGGGTTGCTGTTGAAGGCTTGAGCAGAAGGACTGGCTTGCTTGCTCTTGCCTTTTTTGCTCAAGACCCTGAGGCTCTGCCTGCTCTGATGAATGGCCTGTGGGTGACATCGCTCCCATGGAGGTCTGAAGGAAGATTAGAAGTCAACCAGAGCAGTGTGGCACCCAGCTGTCTCTCAGCATCCTGCTTCTGTCTGGGTCTTGAAAAATCTTCATACCTGGCTGCTAGAGTGGAGGGGAGCAAGGAGACCTCTGCTAGCAGTCTGCCCCGCTGAAGCAGTAGCAGTCAAGTGACCAGGTGTTAACAGCCATTGTCACCACCACATCATTGTGTGATTGCTGGAGGAGCTGATTGATTTCAACAGATCTTAAGCCCTCATCTGCATTCTTGTACCAGCATCATGTCCACGCTCCTGCCTGGCATCTGGTGCAGCATAGTTCATCATCTGCTCCAGCAGAGAGATGAGGAGCTTCTCAGGGCTTTGGTTTAGGCACCATTTTCTTAAGGGAGTGAATAGGAGAGTGGGAGTGAGAGCCTTGAGGTGTTATCCTGGGCAGAGGACATGCCTAGGGACTCGGCTCCTTTAGCACCCACCCCACCCCCAGCAGGTTGCCCATGCAGGGGAAGGGGAAACTGTGCACCACAGCTCAGGTCAATAGATCTCATTGAGAACTGTTTTCCTTTCTGTCTAGAAGTTCTGAATGGAAATATATTCTCTGAAACAATACTTTTGGCTGGATATTTCAAAGCAGAATGAAAAATTTTGTTTCAGATCAAAGCATTCTCTTTGAACTGAGATTTTGAGAGAACTTTTTCTCCTTGAAAACTGAGATTAAAGAAAGTCATCAACTGCAGAGGAATTTCAGTTGAGGAATCTATCAAAAAGTGCAAAATACTAGTTAAAGAAATTCCTATATTGAAAAGGAGAAAAACCCCAATGATTTTTAAGAGCTATGTTTTCCAAAGGGAAATTTTTCCATTCAGAAAAATATCAAACAGCTCTATCAAAATGATGTTTCCTTCTGCTTCTTTACTTCTCTTTTTTTTTCCCCCTTATTTGGGGCATCCTGGAAAAACCGGGAATCCAGAAAGTCTTTTTTTCCCCAAAGGTTTGCAAACCTCCTTGATGAACAAGCTTCAGGCTTGTCATGAAACCTGAACCCAAGGAAGGTTTCCTGGCTTCAGCTTTCAGTCTGATGTTGCACATGGCTCTGGTTCAGAGGTTTGCTTTAGTATTGGAGTAGGGATGGGAAATCCACTTGTGCAGAGGAAAAAAGGATGGAAAGTATATGGGCTGCAGTGTGGAAAATCCAGCTGCAGGGCAGCCTCTCTGTCCCTGCTCCTAAACCCCAGACTGGTGTTATGCTGCAGTTCTCACCAGCTTTGGCAGCTGAGCTGGATTGCTGTGGACCACCTTAAATGTTTTCCATGCCAGCTGAGCACAGAAAGCTGCTGAAATGGGTCTCTGCTGTGTAGTGTGCACTCTCTTTTAGCAATGCCCTCATGGTGACTCAGTCCCATTCCCCGCTTCTTTTAACCCACAGCAGGTCAAGAGTTTAACAAAGTGACTGGGGCTGGGAGCCAAGTCCCCAGAGTTGCAATCTGCAGCCAGCATGCCAGCATCTGGAAAGCGTTTGTGACCAATAAAAAATGAATGTGCAGACTCCGCCAAAGCAGCAATCATTTGGCATCTCAAGCCCAGATCTTTACAAGATGATTCTTCTGAGGCTTGGAAAGGCTTGCCTTAGTGTTTTCTAATAAAAACAGTTCTGGGCTGGGCCAATAGTCGGGTGAATAGTGCTATGCGTCGCCACATGGGAGACAGCCAGCCGGGAATGGGAAGATGTTGCTGGAGTCTAACCTCTTAGGCTGGCTGGGGCTGGATGCCTCATGTCAGTAATGCTCTGGCTCAGGCTAGGGGCAGAGCACTGTGGGTGCTACAACAACTGCCATTCAGAGCACACCCTGACCTTGGACTGTTTTATCTGGTGCCACAGGACTCCTGGGGAAGGGCACAAGGAGGAGTAGAGGGTAGAGAATACCCTACTGTTAGGGCAAGAAGGTCTTGGTCAGTTTGACAAGAGCTTCCTTAGACTAAATGGATATCCCCATAGATAAAGCAGTTTCCAGAATTCAGCAGTCACTTTTCCTGTTGGTGTTAAACACTCCAGGCTGTCTCTGCAGGGTACAGTACCATTCCCCTTTTTGTCAGTTCCTGACTGCAAGAGATCAGTGGGATTGTAGGGAGCTGCTCAGGTACAGATGTAACAGCATAGGTCCATGTCCAGCCTTGAAATAGGCCAAAGAGAAGAGGGTTGGTGTATGTATGGGCTTGGTACCTTGGAGTGGTACAGGCCTGCTCGTGGCATTCAAAAGAGAGGAAAGAGAAGCATAACATGTGAATGCTACCATTGATAGTCCTTGCCAGCAGCTAGCTCATACTGCCATTGTTGAGCGCATTCAAAAGTCCTTCCTGTTGCTTCCAAGCTCTGTCCCCAAGGACGTGTTGAACTCGGGGCACCCTGCTCCTCCTTGCAGTGCTTGGTGGGATGGGTTTGTCCATATGCATGTTCCTTCCCTCAGCTGGATTCCTTCCTTTCCATTGCTTTATCTTTCTTCTCAGGAGTGACCATGACTGGCAGTCATGCAAAAGCCTGTAGGGCTGTTTGGACTCCACCACCACATACCCTGAATTCCACTGTGAGGAAACTAACACAAATGAGTGGAAGCTTAGTAATTGTCTTGCAAGTTGCCAGAATATTTTTTACTGGAGCTAGATGGATGTTGTTCCTATGGTTTCAGCCTTCTGACCACAGAATCAGCACGGTGCCATGGCTAAAGCACTGCAGCTGGGGTGCAAGAAACCCCACAGCTAAACCCCTGTCTTAACTCTGAAGATAGTGGAAAGAAACTCGCGGTTAGTTGTTCCCCTGATTCTGAGCATGATTTGCAGAGGGACTGCCACCACAGAAGAGGAAACTGGCATCTAAACAGTGGGATTAAAGCACAGATCCAATCCAGATGTGCCAGCTTCCTGCATTTGATCTTGCCTTTGAAGGGCATCAAAACTGATGATTGGGAGGATGTGAGGAGGATGAGGAATCCTGTAAGTGAAGGAATCTTATTTTATTCGTTTACATTTCAAACTGCAGATATTTGAAGTGAGGTCCTCTGGGACTGCTCTGCATAACTGCCATTTTACTAAATCTGGTTTTGACTGAGCACCATTTGTTCTCAACTTGGTCCTGCTTGCAGTAGGAAAATGAGACTCAAGTTAGACAGTGTCAGCTAGTGCACATCACTGTGCTTTTCCATGTGTTCACAAAGGGTAGGTTAGGGTGTCTGTGCCAGGGTAGGTAAAAACAGCATCATTTGAAGAGATGTTACTGCTTTGGGTCAACCTACAGTATTGCTAAAATCCCCCCTTGTGTTGCTAGTCTTGCCAGGATTAACAAAACAAAACAAAACCAACCTTACCCACCCACTGCCACCACACACCCCCCAACACCTTTTGCTTTGAGTTTGTGTCACACATGCAAAGTGCCTCCAAAGGAAACTGCCAAATCTACTTTATTTGCCCTGGTTTGGAAACCTCAGGTTGGGCAAAGTTGGCTTTAAAAGTTGAGTGACTCTTGGCCAAAACCAGCCTGAGTTCAAATCTCAGAACAAATTGAAATCCAGATACATATTTAGTTTTGCTTCAGGACATTTCTTGGAACCATGAAGTTACTGTCACTTACTCCTGTAGTCAGTTTAAAATCAGTCCTTGGGATATGGCTGGTTCATATCAGCTATATTCTCCAGAAGTGCCAATTCTTTTTCCTTTTGTTACTTTTAATGCTCTTTTTTTTCTTTTCTTTTGGTGAGAGGTGCCTTATTAGCCCTAATAAAAGGTTATTTAGAGCTTGCAAAATACATCTTATTACTGCTCAGCACTTTCCATGCATCCCTGAACACTGCCTCTATTTCCTCTTGATGGAGACGGCCCAGTCTCTTTGCTTCTCTCATCCATGCAGCAGTTTCCTCACAGCATTAAAAATGTTCCACTTCCTACAGATGCTTAAATATGCTGTACTGGGCTTGAACGGCACTACTGCACTGACAGGGCCTGTTGAACCTCCCAGTGATAAGAAGTTGCTTGGTAAACCCTGCCACTGGAAGGTAGTGGGTTGCTAGGCAGGCAGATCTATAACAAAAGAGCAAGGAGGTATAGGGCTGTGGCATGTCCTGGGCACCTGGGAAGTGCAGCTACCGTTGGTTTGGATGCTGCATCTGTAGGATGGCAGCTGGAAGGCTGGAGATGAAGACAGGTCACAGTCTAGACAGTGGGATGCAGGATAGCTGTGCAGTAATGCAGAACATACATCTCAGGAGGTAGGTACTTTGCATTCTGGTGAGCAACAAGCAGATAGTGTGCACACATCACAAGGTGCAAGTGATATGTGAATGAGGCAGCATTTCTTTTGACAGTCTTGGGGCTGTTTTGATTTCTGGTGGCTTAAGATCATTAACTTTTTTGGACACAGCAGGCTGCTGTCTGAGTGATCACAGAATACTGTTGTTTATCCCTCAGCGTGTTCAAATACTGCTGCCTTATATCTAAGTATTCTCCATGGTTGTTGCAGTTTTCTTCTTCCATGCCTCTGACAGTGAAGGGTTAAATCCCATTTTGCCCATGTGCCTGACGATGGATGAACTGTGAATATGCAGCTAGGGCCTGTTTTCGGCATATGCCCTTTTGTATAATCCAATCTTCTTCTCCACTGTGGCACAGACCTGGAGGCTCTTCTGCAGCCTAGTATGGTAGGTCTGCTGCCATCGGATAAGAAGCAGTAGGTTCATTTACATAATCACATATGCAAATAAGCCAAATCAGGGTCCTTTCATTCAGCTTTGGTTTTAAGGGGACTCTGTCCATGGGATGAGAGCAAAGGGATTTGAAAGGGTGGTTTTCTTCTCGTGAGCTCTTGCGAAACAGAGCACACCCTCAGAAAAGTGCTGCTGTTACCAGACATGTACAGCCCAATGGGCATAAATGATTAATTGTGCAAAAACACCTGATAACCCATCCCATGCAAATGCACCCTTACCCTCTAGGTCAGTATCATCTGTTCTCTTTACTAGAAGTGCGGACTGCATCCTTATGCAGGAAATGAAAGAAACTCCATCTCTGAGGAACAAAGGGAAATCATCTCTTCATCTGGTGGAACATTTAAAAGATGTTAAGAGCAGCAACAACCTCACACCTGTGGCATAACAGATGAGCGCTGGTAGAGACACGTGGGGAGGTCATTTCAATGTGTGCCCTTAAAAAAGCTACAGAGAATAAATCAGAGCACGGCAGTGTCTGTCAGCACTCTGAACGAGGAAGGACTCCAAACATTTGTGCTTCTGCTTGCTTCAGTTTCTTATAGTCCTGTGTATTACCCCCATCCTGCAGAGATGTTGGTCAGCTTGGTGCAGGCTTCCTGAAAGCTCCCAATGCGCCACAAGAGAATGTTGTGAGCCATCCATGAAAAACTCGTGGACCAATTCAGTGGTCTTGTTTCCAGCAGTGACCCTTGTAGGGGTTCCCAAGGAAAACTCCAAAATGAATGAGGCTAATGAGGTACCTGTTAAGGCAGTACCTGGTCTTGACTGGTGAAAATAGGACAGGTACCAGCAGCATCACACATTTTAGCCTGGCTAATGGAGTGCTCTAAAGATCTAATGAATAAATGATCGAAAGATGCAATCTTTAATCAAATTCCTTTAATCCTTTAAAAAAACCCACCAAATTAGTAAGTTATTCAGCTCTCTCTTGCAACAGTGGGACTACAGGTAAATTGGATGTGTTAATTAAACATTGAATAAAAAATAATGATCTTTTGTCAATTTTTATTTTAATTTTATCTTTAATTTTATTATTTAATTTTAATTGTGTCTTGCTGGGCTGTTCTCCCTGAGTGATCAGCTCTTCCTTGAACATACATGGAACTTTCCAATTTGCTTTAAAGCTTTAGATGAGGGAAAATATAATCAGGTGCCCTAGCTAAATGCCTCAGATTAAGGAAAAAAAGCAAACCCAAGAGATGCAGTAGCTGGGTGCTTGTGACTCTTTTGTCCATTACACATTCTGATGGCATGAGGCATAACAATGGGTATTCAGAGGTAGGTAAAGCTGTGTCTTTAGCTTTAGGCAGTCTCCTCAGTAAGGGAAAAATATTCTGATCTAAGTCTGCTAAGCAGCTTCATTATCCTGTACTTTACAGCTGAAGCCTTGAGGCTGCTCTGTGGGTATGCTGCAGTGGCCCTTGTCATACCCTCCCACCCAGAGGTTGGCAGAGCTCTGTAAATAATTCCAGCCACAATCCACTATGCCAAGGGCAGGCAGAGGGAATGAAAAAAAGACGAATGGATTGCTTTGGTGGTATTAGGAGATTCCCTCTGACATCTAGTTAAGTCATCTCTGCAGTCTCTTTACCCCTGGAGCAACGCAAAGTTGCCACAGATAGGATCAGAAATGGCTCATTAGGAGTCTGTAAGCTGTTCATGCCCAACTCTGCCATCCCTTCAACACTCTATTGCAACCCACAGGTCTGGCAGTTCTTCTAAATCTGTATCTACCATAGAGGACCACCAGCATCATCTACACTAGCAGGACATTTCAGAAGAGCAAAGAACCAAAGATCTTGTGGCTCTTCTAAGAATTAACTAGTACTGAAGAGGCGTGCATCTTCTCTGCATTCCTTAGAACACTGTTGGCACAGATACTAATGAAGCTGTGTCCTGTCCATCCTTTGCAACTGTGATGCTCCTACAGCAACAGTGTTGAGGGTTTCCTGTGTTCTCTGAGGCTTACTCCCAAAATTAAGCTGAGCACAGTGTTACTTCTAGGAAACAGTGCTACTGTTAGCATTTGATGTGAGTTCAGGCTCTGATGCCCAAGAGATAGGTCCTTACTACTAAAATGTGTTGAATTTGTATAGCATTTTCCAGCACCAGTGCACACTGCGTAGAACTAGTTAAGTCAGGCAGTACCCTGCTTGAAATGGGGCAGCACAGAGAAGAAACTAGTACAATCTCTTCTTGACTACAAGTGGATAAACTCAGGTAGTAGCTACTGCAGCCACTGCCTTTCTTCAGCAAGCCTGTTAGCAGCCAGGGCAGGAAGAGTAGGGGATTAAGGGAGGAGTGGTGGCTTTTTTCCTAGAAAGGTGAGCATTTGAAAACTAAGCTGAGTTTGCATGTGAGGCAGAAACTGGGTATGCTTGACACAGCCTCTCCTGTGGTCTCATGGAGAGCCTGGGTCTGGAAAGCTGGGGCTGCAGCAGCTTTTAAAAGTGCTCATCCATGTAATTTGATTCTGTTTTTTGCTTCTACAGTCAGTGAGGTTGTCTTTGCCATCGCTTGATCCTTATCCTAATGATAAGCCTGAGCTGGACCACAGGTGTCACTCAGCATCCAGTTTCTCAGTTCTGACTGACTCCACGTTGGGTGGGATGGGAGGCACATTGACCAGCTCTGCTTTTACATGCAGAAGTGTTTGCCATAGCAGAAAATCTTGCAAGTGTGAGATTGTGTATTTATAGGGAGGCAGATGTAAACCACATTTGTCCTGTGTTTCTGGCAAAGAGAGAGCGTGAAATATTTGTGACCCGAGTCATTGGCTTTCCTGCCATTTGTATAAAAATTTCCAGATGTGATTGTTGATGCTTCACCTGGGACCAATTAAAGAAAGAAGGAATATCCAGAACCAACTGTGCTTATGTGGATACTTGACTTGTTTTTGTGTGTGCGTGCATGTGCGCATCTCTGTTGCAATGTGTATGTTTTAAAGTAAAGCAGAATTTCAGTTCAAAGAACTTGTGTTCTCTCCTTCTGAGGCCTTCCTTTTGTCTATGCTGTCCTCCCCTTCTCAGATTATCTCTGTCCCACAAACCAGGATCAATTTGGATTTCTTAGGCACTTTCTCTCCTCGTATTCATCCTCACACTATTTCTGTTATACCTCCCAAGAGCTGCTTGTGGCTCACCTTGATCATGGGGCTCTTTGATGCAGACACGGTGAGTTTCCTGGAAAAGGTTCCTGGATGCTATAAACTTCTAGAAAGACAGTGTGAAATCCCTAGTAACACAACAGCAACTAACCAAAACAGGGTCCAGCACAACATTTGGACTGCTCATCACCAAGTGAGCCCAGTTTTCTGGTCTGTCTCCTGCCCTTGCTTTTCTCACCTATTACACCAGCTGTCAGTCCACTGGGTCCATATTAGACTGTGCCTGGAGATTGAACTCCTGTGTCTCCCCTGCCAAGCTGTGTCCACAAAAACTTTCTCCTGATCACCCATTTTGTCTCCATTTTCTTCACTTTGTTAATGACCAGAAACTTCTATCCCTCTTCCTTTACTGTGGAGTTTCTCTGTACATTTTTTTGTCCTTCACCATAGTCCTCCCTGTGTGTATTTAGCAAGCTGCTTTAGTCATACTCAGCTGGAAACCAAATCTGAAGTAATCCAATCTTCTTTCCTTTTTTTATTGTTGTTTTTGCAAGGGGAGTTCAAACAAACAAACACCCCCCCCCAACATCTGGTGCCTTTCAGGAGCCTTAAACTCATGGCCAGAATGAGTATATGGAAGGAAGGACAGGATGGGAATCCAGCTAGCTTGCAAAAAGTAGGCATGGACCCAAAGACAGACTTATTCTAATTTAAAGTAACCCAGAACAAAATTTGTACATTTCTGCTTATCAGTCATCTCCTTTAGCCACGATCAAACCGATTTTCTGTACTTCACTCCAACCTTGCTGAAGTCACTCACTTTGCTGTGTGGGCACAAGGCCTTCCCTGTGCAGGCATTTATTCTGAAAAGGGAAGAATGCAGGATCCTGTCTGCAGCAGGATTCTTTGAACAAAAGGTCTGGAACCAGAACTGTTGCTGGGGGACTGTTCCTGTGCAACTTCAAACCTGGTGTGGCAAATACCAGGTCCAAAGTGGACTTTGCTTCTTATGTCTCGTTTTTTAGCATTCCCCAAGTGGATTTGGATGTGTTTATGCTTCTTTTCAACACAGAGGATAATTAAAATACAATTATGAATACTATTGTATGTTTTAAACAGTTACTTGTTCATTAACAAGATGCTTCCAGGTATCTCTCCTTCTGGTTTAACTCTAGACCTTCAGCTAGGATTTTATTCCTCTAGCAACAGATATTCATAGCTGGACTAGAATTGACAGTCTTATTAGGTGACATGTTAAAACAGGACTACAACTCATGTAGATTTATCTTTTCTGTGTCTGTTGGGGAGAGAGATACATACGCTCTAACCAGCTGATTATAGTCTTTGTAAAACAGTTATTTTTGTTTCCATGGAATTTAGTGAAGGGGAATTATTCAGCGTACTGTTATGCCCTGGAAAACTTCTTTAACAGTTAAAATTGTTCTGTTTAATTTTTTTATGATTTCAAAAGGCATAAACACGTTCAGAAAATAAGGACATAGCTGTTATTTGCACAATGAAGCTTTTAGGTGTCCATATGTATATGAAGTGGCATTGTTCTCTTCTCAAAGTTCTCGCCTGACATGGGTGTAAACCTCTCAGACCACCCATAGCTTTATGTTGGTATCACCAGCACTTGACACAGAGAACCTTCTGCAGTATGGATAGGTGTATTTTAACTCCATTGCAATGTTGCGGATGTCGGGCGGCCCAGCTGCCTAGTATTGAGTTCTCACTCTCCTTCTGTGTTGCAAGCAAGTAAGAAAATAAATGCAGTGCCATAATATTGCCCTATCTGCTTTGTTTCCTTAAACATACCACACTGTGCTATGGAGTGTGCTACACACAGCTAGTCCCAGGGAGGAAGGGTAAAGATAAACTGAAGCATTGAGTTTAGCAATGCACCAGCCAGGTTATCTCAGCTTCCTGTATAGTGCCAAAATGTCCCCGAGTTGGCTCTTTGATGCACGGCCTCTTTGTCTTTAACCCTAGGAAGACCAGAGTGGTGATTTTCACCCTTCCACATGCTATGAGCCACAGCTTCTCAAAGGAGGGGGTGGGCCAACAGTGCCCAAAGGGCAAGTGTGGGAGGAATGAGGGTGGGCAGCTGGAAGCCAGGGGGGTGGGACACCAGCTGCTCTCCGTGCAGAGAGCACTGTGATGGCCCCGGGGCAGCGCAGGAAGACTGGAGTTAGAGGAAAGCTGTCTAAAAAAGATCAAATGGAAGATAGAAGTGGATGCAGAAGATTCATGGCTATATTAGAGCAGGAGAGCAGAGTGCTAATATACTGGTGGCGTGATCAGGTATCTGGCAGTGTTTGTTTGCAGTGAGGCCAAGCTGTATATTCTGCTGCAGAAATGATTCCTTGCTTTGCAGGGGAATTTCTGCCAAGTCCCTTCCTCTTCTGGCTCCCAGGTCTGGGTGTCTTGCTCAAGTCCTGGGGCTTCCAACCAGTTTCCTGGCCGCTGCAGACTAAGGTAGTGCCAGTACTTCTAAAAACAGCCTGTGCTCTCTCCTCCTCCTCTTCACTTTGGTGAATTCCTGCCTCCTCCCTTTCAAGCAATGCTTATTCAGCTTTCCTTGCTAGATTCTTGCCTGCTTTTGGAGCATACTGAGCCCTGACCTGAGGAGCGGAATAGGTAATGCAGGAGGGGCAAATTTAGGAAATATTCAGCCTTCCCTGCTATTACAAGACAGGTCTGACTGCTTTGAGCTGCTTTCTACCTTCAGCACTAGCTTGTGTGCCCCAGCAATGCTTAAATGAACTCTTAAACCTTTGGGTTTTTTTTCTTCTATCAGAAGGAAACCTTGTATTGTTAGGATCAGGCCCAGTTCCTGTGTACTTCAATGAACACTGGACTGTGCTTTAAACTGTAAGGACTAGGGGACAAGGACTCCCCCATGATGGGTGCTAGTATGGAGGGTGTTGGGGAAAGGGAACCTCAGTCATGGCTGCAAGCAGGGAAGGGCAGGATCTTGCCCCACTACGGCAGGGCCACGGGCCACCTCTCCCCCTCCACAAGCAGAGCTTGCAGTGGTGCAGGGAAGGTCGTGGGGGCCTTCCAGGCTGGCAGGAGCATGGGGGCTCACTTCACCCTCCCAGGGGCTGGCAGGGCTGTGGGCTACTGCATGCCAGACCAGAGGCGGGTGATGGCCAGCAGCTGGGCTGAGGGGGCAGGCTGCCATAGGAGGCAGGGATGGTGCAGTGGGGTTGGCATGAGCTCTGCCAGCAAGACAGCGCCCTGTGGGTCGGGGGGGAGGCCTGTGGGTGAGGCAGAGAGGCGGGGGGTGCCTAAGGCAGTGGCTGTCCGCGTTGTCTTGCGTGTCAGACTTGATTAGATTTGGCTGGCGCAGGGGCGAAGGCCTCCACACTGCGAGGGGTGGGGTCTGGCTGGAGGGGCAGAGCCAGGCCCTCCTTCTTTTATGTGCTGCTGAAAAGTGGCCTTTGTTGTGGGGTTTGCAGGCTTTGTCCCCTCCTGGACGCAGTGCCCCTTTCCCTGGGCTTCAGCCCCTGAGAGAGGTGAGCAACCCTGGGTTTTTGTGTCAGATCTGAGCTCTGCCTTGTGTCTGTGCTTGGGTGTTGCACTGATCCCCCGGGGGTCGAGAGAAGCATTTTTTCCTGCTAGTTTGGAATTGTTGATTTGAAACTGCATTTGGCAAGGATCCAGCAAGGTGTTAAGCTACTTTCAGTCGGGACTTCCCCCCAAGTCCCTCCCCCGTTTCTTCAACTCTTTGTGAAAGGTTTAGAAGAACAACTGGAGATAGAAACTCAAATAAAATCTGCTGTTCCAGGCCTTTCTGCAAACATGTCCCCCTCAGCCTGGGTGATCTTCAGTCAGCAATTTCCTATAGGGATTTCCATCTTAAGGTTTTGTTGTGATAGTATTGATTTTGAGCAACATAACAGACTGGGAGTAAGGAGCCCTTAGTTGACTTTACAGACCCCTGAGTTCAAGGCTGGATAATTGTCCAGCGCCTACAAACTGCATACCAAAATCTTCCTGTGTTAGAGAGCTGTAAGAATGTATACCCCACAAACCAGAGAGCTCAGCAGATGGGAAGGCAAAAGGTTCCAGGGAGGATTTTTATACCACAGGCCCCAGGGGTCTTGCCTCTCTGCTGTTGGATAGAGCTGGACTGAATGTGCAGCTGTGTGTGAGGGCGGTGCAGTGGTATTGCTGCGCTGCTTCCCAACACTGAAGGCTTGGGTTGTCCATACCACTATGGCTCCCATGCTGTAGGTCATCTGAACGACATGTGAACTGCTTTTGAGGTATGTGCTGCTCAGCAATGCCGCAGTTCATCTGCTTATGCTCCAGTGTGCAGTAGGTGCTTTATTTTCAAAGCTGTGTAGAAGATACACCCTGTCAGGTCACTTTCTGAACATAACCTGCACGGTGGCTAACCAAGCACTGGGCCTCAAGGCTGAAGCAGGGAATGCTTCCTAAGGCTCCTGATGCTGCATTCACCTCTGCAGCCTCTGCAGAGGAATGGGTAGGTTGCTGTCTTCTCGCGCATTGCACCTGCAACACTTTGGTCCCTATGCTGTGCTCTTCAAAGGCTTTTCATTTTAGCTCATTCAAGACCAGGCTGCAGAAGAGCAGCAAAAGCATTTTCAGGTGACATTTGGTTTTATGATATTTACTACGTGTTTTCATTGCTTTAGTTAAAAGAATTGTCAGAGTACAGTAGCTGAAGCACTGGCTATCTGTCTTTAGTTAATGGATCTTTAATATGACCTGTCCCTCCTGTGGTGCCTTTGGGAATGTGGGAATGATAATTGACCTAGCAATTTCTTCTCAGCAAACTAATGCTCTCATTGCCCTGGGCATGCATAAAGGTTTGGCACTGCAGGGGTTAAATAGCTTGAGAAGGGTGGAGGATTCTTCAGCCAAACCCAAACTGATTGCACCTGGTTTGCTCAACCTGTGTGTAAATGACACCATGGTCTTCCCACCCCCACCCCAGCAAATGCCACAGGGGCTGCCAAGGTATACGTGCAGGTAGGGCTGTGGGAGCAGGTGTGGGGCCTGCAGCGGTAGGAGGCTTCTTGCCCTGGCCAGGGGAGCAGCTGTGCCAGTCACATGCGCACAGGAGCCTTGTAAGCTGTAATCACCATAAGCTACTGAAATGACAGGGAGCCGAAGTAAAAAGTCCCCTTTGTTAAAATTTGCAGCCTCCTGTTAAACGTACATGTCAGGTACTGACAGGGCGTAGTAGGGCCTGTTCCTTTTGAGCAGGAAAAGTGCAAATTTTGGTAAGTTTGGGTCGGGCAGCCTGCTCAGCCGTGGGTGGTTCTGGCTTCTCTGTCTTTGTGCTCTGCATGTGGCTTGAAGTTCCCAGCCAGGCTGGTCTATGGCAAGACCCACTCTGCTCAGTTGTCTCCTGGGGACAGTGCTGGCTGAACACGTAGAAGATTTGGAAGTGAGGAGGTTGCTCACACGTATGAGCATTGCTTTGATGCCCTTGGGGAGCAGGAAGGGTTTGGGGCCATAGGCCCAGGACTTGGAATTTAGAGGAATTTAATCTTAGGGAATTGATAAGGAGGCAATGGGTCCCTCATAGGAAACTGGTCTGGAAGCGTGTTCTGGGAAACTATGTTTCTTTTCGTGTTGGTGCTTTGTGCAGCTCTCAGAATGATTACTATTATGCAGTAGAGAGGATGAAATTACTCACATTTATTCTCTCTTCGCCCACCCTGACTCCAGGCTGAGCCAGTCCTTATTTTTCCAGTCCACACACATAAAGACAATTGTCACTGGGTCATCCTGCTCTGCAGTAGCCCATGCTTTTTTACACATCAGCCACGATATTGTTAATTTCTCGCTTCTGTGTCCACCATTAATACCTAGCATAAATCTGTGGGTGTAAACGATGCCATTCTGCTGATTTCAGTGAAGTTCTACCCAGCTCCAGTGCAGGGAGTGTGGCCCAGAGCTCCTGGAGGCTGACCTGCATATGGGTTTTCTCTGGCGTTGTATAAAGGCTCTGAGGTGAGTGGTAAGGGCTGGGGAGATTCCATGTTGTGGCCCAGCTGGCGTGTGCAGCCACAAATAATAATTAATTGGCTCTTTAAGAAGTCTTGCAAACTTTTTTTTGTCTGTCTGTCTCAAGCTCCTTTTAATTAACTTCAGTCATGTCCCAACACATCATCTTGGCTGAATCATAGACCTCACTGTGCCAGTTTTTCACATTCCTGAAATACACAGGCCGCCAGTGTTGTGAATGCAGCTTGGAGGCAGCGGCTCAGAGGAAGTCAGGCAGCTCTCCTGGAACTCTGAAATTTTCAGGAACTGATGTGGCATCGAGAGGCTAAGCAGACCAGACTTTTTGCTTCAGACTCCTGTGCTGTCCAATTCCCAACAGCGTTGCTGTCTTGCGCTTTACTAACTGACTCAAGCAGCAGCAATTGTAGCAGGCACCTGTGTACAAGCATCTTTGTTCCTTCAGAAAGCACCTTTATTCGGGTTACAGTGCTTGGGGCATACAACCTTTTTATTTCCCCATTCAAGAGCTTGTTTCTTTGTCACGCTTCTTGTTGCAAAGGGTCAGCTTTCAAGATCCTAGGGCATGTTAACAAGATACTCAGGCATACTTAGTCACCAAACAAAGTCTGTGTGGCAACAGGACAGACTTTAGTGTCTCTTCACTAGAAAGCTTCAAGCTTTGTCTGAAGACCATTTCCTTCTTTAGAGGAATTTGGGGTTCAGCAATCTCTATTGCATTATAACCTGGCTGTGCTTTCACCAGTGCTGCTGGAAGTAATCCCAATGTTTCTATTGACTCAAAGGTATATCAACACTTGTTGTCCCTTGGTCTATGTGTTTTGAGCTGGTGACTTCTGCATTTGGTAACTCAGAATCAATTTTAGCACCCCATTTAACAATATGTTTAATTTACTGGGAAAAAAGGAGGTCTTACTGTAATCTCTTGGTACTTGTTCAAGAGTGCAGCTTTGATAATGGACTTCTCCAACTATGGGGGGAAAAAAAAAGTGTCCAGCAGTTAAAAGCTGAAGCTCAGTAAGTTTAGGTGAGAAAGAGGGTGCAGCATTATAATCATGAGGATCTTAACCATTTGAATAACCTACCATTGTATTCTTCATTACTAACAACTTTTAAAATCGAGTTTGGAAATAATCTCCAAAAGAAATTAGATACATATTTTTTAAGGAATTTATTCAGGATACTTCTGTGCTTCATGCTGAGGAATAAAGGACTGCAATTTACCTTCTGCCCTTAATGAGACAGGAAAGGGGCATGGTGATAGCAGCTTCAGGTGGTGTGCCCCCAGGCTGCAGGTGAGGAGCCATGAGCTGCCCAGAAAACTCTTTTGTCAATGCTGCTGTTTCCACAGCAGCTTCAGGATTGACCGCTCCAGAGATGGCTGCTGTGACACAGACAGTAGTGGCAGGTTGGATTGTTATGGTGGTGAATTTTGAATAGGTGTGAGGAAAACACGTGGGATAGCTGAGAAAAAGCAAAAAGTGCCTCAGCCTTTTGGGAAAAGGATAGGGAAAACAGGCAAGGTAATGACAAGCAAGCACCAGGTTGGAGCATGGGAGCAATGCCTGGATTGCTGGGGGCTGTACAGAATCGCTAAAGTCATAGGCACATTGCAAATGGGTAAGAAGCAGGAGCAGCATTCGATAATTAGCAAGAGAGTAAAACAAAACAACCAGTCACAAAGAATGCCTCATCATTCACATGGAACTCAAGCTAATTCCTTGTGCATCTGATACAGGACTGACACACTGCAGTGTGTACAGGCTCTGACCTTGCTGCACCAGTCACTATAATGTGGTGTAGAAGAGGAAAACTTGGAGAAGTCAAATAGCAAAATATTCTGACAGTGAAACAGAGAGAGAAAACCTCAAGAACTGTTAGAGGGGACACTCATCTCTATTGCCTGCTCAGGAATTAGGTGTCTGCTGAGACACAAAGGATTTGGGTCTTTCTAGTTCCAGCCTTAAGGAAAGACCAGGTATGCTACAGCCAGTAAGTTATGGGATATACTTCCTCTGACATACTTTAGTTCTACATAGCTTTAAAGGAGCCTGTTAATCACTGCTTTCCAGTGTCCCAGAGAGAACACTGCCATGGATCTGGTTGCTATCAGATTATGTTCACTTCAGGTGCACAGAAAACTGCAACCTAGAGTGGGCAGGACCCCAAAAGGGGCATTTCAGAAGGCTGGCATGCCAAAAGTGCCTGGCTGTAACAAAAATGATTAAAAAAAACCCAACCTGTCATGGATGTTATGATGGTATATTTCCTGCAATTCTTCCTCTTGTGAATAGTAAACACTGGTTTGTAAAGCACTTACTGGGCACCTGTCCTGGAAGAAGTGCTTGAACAGCAAAATTGAAGTGTGCTGTCAGAGTGAGAAGGCCAGACTTGGCCTTGAGCCACTGACAGCCTGTTTAATTTGCTGAGTGAGGTGCAGGAGGGGAAAAGGAAAACTGAGTCACTGGTTGTTAGAAATGATGAAAACAACTCTCAGGACCTGCTCAGAAAGATCCATTGGTAGGTAGCATGCCTTTTTTCTGAGTACAGGCAAGGCTTCAGAAGATCAGTGAGGAGTGTGCTTAAAACAAATCATATGGTGATGTAGCATTTTCATCAATTAATTTCTTTCAACAGACCACTTTTACCTAGAAAAACTGATTCTTCAAGTGTTGATAGTAAGACTGTGCTGAGGATCTGGTGTCATACATATGTTTATAAGTGAAAATATGTGCATGTTTGTAGCAGATTTTACACTAACTCATCACTGCTTTTTCTAAATGCTTTTTGCAAGTGAAGGAGTTAATATAGCTCTCTCTCACACCAGATGAAGACCCCATGCATGACCCTCACTGATGCAGGAAGAGAAAAAGATCCTTGTATGAAAGTTTGGGATTGCATAATGTGAAAAGTAGTGGTAGGGAAAAAAGAAATCATCGCAGATAGCAGCACTCAGAACTGTGGACTGCTGACTAGCCACTGGTTTGCCTTCGGAGAGCTGACAGGGCAGCTACAGGCTCGCTGACCTCTTCCAGCAAACCACTTCCATAAAATAGTTATTAGCTTTGCTTCTCTGTGTTCCCCATGGCTGTAGCTCCCATAGGGATTCCCCAGCACTGTGTGTGTATGATGTGACTCTCAGCACAGAAAAGGCTGGAAAGCTCTGCTTTCCAATGTTATTCTGTCTGCTTCCATCTCGGAAGGGTGGTTTCTCAGATGTTCTGCATGGTTGTGTACCAGGTGTTTTCAGCCTACATTTCCAGTTCCAACGGACTTCAAAAGAGGAAGATACTCCCATTAATGTTTTGCACGATAACGAGTTAGGCAAGCATCATTTTTGGATGCAGTTGATGGAAGACTGGTTACTGCCAGTGCCAAGTGGGTGTCCTAGTTAAGACTATCAAATGATGTCTGTTGTATTAAATGCTTTGTTGGATTTCCTGCTTGGAAAGTGATGCATGTGCCAGGCAGACAGTTTTCTATTTTGGCATTAGAGCAATCTTGGCACCCAGTGCAAACTATTTACTTTAAAAATTTAATTTTAAATATAGTTTTGGAACACACTTGGAAACGTCTGCAAATCAAGAGTAACAGAGAGGAGACTAGAGCATCCTTAAGTCCTGCATCCTTTTGAAATACCTTAATCTGCTTTGCTTTATGTGAGCCACTTCTGATTTGTGCACAATTTATTCAGGCATTGTCTTTTGCTGAATTGGAAGGTAGCTGGAAGACAGATAGGAACTGAGACCACAAAAGAACATAAAGCATAGTAACATTTAAAGTCCTTTTAGTAGTGTTTAACCCTTTCTTGTGATATGCCGCTGGTGGAAGGGGAACATATTCCACATTGTTGCGTAGTCAACAGAAATAGCTTTTGTTAGGATCTCGAAGGGCATTCTCCAGTCTACTGCAAAGCCAGTGGACATGCTGACATGCAGTGCCATTAATTTCCACCTAGCAGAAAGTGCCAAGCGTGACGCCAGAATACAAAACACTTCATTCATCAAAGCTGTAAGTAAGAAACTCTGTGTTTTTGATTTTAGAAGTAACTTTTGTACATCTATGACTTTTTCCACATTAAACATCATTTATGGTTTGGAAATTGTTCGGGCAAGAGGTATGTGGTTTCTGCTCCTGAATATCAGCAGCAGTTTTGCTAGGTTCAGTCTCCATTTTATGTTGACATTTTTTTGGCTTTTCATTTATCTTTTGGGTGGACTTGTTTGTAGCAAGCTGCCTCAAGGAGAACCCATAACCTACTTCCTCGATGAAGACAAGTGATCTGCTTAAGGTGAAGATGACATAGATACAGTGAATTTGGGTTCAGAGTCAGACTTTTGCAAAGTACCTGGTAAATACCTTTTCTGGGATGTTCCCTCATCAGAGCAATTGCTGGAACAAACTGAGAAATGGGAATTTCACATCTGGACTCTGAGACATGAGTTGATAGGTTTTTCCATAGGCAGTATGAGAAGTTACGGAGTAGCTGTTGAATTTTAAGTTAATTCTATTTGTCCTGAATAAACGGTAAAGGGCTGATGCAAGATCTTGGTTTATGATCTAGGAAATCAAATTTTAAAATTTTACTGAGATTTCAAGGGCCTGCTTTTGCAGGCCTTTCTGTGCATTAAGTGCCACATTTCAAGTGAGAGTGGATGGAATTACATAATTATGTTCCCTGCATGTATTGAAGCAGAGGAGACTGTTAGGGGTTGGATATGCTTTTGTTCCTGCAGCATTTTGGATTCTAGTGCTAATTCTTTAGCTGACCAGGCAGGACAGGATTTAGAAATGAGTACCAGTTTTTGCCTTTCTATATTCAGTGCTTTGTCCAAGAAGAGCAATGTTTCTTCCCCCTGTCTAAACACTCTGTGAGGGCCCAGTTCTACTCTGTGCTAAATCCAGTTACTCCACTGACTTGCTCATGATAAATGCTATGGGGTGTCTGAATGCAGTGACAGGTACTGCAGTACACAAACTTTGGAGGTGCTAAAAGCGCTCAATCAATGCCTTTGTGTTTCTGGGGTTTGTAAGAATGTAAAAATTGCCACACTGGGTCACATCAGTTGGCAGGCTCTACCAGCTAAGCATTTTGTCTCTGGCAGTGGTAGCAGGAGATACTATTTTAGAGGCAGCTTTCAAGCCTGGCCACTGTTGGGACTACATTCACCTTAGACTCCCCAGATGCTGACTCACATTTGTCCTGAGGAGTGCCTGTTGTCCTCTCATCAGAATCTCTGCTCTGGAGCTCTGTGCTCCACCTGCCTCTGAGGACTAGAGACCCCTTTTCTGTGAGGAAACCAGTGCCGTTCTGTGGGATTCATTCTGTGAAACTTGCAGTGCAGATGGAATCCCTGCCATCTTTCCTGAGGTGTGCTACCAAGAAAAATAGCGCTGAATAGAGATCTTCAGTTTCCTGCTCCTGCCTGAATAAGGAGTTAATAAAGATATGTCCTGTGATGTGTTAGGGGAGTTTCTTTCACTCTTTGGCCCTTTGCTTCATGGCCCAGCCTCTTTTTGTTCTGGGTGCCTCTGACTATCTTTTCTCTCATGCAGTGATCTTTGAGACTGAAGTTTGCAAAAGTTCCCTCCAGTGATAACCTGTGTAAAGTTTTCTGGAGCATGGAAAATGATGCCTAGCCCCTCTAGAGTTTGGGATAGAAACCTACTTGGAGGGGAATGGTGTTGTTGCTATCGTTTTACATTTGTTTCCCCTTTAATGTTTAGTTATATGCCTCCGTTACCTGACCATGTTTATCCCATTTGTCTGTGTTGGGCGAACAACAAGTGCTAAATTTCAAGGACAGATTACAATTTTTTTTGTTTTGTTTCTGTCAGTTGCCTGAACTTTTTGTGTGTGTCTACTATGTATCCCAGCTGCTTCTGCAAGTCAAACCTGCCTCTTTTTCTAAATCCGGGTTCTCCTTCCTGGTGCTCTGCATTAGGAGCCTGGAGCATTTATCTTTCACCTCCCATAGCAGAACAGCCAGTAACAGCAGGGTTTCAGTCCCATCCTCCCCGGGTCAGGACCACAAGCCTACACTTGGTGGTGCAAGCTCTCCTAGCTCAGTCTGCATCTTGATTTGTGATGGTTTCCCAATAATGGGAAGAGATGATGAAAGCAAAGAAAGACACACAGATGGGGAAAGATATCTCAGGGCTGCCAGGGCAGCTGTTCGAGATCTCTGAATCAGATGGAGACAGAACTCCACCACCCTCAGCTTCCCCACCCTCAAACAAGCCATCTCCCATGTGCAAAGCAAAACCAGCCCCACCCCTGCCGTGCCACTTTAGCTAATGGCCTAGTTAATAGATGGCAAATTCCAAGGGTAATCCTGTCAAAGCCTTCCTGACATCCCCATTGATAATACTAACCACAAAGTGCTCCCCTGCTCATTTGATTAATACCAGAAGAATTCTACTTGATTAGATCATTACTGAGGGGAAACCTAGGAAAGACAAATATTGCAGGGAAAAATCAGGCTTTAGACAAGGGGGAAAGTTGCAAGTGTCCACAGTTTGTAAATTTTTTCACCTGTTGGAGAGGGAAAGGTTTGTGATGATCTTCTGTCCTCCAGCAGCCCTTGCAAGAGTATGCATGTCCCAGCCTTTCTTCTTTGCCTGTAACTCATTCATATCATATTGATATGAGCAGCTATAAGCCAAGCAAGTGCATACATCTTTGAAGGGTTGGAGACTTTGAATGTAAAGTCCCAAGGGCAGAGACCCATCTAATTGTTTCCTTGAAAAGTCTGGCAAGGTCAAATTAGTGCAATCTGGGATCTTGACACACTACTGAGAGGGGAGGGAGGAGCAGCGTTTCTGTATTTCCACCCTACTGTACTCCTTCCCTGGAAAAGCCAGGATAGTAGTTCAGAGGCTGAGTAAGATATCCAGTGTTTTGGGAAAGATACTGGGCTGATGCTTTCTTGTCCTTTCCTACCCTTTCTAAGAGCTGTGGTTCTTAGCTATCTTATGTTGAGATAAGTGACAGCTATTCGTGCTTTTCAGGCTGCGTGCAGATTCAGGGAAGCATCACAGGATTCCTTAAACGTGGGCTTTCAAGTATTTATCACCCTGCAGGCTTCTAGACATGGTGGTGGCGGCTTTTTTTAATAAATGTCGAGATTGCAATACAGAAGATGAGTAGAGCAGTTCTTCATCCCTGTCTTCTGATACTTACTTTGATACCTATGCTGCCTGCATCCTTGTTTCTTCAACATTGTGAAGTACAAGGTTTGGTCATGTAGATATGATCAGAACAGGAGGAAACACACACTTGGGCACGCCTGAGTGGTTGTTAGCTGTGTTCTCTCTTAGCTGGCAGCTCCCTAAACCTGGAATCTGCTTTATTAACCAGAGGAAGTATTAATAGAAAAAGACATGTGGAGGAGAGAAAAAAGCAGGGGTTTGGTGTCGGATATGATTAGCTGATGTGTGTAAATACTTGATGGGAGGGAATAAAGAGGACAGAGCCAGACTCTTAATGATTTCTACTGTAAGGGTGTTTGAGTGTAGGAACAGGTTGCCCAGAGAGGCTGTGGAGACTCCATCCTCAGAGATAATGCAAACCCCAACTGGACATGGCCTGGGCAACCTGCTCTAGTTGACTCTGCCTTCAGCAAGGGGGTTGGACTAGATGATCTCTAGAGGTGCCTCCAACCTCAGTGATCCTGTGATTCTGTAACTACACTTGCAAAATGCCTGTTAGAGGGTAGTTGTGATAAGGAGTCTTGGGAGGTGAAACTAGGTTCAGAAGTTCTCATAGATCCCTGGAAATATCCCAGTTAAAAACTCTCTCTCTTAAAGCTGTTTTTTTCCAGGCTGTGCTGGAACATAGCCTGCAAACTAATTGATAATCACAACTGGGGGAAGGGGTGAACTGTAATACCACAGCAACGCCAGTGGAAAGAAGAAATTTTTAAGCAGGCTGCATGATTTGCGACAGCCTGGCATGTAGCTATACTTCAGTCCCTGCCCCTAAAGTGTGGGGTTATGCCATTCTCTGCTAAAACAGCAAGCTTGGCATTTGCCCTAAGGTATGAAAAGAGGATCTAGGAAGTCTAGAAGAAGAGAGCTGAGAGAGCCTGAGGCTCTTAAACAAGAAGAATGAAGGACAAATGTGATAACATCATGATGTAGTAAAGGGCTAGAGGGACAATACAAGTAATACAAGGAGAATGGGTATAATTTGTTCTCCATATCCAGGGCATATAGGACAAAATGTCAAGGTTTTTAACTACAGCAGGACATTAGGAAAAAATCTTGTTAGCAGTAAAGCTAATGAAGCCCTGGAATAAAGTGCAAAGGTGGCTGTGGGGTCTGTGAAGGAAATATTTAAAACTCAGTATAAAAAATTCAGTCAAGGGTGGCAGGCTGAGCTGACATGCCTTGGAGCAAGTAGGTGGATGGACCAGAGGGCCCCTTTCTGTCCCTAGTTTCTGTGATTCCATGGACAGTGGGAGCTAATTGCAGCTGAGAGTTTGCCTGTAGGAATAGGCTCCCCTTACTTTCCCTCACTTAGATCCTAACCCACAGGAGAAAGCAACAGAGGTGCATTTTACCCCATGATTTTCTGATGCTTGGACCTCCTTAGAACATGAGATGCACCATGTTGTGTGGCTTTTCACATTTGATGATGTCACCAAGTTCAGAGTTAGTCCTGGGTCTAGCTCCCCTCTTTGCAGAGCTCAGTACCAGAATTGGCCTTTTTGTTGTGCTGAATGCTGGCTGTTCTCCCTCCCAGTCAATAGCCTTTCTAGGAGACCTATGCACTGAGCAGTGTAAAGCCCAGCAATCGTATAACTTGCTGCCAGTGTCAGCATGTGCAAAAACGTTGTTATACACTATGGTGGCTCCTAACATGGAGCGATTCTTTAGGAGGAAGAGTGTGGTGGAAAGGCAAGCAATCCACCTGGAGTGAGAGAGGCAACCACTGCCTGTTAACTGATCTTGTGGGAGGAGGGGAAATAAGTTGATAAAAATAATAAGATTGTAACACAGAGAAACTTGGGCAATAATTCCTGTACAAGAAACATCTCTAATCCAGTGAAGGGCTTTCAATGCTGATCTGACACATCTACAGGGAATTCTCCACCGAATATGTCTTGTTCCCCTCCTATTTGTGCCCTCCCACACCCTGCTCCAGACCACAGATAACATTTTTATGCATACTCTGAGTAAGCATGAGAGACTGGATCCCACTGGTAAAGCAGGCAGTTGGGGGGACGAAGTTACTTGCTTTGAAATGTCTTCTCCAGAACCTTCCTGGCTTCAGAATCAGCATTGGGATTTCACTGGCAGCTGAGCAGGGATTTTTCAGGCTTTCACTAGGTTCTAAGTGGGGAAGCTGAAATCCCTGAGGAAAAGAAGTGTCCAAGTCCCTCTGAGGCTCCAGGTCATAGTACCTTTTCAGACCATCTCCCATTTGTCCCTTCCGTGGAAGGTACTGGCCTCAGCCATCTTCTGCTTTTTGTAGTCTGTGCTTTAGAGGGGGCTTCTCAAGTGTGGGTTAGCATCACGCTGCCCTGAAGAGTCAAAACCCTGTAACGTGCTGAGAGAACAGACTCTCCAGTCCTGGCATTTCTTTCTTTATATTCCAGCCCACAGCCATTCCCTTTCTGAGAAACCTAACCACTTTGTCTCCTTTGTTCCCTCCCTCTCAGCTCCTTGGACACGTCTACTGCCATGAGATGTCTCAGCCAAGAATTTTGAGCCAAGATATGAGGGAAATGGTTTAACCAGATGTGTGCCCATGCCTGCAACACCGAACTTTGAGATGCTGATATTTAAAAAGCTTGCCATCTCCCCTGTCTCCCAGCAGCAAGGTGAGTAATGGGTGGGACAGCAGCATATCCAGAAAAACACCTCTTTTTCAAGAGGAAGGAGAGGAGGTTATAATTCGACTGTAAAAATTTGCTCCAGGCTGAAAACTTGGCAAACAAAAGCTTAGCTTAGAAGTGATTTAAAAGGAAACAACAAAAAAGCATAAAATAAATCAGGGCAGTCATTTTGGGTGGAGATGAGGGTCCGGAGCTTAAAGATCATTCTTTAGTGGGGGAGGAGAAGGAACGGCTCAAGGCAGAATTGCATTTGGCTCTTAGCCCTACTATAACTAAGCCTTTCAAAGCCAGGAGAATAGAATGAGTACATGTCCAGTCCCTGGCCTCTCCCTTACCCATTTGTCAGAGGA
>JAVJGJ010000001.1:87688714-87699323 GCA_035590215.1 Microhierax caerulescens | reverse complement strand
TGTACTCTTTAAACCAGAGTGGATGCAGATGTGGTGGCATTAGCTGAATTTCTCCTCTTGCCACTTTCTAAATACAGATTTCCCTGTACCTTGAAGTGTAAAAGCACATAAAGTCATTGAGGCTCAGCTTGCCTAAGAGACAAAGAGGGACATCTGTTGCTTTCAGCATTTAGGGATCTCCTCAGGCCTTCTCTTCCTCTGTGTCGTAGCACTCCTGCTACTCAGGATCCTGCTTCTGCCTTCAGCAATGTGCAGTGCTGCTTCTTAACAAGCTGAAGAGATGAACAAGAAGATGGCCGTTCCCTGCAGCCCTTACATGGGCTGACTCCTCCACAGTCCCAGAATTCACAAAGCTGAGGAAGAGGAAGGAGAACTGGCTGGCTGTGTAGCAGCAAAAAGCACACAGAACATGCCTCTAGAGGGAATGCTTTTTCAGACCATTACCTAATGTGCATGGCACATGTGCTTGGCAGCACAGTTGGCACATGCCTTGGGTAACAAAGACAAGGCCCAGCCAGTTACCATGTCATTCGTCATCTTCAGACCCCCACACCACTCCAGCTTGCATACCCATGCATAAATACATTGCAGTCTCCCTTTGTAGTGCTGTCACTGTGTGATTTTCCTGATGGCCTGGAGCCTCCACACATCAAGTTAAGGAGGAAAGTATAGTGCTGGCATTTTAGACAAATGCCTCAGCCTACTGAATTACCTATCCAATTGGATATATGGAAAAAGATTTCACAGTGAGAGTGGGCTAAGCACTGGAACAGGTGCTCCAGCAAGTATATGAAAGCTCCATCTTTGGAGATTGTCAGAACTCAGTTGGATAAGGCCTAGAGCAACCTGACATAATTTTGCTAACTCTCTTTATTCCTATGCACACTTCTAAACCAGCCACCCCCTCAGCTGGCTAATGGAGGGCTTTGGCTGTAGCAGGTACCAAAGAACAAAAGGCTAAATGAATGATCAAAGGCTTATAGATGTAAAGGACCCTTTCAGAAATGTTCCCTCTCACATGGTTAATACATGTTCAGTTCCATCAGCTTAAGTGACAGGGACAGTTGTGGTTTAGATGGGATGTTGTCTAATTCTGCTCAGAACAGGCCTCCTTTGAAAAGCAGCACAGCTTAAACCTTTCTGGCTTTTGTAACAGGCTTCATAGTTTGCTCACACATATTTTTGTATGTGTTCACAGATCCTCCCTTCAAGCACCTCAAGGCGCTCTGAAGTACTAGTGCTCTCCAGCAGCAGACAGTGCCAGGCTTTGCTTCATATAAAAGAAATGCACTTTAATTCTATCCTTTCTCCAGGATTAATGAGGCAGGTAGAACCAGCCAATACAGAAAATGTTGGGACTAGGCCTATTTATTAAGAAGGCTTGGAGAAGCTTTGCTTTGTCTGGTGCTGCTGTTCTTGCAGTATTAAGAGATCTCTTACCTGTATTGGTATACTGCATAATTTGAGATCAGGTGGTCAAAAGCATCACCTTTCTAAATATCTCAGTGGAGTCAACCCTACTGAGGTATTGAGGAAGATAGTTTAAGAGATCTTTTAAAGGGAAAGAAGCTTTGTCTTTTAGTCTGCTCTTAGATCTCAGTGCTGACGCTTTCATGTATTGTCATTTCTAGGGAAGACGGAAGCCACTGAGCATTGAATCCAGCTCATCTTCTAGCTCCCCAAGTGCAGCAAAACTGTTTATGGGCTAACCTTCTACAGCTCCTCTCAAGCACTGGAATTTCGAGGTGTATATGTTCTCAGGGCACTAGGAACTCCAGGAAAGCTGCTTTTTAAAAGGTATGTCATCTCTTGTTTAGACTAAAAAAACTGAAAAGGGAAAAAAGAAATGAAAAAAAAATTACCTTTGGTATCAAAACAAAGGAAGTCCTTTTTTTTCCACTAAGCTTCTTTAACTGTGCCTTGTGCAAAAGAAAATGAAACTGTAAAAATGACTTAATAAAATAGGTATGAAGGCAAAGGCAAGGTACTGGCATTGGAGATAAGGTTAAATCAGAGCCCAGCAGAAAGAACATGGCAGTGGAAGAGGTTTAACAAGTTCATTTTATGTGCCACTGTGTCATGCTTCCCTTTGTTGCTCAAGAATGTTGCTTCACTGGTTCCTAGGGTGTGAAAGGGCCATGCTGCTGGGAGGATGTGCCCCACAGACCATGCATGAGCTGCTATTGGGCTACCTGACACCAACAGAAAGGGTGATCAGTCTGAAAATTGTTGTTTTACTTGTATTACAGTTTTGCTATGGACCAGGAACTGGTCTGGACTATGTGGACAGAGGTCTTCTGTAGTGTGATAGTTTGCAGAAAAGTACTGTGCAGGGCAAACGTGTAATGAGAGTAGACAGGCACTCTGATCAAATCAAGGGAAGTAGTATATATATGTATATAATAATGGAAATATATATATATGTAGAGAGTATTCACAGTGGTCAGGAGGTCTGGAAGATACCCACCTTGCAAGGAGTTCAGGAGATTAAGCTAAACGCTCTCTAAAATAACGGAGATCCCCCTCACATTTGCTGCCTTCAAAGGAAAGAGGCAGGACAAAGTGCTCACAGACTGTACCCTGTTTTCACATAAAGCAAAGCACAAGAGGAGCGTGACAGACCTTACCAGGAAGGGTAGAGTGCACTGTGAGTGAGTGGCAAAAGCCCTGGCACATATACACCTCACCACTGTGATCAGAGGCTTGAAGCCAGGCTAGGTCAGAGTTTACACCAAGGACTGACATCTCTCCCTCTTGCCTGTGTTTGTACACATCTTAAACTGCTATTGCACACCCTGGTGTGAGTGACATGCTCTGCTCAGAAGAGACCCGAGACTGGAAGAGCAGGCTACATCTGTCTATTGGGCAGGACCGCAGTGCATTGCTAGAGACATCCAAGCCTGCTTGCTTTCCTTCCACTCTTCCAGTTCCCACCTGCACCCTCAGCCCTGAAACAAAGATTTGCACTACAACCAAAGAATTAGTTATAGCAGAAGATTCCCTAGTTGCTGCCTACATGTCAACTGCCGCTGCTGCAGACTGTGGCTTGTGTGATGACAGCAATGATTCAATTAAGTGATTTTTGAATCCTTCTTATGTCAGTAAGTCCTTTGTGTGGACACTTTTAAACCAGTTAGAGTGGTCAGGAACTGATCAAGTGTGAATTTGTAAAAGAAAAGGATGTGAAACTCTGCTTCCCTTCTCTTTTTCTGTCTGTTGCCTCTACCTAAATATACAGGCAGGCAGTTTGATGATGGGTGCCCAGCTAGTTTTTAGCTCTGCTGCTCTGGGAAAAAAAGAGAAAAAGTGATCAGCCTCTCTGCCATTTGTTCTGCCCTTGGTGATCTCAAAGCCAGCTGCGGAGCACATGTTTGTGAGCTCCAGGGTTGTTCATCATAACTGCCCTTTCTACTCATTCCAGCCTTAAAGACACTTTATAGGCCTTTGCTGTAAAAGACCATGCTCCACATGTAAAGGACTCAGACAAGCCAAGGTATGACTGCTCTAAGAGCTGTAACTCAGACCTTTTTGCACACATATTATTTTTAGTTAATATAGATGGTGTTAACATTAATGCCTTAACCCTTGAGGAAGCTAGCTAATTTCCAGGTCGATATGACCAGGGAACTGGCAAATTTCCAGTGTTTTGGGGAGAGAGCCAAGAAGTGCAATGCCAGGGTATTTCTGGCTGCTGGTATTCTTGAGTGGAGCGTATCCAGGTCTGCACTTCATCCTGGGCTTCCACCCACTGTCTGCCACCCTACCTACCATCCTCTGCTTGCACCGTAGGCTAAGTGTCTTTAATGGCAAGGCTACAAGTTACCAAGCCACAGCTGCGTGTTGTGATACTGTCAACCAAAACATCTAGAAGGGGATAAGCTGGCAGCTTATTAACTTAGCCATACAAGGCTGGTGGCTTAAGAAGAGACAGACACCTTGGTCTAGGAGTTTTGTGTGACATAGTAAAAAAGTGGTACCATGACCTATGCAGCCACTGTTGTTACTGAAATGTGGATCTAACCAGGAAAAGGCTGTGGCAAGCAGGCAAAAGAGGAAAAGCGAGGGGAGGGATTTCAAACACCAAGGCCCAGAGAATGAAAACCCTGCGTTCGTGCTTGCGTCAGTAGCCTGTCTGTGTGCTGACCCCAGGCTCACCTGAGCCTTGGCAAAGCTCCCTTTTGTTCTGTGTTGGCGTTCAGAATCCAGAGTTATCCCACAGCCACTTTGTGACCTGTTCCACCCAGACAGCCTGCCCATGATTGCTTCATAAAGCAAGACCCAGGAATCAAAAACAGGGCATGCTTCCTGAGCAGAGATGGAAAACAGCTGTGCTGGAAAACAGGAGGGGTTTGCTGGCTGAGTAGTGGAAAATACAGATCAAGGCCTGGTTGTGCAATCTTCCCTGGCTGGCCTTTGGCTGCTATTGTGGCAAGGGGACCAGCTGGAGTTGGCAGGAGGCTGCTGCTGGGCAGTGGAGGTGGGAAGAGCCTCTGGTGACAAGACTAGAAACCCAGAGCTTAGTTCTGCATGTTTTGCAGATGCCTGGGAGGCTGATAAGTGACATCTGGTGATGCTGCCCTCTCCACTGTCCTGTGGTCAGATCTGTCCAGCCAGTCCCAGATGGTGTTTGAATGGCCAGGCCCGTTACTGTAAGGGCACACAGATTTGTAGGGCTACACAGAAGCAGCATCTGCCCAGGTGTGGAGCTTGATTCCTGCCTAGTGCTCATAAAGTGCTAACTGTGCGGCCACAGCCAGGGGATGTGGTTATGTAGTCTGGCCAGGTTCCTGCGTCTGAATCCTTAGCATCCATACCAGGGAATAGGTGCGCACCAAACAACTAGACAGTGCACACACATGCTATGCAGGGAGGCTGATCAAAAATTCTTAGAGCTAGCTTCTGCTCTGCCACTGCTGTCCTACAAAATCAAGGGAAGGCTATATCATGTTTTTACTAGCCTTAAGTGCTGCCTGCTTCAAGTCAGGCTTCTGGAAGAGTTGTTGATTTTTATTAAATTCAAAATCTGTAACCAAAAGTAAACAAACCTGCTGAGTCTGAATCCAGAGGCAAGGGATGCAGGATTCTGTCTGTTTTTTAAAAAAACTGATTATTATGTACAAGGAGAGGATGGACAAGATCAAAGAGGGAGAATTAGACCTTTGCTTCAGAGCCAAATTATCGAAAAAATTACCCTTTCCTGCTGCGAGAGCCCCACAGCATCTGTCCTCTCCCAGTGCTCTCTGTAACTAAGCAAGAAACTAAGGTAAGGGGCAAAATGGTGAGAAGGCAGAAAGCATGGAAGTAGGCAGGACCATCAGTCATGTCCTAGGCTGATACATACCAGCTACGCTGGCCTCTCTTCTTAGCACCTGGAACAGCAGAAGACAGTATGATGAATGTTTTTCACTCTATAGTATTTGAGCTATGGATGCACTGTAATTGCAGGAAGATTGTGCTTCTTTACAACTGGCTCAACCTACCGAGCTGAAACATATGGATTCAGACCTTGCTCTGCAGCAGTTTCCAATAGTGTTCATCACTAAGACAGCACAACTGCAGAGAAGAAAAACCCGACCCAAAACCAATGCTGCAGAGCCCATGGAGTGAAAGAAGGAGGATGTAGTGTGGTGACCTGTAGGAGGGAGGAAATGGCAGAACTGAGGCAAGGGCGGTGCCTAGAGTAGTTGTAGAGGAAAGCAATGTGGGTCCAAATAACAAACTTCAGAGTATTTTTGGCTCTTTATGCCAGGTCTTGTAATCCAGGTACCTCAAGGTGAGGGGTAAGGTAGGATGGGTGTTGGCTTCAGATGCTGGAAGAACACAGTCTTAATGAAATTAACACCAAGAAACAGTGGTGTTACCAGAAGCACACTGTGACCAGAGGTAAACAGTAATGCGCAGTGGTAGATGAAAGCAGCATTACATTTGCAGTCCAAGGGCTAGGCTCCCAACTGGATGCAACCATTGCATTATTTGTGGTTTAGGTAGTTTGCTTCCTGCCATAAAGAATCCCATTGTCCTCAGTTGGGAGCTGAAGACTGTATATACACAACATGAAAGGAGCAAAAGACTTAATGACTCTGCTGATAGCAGCCAGCCTTTCCTGTGGGAACCCCTTCAGTTGGATTCTCAAGGTGCAGCTTACAGGGGGCTGCAGGAGGTGGCTCCCACTGTGCAAGAAAAGAACAAGACAATGAGTTTTGCTAAGGCAAATGCACTAGCTTTAGCTATTGGTGATTTAAGCCAGGTCACACTAAACTTGGTTCATAGCAGGCTTTGCACAAGTGTATTCAAAATCAATTTGTTTAAACATAGGCAACTTTGTAGTGCATCCAGACAAACAACACCCAGAGTGATACACAAAATTAATAGTTGGCAACAGTTTCAGAGTTCTTAGAGCTGTTGAAAATTTACCCTGACTTGCAGATAAAACCTCCAGTGCTTCAAAGTTTATTTCCAATACAGAACAGGATAAAGGCATATTTTAGAAATTATTTGCAAAGTGAAGTTCTAGTCTTTTGGCTTCTACTGACCTGAAATTATTCTTTTTCTAAAAAAAAAATGTCCTTTTAAGTTCTTAATGTGATATCAGTCATCAGAGATCTTATGAAACAAACAAACATTCTGCATCTGCATCTATTCAGCAGGTTCCAAATGGGACCTCAACAGTGGCTGAAACAAAATTTCATTTAAAAAAGAATTCTAAGTTTTGTTCCCATAGAAAAGTTCCAATTTTGATGACATTATATTTCCTGCAGAAAAGCAAAAACCAAACCTATCATTCGAAGGTTTGACCCGATGTCTCTTTGCTCTTCAAGAGGGAAAAGGGTAATGGAGAGAAAGCAAGTGTGTGTTTGGGAGAAAAGGCCTACCAATAAATGGGGGCAGTGAAAGCAGAGGGAAGAAAGTACAAATTCCCAGGCATTCCAGACATATCTGGTATCCTTTACATCCTGCACTCTGCACTTCAGTTGTACATATTTCAGTGTTCCACCGCAGAGGCAGCTGCATTTCAGTTGTGAGTTATTATATGAAGAGTTTTGTATAGTTGTCACGGGATCTTATGAGATTAAAAGGAGCTGACCACGGCAAAGAAAGTAAAATAGAACATGCAATCTATTAACTATGCTGGAAACCACTTATGCCACAGAGAAATTGGTGCCAGGAAGCAACAACTTCCAGAAGAAATTAGAAATGAAGGGGAAAAAAAGGAAAAGAAAAGTCACTGGTAGCTGGGAGAATACAGGCTCATTACCACATCTGAGCTGTTGAAAAACAGCCTCTGGTTTTCTGTAGCTCTTCATCTGTTCTTCTGTTCATTTTTGTCCTTCTCTTTAACCTTGCTGGGTAAAACACATCTCCAAGGACAAATAAAAATGATTTTCTTTACCAGTGCTGCTGACTTTGCAACCTGTCAGAAAACTGACTAAACTTGAAGCTCGTTCAGTCAGTCACTTTAAAATATAGTCAGCATTGTGTTTAAAAAAAAAAGGGGGGGAGGAGAAGAAAAAAGAAATATATTAATTCAATGCTGGGGTTACTCTGCTGCATATTAAGGCATTCACACAGGCTGTGCTAGAAATGGCAAAACTGAGGTGATGAGTGAGTAGTGTGACAAAGTGTTGCAAAATACTAGCCTTGGCTCTTGCATTATAGTGAAGATGCTTAATTTGTCTGCATTAAATAGGTATTTTTATTTAAGGATCCTTAGATCCAAAAGCTGGCCTAGGAACCAGAAAACATCGTGAAGAACTCAGGCCAAAGAAATGCTAATTAATTTTGCTAGGGTCACACTTAACCTGCCCAAGGAAATACATCTGGATCTTCAAATTAGAGAGGTTGAAATCTGTGGTGGGTGCTTTTGTCATTACGTACAGACAACTTCCCTGGAAGCATTTCCCTTTTTACCTGCACCACAGGTGGATGGAGAACCATAAATTCTGTTAGGAAACTTCTGCCTCAGCTGCTTCTCCACGCCTCAGAGATGTTCCTAGGGAGCCCAAATAGACTGAAGGGATTTTTGGATCAGCAGGTCTGTCTACCGTCTACTGTCTGTGACAAACACTGTTTTCAAAGTGTGGTTAGGATAAAGAAGGGGGAACTTTCCAAAAACATCTTCAACTTGCTCAGGGTCACAACAAAAAAGGTGAAATTATGATTCCTCCTTTATGCATTGCCTGCACATTTTCTGTATGCCAGCCTGGCCCGTGCAATTACTCCTTTCTTACGTTCTCAGTGTCATATCTTTGGCTTAAGAGCAAAGTGCATAGGTGCATACAATGAGAAGCTGTGTGTGGCTCTTTGGGATACATATGTGTGTGGGTCTGCTTTGTGAAGTAGCTGGTTTGGATCCCTGGGCAAGGTTTAGTAAGGGAGGAGAAAACACGGAGAGAGTGAGCTATAGGGACAGGGTGAATTCTAGACCAAAAGATGTAATTTTTCAATCAAGCTTTTAATGAAAAGATCATAAAATAACAGTTTTCATCACTGTACATTAAGACTGCAAATTTCTGAATGCTGAGATCATATTATAATTTCTGTATCTTTTTATATGACACTTGAGTTGAAGCCACAACTATGTGTGGCTCTGACCTGAATTCAAGCTCTTGAAGGAAATGAACAGAACATTGCAGCAGGAATGTCGGCCTTTCCCTTGCCTTCCCCTCCTCTCCCCCTCCCCAGGAAACATCCAGGGCTCCTAGACTGACTGATAGTTAAGGCTTAAAAAAAAAAAAAAAAAAAAAAGGACAGAGATGCAACATCCCTTTTTCAGTTGTAATTAAAATATTAAAATAAAATGGGGGAAACATCCAGCCAGCCAGAACAAGGTCCTCTCCTCATAGAAAAGTAATCCCCAGCTGGTCAAAACTCCTGTGGAAGTCAGAGCAATAGTTGTGCTAGGTGCTTCAATTGATAACTTGTGAATGAGAAAGTCTAAAAAACATCCCACTCCTTAGGGAGAGTAAGCCTATGAAGTGTATCACCTAACTGCCAACAAGTATAGCGTGAAGTATTTTGATTTAGACCTTCCCTACTGCATCCTGCAGGGTCTGCTCTGTTCAGAAAACACTGATCGACTAATACCTGTGTTCAACAGTGGGCTTCAAAAGGCTTAGGAAACCAGGGGAAGAAGGGGAAGAGGAAGATGGTGATAGGAGACAACTGAATTGAAAAAAATACAATTCTAGCTCTAAACTTAATGTTCTGGTAGTTTTGAGTCCATTTAGTTAAAATAAATAACAATTCTGTTGTGGCGCAGAGATGAACTAGGGCTGAAACAAAGAAGTTTTCCTGACTAGGAGGTCCAGCTAGGAGCCTTACCGCAGAGCTGGAACTGCCTCGCAAGGGATCCCACATCTTTTCTTTTTATAGGAAAGTAGCAAATTTAGTGAGTCTAATGGGAGATCATCAAAGGTGAAATTTCTTACCCTACTCTGAAAAAATGCAAAATACGAGTGGAAAGGGACTGAGACTCAGCTACCGCTTGCCTCCTGCACTAAAATCAGGGCAATAAAGTACCATGGGACTTAAACATTGCAACAAGCTACTTTGAGCTATTGAAGGCAACCCCTGATTTTATAAAGAACATGTCCAGTTCTGGAGTGCAAGAGTAAGCTTGTGAAAAGAAGAGGTTTTACAATAAATAGAGAGACTTTGCTGACGTTGAGCAAATTCTTAAGTTTAAACAAAAACTAAGGAAAAAATGCTAGAACTCTAATTATTCCAGAATGGCAGTTCAGAGCTCATTTAGATTTTAAACTCTTGCTCATACAGATGTTTATTCAAACATGCCATCTCAGTGATGAGCATTTCTACTTTCTGGCAGAGCTAGACGTTTGCTATCTAGAGCCTCTCAACCCATTTAAAGTGTAGGGAGGTTTTGTCTGTCTGTTTTTTATTGGCTTTTCCCTTACCTCCACCACAGCTGATTGGAAAAGTTCCTGAATTTGGCAAATATCCAGAAATCAACAAACATCCTTCATGATAATTTTTAAGGGTGTAGCAGATCCATAACTACTGATTCCACCAATAGCGGGACCAAGAGGCTTTATGAATTACAAGCTTTTCCTGGGCACTCTTAACTGTCTTAGGCTATAGGGAATCTGATGCTTCAGTATAGTTTGCAAGGCCCATAACGAGATGGCACAGAGGCTGTTGGGTTTGGCACGAAGCTTCCTCTAGCTGTCTTAGGCATCGACTCTGCACTTTTGAGATCCTTATTACTACCACAGTAAACAGCAGGTGAGGGATGGGGGGGACTTCAGTAAAGGAGCTATGTCCTGCCCTTCAGGCAGGACAATAGGCTTGTCTCAGTCACAAGCCGCAATCGGAAGCACGCAGCCTTTCCTCAGATGACTTTTACCTTCTCCAGATTTTGCCAGCAGTCACCTCAGAATTCATTTTGTTTCACTGAGTGCACTGGATGTTTCCCTGGTCAAGACCCATACTCCTGCTTTTCAGAACTGAAGCGACACGGTAAAATACTGCTAACCCAGACTTTGAACCTGCACTGCTTGAAAACAATGCTTTCCACACACACGAGAGAGGAGAAAAAAAAACAAAAACCAAAACAGGAATCTTAAAAGAGTGACACTGTAAATGGAAACAT